>JAWWNH010000105.1:13872891-14493373 GCA_034641385.1 Darevskia mixta
GGAAGCACATTAATGTTATCACACTGCCTCTTATTTTTCTTGCTTAGCTTTCTTGTCATGTTGAGGCTTCTTTGGCTTAGACAAGTGTTCAGGCAGACGCCAAAAGATTCTTGGCACCATGCCCAAAATTGATTTCTAAAAAAGCGTTTTCTAGGTATCATAGAGTCACAACTTCTAATGCACTGACTTCTGCTTATGTCAGTACATTCTCAAATGAATGCAATCTGATCAAATATGTCCACGTTTTACAGTCCTTCTGTAGGAAAGAGGTACAGTTTCTCAGTTTCAGAAGGAGGTGGTTTGAAAAGCTTGGGGCCATGACTGTAAAGACCCCGCTTTTTGTGGCAAATGTTTGTATTATGTGGATTGACAGTGACTTAAGGCAGGGGCATAGGAAGTGGGGGGCGGAGGGCAGTCCGCCCCAGGTTCTATCATGGAGGGGGGTGACAAATTATCAAGGAACAATTACTGCCCTACTAGGATGGTTCATAAAAAACTTTTTTTTAATGCCTGCTCCAAAGGTTTTATCTTACTACACTAGGGATTATATAGCTATATATGAAATTTCATGCATATCAGTTAATATCTTGACCCTCCTCCACGAAAATAGCCGTTTACTTGGCCGTTTTCCTATGTCGTGAAGGCAGAAATTTCAATTCAGTGGAGCACTTACTGTTCCCAACCCTAACCCTGCGGAAAGCCATCTAATTAGACTTTAATTTGATTTTGTCATGTTTTTAGGAGGTAATTTAATTATTTTTGATTTTATATCAATGTTATGTATCTGATGTTAGCCACCCTGAGCCCGACTTCGGTCGGGGAGGGCGGGATATAGATTAAAGTTTATTTTTACTTATTATTATTCCTTTGTAAGAAAATATGAAATAACGTAAAACCATTTTTGCAGGCAATTTTTTTAAAAAAATTAAAATCAATGTGTGTGTGTGGGGGGGGGGGGTGACAAGAAATTTTTCGCACCAGGTACTACCTGACCTTCCTACGCCTCTGACTTAAGGAGGCCTGATTTGATGAATGGAGACAGTATGAAGGTTGATAGAGGGGCACTTGGCCCAGCATATCAGAAGTCACTATAGTTGGTGGAGCAAATGCTGTATATACTCCCCAACTTTTAACTGCAGACGGGCAGACACATTTATACTTCAGGAAAGCAGTAAAGGCACATGTGCTGGAGCAGAGTTGGCCTCCCAACACTGCAGACACTCCAAGTGCCCCTATTTTCCAGTCCCAGATTTACAGAAGCTGCCCTGGTTTATGATTTGATCCTGGAATATCCTGCTTTTCCTTAGGACATCCCTATTTTCATTGGAGAAATGTTGGAGGATGTCCCTGTTTTCACCACAGAAATATTGGAGGGTATGACAATGGCGTCACTGAAAAAATACTTACCTGGGTGGGTGGGTTAGGGTTGGAATGTGCAGTGGCAGAAATATTGGGGTTGTGTGGTCATCTTAATTCACACAGGTCATCATAAGGAACATTATATAACTTCCAGGTTTTAGCCCTATGCAGACTTTACTTCTGAGTTAGCATATATGCTGAAAATGAAGCTTGGGTAAGAATTAGTGCCTGTGTTTGCTTGCTGTCCTCTTTTACCAAATACCTTTCTTCCTTTTGTGTGATGGCAATTAGACTGTAAGCCTATGTGTGAGGGGTGTCTTGTTTCTTAGTTTTTGCTTCTAATCATTATGCAGGGCCTAGAAAACTTGAAGTCATTTTACAATAATTGAAAAATAATATGCTTGAGAAATTTGATCTTTAGCATGAACTCACCTGAGCTGTACTTCCTGGATTGATGTGCAACTGCAGACTTTTTGCACTTCCTGAAAATTGTGAAACAAAATAAAAAAAAATCCTTCCAGTAGCACCTTAGAGACCAGCTAAGTTTGTTATTGGTGTGAGCTTTCGTGTGCATGCACACTTCTTCAGATACATACGAAAGCTCATACCAATAACAAACGTAGTTTGTTTCGACTACGGCAGACCAACACGGCTACCTACCTGTAACTGAAAATTGTGATACAGTTTTTGGCCAAATTACAGGTTTAAAAGCAAGTATTTTGAGAGGAAGAAAAGGTTTAGAATGCATCTTGTGAGAGAAGAATGCTTCAAAGGTGTACATTTTGAGAGAATGCATGTTTAAAAATACATATATAAATATATATTCAAATTTGTATTTTTGTTTTGTTTTGGGGGTTTTTTTTTGCATTGCAAAATAGCGCAGAAGTGTAAAGAATGGACAAAGGGACACAGAATAGGAATAGACTGTTTTGCCCATCTCTCATATTTCAAATAATATAGCAGCAAGCAATGACAACATCAACAATTATCAAGCAAAACCAACAACCTTTCAAAAGCACTGAAAAAACAACAACCCCACAGTAAAAAGTAATGTTGCATAATAGCCTGGGGAATAAGTTTTTAAATGATAAAGTCTCTCGAGCACCTGTGCTGTATGGCATGAATCTGAAAATTGCACACATGAGTGCAGATGTATTCAGCAATCGGCATTTAATCGGGTTCGTGTACGAGTGCTGAAGTGGGGGTTGCCAAAAAAGAATGCCAAAACAGCTGAATTATTTTGTTCCCTCATGCATCTGTGCTCTGACGTTTTTCATTACTATCCCTCATATGAAATCTTACACTGTCAGTAATTAACATTTCAAGTAGTTATTCCTATCTTCTCTTAAAACCCCTTTTACCCTGCCCTTTTAGTGTAAAATCATCATTCTCTGAGGGCTGGGGTGGGGCGGCTTACATCTAACATTACAATTTTATAAAACAATTATGAAGAGAGGGATTCATGGCCACCATTAAAAAAATACAGATAAAAGCATTGTCTTAAAAAATGAGTATTGGTATAATATTTCAACGACATGATCTGCCTAACAAACATAGGCACCAACTCTAGCATTTCCATGAGTACATGATAGTCATTGCGAGGTGGGCAAGACTGATATGCTGTTTGCATTTATTTCACTTATCTGTGACCTGCACTGATAGGACTTCATGGTTCAGGAAAGTGTATGGCCCAGGAAGGGTAAATCTGGGAGAGCTGTCTACAGATGAGTATCAGGGGGGAAAAATGATGTTAACAGTGTAATGGGGTTAGGGGAAGCAAAAGAAACTCTTATGCAAGGGGGGGGGAATTGTGCTATTATTTGGGAACTGATACGCTAACATTTTCACAAGCAGAGCAAAAGGAGACAGATATCTATATATTGTCCCATTGAACTACCTGTTCCTGTGAGTAATTCTGAAGTTGAGATAGTTTCAGCACAGGACTGCCTGCCAACACAAATTCATTCCTAGCCCAACTGATAAATTGAGTCAGATTGCCACAAAAGAAAGCCATTGGCTATAACCATTGCCAAGTATCAGACAAGACCAATGGGCCACTATCAAAGTGTTAGGAAACAAAACTCTTGTAATTGCCATCAATTCATAACACCTCCGAGGGCCTTCTGGGAACCCTCACTGCGAGAAGTGAGGTTACAGGGAACCAGGCAGAGGGCCTTCTCGATAGTGGCGCACGTCCTGTGGAACGCCCTCCCACCAGATGTCAAGGAAATAAACAACTATCTGACTTAGAAGACATCTGAAGGCAGCCCTGTTTAGGGAAGTTTTTAATGTTTGATGTTTTATCGTGTTTAATAATAATAATAATAATAATTTATTATTTATACCCCGCCCATCTGGCTGGGTTTCCCCAGCCACTCTGGGCGGCTTCCAACAGAACATTAAAATACAATAATCTATTAAACATTAAAATATTCTGTTGGTAGCTGCCCAGAGTGGCTGGGGAAACCCAGCCAGATGGGTGGGGTATAAATAAACTATTATTATTATTGCTATTATTATGGATGCCCCTTAGGGACGCGGGTGGCGCTGTGGGTTAAACCACAGAGCCTAGGGCTTGCTGATCAGAAGGTCGCTGTTTCAAATCCCCGTGATGGGGTGAGCTCCTGTTGCTCTGTCCCTGCTCCTGCCAACCTAGCAGTTCGAAAGCACGTCAAAGTGCAAGTAGATAAATAGGTACCGCTCTGGCGGGAAGGTAAACGGCGTTTCCATGTGCTGCTCTGGTTCGCCAGAAGTGACTAAGTCATGCTGGCCACATGACCTGGAAGCTGTACGCCGGCTCCCTTGGCCAATAATGCGAGATGAGCGCCGCAACTCCAGAGTCCGTCACAACTGGACCTAATGATCAGGGGTCCCTTTACCTTTATGTTATGTATGCTTGTGTTTCCATATTGTAAAAACCCCTGTGATCCTCAGATGAAGGGGCAGTGTAGAAATTAATTAATTAAATGTATTCAGTTCAGTTTGCATATAAAGGTGAACCTACCTGATCTGCACTTTCTGACGTGATAGGTGAACTGAAAATCTGCCATCCTTC
The DNA here is from genome assembly GCA_034641385.1 of Darevskia mixta. NCBI lineage: Eukaryota > Metazoa > Chordata > Lepidosauria > Squamata > Lacertidae > Darevskia > Darevskia mixta. Next base: position 13,877,306 of record JAWWNH010000105.1, read on the forward strand.
AGAAATCCGCACTTCTCCAAATTTTGAAATGTTGTCCTCCAGCCAAGTAAAGTGTACAAAAATGCATATACTGAGGTAAAGTATGCATATCAATGCACATATTCATGAACATAGCATGCAAAATTGTGTCTGTCAGAAGAAACGCACACTAAAACATGGGTGCATTTTCAGGAGGACTTTTAAAACAAAATTTGCAACCTCATTCGGGAATGCGGAAAACCGAACGTAAGACTGGGAAATAGAGAATAATCGCAAGACATCAGAATTCGACAGATTCGCCAACCCATACTTGAGGCCTCCATAAAATCCCATCTCGCCCAAAATAGCGCTATTGCTCCCCTGAAATGTTTTTCTCTGCTCTTTTTTATCGTGTATTGTGTATCATCGTCTGCAATAGACCTCACCTACAATAGAGCTGCTTTTCTTTAGCGAAAGAATGAAAGTTGTGTTGCAGGTTACCGCCAGAGCTGCTTCTTTATCACACATTCTGTTTTGTTCCCCCTCGGGACCCTACCGCCGGAATCAATAACACCCAGATCAATAGAAGAAATGCTTCTTGAAAATGTAGATGATTTCATCTTTATGACCCTGACTTGCTAATAATGATTTTTTTAAAAAATAAGTAAATAAATAAAGGCAACGAGCACAGGGCTTTCTGTGAATTATCTCGTCACCACAAAGAAAAGTAAGGGAATGGGAAAAGGCTGTCAGATAACGAAAACTGATAATAGTGCAGGAACTGTGGGACCAGTTACCAGCTAGTGCTTGACCTGTGCACTTCTGGGCATATAAAAACTAAATACTAATGCTAGAAGGTTAGCAGCAAAAGAAGCCTTTGGTTCAACAAGTGCGTGACCGCAAAAACAACAGGATAAACAAGGGTCATCTACGTAAAATTAGAAACGGCTCATTTAAAACTATGGAAAGTATACGAACTATTCGGCCCGGGTTGGTGGTGAGACGTTTGTAGCTTATTTATTTATTTCTGCATTATTCAGAGACCATGAAATTGATTGTTTTCACATGCCTGCCTTTTGACAGCTGTCAGTCAGCATCAGCTAAGTGCTCTGGAAAAGAAAGCATTAGAGAAAGGAGGTGGCTATGTATTCTAAAATAAAAATAAAAATTGTTCCGCGCTGGTTTTCTCTGCTTAGCCTCCTCCAGCATCACAAGTATGTGTAGAGTGATAATGCTTAACGTTAGCATAGAATTTTCAAGTGTTCAGAGTGCTTCGTGTATATTTAATCCTTACAACCACCTTGTGTGGCAATTTGTTGTTATTACCGTTAATAATGTTTTAATAATGCGGTAGGGCAGAGGCTGGGGCTGAGTGGTTTGCCTAAAGCTACCTAATGAGACCAGGACAGACGTAAGGCTCAAACAAAGAATTTCCCCCGATTGACAGCTCAGTCTTTTAGTCTCTATCCTATACCAGCTAGGTGTATTTTATGTCCGTTCTGAATGAGAACAAGCAGGGTGAAATTATGTAAAGTACTCATTCTTTTTCTATTTCTATCTTTGATACTATGTCAGTGTTTTCCAGTTGGCTTCCCCCACGCCTTTTTATTATTCACAGCCAGTATAATCATTTGGAACAAAGTTTTACAGCAGTCATAGGCAAACTAGGCCCTCCAGATGTTTTGGGACTACAACTCCCACCATCCCTGTTAGCTAGGGATGACGGGAGTTGTAGTCCCAAAACATCTGGGGGCCTGAGTTTGCCTATGCCTGAGTTTGCCTATGCCTGTTTTACAGGCTATAAAGCAGCATGTGCCAAATAAATAACCAATACCAAGTGGGAGGTGGAAGGTTCAGCCAGGCCCCAGTCTATTGCCAAGAAGGATTGAGATACCCTAATTTCTAACTGCAGGATTCGACTAACTGGTCCTATCAGTGGATGCCCATGCAGTGCTTTCTGCTTCCCCCCCTCCTGCCATGCCCCCATTGCACACACCCCACCAATTGCGTCTGGTGTTTGAGTGTCAGAAAAAACCCAGGAACAGCCTGCAGGGTGAGGAGGGGGGAGCTTGTTTCATCAGGCAAACGGTTGCGCTAATGGACCATTTGTCATAGTGCAATGTTGAATTCCTCCCTACAATCTTATGTCCACTCACCTGGGAGCAAATCACATTGAAAACAATGTGATTTATTTTTGAGTATTTTTTTTTTTTTACTGTATTTATGTATACCTGCATCTACAGGAACTGTCATATACCCTGTTTCCCCTTTTTTAAGACGTAGTCATAAAGTAAGCCATGGCAGGTTTTTATCACATTTGCAAAAAATAAGCCATACCCCGAAAATAAGCCATAGTGCTGGCATTGTCCCCGTCACCTCCTAAGCCCCTCCTTCCTGTGCCTGGCGCTCAGGGAACCAAGACATCCCCTGAAAATAAGCCACCCTGCGTTTTTTTGAGGGGAAAAAATATAAGACAGTGTCTTAAAATAAGGGAAACATGGTAATACCTGTATGGTTCCTCTTTATCACACACACAGGCCAACAAGACAATGACAAAAATCTACTGACAGCATACAAATCAATATGGCTAACCTGATCAAAAACACCCACCCACCCCACTCACACAGGAAACCAAAGATCACCACAGCCAACCACAAATGAACAATCACACCCTACGCCAACCCCGACCTCTCTCACTGCCAAATGAGCACAAGCGAACAACAGAGAACCTACACAAACAACGCTGACACCAAACCCTACATATATTAAGTAAAATAGAAACACCGTCACCCCACCCCACCCATCTCCCCACCCCACCCACCTCTTTCCCCCTTTTCTTCCTAATGTCTCAACAAACAAAACTGATCTGCAAAAATGTTATATGGAAAAAATAAGAGAGAGACATTGCACACACCTTTGTAAATCAAGAAAATCTTTAATAAAAAAAAAATACCTGTGTTCAGGCATTTGCATGAGCACGTAATGTTTAAAAGCAGGGGTACAGACAGGGTTGTGTATACAGGGTTGGATATGCCCACGCTATCGCCAGCTTTTTCTGTGTTGAGCAGAGAAGGTCTGCTAGAGGCTTCTGCTCGCGTCCGCTTAAACATGAGTAGAAACTTCTGTGTGATCAGGAACCACGAGAAAGCAGGTTCCCTGATCTATGCAGTAGATTTTTTGCTTGCATTCAAGCAGAAGTTAGTAAAGGCCACTGCAGAACTTGCTTGCTCAATATGGACGTGTGGGGGGTGGGGGTGGGGTCAATGCAGATGGGTATAGCCAGGGCCGGATTTAGGTTTGATGAGGCCCTAAGCTACTGAATGTAATGGGGCCCTTTATATATGTCCAGCTGTCCTTTGTCAACAACAAATTGCCGCTGTTTTTTGTGTTGGATATATGCTATATGGTAATTTATGGACCTAATAGGTATCTAAAGCCATTTGCACATAACAAAATATGTATTTTATCAAGCTAATTGATACAGAAATGAACATACCAGTGATATTTTAGGGAGCAGGCTAGCAGGCGGGGCCCATTACTTACATCATAGGAGCCGGCACAACACAAAACACTGTTGCTGTATGTAGGTTTTATTTTATTTGTTTTTTTATCTTATATTATGGAAATGTACATCCAGTTTTTTCTCCTTTACATTTTTTAGGGGCCCCCAAGAGAGTGGGGCCCTAAGCTATAGCTTGTTTAGCTTATACGTCAATCTGGCACTGGGGCATGGGCATGTAAGGGGCTGATGGGAGTGTAGCTTATGTGTATGCCTCGCCCCCCCCCAATTGTGTGTTCAGGAAAATGGCTAACGATAATGAGATTGATCAAAGTGAATGAGAGACAAGGGATGTAACACTAGTGTGTTAATGTTCATAATTGTGAGCAGAGCCCAGACCAAGACTAGCCCTGAGGCAAACCACAAAATAGTGCCCACCCCCTACCAGGGAAGAAGGGGGTGTATTCTCAAGGACAATGTGTGGGAGGGAAGATCTACATTGGGATCTGCTGCCCCTCTGGATCCTGCTGTCCGAGGCAGTCACCTCACCTTGCCTCATGGGTGGGCCAGCCCTGGTTGTGAGTCTCTTCCCAGTCTTAGAATGCAATGCACATCATAATTTGGGGGAAATCGCCACCTCCAGATAAATGGAAGGGAATAGTGTACAGCCATTTTGAACAGTATAGTTCAGTTTTCAGTTTGCACCTGGAGACAGAAAAACATTGAGAGCTGTGTTGTTCTGAAGTGCTCTGTGGTTGCATATGCTGCCTTTGGAAGTCTGTTGCAAGGTTAGTGGATTTGCTGACTGGAGTAGGGATGGGGTAGAAATTGAGTTCCGTTTGCATTGAAAGATGAACCTACCTTATTCACACTTTCCCAGAATATATGAGAACTGAAACTCGGCCATCCATTGAAATCTAAACTTCTTCATATTTGGCAAAGCAGCCAAGTATTGTGTTCCAAAATATATACCGAGGAACATAAAAAAGGAATATATTAGTGAAAGCAGCATTATAAAAGGGGGCATTGCTTTGCACAAATGTTGTTTATTAGGCAAATTTGAATGCAATAATGCATATATCAGGAGAAATTCACCATAAGATGCTGGTGATTTTTTATTTCACACTTTTGGAAATGATAAGAGAACCAAAACACAGCCATCCTTCAAAATCATACTTTTCATAATTTTGAATGCACTTCTCTAACCAAGAAATATGGAGAAAAGTGGATATTCTACATTAAAGTGTGCATTATACATATTCATAAAAATTGCATACAGATACACATTATAATAAAACTCTTTGCAAAAATGTGTGTATTAGGCAATACAATTTCATACAAACATTTACATATTAGGTGAATACATACCAAAATGCTTTTAAATGTTTGTGAGGACTTAAAAATGGTAATCAGAAACTGATATGGACTCGTGGAGAAATGAGAATCTTGGATTCACCCACATTGCTAAGTAGGAGTGTGTCTTTGTTTTTGCTGTACTTTACTTGGATGTCTGTGAATATTGCAAAGACACTTTAAAAATTCAGGACACTTTCATCCAAAGGAAAATGTAAACCTTGTAGGGTTGAGCCAGGAATGTCTTGCCATTTGGCAAATATATTTTTAAGGCTATTATCTACAGACGAGCATTTCTCATATTTCTGCTCACATCAGGCATCCTTGAGCATACTGCAAGAGCTTTTGCTTCATCAAGCTAAATAGTTCATCAGACAACCTAGTCCCGTTTCACTTTTTAATATACTGAGGAAAATGTCAGTGTTTGCTAAAAGAACTAATTTCAGTGCTGGCAGTTACTGTTGGCAAGTGTGATTTAAAATGTATTATCTGGAGGAATCAAAATGAATTTTAGATTAATACGAGACTGCTAAAATTAGCACTGTTGCTAAAAATGTCATGCCAATCATTTCTTGTTTTGCAATCACACAACTTTATTTGAGGTTCTTAGATTTCCCTGTTGTAGCGAAACCATCTAGCATGCATGGCAATTAATTTCTTAATGAATTCTTCAAGCATCTCATTCTCGGTAGAAACCAGATGAATTATATTTACAGATATACTTGATAACCATAGTGGTGCCGCGATTCTTCCTAGATAGCCAATGATGGATCTTCCACAGAGATCTGCATAATTACTGCTCAAAGGTCATACTATGAAAAGGATATTTCCAAATGCTATTTCATCAGGCAGTACACAATTATCCTCCTGAGCAAATTAAAGGACAATCTTTGTCTTGTAGCTGATTCTTAGCTACTGGAACTCAAGTGCTTTGGCCATAAGGGTGCACTCCATGATGAACTTTTCATAAAACATCACATAGGAGAATGGAAATCTGGTTTTAGCTTCTCTGTATAAAGTGGGCATGGCAGGATGTTATATAGGTGGAGTATAGGAAGTCAATAATTTGAGGTGGCTGAAGTTGACATGTAGGGAGGAAGGGAAAATCTAGTCCAGCCCAGCCACCCTCCCATCTCTCCTGATGTTCAATGTTGCTATATCCCCATGGCACATTGTGCCATCCAGGCTACCGGTCTAGATTGCTTCATGTGTCAAGGGAATGGGCACACCATCAGGTGGAATTTTGATTTGACTACAAGGAAAGGAAGAATCTGTCATGAGCTGATCCAGCATATTGCCACCTTATTGCAATTGCTGGGCCAGTGTGTCAGGGAATGGTCTGCAGCAGAAGAGTGAGGGGTGCATTCTCAGGCAGATCAGCTTCTCTCGGAAGAGCTGCTGGAAGGGGAAGATTCACCCCCACCCTTGTCTACAGCTGTCTCAGAAGCTGGGAGAGACACAGACACAGAGCAGATTAGACAGGAGTTACCTAGCTACGAGATAATGGCAAGAGAAACAGAAGGGAGGGGACAGATAGCAGAGACGTCATTAGAGAGTGTGGGCAACCCTCCCTCCCCACAGACTAGGAGGTCCGACTGAATTAGAGAACAAAGGATGCAGAGAGGAGGAGGGACTTCCTGTTGGTGCCTAGTATGTTACGGAAGACGGAAGGGGGAAGAATTAGAGTAGCCAACTGCTCTCCTTGGGGAGGGATGTGGATTTTTGCTTGCAAGCTGATGCCTGGGTAAAAAGGACTATAAAATATAAACTGCTCGTTAATTCTTATCTGTGAAGCTACCGAAGGGAGAGGCAGACTCTCCACGCATGACACAGTGTCAGGAATAAATCACATAGAGTAAATGAAGTTAACTCTTTATTGGAATAAACATGTTCAGCTCAGAAGCGCCAGGCCTAATGAGCACAGCAACTTTTCTCAATAGGTCTTGTCCCTATGAGGCAGTTGTGGAGGCTGCCTAAATCTTTTCCTTCCCCAAGCAATCTGAGACTATGCTAGCATACCTGTTGCAGCAGGAGGGGGAGACACCCTGGCTTCTTCACCAGCATATCTGCCTTTTGGCCCCCTTCCTCTCCTGCTTCCACCTCTGCTTCTGATTATGGACTTCTCTCTGCCACAGAATCTCCCTGCTCACTAAACCCTGTTACCTCTTCAGCTTCCGACACCTCCTCCTCCCAGGCTTCTCCTCTGACCACTTTTGTTCCTTGGGGGTTCCTCAGCTGGTGCCTCACACCATTTCTCTAAGTCCAGCCAGTGATAATTGCTGGTGTAGCAAACATCCTTTACCAAGTATAGAATGGCAGACATGTTAAAAGCTGTTACAGGGCTTAGAATTGCTGGGAGGGGGGTGGAATTGACTCATGTGCAGTCCTAGCAGCCTGTGTCAGCACCTGTACGTCTTTGCTACATTATAGAAATAGAAAGCAATTATAATGGGGTTGCGATTTACAGGCAGCATAATAGGATGGATTTGTTCCACTTGTCCTACAGAGATTCTACTGAAGCCTGTTGGTGCAAGCTACGCCTTATGTTGCCACAGCTGTGCACATTTATGTAATCAGATTGTTTGTTTTCCATCGAAAACATTGTTTTTTTCCAACTTCAGTGTGTTTTGTTTTTAAAGCCGAAATGCTCCTTCTATTTTGCCACCTACAAATCATATGATCGTAGAATTGTAGAGTTGGAAGAGACCCCAAGGGGCATCAAGTCCATCCCTCTGCAATGCAGTAATCTCAACCAAAGCATTCATGACAGATGGGCATCCCAACTCTGCTTAAAGCCCTCCAAGGAAAGAGTGTCCACTACCTCTCATGGGGATTTGTTCCACTGTCAACCAGCTCTTACTGTCAGAAAGTTCTTCCCGATCTTTAGTCGGAATCTCCTTCCTTGTAACTTGAAGCCATTGGTCCTAGCCTCCAGAACAGAAGAAAACAAGCTTGCTCCAGCCTCGATGTGATATTCATTTAGATATTTGAAGATGGTTATCATATTTCCTCTCAGTCTTTCTTTTCTTTACCAGGCAACAGATACCCATTTCCCTCAACCATTCCTCATAAGTATTCGTTTCCAGACCATTGATCCTCTTGGTCACCCTCCTACATATTCCTGGTATACACTTTAGACCAGGGGTTAGCAAACTTTTTCAGCAGGGGGCCGGTCCACTGTCCCTCAGACCTTGTGGGGGGCCGGACTATATTTTATTTTGGGGGGGAATGAATGAATTCCTACGCCCCACAAATAACCCAGAGATGCATTTGAAATAAAAGGACACATTCTATTCATGTAAAAACACGCTGATTCCCGGACCATCTGCGGGCCGGATTTAGAAGGTGATTGGGCTGGATCTGGCCCCCGGGCCTTAGTTTGCCTACCCATGCTTTAGACCACATAATTTCTTCTTCTTCTTCTTCTTCTTCTTCTTCTTCTTCTTCTTCTTCTTCTTCTTCTTCTTTTTGCTACATGGCCTTCTATAACAGCACTTGAAAATGTGCAAAAAGCTTGAGTCTCCGCTGCTGTTGCAGATTGGTTTTGTAAGCTGTACCTTTGGTCAAGATAATTGCTTGGTAGTGAATGTTTCAGAATGCTTGGAATCTTGGAAAGCTATCAGATTGAGAAGGCGAACCCCTGACTGAGAAGAGGGTCTGGTAGCAGCTCTGTGTATCAGTGGCTACTAATGATAATAGCTATATAGAATCAGTTGCTGGGGAACAACAGTGGGAGAGCCCTGTTGCCCTCTGGTCCTGCTTGTGGGCTTCCTGAAGGCACCTGGCTCACTGCGGAAATCAGGATAATGATCTGGAATGCCCTTTGGTTTAATGCAGCTAGGGATGCGAAAGAAACGTTCTTTGCATTGCATAATAATAATAATAATAATAATAATAATATTTATTTGTACCCTGCCCATCTGACTGGGTTGCCCCAGCCACTCTCATCAAACCCACCACATCTGTGCTTCTTGAATTAATATGCAAACCAAAATGTGGCTATTCCTTTGAAATTATCCCTTCTCTTAATTTTGTGGTGCAAAGAATGTGTATATTAGAGGCATGTGTGCACAACAGTGTATACAGTAGTAAAAGAAATGGCACATATTGGGCATATTGGGTAGCAATATACACAAATATACACAACAGTCTATACAGTAGGAAAAAGAATATGTGCACAAAAGGGCCTATATGCAGTATATGGGAAAATGATGCAGAAATTGGAAAATGGTGGTCAGGCCATTAGTGGGAGCAAATTTCCTCCACCACCCTTAACTGAAGGAGACTCAGATCAGAATATCTCAAGGGTAGGGGGTGAGGAGGTCACCTGGGTTGAGGTGACCAACCCTGTGGGAACAGACCTGGCCAATTTAGGGTCAGCCAGACCTTTCCACGTCTTCTGGAAAATGAGAAATTGATATTGACAGCTTCTTCATTGGCTAAATCCAGCAAGGCTCTTAGCTTTTGCTTTTAGAATATTAATTAATGTTGGGGAAAATATACAAGCAAATGACAACAATGCATTGCAGCAATTTGTTAGCATCTCTTTTCTGACTCTTTCAGTTTGCTATAATCACTTGCGGTACTCACTTGCTCAGGTTCCTTGCCCAGTGCTCACAGCTGGAATTGCCACTGATATTTCAAACTGCCAAACCTCTCTAAGTATTTGTGAAGGAAGCTGGAGCAATTTAGAACTGAGCCAAAGGTTCTCAGAGGAACATTTTCAGGTTGAATTTGGAGGCAGCTGGGGGGAGGGCGGAAGTGGATTCTGACTACATCATACAGAGAGGATCAAAAATAGCAATAGAAAAGGGTCAAACACCTGCCTGAAATCCTGGAAAGCTACTGCCAGTCAGTGTAGACAAAACTAATCTAGATGGCCTTAGCTAGATGAAGCCTTATTTCCAGTCTGTTGTGACACTTGCATCTCATGCAACATGGCGTTCAACATAAGCAGATAAACTACACCCTGGCAGCAGCAGAAATCGTGATAGGCAATTCTATGTGCAGATATAGATTTGCCAAGCTTCACGTTTCATGTGATCCTCTTAATAAAAAGTACCCTTCCTTTTGTCAGTAGCCCTGTGATTTCTGAGTACTTGTAGCATAGATGGCATCTGGTTTTAAAGGATGCTGATATTTTACTTATTTTACTTTATAGAGATTTCCCCCCTCCTTCTAAAAGGGAAGCTTCTGTCAACACTGCTAGAGATAAAATCAGACCTTTGCATCTGTATCTCAAGGCTTGAAAAACCATTCCACAGAAAAGGAAAACAGAGAATGAAGTGGCAAATAACTTTACATTATTCTGTATAACAGCAGCATGCTGCTGGAACCATACAAATCTGCTTTAGTCTTGTGCCCTGTTTGGGTTCTTACCCCAGCAAATTTTAATTAATAAGCACAGTATTTGATGGAGCTATGGAGGTGGTCGTTTTTAGAAAAGTTATATCCTTGTTATCCTGTTTGTTCATTTACATTTTCCGTGAATTGTATATTGGGGCCAGGGGAAGAGAGATGACTCAATTATTTATTTTTTAGTAAACCAAGTGAAGCCTTTGGGACTCTCTTGGGGAATATATAATCTGAGGATTGCAGCCTGTATGCTTCATACATTGTAGGTATTTTTTGTGCAGCCATGAAGAGCCTGCATGCAATACAAATGATTAACCAAAAACTCTTCTGAAAAAACCAGTGGAGCCATTTGCCGCCGTTATTCAGCATCATTGTAATTGACTTAGATGAAGAAATTTCTCATCAAATTTGCCGATGACACCAAACTGGGAGGGGTAACTAATGCCACAGAAGACAGAATCGGGATTCAAAATGACCTTAAGAGATTGGAGAACTGGGCCAAAACTGGGCCAAAACTAAAAAAATCAGGACAAATGTAAGGTTCCACACTTAGGCAGGAAGAACCAGCTGCACAAATATAAGATGGAGGACACCTGGATTGCCAGTGGTACATGTGAAAAGGATCTAGAGGTTTTAGTAGACTGCAAGCTTAACGAGAGTCAACAGTGTGATGCAGCAGCAGCAAAAAACCTATTCTATTCTCGACTGCATCAACAGAAGTATAGTGTCCAGGTCAAGGGAAGTAATAGCCCTGTTGTATTCTGCCTCGGTCACACCACACCTGGAGTTCTGCGTCCAGTTCTGGGCACCACAATTTAAGAAGGATATTGACAAGCTTGAACATGAGTTTGGCACCCATCACTCAAGGAATGATGTTTGTGTGTCTTTACCTGGATCACACCAGTCCTTTTCTGTTTGTTATTTTGCTTCCAGCTCTGCTAGTTCTTCCCAACCATTGTTCTTTTCCGAGGGGACTAACAGATTTTTGTTCATTTCCAATATTGGCTTCGTGCCCGTCTACCAATTGGAGAGTATGGGAGGTTGCCATCTGGATGGGACCAATCTCTTCCTTTACAGCAATGTGAGATGCAGGGCACAGCATGAAGTCACCACCTCTGGCATTGCAAACAAAACCAGGTTGTTAGTCCTGCAGATTAATGAGACTACCCCTGCAGTGGCGACCATTGCCAAATGAAGCATACCGGCACAATAAAATTTTGTTGCAGAAATGTATGCAGAGAACAGGTCTTGGGAAGGGGGGGGGGGTAGAGGACCTAACAACAGAAACAGGGATGGAGGTTGGAACTTGGCCTGATAAATGAACTGGGGCACTATTGATCATGTGTCAGAACATTGTCTCAGTGGGAATAGAGATGCTCAACATCTGAATAATTGCTTAGCTAGCTAGCAATGAGAAGCCTTTAAATTGCCTATCCTTTGACTCTTGTTTGATAAACAGAACACCTGTCTGTCCCCTGCTCTTCTGCTTTTTCCTCAGATTTTCCTGCCTTATCTTCTTTTCTCATTCATCCAACCTCCAAGTCCTCTCCAAGTCCTACCTCTCACTAGCTCTAGCAACTCTCCCAATTGGCAATATCCTCCTCTTGCCTCATAGTGCTTGCTGCAAGCTCAGAATTTCAGGGTGCTCTCCATGGTCCTGACATATCCCTGATAATGTTACACATCGCCACGGCACAAATTTCACATGCAGTAAAGCTGCAATAAATATTTCTAATGGGATTAAAAACAGAAGGCAGTATGTTGTTTATTTAAGTTTACATTATTATATTTACACAAGGCCACCAGAAAATGTTCTTCTCTGAGTGGCAAACATAAAACAGTAAAATACAATATCTTAAAATCACAGTTTACAGTAGAACTGGCGTACTTAGATAACAAAGGATGGATGCCTTTGTTGCTGGAGTAACTGAGGCTAGGTTGGAACTAAGGAGGGAAGAAAAATTCAAATTTATCAAGTTTATTCTTTCTGAAACAAGATGTGAACCAAAAGACAGGTATCTTCAAAATCTGCACTTCTCTGAATCTTGTGAAGCAGTTCTCCAACCAATGTTTACAAAAATGCCTATACAAGTGAAGTCTGCATAAAAAGTAATATATTGGTGAACGTAACATACACATTGGGGAAATTGCTTACAAAAACGTGTACCTTAGTGAAAACTGCATATTAAAAATTAGGACAAATTCATACTAAAATTGTGAGGGATTTTCCTGAGGATTTTTTTCCTTTTATAAACATTTCAAATTGCTGCAAAATGGGAAGAACTGGATTTAAGACTGGAAAAACGAGAAGCTGAGAGAAGTTGACTCATCCTTCCATCTCTAATAGTGACTGTGCGGTTACAACACTTCAGGCATGGAAGGGAAAAATGTTGTAGATCATTAACCTTTCACTTCTGAAGCCACTTGATTGGACAGATCAGGTGTAAACACTAAGATCATTGCCAATTGTCCTCCAGATGTTGTTGGATTCCAACTCCCACCAGCATGACCAATGATTGAGGATGATGGAAATTTTGGTCCAGAACATCTCTACAGCCATTCTCTATCCCTGACATGCTGTCTATGCAGTATCTTCTGTTTAAACGACTTTGGACTCCAGTTTCTAGCTCAAGCTGTTGAGTTTGAGATTCATATATGGCTGTTCTCTGACCTGGATTGGTACGGATAGCTAATTTCGTAAAAGTGACAATGTGTGTCCCTCAAAGCTATTCACATTGTTTGCAACCTCTCAAAAGAGCTCAAGGCAGCTTTTAAAATGTAACGTATAAAAGCTATAGAAATATAGATATTAGAATAACAGCACTTTTTATTATCATTGTAATAAAATTTTCTCTATTGATCAATCACACATTAGTGGATAATACTCCCCTGGTGACTTAATCATACTCTGTATATCTCAGATCCTTGGAACAAAGAACTAAAATTAGATTAGAGAGTGTGAAGAATGAAGCGTAATGGGAGTTATTTTTGAAAAGGTGCTGAATGATTTTAAAGCCACACTTGTAATTAATGTTATTCTTATCATTAGGTAGCAGGACTTGCCTCATTAATGCTTACATATCTTGGAGAAACATTTTAAAACACTCACAACCTCTTTTGCATGAAAGGCTTATAACAGAAACAAGGAATTAGAAATGCATTTCCAATAGGAAAGTGAAAGGGTGGGGGTGGCATTAACTCACTATCATTGCAAAATTCTAAAAAGCAGTCTCATGGAAGATGGAGCAAACTTGCTTCTTTTGCTCTAGAGGGCAGGATGTGAACCAATGGATTCAAGTTACTAGAAAGAAGAAGAAGAAGAGTTTGGATTTGATATCCCGCTTTATCACTACCCGAAGGAGTCTCAAAGCGTCTAACATTCACCTTTCCCTTCCTCCCCCACAACAAACACTCTGTGAGATGAGTGGGGCTGAGAGACTTCAAAGAAGTGTGACTAGCCCAAGGTCACCCAGCAACTGCATGTGGAGGAGCGGAGACGCGAACCCGATTCACCAGATTACGAGTCTACCACTCTAAACCACTACACCACACTGGCTCTGGAGATTCAGACTGAAAATCAGGAAGAACTTTATGGTGGTGGAATGGACTCCCTCAGAAGGTGATGGACTCTCCTTCATTGGAGCCTTTTAAGCAGATGTTGGAAGCCATCTGTCATGGATGCTTTAGTAGAGATTCCTGCATTGCAGGAAGTTAGACCAGGTGAACTTTGGGGTCTCTTCCAATTCTACAGTTTTATAATTCTATGAAAATTAACATAATAGAAGTAAATGGTTCAGATTGCAACTGTAGATTTCTGCACCTGGAAGATACATAATTTTCTGCCGGTACATAGTACCAGGACACATCAAGAGCATCCAAAGCCAATTTTAATGCAACTGTTCACCAAAACAGAGGTAGATTTAGGGGAGTGTGATCGGTTCGTCCACACTGGGTGCCGAACTGAAAGGGTGCCGCAGCAATGATATCAAGAGAAGAAGAGAGGCAGAGAGGTGCTGAATTTTGGCATCACACACACAGGGTTCCACTGAGATTTGAATGCCCAGTGTCTGTCTCTGGAGTTCATTTATTTTGTGGGAGTGCAGGGGGAAGGGGGAATCAGCATTGAAATGCCATTTGATGTTTATCTGTCCAAGCCTCCTAGGATCAGTCCATGAAATGCTTTGATTGAATCTATGTAAGGATAAGTATTTATCTTTATGAAAAGTCAATATAGTCTGTTTTTTTTAAAAAAAATATGAACTGCACCAGGGTGGGAAACCTAGGGCCATCCAGATGTTGCTGAACTATAACTCCCATCAGCCCCAGACAGCATGGCCAGTGGGCAAGGATGATGGGGAACTATAGTCCAACAACATATGGAAGACATCGGGTTGCCCATATGTATTATCTTCATGGGGTGTATTTGTTTGAAATTGCAATCTTTACAAAGTATACAACTTGGCATGTTGTCTCTGAATTCAGTTGTCTCCGCCATGGTTACTTCAGGAGCAAAGAGTTGACTGTCATGTATCTATTTATTGTGGGGAGAGAGGAAAAGGCCCAGAGGCAGCTTTTTCTGAGTGCATTTTTCCTGCCTAGCCACCAATTTGTTGCTATGGGAAGGAAAGGTAAATTAATAGAGCACTTGTGTGTGGAAAGTTGTGGCTGTCATAAAGTCAGTGCTTGGCACACTGATATTGTAGAACATGAAAAGTTTTCTGTTTAATGGTGCAACAGTTTGCATTTAATTTGCGGTGTGTGTGTGTGTATATATATATATATATATATATATATATATATATATATAATCACCTTATTAAAATGCAACTTTAGTATGGCATTGTGTGTTTTATTTGACAAATGAATTGACCTCAGGCAGATGGCACTGAAAACAGAAGAATCAAATGAAAATGGCTAATTGCGGGGTTGACTCTCTCCTTTCTTTTTATGTAGATAATCTGTAGAGCAGCAAATTGTTCTTAGATGGACAGTTTAAGCAAATGGTGGTCCCCCCCCCCCTGCAATGGAAGAAAGGCTTTTTAAACACACACACACATTTCTGGATTTCCATAGGGAGCACTTTGCAACAGATGCATTTTTATTATGGGATTGCCACTGCCGTTAATAAATTCCTTTACTGCCTTTGTTTCTCACGCCGAATGGTTTTTACAGGATTTATTTTATTTGTTTTCCCAGAAACTTCATATGCTGAAAACATATATAAGAAAAGAGCCTGAAAAAACCTGTGTAATAGGTGGCCTCTTCTCCTGTTGCCAAAATGATGGCACTAGAGTTCTGCCACTTTCCCCCACCCTCTGTTTTTCTTTTCCCAATTCCTCTCAGGTAATTGTGTGCATGTAATAATGCAGCATAAGAAGAAACTCCTTTTTTCCTCCAATCTGAATTTGTTTCCATTTGCTCTGCTAATCGCTTTCCTGAGCTTTGGAAAGGTCTGAACCTGTATTTAGAAGCATATGGCTGATGACATCACCAGAGGTCAATGCAACCTCCCCACGGCTATTAAAGAGCAATTATGCAAATTGTAACTTCAGCATATAAAAAGGAACTGACCTTTTCTCTTCAATAGTAAATATTTGTATACTATACTTTGGGCTATAGATGCAAAAAAACAACAACCCCAAAACCCACACCACAACCCTTCTGCAGGGCTTCTGCACTGCATCTCAGCACTGTATTACATTCCCCTTATTCATGGCAGTCTCGTAGTTCATGAAGTCTTTCGCAGATTATTCTATGCCAGCAAGGTATCTTAATTCACAGATTCCATTGCGTTTGCTTTGTGTTTTCAATGTAGAGTAAGTGGATCAAAAGGTGAAGGTCTCTTCTGCCAAGTCTTTGTTATTTTTTATTCATTTTCTGCTGGGATAGCTCAGTCAGTAGAGCATGAAACTCTTAATCTCAGGGCCGTGGGTTCAAGACCCACGTTGGGCAAAAGATTGCTGCATTGCAGGGACTAGATGACCCTCGCAGTCCCTTCCAACTCTACAATTCTATTATTCTATACCAAAAGGTATACCACACATTTCTCCTCCAAAAAGGAGTCTTTCAAGATGGCTTTCACAATATAAAGAGCATGAAAATGATAATAACACAACTGCAAAAATAAAAGCAGCATCAACAAGGAAGAGTACCAAAGACTATTGATACATTAAATTAAGCAACAACTAGAATCCTTTTCAGACATTCACAATCTGGAAGAATTTCCACAGTTGGAAATTGTGGGGGTACCACCAACGTGTGATAGTTCTCTCCCACCTCTCCTCCCATTACTGTTTCAGTCACCTTCAGATTTGTAGGAGTACTGATGATGATGATGATGATGATTTATTTATATGCCACCCATCCTGAGCAGCTTCCAGCAAATAAAAAACACCAATCACAGTAAAACATCAAAAAATAAAAACTTCCCTATACAGGGCTGCCTTCAGATGGCTTTGAAAATCCAGGTAGTTGTTTATTTCCTTGACATCTGATGGGAGGGCGTTCCACAGGGCGGGCGCCACTACCGAGAAGGCCCTCTGCCTGGTTCCCTGTAACCTCACTTCTCACAATGAGGAAACCGCCAGAAGGCCCTCGGAAGTGGACCTCAGTGTCTGGGCTGAACGATGGGGATAGAAAAGCTCCTTCAGGAGCGTCCTTATGAGAAGTGGAGAGCGTTTTGTGGAACAGGTCATGAAACACGTTTTATGTGTATCTTTGTATTTATTTTGTATGCATTTATTGTAAGTTGACTATAGAACTCTATATTATGGGATGATGCACAAATGCCATTAATAAATTGGTTGGGCTTCATTATTAGATGTGAGCTCCTGTTTTTGACAGCCAGAGTTTGTGGTAGGTCTTTTGTGCATGAAGCTTTTCAATGCTTGCTTGCACGTTGCTTTTGGCGGTAGCAGCTGTGGAGTTGCTGTGTTGTAAATAACTGAATCATGCCAACTAGGAATTGTCAAAACAAATAGCAAGATCGATAATCAAAGGATACAGCAGATTGCTACCTGCCAACTGTCGGAATAGATCGAGAAATATTAATTACTTGAGATGTGTCACCCTTAATTGCACTCGGGTAGTAGGAAAATAATTTAATCCCAGTTAATTGCAGATCAGTTTAGAGTAATGAAGAAGCATATTTCTTCCGGACAGAAAGCAGAGCTGAGCGCAAACGAAGCCTGTGGTACGTATTTTGAGGACTGCTGTGTCTCATCAAGATGGCTCATATCATGTCTGTCATGCAACGTAACAGAGCAATAGTGATATAACTGAATGTGATACATCACCAGCAAGGAAATGTGACAAGATTTGTGTAAAGCAATTTTAAGGGAGAGCAGAATCAATTACTCCTCCCCGCTCCCATTGTCAAAAGATTTCCATTCCCTTGTGTGTTTTGTGTCTAAGGGTTTCTATTTCAATTTGCTGTTACAGACCACAAACTTAAGCGCTGGGTTCCAGAGGAGCTTGCAGCACCTATGTGTCAAAGTTTACTTTTACCTAGCTGTGGGGTAGGATAAATGCTCAGATCTGTCCCTTCCAGTGCCATCAAGAAGCCATAGGAACTGCATTTACATTAGCAGGTGAGCTGGAAAGAATGTGCTCCTCTGCAAATGTTGACGTTGAATACTCCGCCAGAGATTCTATAGCCATTCAAATATCTATCAAATGCTTACAGAAAATTTTGTCTCTTTAGCTGACATCCCAGAGGTATTGGATTTCAACATCCAATATAAGATAGCTGGCATGGAGTGATATTTTGCACATGAACACATTTGATATTGGCTGGCATTCAGTATATGCACGATAGATAGCATGCAAAGTGCCAATGCTTTTGGTATGGAAAAGCATCTTTCAGGGGGTTAGAACAGACTTTCCCCCTAAACTTACATTTTTATTTATTTTTTTACAGCTGTATTTTTTTTTGGGGGGGGAGGGAGCTCTTCAAATGACCTTTAAGGAATAATTTACAACCCTATTCCTAAACTTAAAGTGGGCAATCACACTACCAAATAATTGAACAGCTTAATTCTCACATTTAAACAGTTATAAACCCCTAACTAATATCAGGCAAAAACAAAAATACAACTCTAGTACAATCTTGAATAAAGGCATTCTATCTAAACAAAAAGTTGCACTGCCTATTATTCTGTTCTCTTAATACTTTCTTAGCCATCAGGGTAAACTCCCAGCATCTGTTAGGCCACTCTGGAATAGCTGGAATTTTATTAGATCTCTACTTCCCTGCATAAAGAATTCTGATGGCTGCTAGTAAATAAGAAACTATTTCCACGTGCTCATGTTTAACAGACCTGACGAGGTGATTTAGTAAATAAGCCATCAGATGGGGTGGAACTCTCTAGCTCAGAAGCTCAGTCAGTTAGTCCATCCTTCCTGTATTATGTAGTGAAACCAGATTTAAACAACTGCTGATTCAGAACTGCAAGCTACCCCATTAAATGGGACTAGAAATCCATGGGACTGGATGTGGGAGCTTGTGAACACACATCTGAACTTTTTGCACTACTGCAACTCCTCATGGCTTCTAAAAAGCTACTTGTTATTCTGTCTCAACATACAAGTTAGTACAAGGGAACTGAATTAGAAATGAGAGTTGGCAAAGCCCCTATCAGTGCATGGAAGGATCTTGGGATCTTGGCCTAGGTCACTTCAAATGCTTTCTGTCTGATGAAATTTCCTGTTGCATTCTGTAAAGCACCACATACACTGATCTTGCTATGTAGATAATAGGTACCAATGTTTAAAGCCTACTTCTCACTGTAGTAAGGTAAAGGACTCCTGGGCGGTTAAGTCCAGTCAAAGGCGATTATGGGGTGTGGTGCTCATCTCACTTTTCAGGCTGAGGGAGCTGGCATTTGTCCCCAGACAGCTTTCCGGGTCATGTGGCCAGCACGACTATACCGCTACTGGCGCATTGAGGACCGTGATGAGTGCCAGAGCGCAGGGAAACGCCATTTACCTTCCCACCACAGCGGTACCTATTTATCTACTTGCACTGGTGTGCTTTCGAACTGCTAGGTTGACAGGAGCCGGGACAGAGCAATGGGAGCTCACCCCGTTGTGTGGATTCGAACCGCCGACCTTCTTATCAGCAAGCCCAAGAGGCGAACCTGTGTCTGAGCTTGAGACTGTGCAAGTGTGGGGCTTGCATAAATATAGTCTCCATTAAGAAACAACACAGTTAAACATAACTATGTGCCTATTCTCCTCTTCCTTCTCTGTATGGAGCAACATTCAGTTATGTAACACCCACCTGTGGTCTGCATTAACATAGGCACTTGAATAAAGCAGATGGAGTCCACAGAGAAAAATTTAGTGAAAGTTTCCTGAACTGAACAAAGCAGTAAATAACTTAAGAAACAACCAGCTTTGCCTTTTTGACAGGCATCGTTGCAGGCTAAACATCCAAATGAAAACTCCCTCACAGCTAGACAGCCCATCAGCATATGGGCTACATCAATAAAGTTCATGCTCCATTCCCTGTGTGCTGTGTGCTGGAATTGTGCTTATGAAAGATGGAAAAACAGTGATTTCTTGCATAGGGTCTTCGGTTTGTATCCATCCCCTAATTGTATATCAGATGTAAGGTTTTATTTATTTTTATTTTTTTCAAATAATTTTTATTAGTTTTGCAATTTTGTAGGCATTTTACAGTTCATCATAGTCAGGTTTTCATTACTTCCCTTCTTATTTAACCCCCTCTCTCAGGAGAGTACCCGTTGTTAGTATTCCTGACCTTGTTTGTTATTTCCTTTACATCGCCCATGCCTGGCCCTGTTTCAGGCCAGATCACTTTTATTATAAACAGTTTCAAATGACTCCCTCACATCCACCCCATTGTCTTCATATACTTAAATTTCCCAATCTTAACAGGTTCCTAATTCATCTTCAATATTTCTTCTTCAAATAATACATTTTAACATTAACTAACATTCTCCTTAGCACATTTATATTTTACTTCAAATACATCCCTTTCACCTCCCCACAGTCCCTGGGTACGTAGCCTTAATATTTACTCAACTTACCCTTCATAGTAAATATCCTTTATAATATCACTTAGCCGTTCCTTTGCCGTGTCCATAGTTCTAAACCTGGAATCCAAAGCTAAAAAGTTATTTCTTTACTATCTTCACCCCTCCCCAGTTGGTTCCGAAAACCAGAACCATAGTCTTTCCTGTATGGTGTCATCCAGGGTATCTTCTTCCAAGGTCTCAGGCCAGTCTTTCGCTTGTATAGTCAGGTCTTCTGGGTTTCCTTTCTGCTGCTTTTTGTTAGGTTTAGGATTGCTGGTTTTCCTTATGTTCCTTTTCTTGCTTCCAGATGTAAGGTTTTACTGCCCACAAGCAGGCACTCAGAAAACATCATCAAGCCTGATAATTGAGTAGTCAATCTAGAGCAGTCCCAATAAGTAAAACATGGGCGTTTTGTGTGTATTGCATCGTCTGAGCTAACTATTTCAATAGGAGGAGACAGGCTATTTTCTAATGCTGCAATCCCCAAACAAGATATATAAGTGACTTCCTTTCTCCACTGTTTGAGGGCAGAAGCAGATCAAAACGGCATTCCCCCCCCCTTATTTTTCAGGGGTTTCTCATTTATTATCATTCCTTATGACAAATATCGTAAAGACTCTCTGTGAAAGGATTTCTGGTTAGTGAGACCCCCGTGGGCTTACTGCCATTTGCACGACAGACTTGCTCTTCATCTAAAGCCTAGAGAAGCATGTTAGCCAGATTTGAGAGGAAGGCAGAGCCTTGAAAAAGGCAGGGGAAATTGTGCCCCCGAGTCAGGAGGAAATTCATATTAATTCAAGCATAGGGACCAGCCAAGATTGTGAAATGTAAGTAATCATGTTCAGAATGGAATGCAAATGATGAAACATAAATGGAAAGGAGAGGCCACATCACATGCTAAATAAACTTAACAATGTCAGGTTCTGTCTCATTCTCAGCTGATGGTGTATGATAGAATCATAGAGTTGGAAGAGACCACAGGGGCCATCCAGTCCAACCCCCTGCCAAGCAGGAAACACCATCCAAGCATTCCTGACAGGTGGCTGTCAAGCCTCTGCTTAAAGACCTCCAAAGAAGGAGACTCCACCACACTCCTTGGCAGCAAATTTCACTGTTGAACAGCTCTTACTGTCAGGAAGTTCTTCCCAATGTTTAGGTGGAATCTTCTTTCTTGTAGTTTGAATCCATTGCTCCGTGTCCTCTTCTCAGGAGCAGCAGAAAACAACTTTTCTCCCTCCTCTATATGACATCCTTTTATATATTTGAACATGGCTATCATATCACCCCTTAACCTTCTCTTCTCCAGGCTAAACATACCCAGCTCTCTAAGCCGTTCCTCATAAGGCATCGTTTCCAGGCCTTTGACCATTTTGGTTGCCCTCCTCTGGACACGTTCCAGCTTGTCAGTATCCTTCTTGATACTGTAGAGTATGTGTAGAGTCTGTGGACTGCCCAATGAGCACTGCACAAGCTGGATCTGGGCCATTGTTGCTGCTCCTGACATTCTGGTGTAGTGAAAGGACCAGGGAGAGCTGGCATAGGAATATTGACATAAGGCATTGAATTCCTTGCTGTTGCAAACTTATTGGGGTAAGGAGATACCTGCAGGGCAGCCTCTGGCTGTTCTTTGAGAAGTGTGGGGGCACCTCCCAATTGCTCCAGCCCTTGAGGAAGGTGGCAGTTCTAAGATGTAGCTCATCCTCTTCGGAGGAGCTCTCATCAGGCTTGGAATCTGAACCCAGATGAACCCACACTTGGTGAGTTTCGTCTGATCTCTTCCCATTGGTCCATTTTCCTGTCCGTTGCTTCGTCCCGGCCAATTCTTTGCTTCAGGAATTCCAAGCAAAACAGCAGCATAATGTAGAAGTGGATTCAGTGTAAGAAAAGGGAGAAACAAGCGGGTGGGAGTGCTGTCGTTTAAAGTTAAGATATTAAAGCTCACTAATAGCTTTTAAATTAAAGAATGAGGCTTTTTCACATTTGCCTTTTCATTTCTGAAATGTTTTTTCCCCCAAGCAATCAATAAATGTTGAAGAGAAATAATGAAGCAGCAAAAATAATTTGGGCAAAGAAAAATGGAGCAATAGCTCCTCTTTCGTCTCCCTCACTTTCTTCCCCAAAGAATACTATCTGTGCCTCACTTCTTCGACTAGACTGCTACTTTCTCAGGCTGTGTTCACACTGGGACATTCAGTGTGTAGATGAGTCGCTGTTCCTGCATGCAAGTTTGTGCCCCTTGGTTCACATATGAGCACTGAAAACATGATGCCTCCCAAGTCTATCTTGATGTTTCTCATTCACACCAGTGTGCTGTGCATTATGAGATGTATTAGACTGTGTCCCCATTCCCCCGCCTCAGAGTTAGTTCTTCTCTACCCACCAAATGTTTCGCCTGAGCAAGGCAGTTTGAGCATGTTATACCGATCCTGGTCCAACTGCACTGGCTATCAATTAGTTTCTGGGCCCATTTCAAAGTGCTGGTTTTGACCTATAAAGCCTCAAATAAAGCCAGTGTGGTGTAGTGGTTAAGAGCGGTAGACTCATAATCTGGGGAACCGGGTTCGCGTCTCCGCTCCTTCACATGCAGCTGCTGGGTGACCTTGGGCTAGTCACACTTCTCTGAAGTCTCTCAGCCCCACTCACCTCACAGAGTGTTTGTTGTGGGGGAGGAAGGGAAAGGAGAATGTTAGCCGCTTTGAGACTCTTTCGGGTAGCGATAAAGCGGGATATCAAATCCAAACTCCTCCTCCTCCTCCTCCTCCTCCTCCTCCTCCTCCTCTTCTTCTCCTCTTCTTAAATGGCTCAGGACTGCAATACCTCCCATATGAAAACTACCCAGTCCCTGAGATCATCTTCTGAGGCCCTCCTTCGAGAAGTCTGGAGGGTGGCAACACGAGAACAGGCCTTCTCCACAGTGGCTCCCTGTCTGTGGAATGTTCTCCCCAGGGAAGTTTGCCTGGCACCTTCATTACATACCTTTAGGCACCAGGCAAAAGCGTTCCTTTTTAACCAGGCCTTTGGTTGACATCCATTATTGACATCCAACACCCTTTTAGAATGTGGCTTTGGGGGGGGGGGTGTTATTGGGTTATTGCTTTTGGTTTGATTTCATATGTTGTTGTGAACTGCCCTGAGACTTCCAGGTATAGGGCGGTGTATAAGTTGAATAAATAATAATAATAATAATAATAATAATAATAATAATAATAATAAAACCTAAGGTGGGCTTACCTTGTCCCCTTCTGGTGACCTTGCCACTTTTTAGTATAGGAATAGTTCAGCCAGATATAACTGTTACTCCCCTGTTGTACTCTTTCTGTGAAATTGGGGCTGCTCAGCCAGTCGCTGTGCCAGATGTTTCACAGCTGCAATCACGCAAACTCAATAGATACATGTCAAGGGCTGGCTGGACAATGAAAAGAGATGGAAGACACTCGCCGGAGAACCCCCTAGGGAAGCCTCAGAGGAGGAATGAGCAGAGCCAGGGTGATTGGACACTGGAAATGGGTCAGAGGATGATGAAGGCAGGATGGTTGGATTCTGAACAAGTGTGAGAGAGGAACCAGAAGCAGAAAGCACCACAGATGTGGGACAGGCAGCTGAGGAGGAGCGGGGGGAGGCAACATGGACTGCAACAGCTTCACAGGAGTCTGCTGGTCCTACAGTATTAAGCTCTCCTCCTCCCTTGTCTCCAAGGGCACAGAGGGCCTTGCATGTAGCAGAACTAGGAGCAAAGTGAGCGCCCCCCAGCGGAGTTTAAGACTGCTTGGAAAACATCCCACTTAAGGAGACTTAGGGAAAATGGGAGGCATAGATCGCCAGTTCTGGAAACTGCTTTACTGGGGGGGCCAGTCTCGCCCGTAGGTTTCTCTGTTGGTATTCTGTTTCCTTGAATAAAGAATCCACTTTGCTGCTCATCTCTGAGTCTCTGTGCTGACCTGCAACTGAACCAGCCCTGACAATGCATCACTACGGGTGAGACACGGTGATTTATGTTCCTGCAGTGGGAAGGTATAAACCTAGGATCTGAACGGGTTTTGGTTGTGCCGAAGCTGAACAAACTTTATTTATTTAATCAGGAACAATAATAGTCATTCTCTCTGAAAGGCAGGAGCAAAGAAACAGAAGATGGGTTTTCTTGAATGGGATCTGTTCTTCTTTTGGTTTAACGTATGCCCCTCTGTCAAGTAACATTTACATCAGGTGCTTTTTAGGTCACCTGGAAAGATTTCAAACAAATTAGTGGGTTTTGTGTATGACTAGCTTTATCTTGCTTCCCTGCTTTATGTTATGTTAATTTCTTTTTCCCTTCCCTATTTTTTTTAAAGCACTCATTGACTTTAATTAATCTTGCTCCAGGCTTCAAAACCTAGGAAACCTTTTTTAATGAGCTGATTTTCCTAGCTGCCCTGCATCTGTAATAACAGAGTTGCACGGGAGAGAATTGTATTGAATGCACAAGCAACCAAATTGTACAGCTAGGCATTTAACTTCCTTATCACTTATAAATCAAAGATGGTACAAGTGGTGTCCCTTTGTAACTTTTGGTTGTAGCCATCTCAAAATGGCTGCTGGTATGGCACGCATATTTATGGTATGACAAAACGAAGGTACATAAAAGTTTTGGAAACCACATATTCCGAAAGTCTCTATATGATGTTTGGGATAGGTACAAAAATCTATTAGAAAGAAAAATACCATGGTGGCTATCGCCACTAGAAGCGATGTGTGTAAAGAAAATTAATATGAGTGGAAATTGGGTAACATATGAAATGTTACTCCAACATGATGGTGTAAAATGGAAATTAAAACCATATGAAGAGGTGAAGGAATTTGTAAATGATTGGTTGCATTATTATCAGATTAACGAAATGTTTAAAAATGATATGAAGAAAAATGGTTTTGGAGATGTTAAATCTAAGTTTGAAATAGAAATACTGAATAATAATTATAAAACATTGTCAAAAATGTATAAAATATTGCTGGAATGGCATTTGAAAGATGAGGAAGTGAAGTCGGTGATGATACATTGGGCAAAAGATTTTGGTCATAATATTATGCTAGATGACTGGGAGAAACTGTGGAAGGAAGGAATGAAATTTACTGCATGTAATGCACTAAAAGAAAATAGGTTAAAAATGATGTATAGATGGTACATTACACCGGTCAAACTGGCGAAAATATATAAGGTTGATAATAAGTGTTGGAAATGCAAAGAGAAAGAAGGTACCTTTTATCATATGTGGTGGGAGTGTAAAAGGGTGAAAGGCTTCTGTGGGTTCCCTCAATGAAGGGATTCAACTTTGCTCATTGTCTTTGTGGGGGCTCAGCCCCACAAATATATTATTGTGGGTGCCAAAGGACTCACAGCTCCCTGGAGTTGGCTCCAGTGACTGCAACACTGGGTCAGATTACTATGTGTGTATCTGTGCAGGTGTACACCAGTAGCCAAAACTGTGGAAACCTTTTGGGGAAAGTGTATTTCTGAGGTTTGATGGCTCATAACACCTGATTGGCTCTCTAAACACTCGTGCTCACTGGCTACATTCAAATGAAGGAAAGCTCCTGCATATCAACCTAAGCAAGCTGTGCTTCCTTTTTCTGGTTATTTGGCTATAACATTTGATAGAATACAGATAATTGAACAAACTTGGTTGCATTACATTCTTCATTAAATTATCTTTCCATTGATATATAATTTTATGGTATTACTAAAAAAAGAAAGTGTTATGAGCCATCAAACTTCGGAAATACAATTTTTCCAAAGATTTTGGCCATGTTTATGTTTGGTATGTAGGGATGGTCAATTTTGTTTTCACTCACTTTTTCTAATTTTAAGTTTTTCATCTGCATTTCCACATCTATTTGCAATTAGGCAAAAAAATTCTCATGAAATACCTCAGCATTCTCCCAATATACATGTGTTTCTATGCAGTTCTGCCTAGTCTCTCTCCTTCTCTTTTTCTTTTATCATTGTAAGAAAAATGGGTATAATAATAATAATAATAATAATTTATTATTTATACCCCGCCCATCTATTAAACATTAAAAGCTTCCCTAAATGCTGCAGTTGGCATGGCCACCAACAGCCCAGAACAATTGCTGAGGAAAGAGCAATATTTAAGGGAGGGTAGAGGGTGCTTTAGAGATCGATCTGGTAAACTGCACTCTGAAGCAACCTCCCCCCCCCCCCCCCCGATTAAACATAACTGAGGCGGTGTTTAAAGGAATGTGGGAGACACTTCAGAGACCGGTTTGGCAAACTGCTTTCTAAAGTGCCCACCCCTCTGTCAAACATCACTGGAGCAACATTTAAAGGAATCTGAGAGGCTCTTCAGAGAGCTGTTTAGCAAACTGTTCTTTAAAGCACTCTCCCATCCATTAAATATAGAATGAGATGTGGGGGACGGGTTTGTCCAGATGCAAAGGGTGGGGAGAAAAAAGTGAGGGTTGGTAAGCAACTGCAAAGCGATTTCCCCCAATGTAATGCAATTTTCTATGTTATTTAATATATGCATTTTAACGCACACTTTACCCTAGTATATGCATTTTTGTACACATTACTTGGTTCAAGAACAGCATTACAAAGTCCAGAAAACTGCAAATTAATGAAGGATGAGTGCATTTGGGATTGCATATTGTTTTGAAAAATGCAAATTAAATGTATTTCAATGCAAACGGAATCGAACTCTTCTCCCCATCCTTGTTGGTATGCTGACAAGTAGAATTTGGACAGAATTTAAAATGGAGATTCCTTCCAGAGTCTAGACCGAATGTTAATTGGATTTTTTTAAAAAAAAACAAAAACAAAACCCCAATACATCCTACTGTGCCCAGTGGAAACTCCTCTTGTTCCTTCTTTGCTATAACATTCTGTGACAGAGTTTGGACCAGATGGGTTCTGCTTCTGGACTTGATGTATAATAGAGTGCTCTATGTTTTCTAGTTCATTCAGCACACCACATAAATTTATTAGATTACCACCTAATCTAATAAAATGGGTGCAAAGATGGACCTGTGGAACTACGTTGAAACATGAAATTCCTTTAGGTGAATTCTTTTTCAGAAAGCGAGTTCTCCAATGCAGAGGGAGCTCGTGTTGCGGTGGGGGCTAGAAAGCCACCCCCCTTTTCGTAGCTGTGGGTTTGGCTAGTGGCCACAGCTAGCAGTGACCAGTGCTGTTGCTGGGCAAAAGCACGTGTATCTAATTTTGATGGACAGCCCAGCGTCCCTTAAAAGAGTCAGCACGTGGTGCGACCTCCCTCTTTGCTGCGAGCTTCGGATCTCCCGCCCTCCCTCCCTGGTATAGGCTTGAGTTGACCTTGCTCTTGCCTGTCATGGGGTCGTCTGCTTTTGAGGCGGGGGCCTAGTAGGAATTTTTCCATTTGGCTGATTGGCTGTGCCATTTGGTTTTCGCCTACTACGTAGCAACTAGTCACAACTTGTAAGGTTGGCGGTTAGGCACTGGTTGTGTTGGTTAATGGAGCGCGGTAGCCCTCCATAAGTGATCATGGTGCGTGGGAATTCCGTTAAAGGAATCCAGCGGCTCAAATATGCTTGTCCGAACCCGGTAGGGTTGCAGGGCCGTGCATGAGTCCCTGGGACCTCTGGGGAAGGGGGAGGTCTCTGCAGCCCAGCCTCCATTCAACTCTCCCCAGACTGGTTTCCTCCCGCTGACAGGTGGTCAGCTCTGTCCTGCCGGACAGCTAGTCTTGCGCTGACTAGTCGTCAGCTCTGTCCCGTTGGACAGGTGAACCAATGCCTACGCAACCACTCACGTGTTTTGTATTTCAATAAAGTTGTGGCCAAAACTATGCCAAAAACCCAAACAAAAATTATGTCTCTTGTGTGAATTTATTGGTGGGGGTGGCTTGGTGACCTCTACACGCAAGTGCCAGTCAATGTTATGTTTGAAAATGTAAGGAAGGCCTATGATAAAAGTCTTCATTTTGTGGTTATAAATTTAATAACCTGGACCATAAATTTGAACTGTGAGGATTCATAATGGAGGGGCTTAGGCAACTGGCTTGCAGAAAGAAACTGCTGCATAGATATGACCAGCAGCTATCCATCACAAGGGGTTTGGCATCCACCATATTCATAAAAGTTAGTTTTGTGGCAACAGAATATACAAGATATGAGTGACTTTCCAGATCATCATATTTTGTTGCAGATGGTTGTTCCTGATCTAAAAGAACTCAGCTCTAAGAACGGGGTAGAAACTAACAGGAAAAATAACTGGGTACTGAACAAAGGTGCATAAGAAAAACTTACACCCAGCTAACAGTGGCCCATTAAAGTACGCTTCTAGCAGAGTTAAAAGAAAAATAAACGCAACAGAAACTGACTTGGCTGAAAAAACGCCACCAGAAGTGAAAAGACACTTTTCTAGCCTAGACTTTAATTCTAAGTAAATGAAGTCAGAACTTGTTGGCTGCTAGCCTTCTCTCAAAAATTCTTTTTAAACTACTGTATATTCCTGCGTATAAGACTACTTTTTAACCCAGGAAAATCTTCTCAAAATTCGGGGGTCGTCTTATACGCTGGGTTGTATTTCCTATATGGCGAGTATATCCCAAACTCTATATTTTAACTGGAAAAGTTGGGGGTCGTCTTATACGCCCAGTCGTCTTATACGCCGGAATATACGGTAATCCAAACACGCTTTATCAGTGAACTCGTACTTTCATAATCCCAACCCCAAACACTCCCACAAACTCTCAACACTCTAACTCCCAGCTACTCCTCAACGACCAACTCAACACAGAAGCTAGGAGCACAAACTGCTTTATAATACTTTATTCTAGTAAATAAATGTTTCCAAGCACTAGGCTAGGCTGGGTCAGTCAAACTGGGCCTGTTCCGATAAGGAAAAGTGTAAACCAGATGCTCAGTTATATTCATCAGTAGATAGCAGAAACTCACAAGACTTTATTGTGCCGTTAGTGGTGGCATGGTGCGTATTTACTTGGTTTTATTATAGTCTCATTCGTCCTTCAGGACAGAAACTTAATGTTTGCTTTTCGCCATGTGTTCAAGTAACAGTCTCCAATGGATCTTTCTCGCCTTTGTCCCAGATAGAGGAACCTCTTCCTCGCTAAGACCCTTCTTTTCTCTCTGATCGTAATCACCTTCCATTCTGACAAATGTGAACTTGCAAAAGATTTGGCACATGCATTTGCAGTTTATCTGAGTTGGAACAGGCTTCCACCTGAACTTTTCTTACCATGCTACTTCAGTAATTAGGCATCTGTCTGCACTGCAGAGGACAACATACAAAAAAAAAGATAAATGGAACAGTTACAGGACAGAATCGAGGGGAGGTTCTGAACTCAGTTTTCTGCTTCAACCATTTCTCTTTAGCTTCTAACAAAATTGGCATTATTATCCTCCAGAGTGCTAAAATAGATTAGCAGTGACAACAGCGATGGTTAGCCAAGTTTCCTTTTCTCCAAATGAATCCAGCGATAATTCTTTTACCACCTGTGGTTCATAATTAAGGCCTTGTCAATAAGTACTGAAATTGGCTACAAGAAACAGAATTTTACCAAATGGCAATCCTATATTTGGCAGAACTTGTAAGTGACTGACATAATGACAACAGCATGCCCATGCTAAACATCTCTGGTTTTATTTGTGTATTTATTAAAAGTACTTTTAATTCATTCTTCAGCCTGAAAACGATCTCAGAGAGGCTTATGATTGTCAGTGATAAGGCAATCCCTCCACTTGGGCTTATGATTTTAAAAGATATGACACAAAAGGAAAAGATTTTGGGAGGGAGGAGGAGAAAAGCAAATTCAGGTACTATTTCTTAAGTTGCAGAGTTCTGGTAACAACTAGCTGGAATTGAAAGAATTCAAGGAGAAGAGGAGCCATGATACTTAGGAGAAGAGTAGTGGGTGAAAAAAAAGTTGGTTGTGTTTTGTTTTTAATTGTAAACCACTCTGGATATAGGCATTTAATCCACTTCTGAGGTGCAGTTTGTGTTGACTATGACTACTAAGTGTCATGACTTGTACTGAATTCAGGGTCCTCTGTACTGTATTGTGTTCTGAAGTAGAAGGGGAGAAACTGTGTGATAGTCATCTGTATTTTAGTTTTAGTTAGAAACTGTGTGATAGCCCATCTGTATTTTAATCAGGAACCTATTCAGTATGTGATATAAATGTGATAGTGCAGGCATTAATGAAAATGCCAAAGAACAGGAAAACCTGAAATTAGGAAATGCAAAAACATATTTTGGTGGGGAAATTGTTCAGTGATGTATCCTGAATGATAACTTTAATATTTAAGGGGTGGGGTTCTTTTGACAACTTAACAAGTGTATAGAGTTTCAGGATAATCATTCATATTTGGAAAAGTCAACTGATTATATTTGCAGCTGCAATGAGGTAGATGTGCTGTATGTGACAGGAGATATACCTGTAAGTACTGCCATTTCATCTTTGGGACACTTTGAGTAGTCTGCCTAGCTATGTTCTTCAAGGGTTGCAAGCTCACTGCACCAGTTTGCTATGAACTGCTATGTACAAATATATCCCCCTTTTCACCTTCAAAAAAGAGCCACTCAAAGTGATTTACAAAACATAGCAACAAGGATAATAATAATAATAATCGCTCATTAAACCAGAATCGCCAGACTAAAAGCAGCATAAAAGGGCAAGAAGACAAAACGTCAAAACTAATACTCAGTGCATTAAACCAGGGAACCAGTAACCTTCCAGATGTTGCTGGACTACAACTCCCATCATCCCTGACAATGATGGGATGATGGGACTTGTAGTCCAACAACATCTGGAAGGCTACAGGTTTCATACCCCTGCATTAAATGAAGCAATAGCAGAATCAACACTTGTTTAAAGAGAACTAGAAAGGAGCATCACCTCGTCTCTTGGGGCAGTGAGTTCCATGTATGGGTTGCCACCACAGTGAAAGGCCACTCATGAGTTGCCACCAAATGGGCTTTAGAGGGTAACTGCACATGCAAGAGGAATGCAGCAGTTGAGAAAATACCTGAAGGCAGCCCTGTTTAGGGAAGCTTTTAATCTGTGACATTTTGATGTATTTTAATGTTTGTTGGAAGCCGCCCAGAGTGGCTGGGGGGACCCGGCCAGATGGGCGGGGTACAAATAATAAATTATTATTATTATTATTATTATTATTATTATTATTAAGCTTAAAGGATGAGCAAATTCATAAACAAGCCATAAAATATTAGTTTTGTGGGCTAGCTTTGGAGCATCTAGGATTCCTTCAGCACATTAAAGGTAAAGGTAAAGGGACCCCTGACCATTAGGTCCAGTCTCAGACAACTCTGGGTTTGCGGTTCTCATCTCGTTTATTGGCCGAGGGAGCCGGCGTACAGCTTCCAGGTCATGTGGCCAGCATGACTAAGCCGCTTCTGGCGAACCAGAGCAGCGCACAGAAATGCCGTTTACCTTCCCGCCAGAGCGGTACCTATTTATCTACTTGCACTTTGACGTGCTTTCGAACTGCTAGGTTGGCAGGAGCAGGGACCGAACAACGGGAGCTCACCCCGTCGCAGGGATTTGAACCTTCTGATCAGCACATTAGTCATCCCCAAAAGCAGGATTAGCAGTGGGCAGCAGTGGCAGAGCTCTGGGCTCCACTGCCAATCCTTCTTCCTCAAAGTGTATTTGGGAAGGGGCCACCACAACTGTAGGCCGATTCCCTTTGGAGGTCATTTCAGGGTCAAACCATGACCTTCATAATGAAACTGAAATGGGTGCTCTGCATTTAGCAGCTTTGAGTAGGATGGCGAGCTGAGAACAGACATTTTGGCCCTCACCTAGTGGAAGATGCTTACTGTTCCCATACAAAACATGAAGTGGGCTTCAGCCACCAGCATAGCAATTCTTACAGTTGTTTTATTCATTACTTTTGTAATGGGCGGGGGAGCTTGTATCTGAGTGGAGCAGCTTAATTTACGAATTGCTTGCAAAACACATGTTACCAGGGCCCCAATCATTCCCTGAGCGCTCCTCATCTATTTTTGCAGGTATATTTTCCAAATATCCCTGCCTTTTAAAATTGTTACAGAGGAGAAGGAATGCTAGAAACTATATATCTACTGCAATCACTCTTACCCAGCTGAGATGCCATTAAACTAAACATACATGCCTGAATTCAAAATGCAACTGTTTTTCTCAGTAGCATCGCTTCGTTCTTCCACCTTCGTCATTGCAATGCAGCCCCAGTGTGATAATACACAACTCATTTGCTGACAAAAGTTCAGGTCCCGAAATAAAATTGCAAGCTGATGCTCAGAAGGAGGATAGTTTCGGTTGCTCAACTGAGGTAGCAGCAATTTCTTTCTCTTTCCCTTTTATCAATATACATTTTGGTCACCTCGGCTCTGTGATTCATCATTTGTAATATGAATAATCTTCACGGAGATGTAAAGGAGAGATCAGCCATGGGATAATGGTGAGCTTGCTGAAGGCAGCGTGTTCATAAGGCCCGAGAAGCAAATGCCACAGCATACGCTTTAAATTCCAGGTACTGCACAGAGAAGGCACTTTGTGCTTTTAAAAAATTTACATTGTGCCAGTTCCACTGTAAGCATTCCCTTGGTGTTTTCAACCCTTCCTGTTTCCGATGTACTGCGGAGCAGCTTGACATTTCACTTCATCGCAAGCTGTGTTTACTAATGCCTCGTGAATGCCCTCACAACCTTGAGATTTTCATTTGATTTATGAAGCACAAATGAACATGGATTGTGTTGTTGTTGTCCCTCAATAATACCTGATCTCTTCATGGTTAATGACAATAGGAAGCAATTTTCTGGATAAATTATTTCGGCAACAGGCCTTGATAGAAAAGAGGGTCTGAGGTCAAGAAGCCCTTCTTGATGGAAATGCAGCTATGATGCCATCATAAAGACTACCAGTCCTGCAGTTAACTGGTGGGGGTTGTTGTTGTTTTTTTTTGGGGGGGAGGTTGCACATCCCCAAACAGGCCACAAATAGTTGACATGCTTTATACTTCATTCTGACACTTCCAGGTATTAATTTCCTGTCTTTCCTCTGTATGAAAATCCATGCCACGCTAAGGAGATAGATAAGGAGATAGAGAGGCTTACCTGGCACATTCATTATATATCTTTAGGTGCCAGTCAAAAACATTCACATAGTCCCCGGTTGCCACAAAAATGCATCACAAGAACCCTTAAGTCATGCAGAGTCTTGAATTCATAGCTGTCAACTTTCGGATTTGAAAATAAGGGATTTTTAAAAACTTTTGGATTTGAAAATAAGGGATGCCGCGAGGGCGGTGCAATGGCACCAAGTAGCCTCGCCACCCTGCGCTCCAGAGGCTGCGCGTGAAAGAGCGAGCTCGTAGACGGCAGGCAGGCTGGCTGTCTGGTTGGGCGTGAGGGTCTGGCTGCACAAGGCATGCAAGCTCCGCCCCCAGTCAGTCTCAGACTCCTTATTGGCAGCCGAGCAACGCAGCTGAGGAGCCTCCCTGGCCGGCAGGGAGGGAGAGGAGCTGCTGCCTTTGAAATCCGGGAAATTTAAGGGATATCAACAATCTGGGATAGCAGCGGGAAACGGCATTGAAATAAGGGAGTTTCCCACAAAAAAGGGAGGGTTGACAGCTATGCTTGAATTCCCCAATTCAAGCCTTTCCTTCCCTACCCTAAAAAAACCCTCAAATTTTTCTCCACCTTTTCGTTCATTGCTCTTTCCATCCAGTGGCAGAGGAAGCGTTGGGTGCCTGGGGCACCATGCCTAGGGGCGGGGCATAGACGTCCATAGGGGTGGGGCAAGGGCGGGGCCTCCTGAGTCTGCCTGCCTCCCACTCAGCGCCCTACAGCTGGGAGAGGCAGCGGGCAGACCATTTGGGCAGGGCAGAGCCTGTGCGTGCCCAAGCCACTGCGTCTCCCTGCAGTGAGTCCCGCTGGCATTTTGCCACCCCCCCCCTCAGTGGTGACACCTGGGGCGGCCCGCACCCACACACACCCTCCTTCCTCCACCCCTGTTTCCATCTCCTGGGACCAGAAGAGAATGAGCAACCTACTTCGGATTCTTATTTCCATACTCCTACGAGCTGCTCAGAAACATTGCACACAACAGGGAGGGTCTGCCTTGCGACCACACTTCTTATGTTCCTGCCCTGTTTCTTTGCATTGCCGTTTCATCTTTCATTGCCAGTTTCGTTTGGGAACCTGAAGTGTCCCTGAACAGCCGCCACTTGTGTCTGTAGCAGGTGTTTCCTCCTTGGCTCCTGCTGAGAGAGATGCAGAGAGATCTGATCCCGCAGTTTGCCTCTCTTCGTGGCTTCATAGGAACCAGACTAGGTTCCTAGAGAAGGAGGAGATTTGGGGAGATGGGTAAGGGGTCATTTGGAGCAAAATCGCCTCCCTCCAAAGCCCCTTCCTGCCTGGCATCTCACATGGGTGTTAATTGGTGGTGCCATCTGAAATCTGATGAGTCTCCCCATTTTGTGCAATTCGGTGTGGGAGAGTCCCAGGGCAGCTGGGGGAGGGGATTCCTGGGGGTGGGGATATCTGTGCAGCTGATCCATCCAGGATTCACCACAACACAAGGATGCTGCAGTTGCTTATACATTCCTAACTTGCGGAGAAAGCGTGTTCTCCTTCATGGAGAGCACGTGTTGCGGTGGGGGCCAGCAAGTCACCCCTCTGGTGCTGGGCGGGATCGTATGGATGGCCACTGTTGTGATTGGACCCTGGGTGTTGTTGGGGAGAATTTTATGTTGCAATTTATTGATGTACAGCGGATATATATTGGTGGGTTTGCAACGTGATCCCCCTCTTGGCTGCGTGCTTCTGATCACCCGCCCTCCCTCCCTATATTTTAGGCCTCTGCGTTGACATTGCTATGCCTGTCATGGGGTCGTCTGCTGTTGGGGCCGGGGCCTGGTAGGAATTTTTCCATTTGGCTGATTGGCTGGTGCCATCTGGTTTTCGCCTACTGCGTAGCAAATAGTCGCAACTTGTAAGGTTGGCGGTTAGGCATTGGTTATTATGTTGGTTGGAGGAGGGGTTAAGATTGATTGCGTCTGCCCCTCGAATTGTTGCTGGTGTTAGGGGAATTCCGTTAAAGGAATCCAGGGGCTCGATGCTTTTTGTCCGAACCCCCGGTCGGGGGCTAGGGCCGTGCAAGAGCCCTGGGAGCCTGAGGGGAGAGGGGAGGGTCAGACCACCCGGCTCCCTTTATCTCTCCAGAGGGTTTTCCCCTTACTGACGGTCGTCAGTTCTGTCCCCTGTGGGACAGATAGTCTTAACCAATGCCTAAGCAACCACTCACATTGTTTGTATTTTAATAAAGTGGTGGCCAAAATCATGCCAAAAACCAAAACTAAAATTCTGACTGATGTGTGAATTATTTGAGGGGTGGTTTGGGGACCTCGACACGCAAGTTTAAAACACTAAAAAGGGGAAAGGTTTATGTATCCCCCAACTCAAACGTTCATATGTTGCTGGACCCCAAAATGAACATTGGGATACTCCATATCACACACCTGCATAATTACAATAATAATGGTGGTTCACAGTTATCATGCTTCCAAAACACTCATAAATGCATGATGATGTCACATAGCCTCCACACACATACAGACAAACACACAGAGTTGTATTTATTGATTTGGGGTTTTCTTTTCCCCTCAGGCTTTTCTAAATGCAATAGATAAATCCAAAGATTTCTGTGCTTAAAATACTGCCAGTTCATGTTTCCTCTAATAACTTTTGTACTTGGGCAAGAGGAAATGCTCAAACAGCGATGTCGGTGTAGAATAGAATGTGCCTATTTTCATCCGAGGTATGTTGGAGGGTAGGCAAATTAAACAATGTGTGGCCTTTTAAAGGGGGGGCATCATTTTTGTTTGCTATTGTGACATGTATTTTTGTGTTTTTATATTGAAAACAGCCCTGCGATCCTCAGATGAGGAACGGTATAGAAATCGTTTTAATAAATAAATAAATAAAGTAGTAGCATCAGCTGCTCTCATGAGGGGCTGGGATTAATTTGAGTTTAACTTCCACAAGAAATTAACACCTAATACATTGCTAAACACACTGAAAATTCGGATAATGAAACAGGCGGACGTGTGCTTTGCTGGTCTGTGGCAGCTGTTTCGCTCAAAATCATGGTGGAAGGGAGCGGAAAGGAGAGAGGCTGGACAAATCAGAGAGGACTTTCCCCCTTTCCTGTTTGCCTTTTGCAACCAAGAAAGGAGGAAAGTTTTGCAACCAAGAAAGAGGGTTTTCCAGGGTTTTTTTGTGGTCATTTGGGGGTCAAAATTCTGTGGTCAGGAACACATAATAAATTTCCCCATAGGATTGCTCAACTGAGAATGCATGTGTTCAGATAGCGAGAGCTGCATGCATTTTGTTGGGTTTCTGTTCCTGTTCCTTACTGCTGGGTTGGCCAGCATTTCTGGAGGTAGGACACGCATACACTGCTCACATCCACACCATATACCACTTTAAAAGTCATGGAGAATCCTGGGAAATGTAGCTTGCTAAGGGTGCTGGGAGTTGTAGCTTTGTGGGCTCAGCACCCTTAATATTTGATTTGATTTGATTTATGGTATTTCTATGTCACTTTTCATTCAAATGAATCTCAAAGCAGCTTACAAACAATGAATCACAGTTGCCGGGATCCTCCATGATCGTTAAAGTCGTACAAGAGTTATTTAAATGTATGGGGGTGGGGGTGACCCATGCATAAAGTATAAACTGGGATTTCAACTGAATAAAATATATTTGAATTGTTTTCATTTAAGAACCCCAAATCTTCTTAGGGTCCCTTTCCCCATGGTTAATGTCAAAAATGCACCATTAAATAAATCAGGCATCCCCAAACTTCGGCCCTCCAGATGTTTTGGACTACAATTCCCATCATCCCTGACCACTGGTCCTGTTAGCTAGGGATCATGGGAGTTGTAGGCCAAAACATCTGGAGGGCTGCAGTTTGGGGATGCCTGAAATAAATGGTGCATATATAAAACCACCCGTTTATTATTCATACCCAGAGTTCTCAAAAATGTGAGGCAGACCTCCCTGAGGAGGCAGGTGCGGACGGATGGAAAAGAAGTAGCATATAAAGGCCAAAACAAACCCCAGGAGTTGAGGGAAGGGAAATGAAGCAAAGAATGCTATAAATGTGGGAGAAAAATGAAGCCACAGGATGTTATTTAGCTTAGAAGTAGGCCACCCCCCAAAATCGTTCAGCTGGTTAATTTCTGCTGAGGTTGAAAGCCTTTTGTGTCTGTCATTCTTTCGACACCTGTTATTGTGTTGAAAGGCCCTCCAAGTGTCCCTATTTTCCAGGGACAGTCCCTGAATTAGAGAAGCCATCCTGGTTTCTGATTTGATCCCGGAATGTCCCATTTTTCCTTAAAGGTAAAGGGACCCCTGACCATTAGGTCCAGTCGTGTCCGACTCTGGGGTTGCGGCGCTCATCTCGCTTTATTGGCCGAGGGAGCCAGCGTACAGCTTCCAGGTCATGTGGCCAGCATGACAAAGCCGCTTCTGGCAAACCAGAGCAGCGCACGGAAACGCCGTTTACCTTCCCACAGGAGCGGTACCTATTGATCTACTTGCACTTTGACGTGCTTTCGAACTGCTAGGTGGGCAGGAGCTGGGACCGAGCAACGGGAGCTCACCCCGTTGCAGGGATTTGAACCACCGACCTTCTGATCGGCAATCCCTAGGCTCTGTGGTTTAAACCACAGCGCCACCTGGCTCCCTCATTTTTCCTTAGGACGTCCCTATTTTCATTGGAGAAATGTTGTAGGACATGGAGTTCTCCAACCCCTGGGCCATCTGAAGGCAGCCTATATAGGGAAGTTTTAATGTTTAATGCTTTATTATGTTTTTATACGTGTTGGAAGCCTCCCAGAGTGGCTGGGGCAACCCAGTCAGATAGGTAAGGTATAAATAGCAAAACTATTATGATTATTACAATTATTGAATAGTACTGAATAGAATATTGGAGGGATGTTGGAGGGTATAACATTATGCATTCACATTTCCCACATGGACAAGGGACCTACTCTCTCTGTTGTTTGTTTGCTATCATGTACAGAGGAAAACAAGGACACTTTTGCATTTAGGGAACTTTTTAATCTGTGATATTTTAATGTATTTTGATATTTGTTGGAAGCCACCCAGAGTGGCTGGGGAGACCCGGCCAGATGGGCGGGGTACAAATAATAAATTATTATTATTATTATTATTATTATTATTATTATTATTATTATTATTCCCTGCTGCCTTCCATGTATTGGGGCTGAAAGTCAGCAGTAGGGAGAGTGCTTCTTCTTCTTCTTTTTAATCTGTGGGAGCAGAATTTTCAGTTATTGGAAAAGTAATTTTTGTTGGCCTTTAAAACACTGTGCTGGGAAACCTAGATTTCATGTGTGTGTTTTTTTTTTAAAAAAGAACTCCTGCAGAAGTAAAGTTCATATGACATCCTAGGTAATATAATGTAAGTTAATATAATGAGTCATAACAGGCATGGTTTAATGGCCCATTAATACATGCCTTGGATGCATTTATTATAGTGACAGCTTCATCCACAAGAGATGTGCATTCATGGGATAGTAATATCACACCCTGAAGCCTCCTGGTGCCATTTGAGTTATTCATGAGCGAACCTCAGAGTTTTGTGATACGAGACTTATTTCCAGTATAAGGCTACAGGATGGGGTTTATTCTCAACTATATATTTTATATCAGGAAAAGAAAATGTGATATAATCCATTTATTGTGAGGCAGGAGAGGAATGTAAGATTTTCAATAACTCAACGAGCCAGAGTAGAAATGAATTCTGGAAGTATGTAACAGTTGGGATTTCTTGCAAATTGTTTCTTGCAAATCTGCCCGTTTATTATAGATTGGCTTTGAGGTTTGCGAGACTGGACCTTTGTGCACCCGGCAGAGGCTGTGGGTGGAAGAATGGTGCTAGAAGAGTGAAAAGACACCCAATTAGGTAGTGCCTACAGGACAGGGAGATGGGGCTTGTCAACGTAGGGAGGTAGCCCATCTAGGACAAAGAAAACTGACCCTAACCCTCTCTGCCTTGTGGCTATAGTCACTCATGAGAAAGGCTTTAGGAGGAAAAATCCATACTTGCCGCCTTGCAGGACATCTTTTAGAGAAGACAAGGTTAAGGAGTAAACCAGGGGTAGGCAACCTAAGGCCCGTGGGCCGGACGCGGTCCAATCGCCTTCTTAATCCAACCCGCAGACGGTCTGGGAATCAGCGTGTTTTTACATGAGTAGAATGTGTGTTTTTATTTAAAATGCATCTCTGGGTTATTTGCGGGGCCTGCCTGGTGTTTTTACATGAGTAGAATGTGTGCTTTTATTTAAAATGCATCTCTGGGTTATTTGTGGGGCATAGGAATCCGTCCATATTTTTTTCCAAAATATAGTCTGGCCCACCACATGGTCTGAGGGACAATAGAATGGCCCACGGCTCAAAAAGGTTGCTGACCCCTGGAGTAAACCCTACAGAGATCTGAACTTGAATTCCTAAGGCAGTTAAATGGCTTTATTCATTCTTATATCCAACCCTTCTTCTCAGAAGTGCCCAGGCAGGCTATGAGTACTCATAAAATACAACATTAAAATCAAAGGGTCAGCTAAGTCATTGCATAAGCAAAATTTCTGCTTATGCAAGAGAACTTCCCCTCCTTCTCCTCCCACTGCATGCTCCCCAGTACCATACCCAAATCTGCTCCAGATGGTTGAGGGGAACCCTCAAGCCCTGATTTTGTTGGGTACAATCCCAAATTCAAACCGCAATCTACGAGCAAATGCAATATGCAAAAAACAGGTAACATCGTACAACTAGGGCTACTCCCACTATGCATTGATTAAAACCAATGTCCACTTATTTAATCAATTAACATGATAGGTGATTAATCTGCTGATTCAGTCATTGCAGTCTGCAGCCCTACTGGTTAGATAGTGGAATTAGTTAACTAGGAAGGAAATACCTGTGTTACACATCAATTTTCCTTGATAATGTGCTTTTAAAAACTAGTTTCCAGATGGTGCAATGTAAGGACTATATAATGTTACAACAGTCATCTTTCATGAGAGAGATGAGCTTTGTGGGTACTGACCTGGAGAAAATAAACAATATGATTTATCTTTGTCTGGAAAGTAAAGTTCTATCACAGTTTTGGATTAACTTTCTCTGATGTATACTTCAGTTGATGAAATATAAGCTACTAAGTGGAATCCTTTCCCACATCTCCTAAAGGGATGATCACTCTTTAATACTTGTGTAACATAACCCCATCAATAAATCCTTTCTGAAGTTTCATCTGCAGTGCCTTGAAGCTCCAACACTTTGTGAAAGATGCGATTGCCAGTCTGGAATTGAAGCAGGAAGACATGGTGCATTCACAAAACTTTGTTGAGACGAGGTCTCGGGGTCCATTCGCAGTTCCTCCAAAAGCCAATGGATAGACTTTCAGTAGCCCCAGTGAAAACTGAATCCCAATCAGTGATCATTTGATTTAAACATAGTAAAAAGTTCTTCTTTCACTTTGGCTTGGAGAGAATATATATAAAAAAAACATTCTGGTGAAGATTTGTTTGTTCGTTTGTTTGCTTATTTAATGGGACGCGGGTGGCGCTGTGGTGTAAACCACTGAGCCTTGGGTTTGCTGATCGGAAGGTCGAAGGTTCGAATCCCCACGATGGGGTGAGCTCCCGTTCTTCAGTCCCAGCTCCTGCCAACCTAGCAGTTCGAAAGCACATCAAAGTGCAAGTAGATAAATAGGTACCGCTCCGGTGGGAAGGTAAACGGCGTTTCCGTGCGCTGCTCTGGTTTCACCAGAAGCGGCTTAGTTATGCCTCAGGGAAACTGTCTGCAGACAAACATCAGCTCCCTCGGCCAGTAAAGCGAGATGAGCGCCGCAACCCCAGAGCCGTTCGCGACTGGACTTAACTGTCAGGGGTCCTTTACCTTTCTTTTGCTTATTTATTTGCTGAATTTATATACCGCCCTATACCTGGAGGTCTCAGGGCGGTTTACAGAAAAGATCACAATATATAAAATCAAAAAAGGAACAATAACCCAATTAAAAAAAAAACCCAAAGAGCCACATTTTAAAAGAGTATAGGATGTCAGTCACGTCAACCAAAGGCCTGGTTTTAAAGGAACATTTTTGCCTGGTGCCTAAAGGCGTATAATGAAGGAGCCAGGAGAACTTCCCTGGGGAGAGCATTCTACAGACAGGGAGCCACTGCAGAGAAGGCCCGTTCTTGTGTCACCACCCTCCAGACCTCTCGAGGAGGCACACGAAGGAGGGCCTCGGAAGATGATCTCAGGGTCCGGGTAGGTTCATATGGAAAGAGGCGGTCCTTGAGGTATTGTGGTCTTGAGCCATTTAAGGCTTTATAGGTCAAAACAAGCACTTTG
The DNA here is from genome assembly GCA_034641385.1 of Darevskia mixta. Lineage (NCBI taxonomy): Eukaryota > Metazoa > Chordata > Lepidosauria > Squamata > Lacertidae > Darevskia > Darevskia mixta. Next base: position 13,918,944 of record JAWWNH010000105.1, read on the forward strand.
AATTGGGCCCGGAAACTAATTGGTAGCCAGTGCAGTTTAACCAGGATCAGTGTAATATGCTCAAACCATCTTGCTCCAGTGAGCAGCATGGCCACTGAATTCTGCACTTGCTGAAGTTTCTGAACCCTCTTCAGAGGCAGCCCTACGTATAACGCATTGCAGGTTTTAGAAGTATGCTTATGAATCTGCTCATATGTCCTATATGAACCTGTGGCTTTCATATGTCTTCATCAGCATAACTTTTCCGGAAACATTTCCGGAAATGATTGCATATCACAGAGGTTACTTTAGAAATATCCATTTTGCCTTGCTTCCTTGGGATAATTAGACAAAAACCAAGAAATGCCATTGTATATGAATACTAAAGGCTTATTTGTGCAAAATGTCAGGCAGTGAGTAAAATGGTTCTGTGGCATGAAGCGCCAGTACAGAAATATAAAAGAGCAAGATGATTAGTTGTTATGCAGGCTGCTGCTTGGCCCATCAACTTAACTTCTAATGCAGCAATAGAGATAGATGGTGAGCAGAGATTAGTGGCTTTGGGTTCTAGCGAACTAGGCCAGTTACCACGGAGCCCTTAAGCACAGAAGGTGGAGGGAAGCTGAAATGCAAATGACTGTGGTTTGGATACTGTGAGGGTTGAAAGATATTTAGATTAGGAAAAAGAGAGCTGTAGATATAGGAAGGAGGGGTGAGATGATAATTATATGTCCTAAGGAAGAGAAGGTAAAAAGAAACCGTCTCCTGTGTTTCAGCATAACCTGTCTGTGAACAGTTACGTGTGAGTTTGGAGGAGGGATTTTTTTGGCAGTGGTTGAAAAAGTTTGCAGAACTTTCCAGTTTCCAGAGACAGCTAGCTTCCTTTGCCTTCGCAAAGGGAACTCAGAAGGTTCAGGCTGTGTTGGCGTAACCAAAGTTCAGCAAGAAGTCCCTGAGCCAGAGACTGATTCCACCCTGGATTCTCAGAAATTCTCAGAAATCCTTTCAATAAACTTCCAAAAAACAGAACATTTTTCCTTTTGGAGAACAGTGGCTTGTATTTCCTGTACGGGTCCTGACTAATCGAAGGGAAAATAACAGTTGTTCCCATCGCCCCTGACCATTGGGCATGCTTGCTGTGATGGTGGAAATGGAGTCCCACAGCATGATTTATCACCTGTTTGGTCTCCTGCCTGAAATATCTGACAAAACGCAATGGGAAACAGACTGAGGAGAATTATCTCTTGGTCACAGACTGATATCCGGGTGCCAAGTGTGACCTTATCTAGTTCAACATTTTTGCTGATCATATTCAGCCTTCTCTCCCAAGCCATTCATGCTTGCACCCACTAAAAGAAGATTCTGTTTAGACCCAAGAAGCACATCTGAGGCAGCGCGCACACACACACACAAACTCCTTGACTGTTTGTAAAACTTGATGAAGCTTCTTTTTTTTTTTAGCTGAAGATAAAGTGGGATGCAGATCCATACTTGATATTGTATAGGATATTAGCTTCTTTCCTTTAAAGATTCCATAAATCAGCCCCTTTCATGAAAGCAAATAAACATTTTTAAAGCATCCTTTAATGAAAGCAAATACAGATTTGAGCAAACAAATTAGAAATTATCCCCTTTGCTGTGCACATGTACAAAGATTCAGGAGCAATATTAGCATCTGTTAAGGATTCCAGGGTGAGACTCATGAAGGGATTGCGGCAGATTCATACTGATCCAAGGATGCAGAATAGCCACAGGTTGGCTTGGCTCCCGAACTGTGGTGTTCCCCTGTGAGCATCTGAAGTTCACCATGTTTTGTGTTGTTGCAGCAATGGTGTTTTATTATGCGAAGTGGCACTCGCTGTGAGAGACTGTACCTTGGATGAGCCCCTGCTTTTGTGACAGCTGTTATCTCTGTTGACAGATTAGGGGTTGGAGCAGGGATTTTCAGCACTAAGCAGTGTTAAATGATGCTCCAGACCTAGCTTGTATGGAACATGCTTGAAATTTATTTAGGAACCCAACAGAAAACATGAATACTCAAAAGATCCCCTGCAAAGGGAAAGCAAAACACAGTGACTTCAGTTGGCGCTGCTTTTGGATTAATTGACTTTTGGATTGCAACTAAAGCTGAGCCAAAAGGAGAACTGAGTTTTGGGACTATTTTTGTGTCTCTGAAAAGAACTCTTCTCAGGGGTTGTGTGTTGAGGACACCAAGTCACCCCCCAAAATAATTCACACTTCAGACATTATTTTTTGTTTGGGTTTTTGGCAAGAAATTTAGGGCCACAACTTTATTTAAATACAAATCACGTGAGTGGTTGCGTAGGCATTGGTTCTACCATGTCCCTAGGGGACAGAGCTGCCATTGGCAGGTATAAGGAAACCCTTTAAACTGAGGGGAGTTAAAAGAGCCTGGGGGCACAGTCCTCCCTCCCCCCAGGGGTCCCAAGGGGCTCAAGCATGGCCCTGCATTCCCGAATCGGGATCGGACAAACTTATAGAGCCCCTTGGATTCCTTTACCGGAACTCCTAACACCATCATCGGTTTTAGGGCGACCACACCCATCCACCAATGAATCATTGGTTTTAGGGCGACCACACCCATCCACCAATGAATCAATGAACCAATGCCTAACCGCCAACCTTACAAGTTGTGACTAGTTGCAATGTAGTAGGCAAAAAACCACTGGCCAAGCCAATATGCCAGATGGACAAAAATTCCTACTAGGCCCCTGCCATCAAGAAGCAGACGACCCCATAACAGGCAAAGCAAGGTCAACACAGAGGCCTAATAAAAAAGGGAGAGGAGGGCGGGGAATCTGGAACATGCAGCCAAGAGGCTGACCCACAGATGTGCAGGGGTTATATAGGACCTGGGCTGTCCGTCACCAAATTGCTACATGCAATTTACCCCAGCAACACCTAGCCCCCTCCCATCTGTGGCCATTGTCCACTCCTCCCTCGGCAACCAGAGGGAGGAGGGGGAGGTGCTTTCCTGTCCCAACCACAACACGTGCTCACCCTATAGGTGAACTCGATTTGCCTCAAAGGGTGCAAAATGTTCATAACGGGAGTGCTACTGCTCCTGATATGGCTGCTTACCAGAGAAGGTAAAAGGAGTGTTTGGGAGATTGGTAGAGAGAGCTTTTAGGCACAAAGAGATTGTCATGTTTGGCCCTGAGCTGATACCAGACACAGAGAACGAACCAAACACCCCACAGATCAAGGACCTTGAGGAGCAAATTCCTCCTTGCCCTGAAGATCCCCTTGAGGGATCCTTTGGTGCGCAAACTACTGAAGAACTACTGGAGCTGTCAGAAGAAAAGGAAGAAGTGGGGCCACCACCATTCAGTCCTCAAGAATACCAGCATCCATCCAGAGGCAGCATTATTATCAATTTACAATAAGGTGGAAGGTTCACAGGCTACGAAGGACTTGCTCACACATTTATTGACAGCTGCACGAATTATTATAGCTAGGAAGTGGAAGGGGCAAGCAGAATATAAAATGGAAGAATGATATAAAGAAGTGCGGGATATAGCTATTAATGATAAATTAACATGTGCCATTAAGGTAAGACAGGGAATATACAGGAGAAATGATTTTGAGGAGATATGGAGGGTGTTTGTAGAATGCGTACTGTTAAAACGGACAAGGGTCAAACCATCGCAAGAAGGGTTGAAATTTTCGGATGTTGGATAGTTACAATGGAATGGTCTCGGTGGTGGGGTGCACTTTTTTATTCTAATTTATTTATGGTTATTACTTTGGCCACCTCATGAGAAGAGAAGACTCCCTGGAAAAGACCCTGATGTTGAGAAAGATGGAGGGCACAAGGAGAAGGGGACAACAGAGGACAAGATGGTTGGACAGTGTTCTCAAAGCTACCAACATGAGTCTAACCAAACTGCGGGAGGCAGTGGAAGACAGGAGTGCTTGGCGTGCTCTGGTCCATGGGGTCACAAAGAGTCGGACACGACTAAACGACTAAACAACAACAACTTTGTAAAAAAAAAAAAAAGATAGATAGCAATAAAAAAGAATAGGTAAAGGTAAAGGGACCCCTGTCCATTAAGTCCAGTTGCAGATGACTCTGGGGTTGCAGCGCTCATCTCGCTTTACTGGCCGAGGGAGCCGGCGTTTCTCCACAGACAGCTTCCGGGTCATGTGGCCAGCATGACTAAGCCACTTCTGGCGAACCAGAGCAGTGCACAGAAGCGCCGTTTACCTTCCCACAGGAGCGGTTCCTATTTATCTACTTGCACTTTGATGTGCTTTCGAACTGCTAGGTTGGCAGGAGCAGGGACCGAGCAACGGGAGCTCACCCCGTCATGGGGATTCAAACCGCTGACCTTCTGACCGGCAAGCCCTAGGCTCTGTGGTTTAGACCACAGCGCCACCCAAATGGGGCAGGCCCAGGCTGAAGAGCAGCAATGTGGCCTATGGACCCAGAGTCATTGCTCTGTTTATGAGTAAGGGTTCTTCTTAAGAGTTAGCAGTCCCCTGAAACCTCTTCAATACCAACAGGCCTGTGACTCCTTGTGCCAGATTCTACTTTCCCCACCTTGCCTGAACTCCCTGTGCTGTTCCTTGACTTTCTTTGTTTGGAAGGTGCTGCACTTGGGACTCTGCTTATATCTCCTGAGCTTGGGACCCCTAGCGCCTGAGGGCAACCACTTGGAGCAGGGCAGTGTCAGTCATTTGCCTGTCCCCTGGATGGACCGCCATCCCCCAAAATATTATTTCTTTATTTCATAAAATTTATGCACCACTTGATTGTTTACAAAGCTCAAAGCTGTTTACAAAAAAATATAAAACATGAAAATCAAGGTGGGGGAAAATCACATCCATACTTTAAACTGTACAAAAGTTAAAATGCTAAAACAGATGAAAATTACCTCAGTTTTCTAAGCTTCTGGGTGGGCTTGTCTAAACAAGAAGAATTGTTAGGATTCTGCTTATTCCCTCTCCCATCCTGAACTCATATCATTTCTAATTTAAGTGGAAATGAGCTTCTCACTAGGCAGCCCTGATTATTCAGTGGTAGAGAAAATATAGAACTCTGGAATTGTTTCTGGTACCATGTATATTGAAGCCATGTCATGGTGAACCAGCACCATTGCGAAAAGCAGGAGTATTTTTTCAGCCAGAACTCACCGGAACTCAGTTCTGGCACCTCTCAGGTGGGCACCATTGCCATTCTAAGAAAATGAGGAAAGTGTTTATGGTGAGTTCTGGCACCTCTTTTTCTAGAAAAATAGCACAGAGAAAAAGCAAACAAAAAAACTCACACACAGACTCACTTGCATAAAGAGAGGAAAATGGTGACATTACGTATGGCAGGTAAACATGCGAATCCACTCAGCTGTAATTTAATTTTGTGATGTGAAAATTCTCATTTGAAAAAGCGAACTCCTTTTTGATGGGGAATATGTATGTATGTATATACATATATATAGGACCCAGGTGGCGCTGTGGGTTAAACCACAGAGCCTAGGGCTTGCTGATCAGAAGGTTGGCGGTTTGAATCCCTGCGATGGGGTGAGCTCCTGTTGCTTGGTCCCAGCTCCTGCCCACCTAGCAGTTCGAAAGCACGTCAAAGTGCAAGTAGATAAATAGGAACCGCTCTGGTGGGAAGGTACACGGCGTTTCCGTGCGCTGCTCTGGTTCTCCAGAAGCGGCTTTGTCATGCTGGCCATATGACCCGGAAGCTGTACGCCGGCTCTTGGCCAATAAAGCGAGATGAGTGCCGCAACCCCAGAGTCGGACATGACGGGACCTAATGGTCAGGGGTCCCTTTATGTATGTATATACCTCACACTTTTCCGTAGGTGGGTGCAATTAATTATTGTTCGCAACAAGTCGGGTTTTGCCACCGTGACACTTTCAGAAAACAGAATAAATTAAACATTTTAATCCCTGCTAAGGAACCGAGCAGGCCTGAGAGGAAAGCCTATAATAATAATAATAATAATTTATTATTTGTACCCCGCCCATCTGGCCGGGTCTCCCAAGCCACCCTGGGCGGCTTCCAGCAAATATTAAAAAACAAAACATTAAAATATCACAGATTAAAAGCTTCCCTGAACAGGGCTGCCTTCAGGTGTTTTCTAAAGGTCATGTGGTTGTTTATTGCTTTGACCTCTGATGGGAGGGCGTTCCACAGGGCGGGCGCCACCACCGAGAAGGCCCTCTGCCTGGTTCCCTGTAGCTTCGCTTCTCGGAGTGAGGGAACCGCCAGAAGGCCCTCGGCGCTGGATCTCAGTGTCCGGGCTGAACGGTGGAGGTGGAGACGCTCCTTCAGGTATACAGGACTGAGGCCGTTTAGGGCTTTAAAGGTCAACACCAACACTTTGAATTGTGCTCGGAAACGTACTGGGAGCCAGTGTAGATCTCTCAGGACCGGTGTTATGTGGTCCCAGCGGCCACTCCCAGTCACCAGTCTAGCTGCCGCATTCTGGATTAATTGCAGTTTCCGGGTCACCTTCAAAGGTAGCCCCACGTAGAGCGCATTGCAGTAGTCCAAGCGGGAGATAACTAGAGCATGCACCACTCTGGCAAGACAGTCTGCGGGCAGGTAGGGTCTCAGCCTGCGTACCAGATGGAGCTGGTAGACAGCCGCCCTGGACACAGAATTAACATGCGCCTCCATGGACAGCTGTGAGTCCAAAATGACTCCCAGGCTGCGCACCTGGTCCTTCAAGGGCACAGTTACCCCATTCAGGACCAGGGAGTCCCCCACACCCGCTCGCACCCTGTCCCCCCAAAACAGTACTTCTGTCTTGTCAGGATTCAACCTCAATCTGTTAGCCGCCATCCATCCTCCAACCGCCTCCAGGCACTCACACAGGACCTTCACCGCCTTCACTGGTTCTGATTTGAAAGAGAGGTAGAGCTGGGTATCATCCGCATACTGATGAACACCCAGCCCAAACCCCCTGATGATCTCTCCCAGCGGCTGCATATAGATGTTAAAAAGCATGGGGGAGAGGACGGAACCCTGAGGTACCCCACAAGTGAGAGCCCAGGGGTCTGAACACTCATCCCCCACCACCACTTTCTGAACACGGCCCAGGAGGAAGGAGCGGAACCACTGTATAACAGTGCCCCCAGCTCCCAACCCCTCTAGACGGTCCAGAAGGATGTTATGGTCGATGGTGTCAAAAGCCGCTGAGAGATCCAGCAGAACTAGGAAACAGCTCTCACCTTTGTCCCTAGCCCGTCCCTATCATCGACCAGTGCGACCAAGGCAGTTTCAGTCCCATGATGAGGCCTAAATCCCGATTGGAAGGGATCCAAATGGTCCGCATCCTCCAGGCGTGCCTGGAGTTGTTCAGCAACCACTCGCTCAATCACCTTGCCCAAGAATGGAAGATTTGAGACTGGGCGATAGTTGGCCATATTGGCCGCATCCAAAGATGGTTTTTTAAGAAGCGGTTTAATAACCGCCTCTTTTAGCGGGTCTGGGAAGGCTCCCTCACAAAGAGAAGCATTCACCACCCCGCAAAGCCCATCGCCCAGCCCTTCCCGGCTAGCTTTTATAAGCCAGGATGGGCAAGGATCAAGGAGACAGGTGGTTGGTTTCACTCGTCCAAGCAGCCTGTCCACATCCTCGGAGGCAACAGATTGGAATTGATCCCACACAACTGGACTAGACAGGACTCTAGCACTCTCCCGCCCCAGCCCTGCTCCCACGGTGGAGTCTACCTCTTCCCGAATCTGAGCGACTTTATCTGCAAAAAACTTTGCAAAAGCATTGCAGGAGATCTTGGGGTCCCTACCAGACCCCGGTGACGACGGTGGTTCTGATAAATTTCGAACCACCTGGAAGAGTCTCCTGCTGCTGTTTTCTGCAGATGCAATAGAAGCGGCGAAGAAGGTCCTCTTCGCCGTCGCCATTGCCACTTGGTAGGCTCGAAGTTGAGCTCTAGCCCGTGTCCGGTCTGATTCGGAATGAGTTTTCCGCCACCGGCGCTCTAGCCGTCTCAACGACTGTTTCATCGCCCTCAGCTCCGGGGAGAACCACGGGGCTGTCCGGGCTCCATGCAATCGGAGAGGGCGCTTCGGAGCCAGACAGTCAATAGCCCTGGTTAGCTCCACATTCCAGCGGGCCACCAGGGAATCGGCTGAAAGGCCATCAACATGGGATAAAACATCCCCTACCACTCTCTGGAAGCCAATTGGATCCATTAAGTGGCGGGGGCGGACCATCCGAATCGGTCCCACCTCCCGGCAGAGGGGAAGGGTCGCGGAGAAGTCCAGCTGCACCAGGAAGTGATCTGACCATGGCACTTCTTTTGTTTCGCTTTTACTTAGTGTCAGATCACCAACATCCGTAGAGGTAAACACCAGGTCTAAGGCATGTCCGCGGCTATGAGTTGGGCCAAACGTATTCAGGGACAGCCCCATGGAGGCCATGCTTTCCACGAAGTCCCGAGCGGCCCCTTGTAAGGTCGTGTCGGCATGGATGTTAAAATCCCCTAAGACAACCAAACTAGGTGTCTCCAGGAGCACATCCGCCACGACCTGAAGCAGCTCGGGCAGGGAATCCTTGGTGCAGTGGGGAGGTCGGTACACCAAAAGGAATCCTGTACTGCCCCTATTGCCCAACTTCCAGAACATGCACTCAGAAAACTGGGTCTTCCCAATAGGACGCCTGGTGCAAACTAATGACTTCCTAAAAATCACTGCAACCCCCCCTCCCCGCCCAGATGGCCTGGGTTGCTGTGCGTAAGAGAAACCTGGTGGACAAGCAGCGGCAAGGACTGGCCCATCTGCCTCATCCAACCAAGTCTCTGTCACACATGCCAGGTCAAATCCTCCATCCACAATCAGGTTGTGGATGGCAGTGGTTTTGTTCATCATTGACCTGGCATTACACAGCAACACTTTCAGGTCATGTGGGTATCCCTTGTTGATTCTAGTACCCATCCGGTCAGGGCCAGACCCGGAGGCAGGGATAGTCCTCAAACAGCGACTAAGCCTGCCTCCTCGGTAATGACATGGTCTGGCCTTAGCGTAACTCCTCCTCCTGCCCATGATCACTGAGATCAGGTGTCCCAATACATCCCCCCCTGTGGAACCTGCCCCAGCCATTCTTTTGGCTGCGACCCACTCCCAGGCAGCCCTGACCCTATCCCCTTAAAAAGCAAAATACAAAATATATAATAACTTAACAAAAGCCTAAGAGATAATACAACGCAGATGGTACGGATATAATCACAACTCACAGCGTATAGGACTGTCAGCGCTCTCCAGTCAGGAAATAATACAGTTCCGTAACAATGTACCATATTCGTGTTCCCAATCTGGCACAATTACATCTTAAAACTTGAATCAGCACAATCCCTTTGTCTTCTTTCCTGCTACCTAAGGTTTAGTGTTAAGGCTGCTGCAGGAAACGGCGAGGGGAGGGAGGATTTTGCCACACAAAGCTCGGCATTCCAATTTTTCATGTTCAGAAATTCTCTTGAACTGCAGGTGCTCCGAGGGCTTTAAATATTTTTTTCTTTGAGATTCTCAAAACAGAGCATCTCACATAGGTTGCTGCATCACCTGGCAGGGTGTGCTTCTCACATGCTGTGCTACTTCTAACCAAGAGGTAGGTGTGAATTGCTTTTAACTCAGCAGGTTTGGCCTTGCCCTTTTAAACTGGCTCAGAGTTGCCCAGTTCTGGGCCTCGTTTTCAACGCACGTTTCTTCCTATCTAGCAGAAAGCGAAGTGACCAATCACTAATTAGCCGTTTAGACTAATTTGGCATCCTGGGCACAATCTGCTGGTTTCTCTGCCCTCTTCACCAGAACATATAGATGACCACCCGGTTATGCATACACTCCATCCTGCACACATCTGCCTGACACTAACCAGTGTCTGCATTCACACATAGTGTTAAACCACAATTCAGTACTGCAGTACTTGCATGCGGGTGGCGCTGTGGTCTAAACCACTGAGTCTCTTGGGCTTGCTGATCGGAAGGTCAGCGGTTTGAATCTCTGCAACAGAGTGAGCTCCCATTGCTCTGTCCCAGCTCCTGACAACCTAGCAGTTCGAAAGCACACCAGTGCAAGTAGATAAATAGGTACTGCTGCGGTGGCATTTCTGTGCACTCTGGTTTCCATCACGGTGTTCAGTTGCTCCAGAGGCGGTTTCCCTCGGCCTGAAAGCGAGATGAGTACTGCACCTCATAGTCGCCTTTGACTGGACCTAACAGTCCAGGGGTCCTTTACCTTTGCCTTTACCTTACATGTTTCATACTTAAGGAAGTATTCGTTGTTGGTTTTTAGAAGACTCTGAAGTGTGTGTGTGTGTGTGTGTGTGTAAAAATTCTGGTCAGCTTTTTATGGTATTTGTTTTGTTTTATTATGCTGGCACTGTGTTCGGTTGCTGCCTCACTTATGCCTGTATTTTTTAGAAGTGTTGTGTTTTACATTATGATTTTAGGTGTTGTGAGCCACCTTGGAAGGCAGAAGCTTTTAATACCAAAATAAAAATAAATAAAAATAAGGCGGCTGGTTTGTAATCTTACGCTAATTTCAATAGTCCATCCCCAATGGGATTAACTTCGCTGGAATTATTTCAAAAGGCTTAATTCCAGAAAAGGCCACAAGGCATCATCTCTCGTTTTAGATCAGAGACAGGATAATGTTTTCCATTGATAAGCTTAAACCTGTGGCCTAATAAGTTCTTTGAAGGCATCACATGACAAATTAAGATGTCTTTTTAAATGCTTTATTGATAGTTTGCATATTTCCATATGACTTTGGGTATTAATATCCCTGCAACAAGCACAGCAAATAGTTTTCTTGTTACACTGAACAATAATCCATTGATAGTTGCTCTAATTACCAAGGATTAAGATGGTAAAGAATAGTAATGATTTCTTATCCCTCCATTTCCAATCTTTAAATAGTTTGCTAACCCCAGCATCTCAATTTTAATGGTTTTGCTGCTTGCGTGTCGAGGTCCCCAAACCACCCCTCAAATAATTCACACATCAGTCAGAATTTTTGTTTTGGTTTTTGGCATGATTTTGGCCACAACTTTATTAAAATACAAACAATGTGAGTGGTTGCTTAGGCATTGGTTAAGACTATCTGTCCCACAGGGGACAGAACTGACTACCGTAAGGGGAAAACCCTCTGGAGAGATAAAGGGAGCTGGGTGGTCTGACCCTCCCCTCTCCCCTCAGGCTTCCAGGGCTCTTGCACGCCCCTAGCCCCCAACCGGGGGTTCAGACAAAAAGCATCGAGCTCCTGGATTCCTTTAACGGAATTCCCCTAACACCAGCAACAATTGGAGGGGCAGACACAATCAATCTTAACCCCTCCTCCAACCAACATAATAACCAATGCCTAAACGCCAACCTTACAAGTTGTGACTAATTGCTACGCAGTAGCCAATCAGCCAAATGGAAAAATTCCTACCAGGCCCCTGCCCCAACAGCAGATGACTCCATGACAGACATAGCAAGGTCAACACAGAAGCCTAAAATATAGGGAGGGAGGGCGGGTGATCAGAAGCACGCTGCCAAGAGGGGGATCACGTTGCAAACCCACCAATATATATCTGCTGGGCTGTCCAACAATAAATTGCAACATGCAATTCTCCCCAACAACACCCAGGGTCCAATCACAAAAGTGGCCATCCATACGATCCCGCCCAGCACCAGAGGGGTGACTTGCTGGCCCCCACCGCAACACGTGCTCTCCATGAAGGAGAATACGCTTTATGGATGAGATTTCTCTACAGACTCTGTGTTTCCTATCTGATGGTTGAGAATGAATACAATTTATTATGCAGAAAGGGTGTGAGGGATACTGTAACAATACTAGGGATACAGTCAAATGTACTATTACCTTAAAGTATGCCACACTGAATGCAGTGGAATGCATTTTTGAGCAGCCCTTTGTAAGATCGGATTGCATGCTCTGCATGGCTTTGCTTTGGAAATGCTGCAACAACTGTAATTGTAGGATGTACCTGAAGGAGCGTCTCCACCCCCATCGTTCAGCCCAGACACTGAGGTCCAGCTCTGAGGGTCTTCTGGCGGTTCCCTCATTGCAAGAAGTGAGGTTACAGGGAATGAGGCAGAGGGCTTTTTCGGTAGTGGCTCCCATCCTGTGGATGTCAAGGAAATGAACAACTATCTGACTTTTAGAAGACATCTGAAGTCAGTCCTGTTTAGGGAAGTTTTTAATGTTTGATGTTATATCATATTTTTAATATTCTGTTGGGAGCCCCCCAGAGTGGCTGGGGAAACCCAGCCAGATGGGTGGGGGTATAAATAATAAATTTATTATTATTATTATTATTATTATTATTATTATTATTATTATTATTATTAAGCAAAGCAGGTAGGGATGAGTAAAGGTGATTCCCTGAAGGTAATGATAGACCAGGCTTCCTCAAACTCGGCCCTCCAGATGTTTTGAGACTACAATTCCCATCATCCCTGACCACTGGTCCTGCTAGCTAGGGATGATGGGAGTTGTAAGCCAAAAACATTGGTAGGGCCGAGTTTGAGGAAGCCCATGACAGACTAATCCTGAAGCTAAACAGGATTTTTAAAAAAATCAAAAACATAAGCCATTATTTAGCTTTAATAAATAATTTTAGAAAGAGAACAACTGAATATTACTAATACTTTCACTACCATGCCTTTCTGTAATCCAAGCGATTACTGAAATCATTACTATTATATTTACTTTCTTTTATCTATTAAATGTCTATTCCACCCTTCATCAGGGTGGTTTACGACATAAAAATACAAAAATACATAACATGGTAACGAACAAACTCAATGAACGTTTCACACGGGGCAGAGATTTACCAGAGTATGACACAGAGGTAGCCAGTGAAGGATCAGAGGTAGCTAGTGGTGCAAGCATCTTCTCGGCTCTGCCTTGGCACTATATTTTGCAAGTGGACTTTCCAATCACTGCAGTGCAGGATTTTGAGCCACCTCCCCACGCATTGGCCATCAATTCCGGGTGATTGTTGGGGTTCCCCTGACTACATAATCTTTTGCCTTTCCTCTTGCCTTGCTCTTTAAGAAGTTATTCAGCTGCAAGCTTCCTGTTAATCTCTTATCTGCTGTTTTCCCCAATGTAAACTCCGGTTATCTCCCAATTTAAATCAATAAAGAACAATGCTTCCATTGATTTAAACAGGAGCATTTAGACTGCAATCACATGCTCAGTTGGGTCGGAGCGAAGCACATTGAAATCAGCGTGCCTTGTGTCTGAGCATGGGTGGAGGAGCATTTTGTGTTGGTCTAATTTGGGCTAATGTAAAGATTGAATAGGGGCGCGGGTGGCGCTGTGGTCTAAACCACAGAGCCTAGAGCTTGCCGATCAAAAGGTCGGTGGTTTGAATCCCCGCGACGGGGTGAGCTCCCGTTGCTCGGTCCCTGCTGCTGCCCACCTAGCAGTTCGAAAGCACGTCAAGGTGCAAGTAGATAAATAGGTACCGCTCCGGCGGGAAGGTAAACGGCATTTCCATGCACTGCTCTGGTTCACCAGAAGCGGCTTAGTTATGCTGGCCACATGACCTGGAAGCTGTACGCCGGCTCCCTCGGCCAGTAAAGCGAGATGAGCGCCGCAACCCCAGAGTCGTCCGCAACTGGACCTAATGGTCAGGGGTACCTTTACCTTTACCTTTAAAGATGGGATGCAATTAATTATTCTTTGGGTTTCACACGTTTCCAAATTCTGTGATAACATTTTCCGGCTCAAAACTTCATCAAGGTGCTGTGAGAGGGATGTGTGTCCTCCTCAAGAGCAAGCATCCACAGACAGAGTCTATTCAACTAATAGCTTTATTAACAGCATCAAACTTTATAAGTGTCACAGTTCATCATCCGACTCCTCTGGCGCAGATCCTCGAAGTATCGCCTTTCGGCTCCACCCCCAGCATAACAGCTTCGGAAATCCTAGGTGCCGCCTCCCCTCCTTTCGCTTCCGCCCTCTGGACCAGGGCTGGGCGGCGCCGGCCTCATCCCTTTCACTTTCCTCCTCCATGCTGGTTGCATCCGATGCTCTGGCAGGCTCTTCGAGCCTCGCCTCCTCCCGGATCTCCACTTCCTGATCTCCTCCCATTGGCTGCACTGGAGCCCCGGCTGGGGACTCCCCCCATTCCCTCATTACCGCCTCTGGTGTTGACAGGGGCTGTGCCTGCTCCTGGTCCCACACCCTCAATAACTCCTCGGGCGTTAGCTGTGCCCTATCTTGGCCAGCTGTGTCCTCAGACAGTGCCTCGGAACCCGGCCAGCCCCTGACAGGTGCATTAATGGATTTAGGGTAAAACATGTTTCGAAATGCACGCACGGAACTTAATTGTGTACTCTAAAAAAATTATAAGTGTGCAGAAATAGGACAGAATTGACTTAGAATAAAAGCAGATGCAAAGTGGACCTGGGACAAAAATAGACTGATCAGTTAATCCCTAAACTAAAGATTTATGCGATTGAGCTGCACAAGATGCTGAAACTCCAAAAAATGGCATGCATGGCAACTGTGGTTGTGGCAGGCAACAAACCATTGATAAAGACCCTTTGGACAGCAGGATTTGAAGTGAAGCGTTGGTTTTTCTCTCCAGCAGGACTAGCTGAGTGGGTGGGACGTTATCTGAGACCTCTCCTCAGACTTGGCATTTATCTGGCACAATATTGTTGTACAGGTGGCAAAAAAGTACACTAAATCCCCTTTCTATTATATGTATGCTTCCAAAGTCGCTGTCCATAATCCAGCACTGGTCATTGTCGGAGGGAAGATCTTCAGTTTCATAGATCATCTGCTTTACATCTTAATCCAAAATCTGTAAACCGCTTAGAGGTTTCATTTAGAGTGAAGCAGTATACAGATATTGTTAAAGAAACTAAATGAAAAAGAAGTGATATTCCCAAGAAGGCGGCTGGTAATATGAAGAATTTGAATGTAGTTTGTCTCTAACCAGGAAAGCGGAGAAACTGTAAGACTGCGAGCCTGGGAGATGAAAGTGACCAAGCCACCACTGGGACGCCCGTGCTGGTGAATTTTCGTCGCCGGGGACACAAAGGCATCGTAACCCAATAGGGAAGGGGGAGTATTAGAATCCGAGCACCATGTCTCCTGGAGGCCAATAATGTGAAATTTCGTGAGAAAGTCTAAGGCATCCCAGTTCCCTTGTTTAGGGCCCCAGCCTGCCAGGTTCCATGACAGAAAATTGAGGCAGTTTGGAAGTGGCGGGGGAGAATGCGGTAGTCATTTTTCCTTGCAACAGGAGAATGTCAGGTCATGTGCTTCCTTGGGTTTCGGAGGGCGGCCTGGGGACAGGCATGGTGGGGTAAAAATGATTTTGTTAATATTGCCAGCTGGATCTTCGATGAGGATTGAGCTGTTTCTTGGAGCTGTGGCCTCCTTGTTGTTGTCCAGCAGGCTGGTCGGTGAGAGTGCAGGCAGAGGAATGGGCGGAGGAGGATGTGTGGGAGGTGCCAGAGAAGAAGACTTCTAGTTGAGCATCACGAAAAGAGGATTCTAGTTCTGGCATTGAAGAGAAGGACCCCAGATCATCCGCTGATGAATTCGGGTTGTGGCTAGGGCTCCTGTTTGTTGGGATCTTTTTCTCCTTAAGGGGGAGGGTAGGTGAAGAGTTTAAATCTATTAACGGTGGCGAGTGTAGGCTTCTATTCTTTGAAGGTGATCAGGCATTTGCCAGATGGGATACTGGAATGGGCATTGGAAAGCTCCTAATATTTATGCAGGGCTGCTGGGAAGGCTGAGTCTTCAGACTCACGTTTAGGTGTTGAGGATGGTTACTGTAGCCTTCTTTCGTACAAAGGCCCTTTTGAATCAAAAGAAGCTGTTTAATCAAAAGAAGTGGAAATTGTTTAAAGCAAAGCTTTATTGGTTTTTGTGCAACAAGATCCCAAGCAGGTACCTTTCTGCAATGTCTGGCACACTCATATGAGAGCGGGCGAGAATTCTATGCTAGAAGAATCTTTCAGAGCCACCAAGTCAAAATGAGCATTTCTTTTACACTGTTCTGATAATAGATCCTGCCTTTGTCTATGCAGCTTCTAATAGCTGTTGGGGGACAATCATTTTCTATTTTCAATCCCGTATTGAAAAGCATTCTTCTGTTTGTGGGTTTGCATTGATAATAGCTTCATTTATCACGGAACTGGATGCAGCGCACTTTTATCTGCCAGTGTAACAGTCTCTAATTAGAATGCTTTCGTTCCACTTAGTTGTTTATCATTCTTTCTTTGGCATTCTGTCTTTAAAGTGAGCTCTAAATTTTATAAGTTTCTCTTTCCATTTAAACCTATTATATCCGTCTCTGTTAAATGCACAATAGAGGTAAGCAGATTAGCAACCATCCATTTTTTAATTTATTTATTTTTTAAGATTGTCTTTGGGGCACCTGAGTACTGTACATTCATATCAGTGCTCTTATTTTTTCTGTTTCATCTACCACTGTAATTTAATTTATCTGCATCAGACAATTTTGTGGCTGCGTTTAACAGCTAATTAAAAAGGAACGCAATCCAGGTTGGGGGGGGATCCTTGGCACTCAAACTGATTATAGAAATTAATGATAATGACAGACGAGGCTGTAAACCACAGCAGACTCTCAATATGGCTTCATATTTGAAGCAATTTTTATTTTGATCTGCGCAGCATTCAAGGATCACATGCTGGTCCAAAATCATTCTTGCCTGCTTTTGAAGGAGTTACCCTACCTAACCGAGTTGCTTTTATCTGAATTAAATCTAGGCATTTGGCTTTTTGATACCGTGGATTATGAATATTAGAATTAAAAGCATTTGGAGGCCCCATTACTTGGAGTTTATTTCATCAGTAGGATGAGCTCAATGACAGACACTAAGAGCCCTGAATTTTCTAAGCACATCATGGAATGACACAATGGAATGGACAAAGGCATTACCTCTACATCACAAAGCTAGTTTGCAAACTTAGTACAAATAAGGGAGACAGAGCTGAGAGTGACTCAGGAGAAATGGACCATCTCAAGGGATTGCTGTACACTGTGGAGTCAGCAGTTTTGTCCAGAATCCTTTTCTAGTGAGAATGTGATTCGGTCAGCATAATGTGGGAGACCTGCTTTGCCTCACACAGATGCTAGTTAAAGCAGTGTTTTTGTGTGCTGCTTGGTGTGGCGTTGCACCATGCCACAAAAACTGTGCTACATTTTGTTGAAGATACTAAGCATTACAGTCATACCTCGGGTTACAAATGCTGCAGGTTTCACATTTTCGGGTTGCGGACCATGCCGAACCCGGAAGTACCGGAACGGGTTACTTCCAGGTTTCGGCGCTTGCGCATGCGCAGAAGCGCAAAAAT
Organism: Darevskia mixta; assembly: GCA_034641385.1. NCBI lineage: Eukaryota > Metazoa > Chordata > Lepidosauria > Squamata > Lacertidae > Darevskia > Darevskia mixta. The sequence continues at coordinate 13,936,266 of JAWWNH010000105.1, forward strand.
GACATCACGCGCATGCACAGAAGCGCCGAATCACATCATGCGCATGTGCAGACGTGGCGCTTCAGGCTGCGAATGCTGAGGGTTGCGACCGTGCCTCCCGCACAGATCACGTTCGCAACCCGAGGTATGACTGTGTACAGTGGTACGTCAGGTTACATATGTTTCAGGTTACATACGCTTCAGGTTAAGAAATCCGCTAACCCAGAAATAATGCTTCAGGTTAAGAACTTTGTTTCAAGATAAGAACAGAAATTGTGCTCTGGCGGCGCAGCGGCAGCGGGAGGCCCCATTAGCTAAAGTGGTGCTTCAGGTTAAGAACAATTTCAGGTTAAGAACGGACCTCCGGAACGAATTAAGTACTTAACCAGAGGTACCACTGTACACAAGTTGGCACATACACACCACACCACTACGGGCAATATTTTGAAAACGTTTGACGAGTCTTGTTTCAGTTGATCTAAATTTATTGACAAATTGACAGTAATGAAACAATTGTTTAGTATGATTGTCTAGAAGTCTATATTTAATTTCTCCTTGATAGAAGATCTCTTGCAGGTTGGGGGGGGGGTTTACACTGCCATTGAACACTGCTATTAAAGAATTGTATTTCTGATCTGTGTTTAATACTTTGTATAAGTTATTTCACATGGATTACTTGCTCGTACCTTTCACCAGGAATCAAGGAGTAGCCATACATATGCAAGAGAGAACCAGCTTATGCATGGTTTCTCATTACAGCAGTTTCCTCTGACAGAGAATGCAGGAAACTGCCCCGTGCCATTGCTCCATCTAAACCAGTATCATCTACACTGACTGGCAGCAGCTCTCCAGAGCTTTAGGCAGGAGACCCTTTCTCACTTCTTCCAAGAGATGTCAAGGACCAAACTGCAGGATTCTTTCATGCAAAGCATTTGTTCTGCCCTTTGAAATACAGGCCTTTGCCTGGCTTGTCTCTTGGGCAGTGGAAGATTTAGTGGAGGGAGGGCAAATGTACCCTGTTGTGGGCATGCTTCTCTGGTCCAACATGGGATGCAGGTGGCGCTGTGGTCTAAACCACTGAGCCTCTTGGGCTTACCGATCAGAAGGTTGGCAGCTCAAATCCCCGCAACGGAGCGAACTCCTGTTGCTCTGTCCCAGCTCATGCCAACTTTGCAGTTCAAAAGCACACCAGTGCAAGTAGATAAACAGGTACCGCTATGGTGGGAAGCTAAATGGCATTTCCGTGCACTCTGGTTTCCGTTGCACCAGAAGCGGTTTAGTCATGCTGGCCAAAAGACCCGAAAAGCTGTCTGTGGACAAAGGCCGACTCCCTCGGCCTGAAAGCAAGATGAGCGTCACAACCCCATAGTCGCCTTTGACTGGACTTAACCATCCAGGGCAGGGGTTCTTTACCTTTTTTACCTTCTCTGGTCCAGTAGTAGCTGGTGTGATGGTGTTGCATGCCTTCCCTGACTTCCCAATGTGGAAGCTGCTGCCAATAACCAAGACAGAGAGGGGTGCAGTGGCAGGTGCAGTGGTGCAGTGGCAGAGCCAATCTGATGCTCCCACTGCTGCATCCACACTGTGCTGACTTCTGCATTGCTTCCCCGTTTGGTTAACAGCAACAACCTCCACGTGGGGAAGTCCTGTAAGCCAAGCCACCCCATCCTGCCAGCTGCTACCGTTCCGTTTCTTGGGCTTCCAGCATTTTCAGCATCCCAATTTGCTATACAATTGCTGCCGTTGAAATGTACGGAAAGACTTTGGGAAGCTCTGGGATGCCATTGCTGTAGGAGACTTTGGATGTGCAGTGTGTTACACCTCAACACGCTTTCATCCAGCATCCAAAGCAAAACAGCAGTATATTAATTAAAATGCAGTGTTGGACTGTGCTGATAGACTGCTGATAGAGTCTGACATGTTTTTCTCTGTCTCTCTCTCTCTCTCTCTCTAAAAAAAAGGTTACCTACATCTACAGAATGCTGACCAATGCACTAATGTTAGGCACCTTTGCAGATAAATCAATACGTGTCTGTTGCTGTCAGCCACTGCCTATATCTAATTTCTCGGAGCCGAGTAATTCTCAAAAACATATGCAATTTCTAGTTTGCTAAAGCTGTGATCCTGTAAGTGAGTCCCAATGAAGTGTGTGATTTTATACCTATTCAAAGCAGGAATTGGAAGCTCCATTAATTTATTAGCTAAATTTTTATCCAAATGATGAGCTTTCCAGAAGGTGGGTTGTTGTTGCCTACTGGGAGGGAGAAAGGGGAAGCAGTGGGGAGGTACTGTAGGTGTAGTGTGAACACAGCAGTGGAGCCAATGCATTTGCATTGTGCTGACCTTCCCACTGCCTTGCCCTTTGCCCTCCCAGTGAATAATAATAATAATAAATTTTTATTTATACCCCGCCCTTCCCAGAGAGCCAGTGTGGTGTAGTGGTTAAGAGCGGTGGACTCGTAATCTGGTGAACCGGGTTCGCTTCCCCGCTCCTCCACATGCAGCTGCTGGGTGACCTTGGGCTAGTCACACTTCTCTGAAGTCTCTCAGCCCCACTCACCTCACAGAGTGTTTGTTGTGGGGAAGGAAGGGAAAGGAGAATGTTAGCCGCTTTGAGACTCCTTCGGGTAGTGATAAAGCGGGATATCAAATCCAAACTCCTCTTCTTCTTCTTCCCAGCCAAGACCGGGCTCAGAGCGGCTAACACCAATAAAATCACAACAAAACAATCAATTAAAATGCAGGTTGAAATACGATTTAAAGTTTAAAATCATTTTTAAGTAGCCCACCAATCAAACCATAAAGGAATGAAACATCAGGGTTAAACTGAAACCAACCCAAAGGCCAGGCGGAACAGCTCCGTCTTGCAGACCCTGCGGAAAGATGTCAAATTCCGCAGGGCCCTGGTCTCTTGTTACAGACCGTTCCACCAAGTTGGGGCCAGTACTGAGAAGGCCCTGGCCCTTGTTGAGGCCAGCCTAGCATCCTTGTGGCTCGGGACCTCCAAAATGTTCTTATTTGAGGACCTTAACAGCAACCCACCAGCTAGGCAGCTAGTGCAGTGGCTCCTGGCAAGCGGTCTCTGTTTGTTTAAACATAACTTGCTGCAAACTACTATCTTTGGTTTGTATGTAACAACAAAGCCATTTCCCTTCCCTGGGGAAATGGAGTTGCGGGTTGGATGCAAGCCGACCCCATGTGCGGGGGTGTAGCTAGCCCCCGCATCATAGGGAGTCCCCTCCGCATCACACCCTAGGCCAACCAGTCCAGTAGGCCAGAGGGCATGGCACGCACCATTTAAGCAACCCGTAGGCGGGAACTCGGGCCCCTTTTTCTGGTTCCCGCTGACGCATTTCTCCCGCCCTCCCTCCCTAAGTTTAGGCTCTTAATCCTTTGACCTTGCTATGGACCTCGGCTGGTCATCTGTTGAAGGGGCCTGGTAGAAATTTGGTTTTTCGCCTACCTCGTAGCAAATTGTCACAACTTGATAAGGTTTGGTGGTTGGGCATTGGAGTATTCGGTTGGAGGGGAGGGGAGGTAAGGCCATCACCTACCCCTCTTATTTCAAGGGTATTCCATTTATGGAATCTGGGGGGCTTGGCCCCATCCAAAGCCTAGGCTATAGCACAACCCCTACTGGTGACCCTGGTGGAGTTGAAGTGCATCAACAGGGCTCCCCCTACTGGTGGTTAACCCTTCTGAGACTTCCTGCATGGCGGGCAGGAGTCAGATATAGTTGGTTTGGTTCCAATGCCTAAGCCAATACCACTCACATTCTGTAACCCAGGCATGTCCAACAGGTAGATCATGATCTACCGGTAGATCACTGGACTTCTGTGGTAGATCACCGGTAGATCAGTGGCTCCCTCCAAAGAAGCTAAAAAACTCCCCTTAAAAAAGCTCAACATCTTTGCCCTGCACCCCTAAAATGACTTGAACCACCAAAAACAACTGAACCCCCAGTTTTTAACTCTGTGAGTAGATCACAGTCTCTTGGAAGTTGGCCACCCCTGCTGTAACCAATAAAGTTGTGGCCTTTTTTAGCCCATTAACCTAAAATACTGGTGTCAAGTGTCTTTATTCCAACAAAGGGGTAGGGTTTGGGGCCTTGCCACGCAAGCCAGGATTCACATGAAGTGAAACCGAATGCTGCAGGAGTCTATCTCCCCACTGTCTTAGTAAGCATGCAAGCTCAGGACTTTGCTCGGGGTTGTTTCCGCTCACTCACACAGCGCTGAACTGTGGTTGAGAATTAGGTGCAAACTGGAACAGTGAGTTTTATAGCCAAATACAAACTTGGAACTGAGTTTCCCTCATTCATCTCCAACACGCTCTCCAGTGATTTCCCCCAGCTTCACAATTGGACATTATAGAAATGAATTTATTCAATCAATAAAAATTTATTCGACCGTCAGTCAGAAAGCACATCTTATCCATACAAAAGTTAAAACGTCTAAACATCTGGAAAAGCATGACACTTAGAAACAGCAGAAAGTATATTATACATTTAGACCAGTGTCAATACAGTCAATTTTAGCCTTACGACGCTTAAAGGCCAAAAAAAGAAATTTGGCCACCAAGAAGGTTGTTGTTCCAGTGAACTTGTTCAGCAAATGCAAAACCAGTCTTTCTCTGTCTACTGGGCTATGTTGGCATAAGAGTGGAGCTATAAGTTTTTGTCTAAGATCTGCATAGAATGGGCAGATCAAAAGAATATGTTCAGTTGACTCAACCACTCCCAGAGCACAGGGGCAAAGTCTCTGGGAGTATGGGACTCCCCTGAACCTTCCCCACAAAACCGCCGATTCCAGAACGTTTAACACGCTCTCCAGTGATTTCCCCCAGCTTCACAATTGGACATTATAGAAATGAATTTATTTATTCATATGGTACATTTGTGTGGCTACCCAATAACATGCTTTCTCTGGGCGGCTCCCCAAAATTAAAGAGATAAAATATAACATTGAAAATGCAACGGAAAGCCATAAAAGCAGCATTAAAATGGTTCTTTCTGGCAGATCTACAGCAAAATAGAAAATGTAAAATTGCGAATCCCAGATCTATAAAAAAACACAAGTTGTTATAAAAAGTGAATAAAAAGGTCTTCATAAGGATGAAGCGCTTCTGCCTGTTTCATTTCTTATGCCTTATGTGAACATTCTTAGTTCATTATGTTTCTTTCTAGGTATGTCTTCTGGCTAATAGGCACTAAATTGAGCTCTCATGTGTGTTCAAGCTCCTTCAGTCTTTCAGAAATATTTGCCTCATAGGCAACTGTTCATTACTGAAGCTGTTCCATTTGACCGTTTTCCTTGTGACAGGGAGTGAAGGAGGAATATTTTCTTAGGGAGATAGTTCTAATAATGTATGTTATATAAATATGACTGTGGACAGAGTAAATGGTATTCTCTCTTTTATTCCCCCCCCCCTCCTCATTATTTCCTTGACTAATTGCGGCTCTAATGGAGTGTAGGCTCAAAGTGATAATGGGGCATATTTAGAGGAGTTCTATAGGAAATGTAATTTTCAGCAATTCTCTCCCTCCCTCCTCCCCTATAGATACCTTGAAAGGCAAATGCCTTTTTGTGTCAAACAGAAATTATCACATGGTACTTCGAGAAAATGGTGGTAGTACTTGTTCATATCAGGTGAGGGGAATGCTTTTCCCACCTGCCTTGCCCAACCCTCCAGCCTCTGGGAGCTGTTTCCAGAGGAAGAACTGGAAGAGAAATGGGACTCTCTGCTGACCAGGCAAGGACTTGTTCCATCAGCCTTACCCTACCGTTGCTGAGTGATGTTGCCTTATTCTTTTTGGATAAGACTGTAAAATTGCACGTCTGTTTGAAGGGCACTGGTTTGACAAACAGAAACAAAGTTTGTTTGTTTTTTTGCAGAGGGGGATTTGGAGGTCGCCCCAAGTCACTCATTAATGAAGTTTTAGTGTTCCTTGTCCCTTACTGGATAGGAAATGGTTTAACACAGCTAGCAGCCCAGTGAATCCTTACTGATCTGAAGTCTAAGCCAATCTGCCACACAGCAAAAGGATTTAGCCAGTAGTGTGACTAGATAAATCTGCTTCTCTTTTCTGAACCATAAAGTGCTTTTCATGTTTCTTCCCTTCCCTTTTCTTTTCTCTTTTCAGTATTGCTGGAAGTGATGTAAATCTGCTTCGGCCATGTGTAGCCATAGTTGTAATAATTCATGTGTGTTACTTTCCCCGGCAAGACATGTCCACTGTAGAAACCTCTTCCTTAAGAAAAGTGTTTGTAACTAGGAAAGTTGTGGATGTGTGGTAGAGCTACCATGGTGATCACATTACTGCTAAGTCTTGTTTTCCAACCACAATTGATTTTCAGCACATTATGCTGCAATTCAGAAACAACAACACAGAAACCTGAAATCCTTGTGTTACGATCTCTTACAGGCAGTGCTGGAACACCTGTCATTTTCAACGAGAATGGAGATGCACCTGGGCGCTATGATATCTTTCAATATCAGCTAACCAACAGAACCGCAGAATACAAAGTCATTGGACACTGGACAAACCAGCTTCATCTAAGTGTAAGTCACTGCACATTGTTATTTTCAATTGTACAGTTTAGCTTATTTGGCTACTCTTAATTAGGAGGAGCAAAATAAAACTGAATGCTCCTTGCACTGTTTTCTCAGAGCTTCTAAGCAATGTGTTCCTCAAACTTAAGCCATTCCAGTTAAAGAATACTAAAAGGGTCGGTATCAAAAGGGAAGGCACAGGTGTTGCTTCATACTGTTTGTGATTACCGTATTTTTCGCTCCATAAGACGCACCTGAACATAAGACACACCTAGTTTTTAGAGGAGGAAAGGGGGAAAGCCCTGTTTTTTTGAGGATCAGCTCAAAGTGGTGCAGCTTCTTTTGCAAAGGGAAAAGCCCTGTTTTTTTGAGGATCAGCTCAAAGTGGTGCAGCTTTTTTTTGCAAAGGGAAAAGCCATGTTTTTTGAGGATCAGCTCAAAGTGGTGCAGCTTCTTTTGCAAAGGGAAAAGCCCTGTTTTTTTGAGGATGAGCTCAAAGTGGTGCAGCTTCTTTTTCAAAGAGGAAAGCCCCATTTTTATGAGGTTCAACTCACAGTTTTCAGCTTCTAGTCCTACAGGAAAGGGAGCCATTTCTACAGTTTCCAGACAGATAATCTAATCAGCCAGTCTCATGTCGCTGGTGAAACAAACAGCCTCCCTCTGCATTCAACAATGGAGGCCTGGGCAAGGGGGCGGGGCTGGAAAGGGAGCCTCATCTCTCTCCCCGATTGCTTGCTAAACAGCTGTTCAGCGGCTTCCTTTCAACACCCTCTTCTCTCTTTGTAAAAAAAAAGAGCACAATCTGCTTTTGGCCCCTAGGCAATTTGGCTCCAGGGACCATGCATTCGCTCCATAAGACGCACAGACATTTCCCCTTAATTTTTAGGAGGAAAAAGTGTGTCTTATGGAGCGAAAAATACAGTAATATAAAATAAACATCCAGTTGTTTTGTACAATAGTGTCATCACCAAAACATCAGAGACCTCCTCTGCATCAGGCCAAAGGCCCCTCTAATCAAGCATGTTGTTTTCACAGTGGCTAACCAGATGCTTATGAGAAGCCCATAAGCAGAACCTGAGCTCAATAGCATTCTCCTTATCTGTGATTCCCCAAAACTAATATTCAGAGACTTACTGCCTCCAAGATATGCCCGATAATTCACCATTCTGCTTGGGATTGATGGGAACTGTAGTCAAACAGCATGTTGGGGGCAGAGACTTTTTTATGCTATACTGGAATACAAAACAAGGTGCTGGATAACTCCTCACATTTGTAAAAAGAGATTGTTTACTTTTTCTTAATTCTTATGAGCATTTGATTAATGTATTATTATTTCGTGTCTTCTTCACAAATAAGAACAATAAATAAAATGTTTCTTTAAACTGTGTTCCAGCATTGCATAATGTATCAGTATTCAATTAATACCTGTTGGTTAATTAGGTACGATCAAATGTTCAGGTACATGTGATCAAGATGGATCAGTCAGGACTGTGGTTTTGAAACTGTGTTCCAGAGAATGATGGGGTTACCAGAAAAGCTGTCCAAGTTATTCAGTGTAGTGCTGGATATTGCATTGCCCACCTTTGCATGCAGTAATGGTGGACAAGCTTTCCTGAAATACAGCTTCCCTGCCAACATCAGAGATTGGTACTGGGTGTGTTAACATCTATGCACATGGGCCCAACATACCTGCCCACTACTCAAATAGAGTTTAATGGAATGTGTCTCTAGAGCAGGCATGTCCAACAGGTAGATCGTGATCTACTGGTAGATCACTGGACGACTGCAGTAGATCATTGGTAGATTATTGGCTCCCCCCAAAGAAGCTGAACAACTGTGGCTCCCCTAAAAAAAGCTCAACATTTTACCTCCTCCCTGAAAAAACTCAACAACTTCGACCCGAAGCCCCCCAAAATGGGCCTTCCTCCTTCCTAAAAAAAGTTCAACCCCCAAATAGGGGGTAGATCACTGCCAGTTTTTAACTCTGTGAGTAGACCGCAGTCTCTTGGGAGTTGGTCACCCCTGAAATAGAGCAACCCAACTTCCATCATCACTGACCATTGGCTGTGCTGACTGTGGATGAAGGCAGTTATAATCCAATAACATATGAAGGGCACCGTGCTGGCTACCCTGAGCTATAATATCACCCAAAATCCTCCCCATTATGGAAAAGTTCTGCAGCAGATGCTCAGGGGTCCTTTGACAGAGCAAATGAAATGGGAAGGTGTTGTCGTTTGATAAATGCTGGGCTAGGAGGTACAGCGAGTGTGGGCTCTGATCCCAGAAGACAGACCCATGCAAATATATATATTTTAGTGAAATGCCATAGTTATGGTGTAAAATCAAAGCTGAATTTTGAGTTGGCCTCCCCCAAATTAAAAAAAAATACTATATAAGTATCAAATAAAGGGGTGCATTTATCACTATGTATTTCCTGACAGACCAAACGGGCATTGTATAGCTTTGGTTCGTAGTGTAACAGGCCCATGATAAACAATAACAAAACGAACAGTGTAAGTATTTACAAATGATTGTTCCTTGGAGACTACTTTGCAGTAATTATCAGTGTGCTACCAACAGTAATGCATATAATAGCTTCCCGTTTCCAGCCGCTACAGTGATAAACCACCTTTACCATATCTGCTCTTTTCTTTCTATTGCTCCCTGGCAAGAGGCCACTTAGCTCTTTCTTGGGTGCAAAGACAAAGCTGTGGTCTTTGGCTCAGAAGCCGGAATCGGTTCCTCCTTTTTTCTGTGGTCTTGAGTCCGCACCTAAACTATCAATCTCTGCTGAAAAGAAAACAGGAAGAGGAATACAAAAGAAGCAAGAAATCTTTAATAAAAAATACGTTAAAAAAAGAAAGGAAGAAGAAGCGAGGGACAGTTTGGGGATGCAGTTCCAATCTGGAAACTTTGTAGTTAAGAGGAAAAAGTCCTTTGTTTCCAGGCATTTCGCCCCCCTGATAAATTCTAGGTTCTGTGTACGGCTACCATTCAATGCTACTATTCCCGTGAATGCATTTTTAACGACTATTTTCAGGTTTATTTGGATGTAATTATATCTCCCCCAAAAGATTGACTGAATCAGCTCTGCTTTATTTCCAGTTGTACAGTTGCTTTTCTGCCTATATTCTGTTTAGATGTGAGGTGCAGACATGCTGCTCTATTAATTAAAAAATGTCCGGGTTTATGGGATATTACTGAAATAGATGCCTCTGTCTGCTTTTCCCTCCATACTTTCTTCTCAATTTGTGTATGAGTTATCAATTGCTACAATTTCTGATGATAGTTATGATTAGTTAGAGGTGTGTGTGTGTGTGTGTGTGTGTGTGTGTGTGTGTTTAAAGGAATGACACACTAATAATCAATACCCTTGGCAGACAGGAACATGCATTCCATATTATGTGAACCAGTTGACTTAATGGTAGTCTATTGACTTTTATCCTACGACTTTGGGGAGTGCTGGTTAATCTGTGGCCCTCCAGATTCTGTTGACGCCAACTCCCATCAGCCCAAGCTAGCATGGCCAATGGTCAGGGGTGATGGGAGTTGTAGTCCAAGAACGTCCGCAGGTCCTAAAGAACTTCTAGAGGGCTACAAGTTCCCCATCCCTGTCTTTGAGGAATTAAGCTAATAACACACATACCTTTGGAAATCCAATCAAGTCTTAAGATGTGAGCTTTGGACATTGCCTTTTTATTACACTTGCACTTATTTCTGTGGTTCATTAAGCTTCATTAAGGTTATTACTCTGCTACAATTTGTGTGTTGTAGATAATTAGGAGATTCATTTTGCTCAGCTCCGAGTCGGGGGCTTTGCTCAAATTGCTCCTCAACCATTAAGCTCCACTGAGTGGCATTTGACAAGTCATGGCCATTGTAAAGTTGTAATGATAAAATCAAATAATGCTGCGCATGCTCCCCCGAGCTCCTTAGGTGGAGTACCCCTGGCCCCCACATGCCAGATTACTGCTCCCATCATCCCTGACCACTGGCCATTCTGGCTGGGGCTGATGGGAGCTGGAGTTCCAGTAACATCTGGAGGGGCACAGGTTCTCCACCTCTGGAACAAAGAGAGATTTCCTGTGATAAGGAACCAGTTCACTTTGTTTCTGGTTAGTTTTTTTTATGTTACTTGGCAATTGAAATACAATCTGATGTAGGCTCAGCCACAAATAAGGACCTTGTTCAGTGGGCGTAACTTTCAAAAAGTATGCTTAATATTGCAGTCCTTAATTGGTTATACAGTGGTACCTCTACTTAGGGACGCAGGTGGCGCTGTGGGTTAAACCACAGAGCCTAGGGCTTGTTGATCAGAAGGTCAGCGGTTCAAATCCCCACGATGGGGTGAGCTCCCATTGCTTGGTCCCTGCTCCTGCCCACCTAGCAGTTCGAAAGCACGTCAAAGTGCAAGTAGATAAATAGGTACCGCTCCGGCGGGAAGGTAAACGGCGTTTCTGTGTGCTGCTCTGGTTCGCCAGAAGTGGCTTAGTCATGCTGGCCACATGACCCGGAAGCTGTACGCCGGCTCCCTCGGCCAGTAAAGTGAGATGAGAGCCGCAACCCCAGAGTCATCCGCAACTGGACCTAACGGTCAGGGGTACCTTTACATTTACCTCTACTTACGAACGCAATCCATTTCAGGGAGCCGTTGGCCCCCTGAAAAATCCATAAGTAGAGTGCCGCTACTGCGCATGCACGAAGCGCAATAGAGCACTTCTGCGCATGTGCGAAGTGTGCAGATCGCTTTTGCATGTGCGCGCATGGCAAACCTGGAAGTAAACGCTTCCGGGTTTGATGCATTCGTAACCTGAAAATCCGCAACGTGAAATAAATGTAACACAAGGTATGACTGCACCTTCAATGTCTCAGTTGTCCAGTAATCTTCCCAAATAATGGCCTGCTCTTGACAATCCCCAAAGAAGCAGATTGCCAACAGCAGTCTGGGGTCAAGAGCTATTGCTCCTTCTAATAATATACTCAGAGGCTGGAAGCTATCAGAAGTGGGGATCATATGTGCCACTGGCATTGCAACCCTATACATGTCTACTCAGCATAGAGATAGATGAATCGGTCAGTTTTTGTTTTTCTCACCTTATCATTTTACCAATGTCCACAATTCCATACTTGTTCATGGTTTGTTTGTTTTAAGTCTTCATCCTCTCCCCCATCCCTGGAGTGCAATTCTACATATGTCTCATTAATTAAATGGGCTTACTCATTAAAAAAATACACGAAGCAGCCTTATACTGAGTCAGACCATTGGTGGATCTTGCTCAATATTGTCTTCACTGACTGAGAGCAACTCTCCAGGGATTCAGACAGGGCGCTCTCCCAACACTGCCTAGAGATGTTGGGGATTGAACCTGATACCTTCTGCATGCAAAGCAGATGCTCCACCACTGATCTACGGTCCTTCCCCTAATATGATCACCCCAATGATGATTGAAAACCTGCCTAATGACCATGGATGTTTACTGGTGTTTGGAAAAGAAAATCAGAAAAGCCTATTTACTGACTGGCTGGCTTCATGCATGGAGCTAGGCTAGGCTGGTAGAACCCTTGAAAGGGATCATTCTTGTGTGTGTGTGTGTGTGTGTGAGAGAGAGAGAGAGAGAGAGAGAGAGAGAACGTAACATTTTGTTTTAGATCCCACTTGCAGAAAAGTCTATTCCTAATATAACTGAGCAGCTAGATAAGACAACTTCAGCTATCATTCTTGCAAAGCAGTGGATTTCTACGTACCTTACAGTCAGGCAAATGCACATTTAATGAGCCAAATTACTTAAACCGAGCGCATTTGTTTATTGCACCTGGTATTTATTGTGAAATTTATCACATGATGGGCATTTCAGATTATATATATATATATATATATATATATATATATATATATATATAAATGCACTGGGGCCAGTTGAATCTTATTGATTGTCAGTGCTATTAGGAGCCTGATCCACAACCTGTTTAAACCAGAGTGCCTTGGATGCAAGCCAAACTTAGTACCAGTGATCCCAATGGATGTAAATTGCCTTCTTTTAACAAGGTAGTGGATCAAACTGTCTGTGGCCACAAAGGGTATAAATCGTCTTGTTTTAACAAGGTTGAACTTATAGATCAACTGTATATTGCCGTTTAATAGGTTCACGGATTATAACTTACAATGCACAGGAAACTAGGGTAGTATGGGGGCTTACCGCACCGTCCTAACCATGTCTACTCAGACATAACTCCTATTGAATTCAATGGTGCTTACTGCAGGTAAGTGGAGTTACAACTGCAGACTTAGGCGCTAGGGCTGCAATCCTGTACCCACCATTCAACTCGATGGTGCTTACTTCTGAGTAGATGTGTGTGGGCCTGCACCATGCAGTATAAATGAGAAATTCCCTAGTTCAAACATTGCCTCTGCTCTGTGCTTATTAGGTGACTCAAGGCAAGCCACTCTCCCTCAACCTCATCCTGACCAGCTGTAAAATGGATTAATACTGACCTTCCTTACCTAAGGATTACAGCAAGATAATGTGTGTGAAGTGCATGGAACTCTCTCTGTCTCTCTGTCGTCTCTCTCTCTCTCTCTCCCTCCCTCCCTCCCTCTCTCTCTCTCTCTCTCTCTCTCTCTCTCTCTCTCTCTCTCTCACTCTCTCATCTTTTCTTACAGAGATGTATTGTAGGTCAGTGTTTCCCAACCTTGGGTCTCCAGCTGTTTTTGGACTACAACTCCCATCATCCCTAGCTAGCAAGACCAGTGGTCAGGGATGATGGGAATTGTAGTCCAAAAACAGCTGGAGACCCAAGGTTGGGAAACACTGCTGTAGGTCATGCTGGCCCTGTTCATTAGCCTCTTTGCAGCAGGTTATGAGGACCTAGCTTGACTTGCACTTCCTTGTGAGGAATCAAGCATGGGTAGTAGTAGTAGTAGTAGTAGTAGTACCGGTAGTAGTAGTAGTAGTAATTTATTTATACCCCACCCATCTGTCTGGGTTTCCCCAGCCACTCTGGGCGGCTCCCAACAGAATATTAAGAACATGATAAAACATCAAAAAACTTCCCTAAACAGGGCTGCCTTCAGATGTCTTCTAAAAGTCAGATAGTTGTTTATTTCCTTGACATCTGGTGGGAGGGCGCCACTACCGAGAAGGCCCTCTGCCTGGTTCCGTGTAACCTCACTTCTCACAGTGAGGGAACCGCCAGAAGGCCCTCAGAGCTGAACCTCAATGTCTGGCCTGAATGATGGGGGTGGAGATGCTCCTTCAGGTATACAGGGCTGAGGGTGGCCCCCTCAAATATTTTATTGGGGTGGTGAAGACCGCTTGGCCCCCAGGAGTTGGCTCCTTTGGTGAGCAGGGATGTCTCTGTAGCTAGGAGTAGCAGGAACTTCCAGAGGAATAGCAGGAATAACAACTAAAAACACCCTTTCCCCGTGGCTCTGTTGTTGTTAGAGCCTTTGTGGCAGGGATGTGGAACCTGTGGCCCTCCAGATGTTGTTGGCCTACATCTCCCATCAGCCCCAGCCAGCATAGCCAGTATTTGGGAAAGGTGGAAATTGGAGTTAAGCAGTAGTTAGATGGTCACAAGCTCCCCATACCCTTGCCTTACAAACTCTGCCAGAGTTTAGTTGGGGCGACTGAAAAATAATCTGTTCCATACTCTAAGGAATCTGCTTGCCATTTCTTGCACTTGGCACTGTTGAGGAAATGGCTCTCCCCCCCCTTCTTCTTCTTGCACTGGAAAGTTTTGCCCAATTCAGGTTTATTAGTTTTAACCAAAACGATGCCCGTTGGTATGGATGTTAATAGGGTGGGTGCTTCCTAATTTATAGTGAATCTGACATGCTACAATCTTAGTATATTATCAATACTTTATAGTAGTTCTTCTATCTCAAAGGGTGGTTGCAAAAAGTAGCAGTGGATTTCTGTTTGTTTGCATGGTACACCTCATCTGGGGTCCTACAGGAATCAGTCTTGTTGCCCATGCTGGTACATGCACACCTTCCAAAATACATCAAAATAAAACATTTTCAAACTTCCCTATACAGGGCTGCCTTCAGATGTCGTTTAAAGGTTGTGTACTTACAACGTTTATACTTAACTTATCTGCTTTATACTTACGTATCTGCTTGGCTCAGAGGTCACGTAACTCCATGTCCTCCAACATTTCTCAAATGAAAATAGGGCTGTCCTAAGGAAAAATGGAACATTCCAGGGTCAAATCAGAAACCGGGGCAGCTTCTGTAAATATGGAGCTTTCCCTGGAGAATAGGAACACTTGGAGGGTCTGCAGAAACAATGAAGGTCATGCCTGGAGGTGGTAGTGGAATGGATGTGGACCAATGAATTGAGTATGGATTTAGATAACATGCAGGTTCTCTGAATAGGTGGTTGCCACTTCCAAGATTTGGTGAAATAGCCTGTTCTGAATAGGGTTGCAGTCCCCTTGAAGGAGCACATTCATAGTTTAGGGATGCTCCTCCTGAAAACATCGTTTCATTTGATGCACTGCTGATCTCAATGACAAGGAGTGCCTATACCTACGTTTCTAATCCCTGATTGTTCAGTACCATCAGAACATTAATAGTTCTTGGCTTGGCTTGGCACTGGATATTGAGATTTCTTCTATTCTACAGACAACTGCTCCAGTTCCTTGGGCTCTCTTTTGCCACTTGTCCTCCTGCTGGTGTGATACTGGCTTCCCCTTTGGGCAGAAAATGCTGACTCGAGCCTGATAAAGACATTGTCAAGTCCCCAAGGCTGTCTCTGTCAGCAGACTTCACTGACTTCAGGGTTCCCTCCAGCTATGAAATTGCTTTCTGCCTTTAGTCCTCAGTAATGTAAATGCTTTCCTCAAGGCACACTAACCTTTCAGATTCTCTCTGGAGCAAACACAGCTTCTAGGAAGAGATTTTTTTTATCATACTTTATTTAATGAGCTGCACAGGGTTATAGTGGGTTTTTCGCCTCCCACTAAATGAGCCATGTTTAAAACAACAGTTGATGGAAAGCAGAATTTTGAAAGGGCAAGAGAACAAAATCATGTCAATTTCTAGGTATCAGTCTTCATGAAGGAATACAATTTGGCTTATCTTAGCAGACTTGAATTCCCACCATTTCCTAGGCAACTTTCTGATGGGGGGAAACTGTCTCATGGTACCCAATTCATATTGTTTCAGAAGGAATATTAATCTGAAGAACCCCTGAACAGCTTTTGAGCCTCCAGTCTGAATGCGCCCAATAACTATTTATGGTGGTTCACTAGGCACTTGATGAGCTTTTATTTTTATTTATTTTTTGCTGTGTATTAGAGGTAATTATATGGGGGATACGTATTATTTTATCTGTAAGCCACCTTGAGTCCCTGTCAGGGAAAAAGGTGGGCTATAAATTAATTAATTGGTTAATTAGTTACTTAATTAATAATATTGCCAGTGGGGTTTGTTTCTTTTGTGGGGGTGGGGGTGGGAATGAGGTGCCGTTACTCATATATTGATGAAAGTGTCATGGGTGCCACCACAAAATGGCTGTCATGGGCAACATCAAAAATAAGAGCTGGTATGTAAGTGAGAGCTGGACCATAAAGGCGGATGATCGCCGAATAATTGATGCTTTTGAATTATGGTGCTGGAGGCGACTCTTGAGAGTCCCATGGACTGCAAGAAGATCAAGCCTATCCATTCTTAAGGAAATCAGCCCCGAGTGCTCACTAGAAGGACAGATCCTGAAGCTGAGGCTCCAGTACTTTGGCCACCTCATGAGAAGAGAAGACTCCCTGGAAAAGACCCTGATGTTGGGAAAGATGGAGGGCACAAGGAGAAGGGGACGAGAGAGGACGAGGTGGTTGGACAGTGTTCTCGAAGCAACCAACATGAGTCTGACCAAACTGCGGGAGGCAGTGGAAGACAGGAGTGCCTGGCGTGCTCTGGTCCATGGGGTCATGAAGAGTCGGACACGACTAAACGACTAAACAATAACAAATGGCACGGAAGTTGGTATTGACACAAAAGAGCTCTGCATGTCACCCAAAAAGATGAAAGGGAATGCAGATTTGCATAAAATGTGCATATGCTAGCTTATATGTATAGATACAATTTTAGAAATCTTTACTATAGTTTAAGTGGAAGTTGTTCTGCTTGTCCAAAGTGCTGTCTGCGGCTACATTGCATACCACTAAGTTTTCTTCCTTGTAAGTTTTCCCTAAGCATGAGCCTACAAGTTCACCTCAAAATACAACTTTAAGAATGCTTGTGTGTGTTTGTGTGCATTAACTATAGGTAAAATTTCATTGCTAGCATCAGCAGTAGGCTTGCTCTGACACTGGAGATGAACTCTGGTTATTATGCTGACTTACGAGCCAGACTCTGAAACTGGCATGCAAAGATGTAAGCCCAACATAGGATGATGCGATGTTTCTGGACTACAGAACCCATCATTCCTAACCATTGGCCTTGCTGGCTGGTGCTGATAGGAGCTGGAGTTGGACGACATTTGAGGGGCCACAGGTTCCCCTATCCCTGATGTAAGACTGTTTCTTCATTCTTCGACTGCATAGCCAGATCAATTCTATTCACGTCAGCTACATGGCTGAACTCATTGTAGGCATCTTAAGCGTTACCATTCTTGACACGTCTTAACCTCGCAGTACCTCATATACTGTTTTCACAATGAGTGCAGGAAGATAAAAGTCCCTGCCTATATCAACAATTATGTTGATTTTTATAATGAGTACAAAGCACACAAACTAGAATCTTCATCTAAAAGAATGAAAATAAATCATGTTTTATTCATTTAGCTACAATATTTGCGCACCGGTCTCATGTATTGCCTCATGACAAATGTGTGGATTTAGCAAATTTGAGTTCTCAGCTCTATAATTTCCATGGGAGGAAAGCTGTTAAGAACAAGCGTGCAGTCCTTGGCATTTATAAATTAGGAAATCTACTTCCCTTTGTGATTAATAATGAATCTTCTTTTAGAATTGGGTCATTTACCAGTGAATGCTGTACACGTGTGCTGTAAAACTGCCGACTGACAAGTTTCCTCAGCAGCATGGCCTACCATATGCCTTGCCTCATCCAGAAATACATTTGGAGGGCTTATTATTTTTCAAATGAAGTTCAGCTCTGCCTCCTTCATTGGACATGCTTTGGAAAGGCTACTATCAAGTTTAAAAGGACAAAAAAAATGCTGAAGCAAAGTAAAGACTGCCTTCTGGATTTAGGATGGTGTAGGAGCTGCTCTACATCCTAGTTGATGTGGCCGTTTGACTTTCATATGTCTGCAGAGAAAGGGTCGGAAAACCTCAGTCCACACAGAGAAAGTTTGCAGTGAATATTGTTTTTTAAAAATGCAAAGTCTTCTCAAGAGAAATGATTTGTTTGCTGCCAGGGAAGCCTACCTGAACCATTTAGCCACCTGAAGCAGGATATGGCTGCTACTGTTTCATAACAATAATGATAATGATGATAATAATAATTTTATTACCGTGTTTCCCCTATTTTAAGACACCATCTTATATTTTTTTCCCCTCAAGAAAACGCACTATGCCTTATTTTGAGGGGATGTCTTATTTTTTATTACGTAAGCTCAGCCCCGCGTTTTCCTTGGCGCCCTCCAGAACTGCGCCTATCACTATGGCTTATTTTTGGGGTATGGCTTATATTTCGCAAATGCGAAAAAATCCTGCTATGGCTTATTTTATGACTACGTCTTAAAATAGGGGAAACAGGGTATTTGTACCCAGCCCACCTGACTGGATTTCCCCGGCCACTCTAAATGAATAAATACCCTTACATTGTCCTTACACTCTAAATGAATAAATACCCTTATATTGTGGTGGTTTTACCTTGGCTCTGGAAACTAGGAAGACGCTTCCATGGAAAGAAGGGGAGATGCTGAAGTAAATAATAAAGAGAAAGGGGACGTGAAATATTAAAAAAAAAATCAGTGGCATGACAGCGAGATTTCTTGGGGAAACTTTCTATGAGCATATGCAACATCTTTATTCTCAGTCATTGGCTCATCTAACCCAGTATAACCATCTAACCCAGTATAACCTCAACAGGCAGAGACGACCTGGGATACTTTAAAGCAGAGGTGGAGAACCTGTGGCTGTTGAGATGTTGTTGGACTACAACTCCTTTGATCACTGGTCATACTGACTGGGGCTGAAGGGATTTACAGTCCAAATTTGGAGGGTCCCTGTAGTTCTTGTTGGAGGAGAGAAGGAAGAGCAATAGTGTTTGTTGCTTTATATCTCTAGGTTGGGCTTCGTGGCTCTTAGAATTCAATCAAGAGCAACTCCTCCCCATGCTGGAATTCTCTTGACAATTCAAGGGATGTACCAAGTTCATATGGCATGGGAAGAGATGACAGATTGCCCCACAACTGTAGGAATTTATCTTGAAGGTTCTCCAAAACCCAAGTGTGCATGCCATCTGGCCGCTCTGGGAACTATTCTATTTTGGCTGAATTCATAATGTTTGGTACATTTGTTATCTTATAAGTGTGATCCTAAGCTCTCTTTGTGCAGTGGCTTCCTGTTCTGTGGAGGGAAATGATCCATGTACGCAGAGGGGTCCTCTATTGCATGAATGGAGAGTTGGTCAACTTAGATCGGGGATAGCCAGTGTAATGTCCTCCAGATGTTGATAGATCACAAGTTGCATCAGCTTTTCCCAGCATAGCCGATGACCAGGGATTTAGGAAGTTGTAATCCAACATCATCTGGAGGGCACCAGGAACAGTAACATATTTTTATCTGTTGGTGCTAAAGTTTGTGCTAATGGTTCATCCTCCCTCATGTCTGGAGATGTGTGACTTTCATAATGTCCAGTTATGACCCCTGGTGGCCCAAGTACAGGGAATGATAAACAGATCTATGCAGGAGAGAGGAGAAGATGCACACGCACAAAAACCTAGATTCCAAATGCTCACAGCTCTGTGTGTGAGTATGGATGTGGGTGCATAAACAACATAACAACTTGAGAAATTGCTCAGGTTTTCTTCAGAGTTGAATAGCCAGAAGAATACTAGCAGTGTGGTCTTGTTATTTACAGATCTGTTTCTGAAAGCACTCCCTTGGGATTTCTCTTATTTCACGAGCAGTTGTGCAGATGGGCAGGGTGGATTTGATTTAAATCAAATTGATTTAAATCACGATTTAAATCACTAGTCAGTAAGGCTTGATTTAAATCACTAGTCAGTAAGACTTGCTTTAAATATTTTTTTTACAGAAAGACTCATTCTTGCTGGTATACTCTTAATATTAACAACCATATGAAGGTTTCATTTTTGGAATAATAAATTTTCAGAGTAGTTTTTACAGTTATATCAAAAATTAATGATTTGGTTATACTACTAGAAATACATAGACAGATAATTATGAAATTATGGTGAGGTTTAATAAGTTAATAAGTTAACTGTTAACTGTTTATATTTGGACAACTTTTCTGCTGTACTATATTGGAAGGAGAAAAATAATCATTTCCTTAATAACCATTTAAACAATTTATTTAACTAAAACAATAACATGATAGCATATGTATCCATGTTTGTTAACTGATGTGGTTAAACATTTTTTAAAAAAAACTTAGACTGAGTTTTAGCACACTTGATAAACTTAAAACAAATCCTTATTTCCTGATGAATAGCCTTTGGACTACAATGTAACTTAAATAGAAGACTATATTTAGAAATATTTTTCCTCCAAAAGCATTTCATTTTAAAAATCCAATTTAAATTAAAAAATCCGATTTAAATAAAAAAAATCCGATTTTTTTGATTTTTTTTAAAAAAAATCATTGATTTTTATCCACCCTGCAGATGGGTAATTTTTACACGTTGGACTTCATGGACTTACAGAGGTGGTGTAGAGCCACTCTTTAGATGGTTATGTGATTTACTGGATTTCCCTCAACATGTGGCAAACCAGTCTCGCTGTGACTGGGAATCCTCTTCGTCATTTTCTCTGAGTTGGGCCCTGGACTCCTGCCTCAAACCCTGCCCTGACAGCACCACTGTCTCCAAACCAAGTAGGCAAAGATTGCTGGATGGCTGAGGAGGAATGCTAGCCTTTGCTCAGACAGATGTGGATGTTTGATACTTCTGACAAGAGAGCACAACTCATGTGGTGTTCTCCTTCTCTAATAGAGTCTGAATTCATCAGGGAGCCACTTTGCAGAAAGTGCCAGGCTTAACAGCCTGATCAATAGCAGCAGGCAGAGGATGGGTTCTGTAGGGCTAGTCTTCAAGAACACTTACAGTGTGATGGGATAAGGCTTTGTAATTGCTCAGCCTATAGTTAAAATATTGAGACTGGGGGGAAGGGAGGCAGAAAAAACTGTAGGGTAATTGAAACCCCAAAGGGAATGCATTTCACCATGCTGCTGAAGATGTTGCCTTTACAGGAAATTGTATTGAAATTAAATATGAACAATGAGATGCACACTGCATAGGTTGATACTTTACTTATACGCTGAAGCCTCATTTGCTAAACAGCTGGAGAAACCTCTGGCTCGGGGTTCCAATGAGAGAGGAAGAGAGAGACCTTTAAGCTTTTCCAATATGCAGCGACTGCGGTGAGAATTTTAATAGCACAAAAATGGAAACAAGAACAAACACCGACAAAGGAAGAATGGATTGTGAAACTAACGGAGTATGCAGAACTGGACAAGATGACGGGGAGAATCCGCAAACAGCGGGACCAGAAGTTCATCAAAGACTGGACTAAATTTGCAGACTATTTAAAGGGAAATTGTATTCAATTGAATACGTTGGTAGGGTTGCAAGAAGCTTTGTAGAGTAAGGAAGAAATATTGTTGTTAATACGAAGATACAGTGAATAATTTTAGAAAGTAATAATGTAAAACAATGATTGATTTAGGAAATATAGATTAAGGAATAGATATTAGAATATCATAAGGAAGGTTTGACGGAAGTCATGGCCATAAAAACCAAAACGGTATAAGATGTGAAGATAAAGGTGTGAATTTATTATTGTACTTTTATAAAACTAATAAAAAAATATTATAAAAGAGAGAGAGAGAGAGAGAGGAAGAGAGAGACAGACTGTTACATAGTGACACATTTGCTCTGTAGTCAATTTTCCATCCTAAAGCAAGTGGCAGCGTGCGCGTGCGCGCGCGCGCGCACACACACACACACACAGCAGATAGAGCATCAGGAACAGCACATGTGTAGGAAAAGCAGATGCTAAGAAGTGTTGTTATGATTAGAAATAGAAATATTTTAGATTGCAGCTCGACCTCTGTCTGCTAAAGAGAGGGAGAGATTTTGACTTTTTATCATGTCAGGGTCAACGAGAGTTGAGTTTCTCAAATGAAGCATGAGGGATGCTCAGACAATCCTAGCAAGTAGATGCGATGAAAAATTCAGCTTCGAATTTGTTGCAAGGTTCTGGCTCCGGTAGTGAGTGCTATGCCCTTTTTGTGACTCCCACACAGGGGGATTTGAACTAGATTATATTTCTGAAGGCAAAATCACCAAGCTGAGAAAAACAATATCAGTGTCCTTAATACATTTATATACCACATACTGTCAGCGGTCTCCAACCCAGTGCCTATGGGTGACATAGCACCCATGAAGGCTTTCAGTAGTGCCCCTGGGCAGGTGCCCCAGACTCTGAGCTCTCATTTGTTCAAAGAGTAAATTTCTAGCTTCACTAGAAAGAAAGTTATGTGGCAAAATGAGCAGGTAACTTCTAAGTGATTTCTGTGAAATGGGAATGGTTTGGCTACCTTGTATATTTTTCCCCCTGATGCTGAGAAATGCACCCTAACAGAAACAGTATGTGTGTGTGTGGACACAGCTCACTTCCCAAGAATAAGGTTGTAAAGGGTAGTTGTCTATCTAATTTCATATTATTCCATGTTCCCCATGGCAGCCATTTTGTGTTACACCATGCCCGCTCCATGGCAACTGTTTCTACCTGGTGCTCCAACATGCTCTCAAAATTTGAAATGTGTTCACTAGTCCCAAAAGGTTGGCAATCCCTTCTCTACTAAATCATTGGTAATATTTATTGGAGCTCATCGATCCAAGGAAAGCTACTGTAAAGATTTTGCCAGTATTATTGCAACTGTCACGTACAAATGGATTCTGGTTTTAACAACAGCCTTTTGGTATTAAATTGAAGATTCCATTGTCTTCCCTGAAATATGGCATGATAATTCAACTGAAGATGGTAGTTCATTATTTTTTAAATGAAAATTAAACTGTACTTCAACTCAGGTGCCAAAATTGGCCATTGATTAAATTACCTTTCATTGTTCTGAATGTGCTTTCGGTAGCTGGAGCTCTCCTAGTAAATTAAAAATCATTAAATGGGGAGTGGGCAGGGGAATCAATCTAGAATAAGATTTTTCAGTAGGCTATAAAGCATATATAACAGGAAGAACCACACATAATTCATAGTTCATTAGCCTAAAGCCTAATTCTCCCAATGTTAAGCACATTTATCCTGTTGATTTCATTGTAGGGTTAAGCGCAACTCTTTGTAATTAAAATAATTATGATTTCACTTGGTTTTTACACATCAGTGTGCCAACATGCATAGGACCTTCAGTGTGAAAGATCTCTGCGCACAAATAATTTGAGGCAGGGACATTGTGATGCTGAATGTACATGAATGCAGCCCATTTGATTTCTCATCACCTGACAACACGGAAGTGAACCTGCGAAACATTCCCATCAAAAGGTAGTGTGTTCAGTGTGGTGTCAGGTGATTTGAAAGCTTATGCTTGGCTGTTAAACCTGTACAATCCTTCTCTGATGTTGCTTTCATCCTCTTCAGCCACAGGTATAGCCTGAGAGACAATTGATCTATGGCAGGAGTAATGAAAGGATTATTTGAAACCTTCTCAGGAACCCATTATCACTGTGCATTTAAAATTAATGATGCATGAATTCTTGACGCACACAGACACAATCACTTCGCACCCAAACCACACTGAGCTAGTTATATGCTCGCTCTTTTATGCACTGTAATAACACCCCATCCTAAATAAACTGTTATCCGTTTTACATTTAATATGATTTCCACCCCTTTTGATTTGCTTTTTCATTTTTCTTTTAAAAAAATCCTGTCAAGAGGTCAATATACATATAGCTTGGGGGAAATACTTAAAAGAATTATTCAGTTGGGCTGGAAATGGAAGAGAAATTACAACCCATCTGCATTTTCTAAGCCTAGGCTGTGCAAGGGGAAATCACTGCTGTGAGTTTTCTCTTATCAGTGCCAGATTGCCAAATAGGCAGAGTAGGAACCAGCCTTTTAGGGGCCCCCGCAACAATGGATAGAAATAATATTGATTTGATTTTGAAAGAAAATAACAACCAAGGTTTCTTAGTTCAATGCAAGGGGGCCCCTGAGATTTCAACTTCGTTGGGGCCTCCGCAGGATTTTATTTGGCACTGTCTCCTATGACAGTGTTTTGTATTTACCCACATAAATAATGTCTCATGCCAAAATTGAACATACCATGGCTTAAATCCCCTCACTAGCTTACTGTGAGCGTCTCATAGTGCTAAGCTCCCCACAGCTTATTGTTAAACAGAACACTGCATTGTTCTGGCTTATCTTACACAGATATAATGCCCATACATTTGGACAGATGGTATTAAATTACATTCAATGCAAAATGCAGAGACATTGTCCATGCACTTCATATATATATATGTGTGTGTGTGTGTGTGTGTGTGTGTGTGTGTGTGTGTGTATGTATATATATGTATATGTATATATGTATATATAATTTTTATTAAATTTTCTGTTTTACAATTTAGAATATTCATTTAAACAACCTTAAAATATCAATGACTTCCCTTCTTCTCTTTCCATGGTTCATTTTGCATATCATAAATCCCTGCATATTTTACAAAAGCTAAACCATTCAGCTTTCCATTATTATATCCATCAAAACTTGTTTACACTGTTGGATTTATCTTAATGCTGCCAACGTTTTCAAGTGTACACAATTTCCCCCATATATTCAACAAACATTTCTTCTTTAAACGTATGTTCTTCTTGTCCTCTTATTCTATATGTTAGGTCCGCAAGCTGCCCATATTCCATCAGCTTAAGTTGCCATTCTTGTTTAGCTGGGACATTGCTCGTTTTCCAATTTGGGGCTAACAAAACATGGGCTGCAGTAGGGGCATACATAAATACATAGATAACCTTTTTTGACACCTGGGAATTTCCATCTGAATTATCCCCAACAAAAAGGAATCTGTTTTTTGGGGGGGAAAGTACGCGGGTGGTGCTGTGGTCTAAACCACAGAGCCTAGAGCTTGCCGATCAGAAGGTCAGCGGTTCGAATCCCCAGGATGGGGTGAGCTCCTGTTGCTCGGTCCCAGCTCCTGCCAACCTAGCAGTTTGAAAGCACAACAAAGTGCAAGTAGATAAATAGGTACTGTTCCGGCGGGAAGGTAAACGGTGTTTCCGTGCGCTGCTATGGTTCACCAGAAGTGACTTAGTCATGCTGGCCACATGACCTGGTGAATAAAGAAAGATGAGCACCGCAACCCCAGAGTCGCAACTGGACCTAATGGTCAAGGGTCCCTTTACCTTTACCTTTACTTTTAAACATTTTTTTTCCAATTCATTATGGATAATTTCCCAATACTCTTTTACTGGTCCACCACATATGAAAGAACATTCCCTCAACCTCGTTGCATCTCCAGCACTTATCTGATTCAGTCTTATACGTCTTAGCAAGTCCATACACTTCTAAGAAATTCCCCAGGGTCAGAAACTTGGGGGAAGTCTTTATTACTGTGGACAGTGGGTGAAGTAGCTGCAGCCAGCTGATGCCAAGTATTCCTTACAATGCCAAAATACTTCATTTACTGAAACGTGTCAGTTAATTAAAATTTGTCTTCTCATATGTCATACTCAGTGATCCAGCCATTATAGTTTTCCTGGAGCTGCTTCCTGGCCTCGTAGACATGATTCAGTCCAATATCCAGAACAAGCCAGGGACATTTAGCTAGATTCCAACATAAGCTTTTCAAAGTCTAGTTGTACCATTCAGGCACCATCTCCTGCCTTCCTCTGTCCTACACCTCATGGTTGCTTCACCCAACTGCATGGCAGGGCTCATCCTGTAAGCATTAGTCTCCTTGCTGGATGATAAGTTTGTCCCATTCTATTTATAACCCCAACCTGATTGCCTTATTTCATCGATCCACACACTAGAGAGAGGCCATCTAATGCTCATTTTACAAATGAACTGAGGCAGAGAAATAGAGTCTAGATTGGGGTATTATATGCAATACCCAGTCTCATGTGTACCATAACATTGAATCTTTGTCTTTAAATGATGCCACTCAGCCTTAGAGCTTGACCACCTATGATGGGAGGCAGGGATTAAATTGAGCAGCAAATACAGTTCCAGGCTTTGGAAGATGGTCATTCTTGCTCTAGATGATAGAAAATAGAGAGAGGTGTGACCTGCAGATAAATGTTGTAGTGTGGTGTATTCACCCCACTCCTGACAATATGTTCCTGCAGAGAACAGCCACCAACAACAGACAACTTCCCATCAATCCGGTCTAGCGAACACCCTCTAACAGTGCCCCAGTCTTAGCTGGACTGAGCTTCAGTATTTTAGCTCTCATCCAGTCCATTACCAAGGCAAGACAACAGTCCATAACATCTTACGCCATACCTGCAAATATAAAGGAGAAGTAGAGCTGTGTTTCATCAGCTTATTGCTGACAGCACACTCCAAAACTCTGGATGACCCCACTCAGCAGTTTCATGTCAATGTTAAAGAGCATGGGGGATAAAATTGAACCCTGAGGAACCTCAAACTGAAGACTCCTGAGAGTCTACCTCTCAACATGAAGTGATCTGACCACGACAAGGGACTGGTGTCAATACCCCCTACTTTCAGATCACCCTGTTCCTGCCTAAGAAAATAAGGTCCAGAGTGTGACCTGTCACATGTGTTGGGAAGATGACATGGCAGCCATGAAGTCCTGAGCTACCTTCCGCTTGGATGTTAATGTCTTCCAACACCAGCAGTCTGGGAATCCTCAACATTGCCTTCAAAACCAGTCAGCTCAGGCAGGCAGACTGTTGGGCAGCGAGGTGGCCAGTAAACTAACATAATACCTCATCTGTCCCAATTACCCAGTACCAGGAACCCCCACTCAACTGAACACAGAGCTTGGAGAGAGAGATGGACTCTTTATAGGCTACAGCAATTCCCTATCCCTGATCCTTTTGAGTACACAGATGGGCACAGGTGGGTGAGGCCAACTCCCCATTTCTCACCCACCCAGGTCTCAAGTAATATAGACCAGATCGGCCTCCTCATCCACAATCATGGCATTCAACAGCGGCAGCCACAGACCTGAGGGCTGGCTGATAGGACCACCGCAATTCCATAGGTGGGAGAAGAAGGCTGGCACGTGGCACAGCCACTAACTGCCTGTGCCATATACCTCTTACCAGGTCTGCCTTATCCACACACACCCATACTATAGCTTTCTGTAGCCAAAACCTCAGCTCTTCTCAGACAATCATATCTCCCGTAACTAAAAGGAACAAAAAAACTCAAATTTAAAAACACACAAGCTAAATAGCAATTTAAAACATTTTAAACAATTGGGGCAAGGCCATCCCCAGAGAAGATGATGTTGTGGAGTTGGTCCTTGTCCTCCCCCCCTCCAAAGCTGCTCCCACAAAAGAGATGGTGCCCTTTTGGTGCCACCCCTACCCCCAACAGTCCAAGTCTGGAGAGCGAAGCATCAGTTCTCTAGCTCAGAATCCTGACACGAACATCAGAGAAATAGAGGAAATACCGATTTATTTTTATTTTATTTTTTAAAAGACACATTCATCTGTAAAGAAATTAGAAAACTTTTTGGCTTGCCGCAGTTCTGGTTGGCTTCTTCTCCTGTACTCATTACATTGATTTACTGAGTGATCCATCTGTCTCATTCTTCTGACTGATATTTTGATTCCATTGATGCATTATTTTTTTCCCCTGTGGGAAATGGGCCTCAAGAATCGCTTTGGAAAGTCTAAGCATGCCATAGGGTGGGAAGCTAAAGTGCACATATTTAGTCTGGCCAGAAGGCATACTCTGGCTCCCTAAATAGTCCATCTCCAATTTTGAGTGTTTAGAGAAAGCCATTTCCCCTGCCTCTCCAAAGCTACGAGGATGAAGAACCCCTCTTTTTAATCTGCTGGTGTGTTTTCATCACACTGGGCAGGTGAAAATTGAGGTCTCTGGAACCTCTGTTGAAGTCCCCTGAGAAGGATCCTGATTAGAAAAACAACATGCCATGAAGAAAACAAATAGAAAAGGGTAATGCAGGGTAATGTAGTGTTTTGTTTTGGTTTTTTTTTTTAAAAAAGAATGTTTGTTTATTTCTTTTCATTTAAAAGAATGCGCCCAGCCTGGACTCTAAGTGCATTAATGGCAATTAAAATGTACAACTGCTAAGCAATTAATTGAGCCAAATGGAAATTAATTCCTAGGTGCCATGCAAAACCCAAGCACTTAATCTCTACCTGAAAGCTAATAGGCAGCTGGTGTAGATTATGGTTCAGTAGCCTGATGTGCTCCCTCTTCCAAATTCATCCCTCGCAGTGCTCAGCTACAGTTTAATAGCATAGCTCTGGATCACAGTCCTGCGCACTGATGCTGTTTCGGGGGCAAAGAGCTTTGCAACCACATATTTATTCATCTCTGGCTCTACTTCTCAATTTCTCCTTCCGTTCTGCGCTTGCTGTTATCTCCAACTGTTGCCCTAGATCAAACCCCTTTCTTATTGTGTGCACAAGATAAACAGTAAAGCTTTACTTAATCCCAGAGACAGCCTGTCCTAGAGTCTAAGGAAGTGGAGAGGATAAGGATGTTTTTAATCAGTGCTGGCAAGACAGAATCTCACCAGTGTGCATTTACCTCCCAAATACAAAATGTGCATGCTTCACATGGGGTGAAAAAAGCACAGGCATGTATTAATTGGGAACGCTTCCCCCAAAAGACTCATAAGAGAGCGAGGGCTTCATATTTTTGCAGTTGTCATTGGCAAGTATTTTGAAACATCAGAATTAGCTTCATGTAATATCAGGGCAACCAGGCTAAATTTAAGCAGGTTTGTATCTGGTGTTTAGTGCTTGGCAGGGAAACCACCTGAACACCCTTTATAGGGAATTGGAAAATCCGTCTGTTTCTGGTGTGTTCCACTTCTCTTTGTGTTTGCTCTTAATTCCATTTCGTTTCTGGTATTCATCTGCAATTTAAAACAAAAACAAAAAACCAGCCTTCCAAAATATTTGAATTTGTACTTGATTTCAAAACACACATTTAAACGACTATTTGCATATGTTTGAAACTGCCAATAACTGTGTTGCAACATTCAAAGAAGTGTGAAATCCGCTTGGCAGCTTAATTCAAAGAGTTGCAGATAAAGTCGTTTCATGTAAGGATTCTCAAAGATCAAATTCCTGAAGCATCCCAACCTGCTGAATGCCACATGTTGAAGAAAGGTTGAGATATAAGTGCATGGGAATAAATAAAATACTGCTATAATCTAATGTGCACATATTTTAAGGGCTGTATCCAACTGCTCAGTAGGCCCCACTAAATTTATGTAACTAACTAGTAAGTAGTCATGTCCATTAATGTCAATGGGTCTACCTTGAGTATGACTAACATTGGCAATATTATTAATATTAATATTATTGTTATTATTTGTTCAATTTATATACCACCCTAAGATGATTGGATGGTGCCCTGTACCCCTCCTTCTGGCAAGTCCACTTACCTTATTTGCTGGGCGGCACTGCATCCGGGCCACGGGCTACCCAACCGAGGGTTGGAGACTGGTGCGCTCCCCGCCATTGGCTCGCCACGTCATTGGTGCTGGGCGGGGCCTCACTCAAGGGGCAGGCCTCACCAATCAACCAGTGCCAGCAGGGGCATGTCTGCAGGGAATTTAAACTCCAGCATGGCAGGGAGGCCGTCCTCTCACACCCTTCACCGGATCTCCCACCCACCTCGCCCTCTTTTTCTGTTTTGATGCATTACAACAGGCATCCTCAAACTTCGGCCCTCCAGATGTTTTGGACTACAATTCCCATCATCCCTGAGCACTGGTCCTGTTAGCTAGGGATCATGGGAGTTGTAGGCCAAAACATCTGGAGGGCCGCAGTTTGGGGATGCCTGCATTACAACCTTGCTGTGGACTAATCGTCAGTCACCCTATTGTTGGGACCGGGCAGGAATCTTTCCCACTTGGCAAATTGGCTCCGCCATTTGCTTTTCACCCACCACGTAGCAATCATCACAACTTTGTGAGGTTAGGCATTGGGTAAGCCTTTATTGGATGGAGGGGAAGTTGTAGCCACCTCCTGCTCATTACTCATTAAGGGTATCCTGTTAAAAGGATCCGGGGGTGTGGATTTGGTCTGATGCCCAGACATGGGCTAGGGCCATGTCACGACCCCAACGGGCATCCCTCAGGGTGCCCCTATTTGATGTAAGTCTTTGCTGTTGTTGTTCAGTCGTTCAGTCGTGTCCGACTCTTCGTGACCCCATGGACCAGAGCACGCCAGGCACGCCTATCCTTCACTGCCTCTCGCAGTTTGGCCAAACTCATGTTAGTAGCTTCGAGAACACTGTCCAACCATCTCGTCCTCTGTCGTCCCCTTCTCCTTGTGCCCTCAATCCTTCCCAACATCAGGGTCTTTTCTAGGGAGTCTTCTCTTCTCATGAGGTGGCCAAAGTACTGGAGCCTCAACTTCAGGATCTGTCCTTCTAATGAGCACTCAGGGTTGATTTCTTTAAGAATGGATAGGTTTGATCTTCTTGCAGTCCATGGGACTCTCAAGAGTCTCCTCCAGCACCATAATTCAAAAGCATCAATTCTTCGGCGATCAGCCTTCTTTATGTTCCAGCTCTCACTTCCGTACATTACTACTGGGAAAACCATAGCTTTAACTATACAGACCTTTGTCGGCAAGGTGATGTCTTTGCTTTTTAAGATGCTGTCTAGATTTGTCATTGCTTTTCTCCCAAGAAGCAGGCGTCTTCTAATTTCGTGACTGCTGTCACCATCTGCAGTGATCATGGAACCCAAGAAAGTGAAATCTCTCACTGCCCTCCATTTCTTCCCCTTCTATTTGCCAGGAGGTAATGGGACCAGTGGCCATGATCTTAGTTTTTTTGATGTTGAGCTTCAGACCATATTTTGCGCTCTCCTCTTTCACCCTCATTAAAAGGTTCTTTAATTCCTCCTCACTGCCATCAAGGTTGTATCATCAGCATATCTGAGGTTGTTTATATTTCTTCCGGCAATCTTAATTCCGGTTTGGGATTCATCCAGTCCAGCCTTTCACATGATGAATTCTGCATATAAGTTAAATAAGCAGGGTGACAATATACAGCCTTGTAAGTCTTAGGGGGCCCCTATTGGTGGTTTACCCTTAATTGGACTCCCAGCAGACAGGCGGGAGTTGAGATATAGTCTGGCTTCACCCAACGCCTAAGCCAAACCGCTCACATTTGTAACAAATAAAGTTGTGGCCTATTTTAACCCATAAACCAAAATCTACTTGTTCGTGTGTTTTATTTATCCACTAGGGGACCGCAGGTAAGGGGGCCTTGGCACGCAATTCCTGCAGCCAAGCTTGTGCAAAAAACATTGCTCTGTTTTCCTTTGGACCACATCAGTGAGGCCGAGAGAAGGGTCTTGTTGTCTGAGCAGCCCAGGAACTACATGCACACTACCCCAGTTTACATTCCGGGGAGCTCACTTCAGTGCTGCTAACACAGTAGCTTGCCTTCACCCTGGAGGCACATCTCAAGACAGATGGATGCCAACAACTGTGATTCTTCATGTAATATTTTTGTAATTAAGTAAACATTTTCATTTTGCATGCTGCCTTGAGCATGGTTTAATTATGGAAAGGTAGCATACAAATAAGTGATGATGATGATGATGAAGAATTTTTCTTTTGCTCATATCAAAAGGCCATACAGGAAGCAGAACACTTGAAGTATTGTCTCTTTGCCTCTACTCAAAACAAAACACACAATGAACAAGCAACCACAATGTCAAACCAATTGAGAGGCTACAGATTAGTGTGGTGAAGTATATTCTACATGGGCATCAAAGGAGCATATTTCTCTTCCGCTTGATGGATCTGTTGAAAAATAGATGAATTCACCAAGAGACACCTAACTAAAACAAAACACTCTGTTATGCATTCCCTCTGGTAACATGTAGCATAGGTGATGAATGGATATGCTAAGTGAATCCACACATAATTTTCATTCTGCACTGAAATCTCGGCAGTGTCATTGCCAAACTGTATTGCTTTTTCTTAAAAAAACAAACAAACAAAAACATAACTGAGAAGGTTTTCCCCCTGCAAAGTTTGGCTTTTGAATGTCTTCTTTTTGTTTAAGGTTACAACAAATTTCTATATCTTAATCGTTTTAGATGCAAATCATTGGTACTATGTCAGTTTTGCTTCATATACATAGATAATGATGATGTCCAATTTATTTATCGATAGAAGCAGATATATAATTTCCTCCAGAGGGGGAAAAAGCTACTTCCATTTCTTATTTAATTATACTTTAAGATGATATATTATTTAATATTAAGTCTCAAGTAAAGTTACACCCCAAATAGAAGTAATGGGGGAAAACAGATGAAAAAACAAACATGGAAGATTATGGCTTATGCTCCAAGAGTTTAGCAATGGCAACTTGGAATATGAAGGAACTGAACTGTCATAAAAAAAAGTTCAAAAAATAAGGTTAAAAGAAGAAAGTAAAAAATAAGATACACAACATATTTTTTCAGATGTTTATAATGTTTTTCTAGTAGACTGGAGAATTGTAGAACAATTATTAGTCATGATTCTTTACAGCAATTTCATGTGAAATCTTGATCAGATCTTCTTGTAGTAATAATTGACTCCCAGTTTGATATATACTTTCGGTCTCCAGCTTGGTAATCGTCTACGACATGACCTCATCCTTTGCTAATCCAGGAGACATTAGAACACTCCTTGAGCATCTTTTTCCCAAATTCCAAATATAGACAATGCATTTTCTATATTGTTGGTTTTTGTGGGAAGGTTCTGGATAACAGCATCATTTACATTTATATTTGATTTACCAATGGAGCGTTATTTAGTCCATGTGTAGATCCAGAAATAATACCATGGGGTGTTATATTCAGACAGATGAACTATTGGAAATTCCAGCACATCACAACCATTTTTCAGTCAGCAGGCACACATTAGGTGGAGGGACTGAGGCCATTCTTAGGAACCTTGGCAAATGCAGTAATGAAACTGACTGTCAATCCAGGTTCTTGACAGCTTTTATTTCTGGGTCTGTTTGCATTCTGATAGATTGGTTGCCCTTGACTTGTTTCCTTGACTTGTTTCCTATCTACAGTCCGTTTTAAATATTTGTAATTTTAGCATGCACCTACAGGCTGCCTGAGATGTTAAAGCTGAAACCAATTATCTTTTTCTTTTTTTTTAAGATTCATAATGGCTTACATTTGCTTTAGCATAGGCGATTCACACCTAATTTCTGAAATCGTCTATGTGCTTGGGCAGGGTGCAATGCACATCAAACCTCACAATAAATATTTACTTCAAATGCATACAGTCCATGATTGCCTTATTTTGGGAATGGACCTTATGCCAGAATAGAGCAGACACATTCTCTGCTGAAGAGATCTTGAAGCAGGCCATATAAAACTTTTGGCTAATAACAGCAATAATAACACCAGACATGTAGCTCTTGGTCAGAACCTGCAGCATGGTCTAGAGGCCAGGACTTCTAGAGTTCAGCAAGTTCAGCAAGACTATCCAAATGTCTCTATTTTCCAGTGGCAGTCCCAAATTTACAGAAGCTGCCCTGGTTTCTGATTTGATCCCAGAAGGTCCCGCTTTTCCTTACGATGTCTCTGTTTTCATTGGAGAAACGCTGGAGGGTATGGAGTTATGTGACCCCTGAGCCAAGGAGATAAGTAACAAAACAATCTGTAGAAGACATCTGAAGGCAGCCCTGTATAAGGAAGTTTTAAAATATTTTATTATGTTTTTATATACAGTGGTACCTCTAGTTGCGAACGGGATCTGTTCCAGAGGCCCATTCACAACCTGAAAAGCCCGCAACCTGAAGCGCCATATCTGCGCAGGTGTGCAGCGCGATTTGACGCTTGTGCGCATGCACGAGCGGCGAAACCCGGAAGTAACCCTTTCCAGTACTTTCCAGTACTTTCCAGTACTTCCGTGGGACGCAACCTGAAAAAACGCAACCTGAAGCAAACGTAACATGAGGTATGACTGTATGTTGGAAGCCTCCCAGAGTGAATGGGCAGGGTTATAAATATGATAGTGGTTATTATGGTGATGATGGAATAGGACATCCTTATTTTCATTGGAGGAATGTTGGAGGGCATGTTATCTGTGTCTGAATGGCAGACTGCCTAGTAAACTAGGACCAGCTCTGTACCAACTGGCAGATGCTGGCATCGGGGGGGGGGCAGCACTCTGGCCTTTCCCCTCTGCAGAGGGGAGGGTTGTGTGCCCACCAAACTAGCAAATTATGTGGTGGAGGATCCTGGCCTGTTATCAGTGCCAGAGTAAGATCCAGATGCCATTCCGGTCAGCTTCTGCATGAGAAATGTGAGCAATGCTGCTATCTGGTACTTTGTCTTTGGTAGCAAGTTGTCTTGGGCCAGTCAGTCCAGCCTGGAACCCTGTGTTGCCTGCATGAATTCTGTGGAAGGGATGACAGGATAAAGGTAAAGGTAAAGGGACCCCTGACCATTAGGTCCAGTCGCGGACGGCTCTGGGGTTGCGGCGCTCATCTCGCTTTATTGGCCGAGAGCCGGCGTACAGCTTCCGGGTCATGTGGCCAGCATGACTAAGCCACTTCTGGCGAACCAGAGCAGCACATATATACATAGGTGCTTCCACATATGTAACCCATTTCATCAACCACTCAAAGGAAGCGAAAACAGCCTTGGTACTTCAGATGTTCATCATAGTGGAATCTTACCCCATTTTTTTTTAAAGGCGAATGCATCTATTTACAACTAACTGGCTAGCTTATATGTAAGGTTATTGTTTGCGCACTGGATGTTGTCAACCACGCTGCTAATCAATTTAATGGTTGTATAGGAGCCCGGAAGGTGAATGTGCTTATTAACCTCTATGCACAACATGCTGAGCCCATGCCCCTCATCTTAATTCAGCTTTCACAACATGAATGATTAGTGTTGTCATTAAAGATCAAATGGTACACTTAATTTAGAAGGCCTGTCCTGACCCACTCATTCTTCTCATTAAGTGGCCTGGGTGCCTATGTTTTTTATGTTTAGCTTATGACTTGTCAGGGGTATGAATTAGAGCAAATTATGAATCGTAGCTAATACTTAGATGGTGATTATGCCTTTTCAAACTGCGAAAAAACCACATGCTGGCAAACTTGCCCTCGTTTCACTTCTAAAAACAAAGAAATATAGAGGTGTTCCTTTATCATTCAGTTTTGGTCACTGAAGCGATCATAATTAAAGATAACCAAAAAAAAGAAAAAAGGAGAAAGGCATCATTTAGAGGGAACAGTGCGGAGCTTGTTTGCATGCAAGCCTGTACAAAACCTTGGATTATCCAAATAAAGTTCTGAAATAAATTAAATTGAGGGGTTAGGCACAATCCAGCCAAAGTTATTTACACTCAAATACTTATTCAGTGGGACCCAGGTTAGTTCTCCTTTCCATCTAGGAGCGCCACACTTCTTTTTGCTCTCGGAAGAAAGCTGGTGTTTCTGCCAATGTGAGTTCAAGATGGATGGGGATGCCTTTGCGTGGTCAGGCGGAGTCCCCCCAAACCCCGGGCAGCCCCTGAGGGAAATAACGACACGTGACAACGTTCTATGGGATTAAATTGGCCACAACTTTATTAATATTCAGATGTAGGGAGACCTTGGCTCAGGCATTGGGCATTTATCCTTCCCAGCCCCCCAGCCGGGGTTCTGGGTAATTTTCAGGGTTATCCAGCATGTGTTGGGAGTGGGCTAGCTCTGGAGAACATATGTTCAATCAGATAGCCCGCCCCCCTGTTCGCCGCCGCTGGAGGGGGAGGGGCAATGAAGACCTCTGGGCGTATGGTCAATGCCTCCCCCTAAGACCCCTTTAACGGGAACCCTGGTATCGCTGCCACAATGGGGGCGGGGGTCACCGCCCCACGCCCCCCCATTTTAGGTAGATGACTATAGGATTCCGTCCAAGGCCTGCAACCGCCAAAATTGTGACGAATTGCTACGGGAAAGGCGAAACCTGCCAATGCAGGGGAAGTCCTTTCCGGCCCTTCAATAGCGGCCTTGTCATAGCAGCGTCTGCGTGCCTGTGTGGAAAATAAAAGGTTAATCTGCATAATAAGCGTTAATTGAGGGAGTGGAGGGTGGGGAAGCTCTGAATCCAACGGCGGCTTCCCAGGTATGGCTCCTGTTGTGTACTGTATGTTCCCTCCTTCTACCTGGCCAATCCCCCTGGCAACACCTCCCCAGCTGGGATTGGGTGGCTGCTGGAGTAGGTGGAGACCACAGGTATCCTACCTGGGGAAGGCGGTGCCAGACCCAACTGCCAGGAGCTGCAACGTGATCCCAGAGGATCCCATTTGATGTGGGGAACGGTCATTCTTCACAGTGGGAGACTCCCCATTTTTGCTGGAGCTAAAAATGTAGCCCCCTCACCATCATCAACCGTAGTCAATGGCAGTTTCATTCATTGGCACTTCTTCTACCTGTAGTTTTTCCTTATGAACAAATCTGTAAATCGATGCTTCCAAGTTTTGCAGTTATTCATGATGGTTTAGCATGGTCCGAGAAGGAGGAAATGCTGCTAGCTTAAATGGTAGCGCTTCTTTTCAAGGGTTTTCTAATTTAAGGGTTGCATTTCGATTGCCTGATGATCTTTTTGTCTTAAAGCCTATTGTGTGCAGTTGAAAGTAAGCACCATTAAGTTCAATGGCGCTAACTTCCAGGTAACTATTCATAGGATTGTAGTTGCAACAGGATGAATTGCAACATGCCAAACCACTATAGCATCCTTTTGCCAGCTCACTATTCTGTGACTGCCAGCTGATAAATTCGGCCTCAGGTTATGAATTGTTTCTCCGTGGTATGTGTGTAGGACCTCCTGCACTTCAGAATTTACCAGCACACCACTGGCCAATGCAAAAACAAGGAACAGAAAAACAAGTCCTTGCACCCCTCTATCTCCTCTCCTCCTCACTTGTGTACAAAAACTGTTCAGCCTTATCTGCTCAGTTCTCAAATGTAAAAAGAAAAACCCGAGCCAGCCTTTTAAGCAAACCCATTACATAAAAAAATGGTAAAATCTTTTTTATGCTTTGGTTGAAAGTTGGCAAAAGAAAGCATGCAAGTCCTATGAGCCTCTGACTTCATAAAGTCACACAAATTGAATGTGAGCATGAAAAATTACTGTTCACGCAGCCTTTCCCAAATACAGTCTTTGGTATTAAATATCTCCTATTTTTATTCACGCATTTTTGATGCTCAAAACAGCACATTTTAGTCTTTAATCTTTCTGTGACATAACAGCCTAGGGCTGTTGAAACCCTTTATTTCCAGAAATTAGAAGCAATCTTGTTCACCCAGAATGTTTCCCAGCGCTTGTACCAGTAGGGTGTCATAATATGAATTATGCGTTACATAGTTTATTTGTCAGAGGCACTGGAATGAAAACTATTATATGAATCATTACTACTGACCTTCTCGAGATGGGGATTTATTGCCTCTGCTGGCCCAGGAATCTGTAACCTGTGGGACATTTCAAAGTGTATTTAACAACTCCAAACATTCTGAGAGGCATCCTTTACTTTAAGTGCAATGACAATAGTTGGATGAAATTTTGTGAAATACTGCCTAGTAGAAGATTAAAGGAATACCACAGCCCTCTCATTCAACCCAACAATAGAATTGCCCAGGATCCAGTGTTTCTTACTTCCCTTTAGAATAACCATTTTCAAATGGTCTACCCTTTGTTCACAATTAGCTCTCTGAGATGGTACTACGGCCCGTTACAAAGGATTCTGGAATAGGTTATAGGGCAGGGATGGGGAACTTGCAACCCTCCAGATGTTTTGTTTTATTTATAACGCCTGCTAAATTTATAAGCTTCCCTTCCTCCCAAAAGAGCCCAGGTGGCAAACAGAGAAGTGACAGAACAATGCCAGTAAAATAGAAACATATTTAAAACAACAACAAAAATAAAATAAGGACATTTCTAAACATTTTTAAACAAATCTTACCCAACACACATCCCCGTGTAAAACTATCACATACTCTCACAGCTAATCATCTCAAGGTTGCCAGAGACTGTGTCTTTCAGGCAGGAATGTGTTGTTGTTTTTAAAAATCAACCAGAAAGGTTAAGAATGAGAGAGACACCTCACAAAGGGGGACATCTGTCAAATGGGGATCTGCCTCAGGTTAGCACCAGCAGCAGAACCGCCCAATGAATCTCTCCTCCAGTCATAGGGCCCAATATGGTGGATATTGGACACTAGCAGCCATCATTGACCATTCTGGCTAGGGCTGATGCAAACTGGAACACGTTTTATCCTACCCTTGTAGCAGATGTGCACCTATATTGTATATATTCTAAATTTTGTTGTTAAGCTGGCATGGCAAGGCTTTGCCTTGAAAAGGCAGCGTAAAGGTACTTTTAAATGAACAGAGGAACTCTTTACAAGCCTAAAAAGACTGATACACTGGATAGCAAGGGATAATGCTATAGGTAGTGAAACAGGAAGGACTGCAACAAGGGTTGCAGTACTGGGATTGACAGAGCCTGAAACAAAGTTGAAAAGTGCTGCTACTTCTCTCTCTTTTATAAAGCTCTCTTGCTTCATAGTTTTACTTCTAAAATCAAGATAGACCCATTAATTCCATAATAGTTTTTGCTCTTTGCAGGTCAGTGCACCAAGATTTTTGCTCTCTCCTTATACTGTAATGCAAAAATTAGTTCCATACCCACCTGCCATTATTTCCTAATTAAATTTTTGAGAACTCTATTTGCATGTGATTGGCTCATAAATTCCTTTTTATAGGATGTCTTGCTTCAGAACTAGCCTGGAGTCGATAAATCGTTCTACAAATGTCAATTTGGTCAGCAGTAAAGAGGTAAATAGAAACTAATGGCACTCATCAAGTCCGTGGCACAAATGATTTATTGGGCACAATCATTTAACAGTTTCATAAAGTCAATATGAGAGAAAAACGGGTTTCTTATCAAGGTAAACTGCATTTGTACTGTCAGCACAAAGGTGATTTATGACAAACCTGTGACCAGGATTAGGATATTATAAATGGGAGAAAATGAAAGGCTCATTAATTTCCCCCCTTTAATATATATAACCACAGGTAGAAGACATGCAGTGGGATAACAGAGAGAGAACGCATCCCACATCGGTCTGTAGTTTGCCCTGCAAGCCGGGAGAAAGGAAGAAAATGGTCAAGGGAGTGCCTTGCTGTTGGCATTGCGAGCGCTGCGAAGGTTACCATTACCAAGTGGACGAGGTCACCTGTGAAATGTGCGCATTCGATAAGAGGCCAAATGCCAACCGCACCGACTGCCAGCCGATCCCCATCATCAAGCTGGAGTGGCATTCCCCATGGGCTGTTGTGCCTGTCTTCATAGCAATCTTTGGGATCATCGCAACCACCTTTGTCATCGTGACGTTTGTTCGCCACAACGACACGCCAATTGTCCGGGCCTCGGGTCGCGAACTCAGCTACGTCCTCTTGACTGGGATTTTCCTCTGTTACTCCATCACTTTTTTAATGATTGCGAGTCCAGACACTGCCATCTGCTCTTTTCGGCGGATCTTCCTTGGGCTGGGCATGTGCTTCAGTTACGCAGCTTTGCTCACCAAAACAAACCGAATCCATCGAATATTTGAGCAAGGGAAAAAATCGGTCACCGCTCCAAAGTTCATCAGCCCGGCTTCCCAGCTGGTGATCACCTTCAGCCTCATCTCCATGCAGCTTCTCGGAGTCTTCATCTGGTTTGGTGTTGATCCTCCACATATCATAGTGGACTATGGAGAGCAGAGGACTCTGGATCCTGAAAATGCTCGTGGGGTTCTCAAATGTGACATCTCTGATCTATCTCTCATTTGTTCCCTTGGATACAGTATTCTGTTAATGGTAACATGCACTGTTTATGCCATCAAAACAAGAGGCGTTCCAGAGACTTTCAATGAAGCGAAACCAATTGGATTTACTATGTACACCACCTGTATCATTTGGTTAGCTTTTATTCCAATCTTTTTTGGAACTGCACAGTCAGCGGAAAAGGTGAGTGGCAGTGACCTGTCTTTATTCATCTTCTTCTTGTTGTTCAGTTGCACGTTTATGTCAACTCATAGATGTCCTGTGCCGAAGACTGAAGCTACTTCGGCAGAGTAAGCTCTGACTGGTATATTTTTAGAGAAGAAAAATGCTTTAAAAGCAACTTTGTGTAATTCCATCATTAAAAATGTGTTGTTGTTAATATCACCAAATTATTAACTTTCTTCTTTGAAGCACTTTGTTGGATGGAGCACCTAGGTATTTCTAAATTTGGGGAAATAATTCATTAGAATTAAATAATCCACTTTTAAAAATGGATGATTAAAAGGTGGTTTTAAAAAGACTGGAAAGTATCTACATTCTGGATATTTATATGAAGTTCTTGAAATGAGAGAACTTGGCCCAGCATGTTCAGAATCCGGTCCTTTCTTGCAATAGTAGAAATAGAATTTTTTTTACGATGCAGATACCCTAAAAAAACCACTTTCATGTATGCTGCATAAAATATACTGTATAAAAAATATAGTGTGTGTATGTATTATGTTGACCCACCTAAATTTGGCTTGTGCAGATTTCTTAAAAATGAAATCATCAGAATTACAACCATTGATGTTTCTCCCATCATATGGTACTCAGGGGCATAGCTTCTTTAAACACGAAGTCTCAATTTAGCAATGATGGCTGAAATCCACTGATAGGTCTATTCTGCATGAAATTACCAAGCCCTTTAAAAAAAAAAAAAAAAAAAAAACAGCTCTAAATCAGTGACACCTCTACTTCTTATGGTAATGAATTCAATTATGCATTGTGTGGGGATATTTTATTCTTGCTTGGTCTGAACCTAAATCCACTCCGCTTCACTGGATGACCCCAAGTCCCTGCAGTTTGTCCGTGAGAGAATAATTTCTCTTTGTAACTGTTTGACTCAGATTGGCATGTCTTTTGTTCAGCAAGTTTATCAAGAGCATGCTCCAGGCTTTTCCTGATTCTTTCAGTTTTAGCAGTGAGCAATCAACAATGTTGTCTCATAGTACAGCTTAGGTTGATCTTGACAGAAACTTCACTTCTGAAAATGTATACTGGGCACTGTTGGTTGTTTCTCAAATGGTGAGAAATTTGTTTCTCAAATAGTGTGTTTCAAACTCGGAAAGGGGGTGACAGGAAGTGTGTGATATCATAACAATGAATCAATGTTTCATGGTGATTCTTTAAAGGTTTCAAACAATTTCCATTCACAAAAAGGAATGGAAATACTGGGAATGAAATGAGAAGCATTTTGACAAGGATCATTGCCAGCAAAGAAAAAAAGATGGTGATGTCAGAACGTTGAGCCTAGTTTGTAGGTTAGGTTCCCAGTGCTTGAGTGTATTTAGCTCAAGCAAATTGATGTAACTTTGGAGGAGAGAATTTGTTGACTGTGTGTTAGCAGAGATTTCTGGTTTCAGTGCAAACTCTTAATGACAGCTGATCAGCTGGCAGGACCAAACAGTGTTCAATAGAAGCAGATGCAACTTCTTCCATAACTCTAGTAGACATGGATTCCATGTGGGAATTAATGTGCAACTCTTAGTAATTTTTGTTCACGTTATTGGAGAGCATTTTTACTGCCTCCCTTATGGCTATATTTCAGAAAAAATCACATGGGCATCACAATGCCATTTCACATGACTCATGGGGCCAGGGGTGGCAATGCTCCATGTCTACAACTTTCACAGACACAGAAGCAGCTGACCAGTTGGCCTGGAGCCACTGTGGTAGCTTACCATCAGGTAGATTGCTGTTGCTTACTGGGAAGGAGTGGGTGAGGAAGTGGAGAGGTTGGCCCAGTGCAAACACAGTGGCAGGAGTGCTGGATTGATTCTGCTGGTGCCTTTGCGCCTCAACTCTTCCCCCCTCCTTCCTGGAAATCAATAGCAATCCAACCACTGAGGCGCTAGCTCTTCCCCACCTGGTAAGCTGCTTCTGTGACTGAGAGCAAAATCCTGCGAAAGGTGTGAATCATTTGGAAAATCATCTTGCAGTAGTTAAAATAATATTTTGGTTAATATCTTTGGGCTGCAGAGGGGAGGCGAGAAAGGAAAATACCAATTGCATGAGCAGGTGCCTGTTTGTGCTATGTTGGATCTCATTTTAGCAAAGTATTATGGCATAAAACCCACTACATCGGTATGATATATAATCTTAAATTAGCACACGGGCATAAGGAAGGGAATGTAAAAGTGGGAGTTATAATTTATAAAGAAGTTCAGTTCTATTCAGTGTATACATTTTGGCTGCTAATTACACATAATCTTGCCCCTTTACCAAGACTGTAAAAAAGAGTAGTGATATAGACAAGGTGACTCACCTCTTGCCAACTGCAGCAAATCTAGAGAATTTATTTCACTGTTGATGAGAAGCTGATGAGGGGTTGTTTGTTGCACCTTTTGCATGCAGTACTCCGAGTCAAGCTTCCTCTGTACATCCAACCACATTTAATTCTTTACCAGACAGAAATTAAATGGAATATAAATTGACATGAGGAGGAGCTAGGATACTTGTCCACAATAGAGCAGAACAACAATAAATCAAATCTGACAGCAACTCTAGCCTGGCTCCAGCTATAACTGCCATTTCTTGTATTGCTCAATTGACAACAAACATTTACAGATGTAATCGCGAGAGGCGGGGTTGAGCAGAGTTCTGTTATTGTCTCACTCTATTACTTTTCATCCAACGGAGGTATGTAAAATAGGCAACATGCTGAATGCTTCCATTCCAGATGCTGACAGAGACATTAAGATAGCCTGTGGGATCCTACCTGCATCTGATATTGGAGAAGGTGTCTAGTCAGTTAAATCAAAAGCAATACAACTCGACAATCAATAAAGGATTATCCAACTAGCAGTTTTTCATGCCATCTACTGCTGATAGTCCCATGTTTCTGCTTAAGGTAATTGATTGGTTTCTGAGGACCATTCTCAGCATACCCCAAGACAGAGCTGATGAGGACAAAAGGGAGAGGCTTTTCAGTTGTGGTCTGAAGTAGAAAAAAATGAGGTGTGTATCATCTAACCCCATCCTTTCCCACCTTTAAGAAGGCTTTAAAAATCACTTCATTACACCCAATTACCGTATTTTTCGCTCTATAAGGCGCACCTGACCATAGGACGCACCTAGTTTTTAGAGGGGGGAAAGCCCCAATTTTTTAAGGATCAGCTCAAAATTCTGCAGTTTCTTTTGCAAAGGAGAAAAGCCCCATTTTTTGAGGATCAGCTCAAATTTCTGCAGCTTCTTTTGCAAAGGAGAAAAGCCCCATTTTTGAGGATCAGCTCAATGTTGTTGAGCTTACTTTGCAAAGGGAAAAAATCCTGTTTTATGGGGTTTAACTCACAGTTCTGCAGCTTCAGTAAAGGGAGCCATTTCTACAGTTTCCAGACAGATAATCTAATCAGCCAGTCACATGTCACTGGGGAAACAGCCTCCCTCTGCAAGGGGGCGGGGCTGGAATCTCTCTCCCTTATCTCTCTCCCCGATTGTTTGCTGAGCAGCTGCTCAGCGGGCTTACTTTCAACACCCCCTTCTCTCTCTCTCTCTCTCTCTTTTTTTTAAAAAAAAGCACGACCTGCTTTTGCCCCTGGGCAGTTCAGCTCCAGGGACCACACATTCGCTCCATAAGACGCACAGACATTTCCCCTTACTTTTTAGGAGGAAAAAAGTGTGTCTTATGGAGCGAAAAATACGGTATTTTTAATTAGACCCTCTAGTACAGGGGCAGGGGAGCTTTTTCAATCTGAGGGACATATTCCCTTCTAGGGGCCACTTGAAAGTTGTGTACAGCACCAAAGGAAAAAGTGGACAGAACAGTAAATATAAGCTTCACCTTTCTACAGTAGTCCCACTCATTTGTTCTGCTGCAATGAAGGATAAACCTATAATGAAGCTACACCCTAAGAGTGAACATGATCTAGCCAAGTGAAGCACTATTTAAGGACTGTTGATGTCAGGGAGAAGGAGCTAAGTTTAGCATTCCTATAGAAATCCATGAGACTTCAAATATTATTTATTGTCTTCTTTATTACATTTATATCCCCTTTTCTTCCAATGAGCTCAAGGTGGCATACAGGGTTCTACTCTCTGCTTTATCCTCAGAACAACCTTGTGGGGTAGGTCAGGCTGGGAGTGTGTGGAATGGCTCAATATCACCCTTTGGGCTTCATGACTAACTTGGTATTTGAACCCTGATCTCAATTCCTAGTCCAGCACGTCAATTACTACATTATGCTGCCTTGATTATCCCCTGGGTTGGGATAAAGCCTTACAACTGAATG
Organism: Darevskia mixta; assembly: GCA_034641385.1. Taxonomy (NCBI): domain Eukaryota; kingdom Metazoa; phylum Chordata; class Lepidosauria; order Squamata; family Lacertidae; genus Darevskia; species Darevskia mixta. The sequence goes on from JAWWNH010000105.1 coordinate 13,980,495, forward strand.
GAGCACCCCAAATGCCGTGCTGTCCCCAGACTTTTTGCCACTTGAAACAGCCCAAAAGGCATCCCGCTTTCAAGGGAGAATCTCTTGAAAAGTCTTGCCACAACATTCAGATACAAATTGCATCTATTTACACACAGACACATGTCACTTCGCCCTCTTGCATGCCATCCCTCTTCCAAGTCATACTTTTTTCTATTAGAAAAGAACCCCAAAATAGGTATCCAAAAATGAATCAAAGAACCTGGTACTGATAAATTATGCAGCAGGTAGATAATACACTTTGCTTGTTCTTTTCTTATAAACCAACCTACAGTGGATTTGAGCACAGCAGGCACCAATTCTGGTCTGGCATAAATCCCTCCAAGGAAAGAAGCAATCATTAGCACGTTATTTTCTTCACTGCTGCAGATGGGTAAAGCTTCTGTACCTTTGTACCACTTAAAAGATGCTAAGTGGGCCATGCTTGCCCAGTTTGCCATGAAACAAAGATATGTGACCTTCCACTGCATGAGGATGGTGTGTTCTTATATGTGAAGCGAAAGGCTATTATTTTTTAATAAAGAACCGAACCCTAAAGATAGTCATGCACGAAGGTCATTCATTAAAGATTTCCCCTGACCAACTTCTGGTTATCGTAGGAGAATGAAATTGCACATGTATAATTATATATCTCTCCATAGATAACATGGTAATTTGTAGCTCTGAACTCCTAACAGTTTCTCTGTTATGGGTGCTAATGTGGAGTAATGTCTGATAACGGAACCAGTTTAATGCAGAGCAGTCATCAGGTTCCTGTACTTGAAAGGGTACACACCACGGGAGATGTTCGATGAGATGAAAGGGACTTATGGGGACGATGCCCCATCATATGACCTAGTCAAGCACTGGCATCATCAGTTCAAGTGTGCTCGAACTTCAGTGGAACGGCTCCCATTCCTGGGCGACCACATTCCGCCATTGATGAAGACACCATCCGGCAAGTGGAGGCCACTATTCTGGAGGATCTCCACATAACCATTTGCCAAGATCAGTGTGGGCTCTGTAGAAAAAATCATACATGACCATTTGCACATGGGAAAGGTGTCCAGACGGTGGGTTCTCCGGCTGCTAATGCTTTTCCAGAAGCAGGAACGAGTCACATGCTCATGGGCTCGTTTGGCCATGTGTCACGAAAACCATGATGACTTCTTTGCCAGACTAATTACTCAGGATGAAACATGGGTCCATCATTATGACCCAGAGACTAAATCCCAGTTCAAACAATGGAAGCACTCTGCCTCACCACCTCCAAAGCAGGCACATGTCCAACCATCAGTGGGCAAGGTCATGCTCACGGTCTTTTGGGACCAGCGTGGAGTAGTGATGATGCATTTCCTGGCAATGGGTACCACAATTACCGGGACATACTATGCTTCACTGCTGCAGAAATTGTGGAAGGCCATCAAAACCGAGAGGCGTGGTATGCTGACCAAAGGTGTCTGCCTCATGCAGGATAACACCCTGGTTCACAACTCACATGTTGCTCAGACAGAAGCATGGTCCTGTGGCTATGAAATCCTTCCTCACACCCCTTATTCTCCTGACCTCGCACCATCAGACTTCCACCTCTTTCCAACCATGAAGTTATTTTCCAGACGATGAAATGCAGATTTCTGAGGTCAAGTCGTGGCTTCTGACGCAACCTGCCGAATTCTACAGATGAGTTCTCCACAACTGCATAAAACTATGGGAGAAGTGTTTGACTCTTGCTGGTAGCTATGTGGAGAAGGACTAATAACTGTGCCCAGTTTAGTTTGTCTCAGTCCACGGGAAGTATGTCAGAGGAAATCTTTAATGTATCTTAGGCACAGCAGAGGAATCCTGGCTGTTAAGATTAGGACAGATCTAGGGAGGAGCGCATGCAGACTGTAAGTCCACAGATGACTTTCAAGGCAGATGTATTCATGCATATATTTCCCTCACAGCAGGAGCCCCGAGTGCATTTGTTTCCATTTGATCCGGAAAATTTTTGCTAGCAAAGGTTAAAATCTAATGGAAACATCTACTGTGCAAGTTCCAGGGAAGCAAACAGGAGTTAAACAAGTGTATTGTTGACAAAAGGAGATCTTGGACAAACATCCAATTCATTTCTAGGCTGCCTTTTCATTTACACATGTTGTGATTATTGTGTGCCTGGAGATTTTTCTGCCATCCAGCCTTCTGTCACGACCCACAAAAGAACAGGATTATATGTCATCTACTAAGGGGATCCAGATACTTTCAAAGCACCATGCCCCCTTCCTCACCCCAAATCCTCCTGCTGTGCCAGGCCAGTTTCTCTCTGTGTTGCTTTTAAGGGACTATTTTCATTGCCAAACCTATATTATTCAAGGACAGGGCTGGGTAACTTCCATCTTGGAGACTGAATGCGGCCTTCAAAGCCTTTCTGTCTGGCCTTCAGATTCTCCCAAGGACACACCCCTTCCTAAGGCCACACCACTCACCAGCCTGGATAGCTCAGTTGGTTAGAGCGTGGTGGTGATAACGCCATGGTTGCAGAATCAGTCCCTGTATGGGACAGCTGCATATTCCTGCAAGTATTTCTCAAGTACAGGGCTGCAATGTGTGTATATAAATGTCTCACTTACACATGCCAAGAATGGACCCTCCTGTACAAAAGCAAGAGCCACATCCATTGCTCCTATTTTTTGTCTCTTGTTTTGCCCACCTCATGTATGTGGACGCCAAAAGGTTGTCTGCAAAGGATTGCAATCCTTGGTCTTCAGAAGACTCCTTACCTTTGGTTTAGGGCATATATATGTGTGATGCTTTATCTGGGTTAACATTCAGACTTTGGCTTAAATGTGCAAGCAGTCACTACGTTTTCAATTATGTGGTCTATCACAATAAGTACAGGCATCCTCCCCCCCCCTCCATTTATGCATGTTCAATTCACATGTGACAACGCATTCACAGCCCTGGAAACCTGGAAGTGGGGGTAGAGACCTGATGAGCCTCAGCAAAGCCCCACTGTGCCTCCAGCTCACGAGGATACTCTCCCCAGAGCCTAAAGGGTAGATGTCACCACACTAAGGGCCTACGATATAGACACACATTTTTATTTGGCTGGATATTTTTTTGGTTGATCTTTCGTGCAATGTTATCTGTCACCAACATAAGGATCAATCAGTTTTGGACAAAAAAGAGTTCTGGATGAAGTGCTCCGAGTTTTCACAATTCAAGCAGCCAGTGTCTTCCTAAAAGTGTGATGACTCCTGAACCTTTGGAGATAAGACAGGTTATATCATTCTTTCCACATTCAACAGATAAGATACTGTGCAACTCAGGCTGGAGTGATGTAGATTTACATTAAATCTGAGGGGTTATATTTTTTGCAGCATATTAAGAATTCCACTTTAAAAAAAGAAGAAGAAGAAGGAAAACAACCCCTAAATCAAAATGCTAATTCAGTGATTTTGCAATTCAGATTTTCTTTGAGCTGTCTGTTATAAATAAAAATCTGTTCCCACACAGCTTTGTGGCTCTCACCACAAGAGTTCAAACATGTGTCCAGTTAATTGTTCTTTTAAATGAGCAAAATTTAGTAAGTCATGCTCATGTATATACAACTGGTTGGCTATGCTCTGGCAAGGCTATTTTTAGGTTGGAACGTTTTAGTTAACAACAAAAACATACAGGCAACAAATAAAACAAACAACAACACTCTAAAACTGCAATACATAATTCTGTTGTGATACAACTAAGTAAACCAGACACATTATTTAAGTAATACTGACACAATTAAAGGTATTCAAATTCATATCCCTTCTCCAAAAAGAAGCCTAACTTTCCCATCCAAATAAGCCACAGATTGTCTGCCATTTCTTAACCAGATGTATTTGGTATGCTTAAGAATTTCTGTCATATGATAAGGCACATGTTGGTCTCCAGTTCCATACAGTGCTAGCCAATATGAACAATGGTCAAGGACTATGGAAGCCGCAGTTCAATAGCATCTGGAAAACAACACTTTGCCCCAGTGGCATAGTGTGGGTTGCCAACGCCTAGGGCAGCACGGAGCGTCTGGGTTGGAGGGAGGGAAACTGATGGAGTGTGCATGTGCATTCCACTGCCTAATGACATCTGTGTCACCCAGGAGATAGCAGCCGCAGAGATAAGAAAAAAAGAACCATTCCATTGTCTGGATAGGTCGCTTCCTGGTTCACATGGAGAAGCTGTTTTTAATGGACTGCAGCTGGAGGTTCTTTCTCCCTGCAGACTATCTCAGCTTCAGCCTCATCTCTGGTGTTTTGGCTTCTTCTTCAGCTTGGACCACTGCCATTTGCCTCAAGTTTCTCCCAACTCTCAGTCTCACTCAGACTTTGGGCAGCTTCCTTTGGTTGTTCCTATTGTCACCTTCAGACTCTAATCAAGCCTGCCTTTAGCCTCTTCTGAATCTCTTCCTCGGCCCCTTGATGATAATCTCTTTTCAACATCTTCTCACGTTCTCCTACAGCAGTGATGGCTAACCTTGACACTCCAGATGTTTTGGAACTACAACTCCCATCATCCCTAGCTAACAGGACCAGTGGTCAGGGATGATGGGAGTTGTAGTCCCAAAACATCTGGAGTGTCAAGGTTAGCCATCACTGTCCTACAGTCTTGTAATATTTTGGATTGTGTCTCTTTAGCAGGACTCTCTAAACAATCACAAGGTTCTGTTTAAAGACTTCACATCTCTTTGGACCATAACAGAGGACCAATAGGTTTAAACAGAACGTTCACCAAAGGATCTATCACAGCTTGACTTGTTGAAGTCTATCAACCCATATAAAGGCTACTGCTGGCTATCATTCACTTCTTTGTGAGCTGTATCAGCCTAGCTGTTTCTTGGGAGACTGCCAACTGAGAAAACCCCATACACTGTATCTTCCAGGCTTTGTTTCCACATGCAAGTCTTTCCATCTCATTTAATTAGCTAGTTACAAACCATTGTTTTTACAACAGAACAACATTCTTACATATAAATTTCTTCTTACAATGTTACTGTTCCTTCACATTCACACTGTAATTTAGATGTCTCGCTGGAGCAGGGAGCGAATCAAGTGGAATTGTTACTTGCCTCATCTAATAAAGAACGTACTTTCAGAAATATAATTATGTATCTGCACTCCCATAAAGAAATGTCTTTTTGGGAGACAGAACTGCCAATATTTAATGCTATTTAGTTTTATATACGTTGCTTGTTTTCTAAGGTACCCGACAATACCATAATTTATAATGATTCTTCTTAGCAAGGCTATTTGAGTTCTCTGCATTGATATAAAACTTCTAAAGGAAAATGTTATATGATGTTAACGCATCATAAAATATGCTAAAAGGAATTTACACACCTAACTATGCCCTGATAAGGAAATGGCAAGAGAAATTAAATGAAACACTTCTTACAAGTCCGCAAGACTTGTTTACAGTTCATCTTATAATCACTATAATATTTGCATACACTCTTCAAAAGAAAACTTGCAATAAATAAAGGGGAAGCTCATGGCAAAATTAGTAAACTTGGGGGGGGAGAGAATATAATGCAAATATGCACCCTATTCTTCTCTATCACTGCAGTAGCTATTACTCATCACCATCATTCTATAGGATACTAATTAGCAGTCTTCTGCAAGAAAAAATCTCTCTATCCCCAAATGATACAGATAAAATAAAGATGTTTTACTTCTTTATGTGTATGATTTTTACCCCACCCTTCCTCACAAGTCATCTCAGGGCAGGATAAAATACATTGTAAAATAGAATAGACCAATACAATACAGTTGACTTGTAACTTATGTGCATTTAACTTGCATGATCACAGATTTATATGATTGGGGACTGGCCAGCTGCAGCCACACAACTTAGATGCAACTTAGGTGGAGAGCTTAAAAGTTATTTCTATGCCAGGTTTTTCCTTCATGGAAAGAACTTGTAAGCTCTCAAACTTGCTTTCCAGGCTCTGGGGAGACTATTGAAAGGTCTCATGGAGCCACCCAAGATCTCACGAGAACCTCCAGAACTCTGAAAGCAAGGTAAAGGTAAAGGTAAAGGGACCCCTGACAGTTAAGTCCAGTCACGAATGACTCTGGGGTTATGGCGCTCATCTCGCTTTACAGGCTGAGGGGGCTGGCGTTTGTCCGCTCCACAGACAGTTTTTCCGGGTCATATGGCCAGCATGACTAAGCCGCTTCTGGCGCAATGGAACACCGACACCAGAGCAGTGCACGGAAACACCGCCGGAGCGGTACCTATTAATCTAGTTGCACTTTTTGGCGTGCTTTCGAACTGCTAGGTTGGCAGGAGCTAGGACCGAACAACGGGAGCTCACCCCGTTGCGGGGATTCAAACCGCTGACCTTATGATCAGCAAGCCCAAGGCTCAGTGGTTTAGACCACAGCGCCACCCGTGTCCCTTGAAAGCAAGGTAGGGAGCCTAAAAGCTCTCTTCCTTTGTATGGAGGGCAAGACCTACATGGTGTGCCCAGTTCTGAAAGGTAGGGATGTGGTTTCAACTTTGTTCTGGCTATACATAATTTCAGCTTTACATGCAAACCCTGGAATATAACCCCTGTAAAAGTTGCAAGTTGAAGCCTAGTTGCCTATACAAAATCACTACAAGACATTGGTCTAGCACAGGCATGGCCAAACTTGGCCCTCCAGATGTTTTGGGACTACAATTCCCATCATCCCTGACCACTGGTCTTGTTAGCTAGGGATGATGGAAGTTGTAGTCACAAAACATCTGGAGGGCCAAGTTTGGCCATGCCTGGTCTAGCACATCCTCTGCCACACCTGCAGGTCTAAAGGAGAAATAGAGCTGTGTGTCATAAAAATATTGCTGACAACATACTCCAAAACTCCGGATAACCCCACTCAGCAGTTTCATGTAGATGTTAAACAGTATGGGGAATAAGATTAAAAGCTGAGGAACCCAGTATTGAATTCTTTCTGTTTCTCTTTCTGCACCATCTTTATTATGGTAATTTCTGGCAGTGGAACTCATTGAGTGTTCATAAATGAAATATATGTGAGTTTGTTTCACGAGCCATCTAAATCATCATCAGTAAACATCAGTAAACAACCCTGCAGAGCAGAGGTCGGCAACTACCGGCCCATGGGCCGGATGCAGCCCATGAAGGCCGTTTTACTGGCCCACGAGCCGCCCGCCAACCGAGCTGCCCGCTCGGCAAGCCCCCCACGCGCCGCGCTAAACCAGCGCAGCGCGGCATGGGGACTTGCTGAGCGGCGCTGGATTTTGCGTCTGCGCATGCGCAGATAATGGAAATCGCGTCTGCACATGTCCAGACGCCAAAAATCGCATCTGCGCAGGCGTGATTTCCGGCGTCTGGGCATGAGCAGAAGCGATTTTCGGCGCCACAGACATGTGCAGATGCGATTTCCGGCATCGCGCTGTGCATGTCCAGCCCACGGACACTCTCTGTGGCTTGATAACCTTGCCGACACCTGCGGCAGAGCATTGTTCAGCTACTTTTTCCGTTTCCTTTTTTTTGTCACGTCATGGCTATGCTGTCTTTCGCTACACCTCTTGCAACAAGAAAAGGAACCCAATTCAAGCAGTGCAGGACTTTTCAATCATCTGGTTATAGGGGGAAGGAGGTCAAGCCCCCAAGCCATCAAACAGCATATCCCCAGCATATAGGCAAATGTCACGAAGGCTGCTGAAATTAGAAATGGAACATTTCTATAAGAAAACAGACTGTCCAATATATAACCTTTGGCTCCGCACTTCTACAGCAAGGCATTAAAACTTCGGAGCTTCTGGAAACAGAGTTTTCCTTAATGTCATGATGGTTGCCATTCTGTAGCGTAAAGAATGAAATTGGCCGCATGATTAAAACAGATGTTTTATGAACCTCTGGGTAAAATTAAGTTACAATGGCAGGCTGCACCAGAATTGGCTGAGGATAGATGACTGTCTAAAGTACATCCCTATTCGCTGAAAAGAACTACTTTAATTTCCTTGCATTACCTATTCTTATAAGTTTTGACAGGTGGATGAATCATGTTCATTCAACAGATAATAAAGATATCATTTATTATATTAGTGCCTAAAACAGCTCTGTTTTGAGTGAACAGATGAATACTGTACTAGTTTCATTTCTTTCTTTTTTTCAAAAGAAAGGAGGCATTTCTGTTTTTATAGGAGAAAAGGGGCTCACAGAGATACTAAAGATTTCCACCACTCGGAAATCAATGAATGATTTTTAATGAGATAACTTACTGAGGCAGGAAGATGTCAGTAGTTTTCGGCACTACTCTGACAAACTGATATTTCTTCCATCACTGGGGCACTGGTGGGGAGATAAGATTTGTTAATAATAATAATAATAATAATAATAACAATAATAATAATAAATGGATAGTCATCTAGCTATAAATTATTTTTAGTGTCTCAGAGATGTCCAAATGATTATCCAGTGATCACTTGCTAGTGGTTTGCAAAACCACTGCTTGTGTAACTTGCTAGTTTGGCAAAACAGATGACATATTCATTAGCTGACCCTAAAAATTCATCTAAATACCAGTCCTTCAGTTTCCTGACAGCTTCCCCCCACCCTACAAAAATACACTTCCATTTTTCTTCATCCTTTGTAGGGCACTTTAGACTTCTCATGGGTGTGGGGTTGAGCTTACCTATGGTCTAAACAACCAAGCCTCTTGGGCTTGCCGATCAGAAGGTCGGCGGTTCGAATCCCTGTGACCGGGTGAGCTCCCATTGCTCTGTCCCAACTCCTGCCAACCTGCAGTTTGAAAGCAGTGTGAGTAAATAAATAGGTACTGCTGCGGTGGGAAGGTAAACGGCGTTTTCGTGCACTCTGGATTCCGTCACGGTGTTCTGTTGCGCCAGAAGTGGTTTAGTCCTGCTGGCCACATGGCCTGGAAAGCTGTCTGTGGACAAACGCCAGCTCCCTTGGCCTGAAAGCGAGATGAGCGCCACAACCCCATAATCACCTTTGACTGGACTTAACTGTCCAGGGGTCCTTTACCTTTTTTTACCTTTTAGTGTTGTGAGGTGGCTGAGGGTGGTGCAAAAGCCTCCTAGGAGACTTCGTATCCTCAGAATTGAGTCTACACTCCTAGAGTTAATGCTAAATACATTCCTTCTGGTAAGTGGGCCACCATAGCTGCTAGAGAGAATTAGTGGCCTGGACTTTATAGACTTGTCTATCCATGTACTATCTGAAACCAAGAGGGTGCATTGGTTGCCAGGTGTGGAATATATTATAATTATTTTCAGTTCCCTTATCCCAAGATGAAGTTCATGTGACCATAAGCAGGACCGGTGCTGGCAATTTTGGCGCCCTAGGTGAGGGGGCGGGCCACGTGACGTCATTATGTATGACGCACGTTGCGGAGCGGTGCCCCGCCCCCTGCCCTGCCGGGCGCCCCTTGCCACCGCGGTTTGCTTGCTCCGCTGCTGGTTGGGGCAGCGGCGGGCGGTGGCGGGGGGCGGGGGGCAGGCTGGCCAGCGCCCCCTCCATTTTGGTGCCCTCGCCTCTGCGGTTTTCGCCCCAACCTGCTTGCTCCGCCGCTGGTTGGGGCGGCACTGGGTGGGGGCGGGGGGCAGGGGGCAGGCTGGCCAGCGCCCCCTCCATTTTGGCGCCCTAGGCAATTGCCTAGTTCGCCTAAATGGACGCGCCGGCCCTGACCATAAGTGAGGTACTGTGTGTGTGTGTGTGTGTGTGTGTGTGTGTGTAGATGTCTTTCACTTTAAACCAAATGCATATTACTATAGGTTTTTTTTAGGCTGACGCTTTACTTGAAGAGAAGTCTCACAGAGCTTACAGGTCCTGTACATTAAAACACAGGAAGGGAAAAATACAGATTTCACAGCAGCGGCTACATAAAAAAGCCATTAAGAGTACTTGGCCCCGCTGTACATTACATAACCTAAAAGCAGTTACCACAGAGTCTTATTTGGAAGGCAAACTTATGTAAGGCAATTAGCTGCGGAAAATGATGAACTCGAAAAAATTGGACCTGATTAAAGTCAACAATTTGAAAAGCAGCTTCTCAGGAGCATCACCCCGTTGTTCAACAAAGTTGTTTAAATGGCCTCTTATTGAGGTCAGAGGAAGAAAGGAAACTACAAATGGCTTGAAAGAAAGAAACCACCACCACAGGAAATGGGTTCCTAATTATATGAGAAGCAGGCTCTTGCATCTATGTCTCAAACTGCTATCATCAAAAAGATACTTTGAAATGAATGCAGCAATGTTGTTGCAAAAATCAAAGGCCTGGGGGAATGGAAGATGGGAGTTGGGGTATATGCCATGTCTTCATTTAAAGTCGGTCTGAAGCAGAAGTGACATAAAGCGTACAAATTCACCTGTGCCTCTGATGCATTCTCATCAACATGCAATGTTAGAAGCTCCATGATAAATGCCATGCTTCTCGGGGCGATGCTAATACGACAGCAAATGCTGTAACTGCTAGAGAGAAAAATATTTCAACCTCATAAGTGGTCCTCATGCTCTGGCTATCTTGATTGCTGTTCTACTAAGAGAACAGCTGCATATCGCTGTGGCTTTTTCTTAGGTTTTAGAATCCCTAAACTACGAAGACCATTAATGTTAATTCTGCTTTGGGTCTAGAACACTGGATAAATTTCTTCTGAAAATTAGCAACAAGAACAACAACAAGATAAGGGGAGTACTAAACACCCTACAGTCCATCTCTTTTCAACGGTCTTAGGTTTCCTCTTTTTTTGGTTTTGCTTTTAATATTTATATTTTGCCTTGTTTTTAAAATTTATATTTTATAGTAATAATAATAATAATAATAATAATAATAATAATAATAATTTATTATTTGTACCCCGCCCATCTGGCTGGGTCCGCCCAGCCACTCTGGGCGGCCTCCAACAGATAGTAAATACATTAAAATATCACAGGTTAAAAATTTCCTTAAACAGGGCTGCCTTTAGGTATTTTCTGAATGTCAGATAGTTGTTTATCTCTTGTTGTTTATTTTATTGAAAATATTTCAATTAAACAAAAAAAGGAAAAATAAAAAGGGAACAAAAAGTGCATAAAAATACAAAAAAAGAAGAAAAGAACAAATACTATAATTCTGTACATACTTGTCTAATCCAAAGGCATATAAGTGAAATTATTATTGTAATAAATATACATTTATTTATAGCCTACTATTTTTTTATATAAATGCATTCCAAATGTCATGATATGTGTCCATACACAATCTGTATCCATAAGCCAGTGGTTTTCAACCTGTGTGCCATGGCACACTGGAGTGCCTTGAATGATGGTCAGGGGTGCCATGGGCAACACTGACCTTTGTCCCTCTTTCCTTCACTCCCTCCCTCTGATGCCCTCTTGCATCTCTGCCTCCCAAAGGCTTGCACAGCTGTTTGTTGCAGCAGCCCAGACTACAAGTTCTGCAGGCGAATGGTGCCTCTGGGGCTGGCCAGGGGGTGCTGGTTCCCAGGAGCAGAGGCGGCCTCAGAGGAAGCAAGCAAGCGGGCGAGGGAGCCCAGCCAGCCAGTCCGCCAGCCCTTGCTGTTAGGAATGGACAGACAAGTCCCGGGCCCCTGTGGGGCAGTGTGAGGAGGCACCTCTCTTTGGGGCAGAGGGGGCAGCTCAGAGACCAGGGGCGGCAGCAGTGGCTGCCCAGAGGACCCCAAAGGAGAGAGGAGAGGAGGCTAAGGGAACACTCCACAAGGGTTCAAAAAAGGGTGAGAGGCTGCCAGCTCTGCAGGCAGAGGGTGGCATAACTGGGCTCCTGAGCCTCACAGAGGTGCTGCAGAAAGAATATAATTTGTCAGGGGAGCCGTGGAATCAAAAAGGTTGAAAACCTTTGCCATAAGCTATCCATTCATATGTTGTCATATCTTCTATCCATTGATTAAAGGGGGGAGCATAGATTTATATTTCCAGTGGATCAATATCAGCCTTTTAGCCATGGTGAGGCCACAGAGAATCAATTTACATTGGGCAGTTGCCAATTTCCATATAGGAGATATGTAATTCAAAATAAAATTATCCTCTGACAGTATTAGTTTCCTCCCCCCATATAATATTTATGCAAACTAATGCTTTCTCCCAAATCTTCATAGGCATAGGGCATTGCATAAGCAAATGTTTCAAAGAAGCATTATCCTTATTCCATCTCCACCGACATGCTGTAAAAAAAAAGCTAAGGTAGTTTTGTATTATCCATCATTTGCTCTTTATGTGGTGATGGTTGCAGAATTGGTTTTCGGTTGCTGGGTTAGGGTCTCAGTCACACTCTGGCCTAAAGGAGCATCACAGCAGCAGTAGAATCACAATCCATATATGTGGTAAAAAGTTAAAGGGGCCTCTAGTTGCCTAGGTGGGCTAAACAAGGGTTGTTTGGTCGAAAAGATAGAATACTACTGTGTTTGAGAATGATTTTGCTGTTGACCTTTCCTCTGTTAGAGATGCATTCGTATTCTGCTGCGGTTATGGTTCCTGGTCCGACATGCCTTTTGTTGATGAGTTAATCTACAGACTTCAGGTAGCCATTCCAGTATTACTCAGGATAAGTGATCTGAACTTCCTTTCATTGGGGGGCAGAGGGGGGTTGTTAGCCTCAACTTGTTAATAAAATGGAGCTTAGAAAATTGGTCAATGGCACCTTTCTTAAAAGCAGATATATTATTTCCCCATTTGCTTTCTTAATTTATTCACTGGACAGTATGTGCTATCCTGCTCATGAAGTACTGCTCATTAAGGCTGCCAACTTTTTTGTACTTTTTGAATATTCAACTCAGCCTAAATGTCACCAATCCAAAGAAGAAGAAGAAGCTTTCTTGTTAATTGTTGGACTATACAGGGTTCCTCCCACAAAACGGATCCACTTGGGAGATAGCAAGATATACAGAGCTTCTGATTTTCCCCTTCCCTCCTTTTGTTGCTGTCTGGCAGTGTCAAGATGCAACACCAGATGGTCCTTTTTAGGAATCTCTGCTGATATAATTGATTTTGTTAAATTCAAAAGGGGTTGTCCAAATTCTGTTTCTCTTTTGAGATGACATGCTGCTTTTTGGAATCCATCCTTTTGGAACTGGAATGGCTCCAATTGCCCCAGTTTCAAGCACACAACCTGAATCTACCAAATATTCTGTATATTCTAGATCAGTGTTCCCCAACCTTGGGCCTCCAGCTGTTTTCAGACTACAATTCCCATCATCCCTGACCACTGGTCTTGCTAGCGAGGGATGATGGGAGTTGTAGTCCCAAAGCATCTGGAGGCCCAAGGTTGGGGAACACTGCTCTAGATCATATTGCCTTTTTTAAATTTTTTTTTTTAATCCAGGTTTGGTGGTAACCTTTGCCATGTCTTGGGCTCAATTGTGGCTGGAATCTTACCTTTTCCTTTTATTAAAATCTCAGTTTGTTTGCACAATAATGCATAACAGCATAAACTATTAAAGTTTGGTTTTTAAGTACATCTGCATTCATTTAATTAGCCGAATGAGCAAATATTGGGACTGATCTGACTGCAAAGTGCAAAAGTGGAGCAGATTGGTCTGGCTGCAAAGTGATGGTAGCTGACAGGGAACAGAAAATGACTTGTTGAGATTCAGTTTCAGTCATGTCATGCCCAGGAAATAAGTAAAGGGTTGATTATAAAAGGAAGGCCTATTCTAAAATGGAACACAACACATATTTAGCAAACTTACTGTGGACCTGGCCCATAGGAATGAGAATTGCTGTGTATTCATGATTGATATATGACTATTTTAAGGGTCATGTAGGTGATGAAGTGTCGATAAGATTTCAGCCTTATTATGACTAGCTTTAACTGGTTAAGAGACTTGCAGTGTAGGATAGGGTAAAATGTAAAGGTAAAGGGACCCCTGACCATTAGGTCCAGTCATTACCGACTCTGGGGTTGAGGCACTCATCTCGCATTATTGGCCGAGGGTGCCGGCGTACAGCTTCCAGGTCATGTGGCCAGCATGACTAAGCCGCTTCTGGCAAACCAGAGCAGCACATGGAAACGCCGTTTACCTTCCCGCTGCAGCGGTACCTATTTATCTACTTGCACTTTGACATGCTTTCGAACTGCTAGGTTGGCAGGAGCAGGGACCAAGCAACGGGAGCTCACCCCATCGAGGGGATTCGAACCGCCGACCTTCTGATCGGCAAGCCCTAGGCTCTGTGGTTTAACCCACAGCGCCACCCGCGTCCCTAGGTAGGATAGGGTATCATAGAGTAAATTAGCACAGCATACAGAAGGCGTAACAGAAGAGACTAGAGGGTGCATTCACAAGTGTTCCTTTCACACTGCAGTACCTGTTGCACTATTGAACTGTGGTTCTTTGACAAGATACCACAGGACTTAAATGGCTCATGACCGCAATACCTCAAGGACATTCTCTTTCCATATAAACCCACCCAGACCCTGAGATCATCTTCTGAGGTTTTTCTTCTCCATCAGAGGTCCTGAGGGTGGCAACACAAGAACAGGGCTTTTCTGCAGTGGCTCCCTGTTTGTGGAATGCTCTCCCCAAGGAGGCTCGCCTTGCGCCTTCATTATATACCTTTAGGTGCCAGGCCTTTGGCTGATTAATGTGTTTGGGTGGTGGTTATTGGGTTGGGTTTCATTTTATTTATTTTATCGCGTATTTCATGTTTTTATGTTGTGGTTTTATCCTGTGAACCTCACTGAGACCTGTGGGTATAGGGCACTATGCAAATTTAATAAATAATAATTATAACAATAACAATAATACCACCCCAGATTTTGCATCTTTACTCCTGTTATTTTCTGGGCTAAAGGAATTGCAAACTGATTTTTTTTCTGGAAGCAGTTAACACAGAAATGAGTACAGTGGTTCCTCTGGATGTGAACAGGATCCATTCCGGAGCCCCGTTCGCATCATGAGCACTCGTATTATGAAGCGTTGCATCTGCGCATGTGCGCAACACGATTTGGCGCTTCTGCACATGCACTTGATGTCATTTTGCGCGTCTGCTCATGTGCGAACCGCCGAACCCGGAAGTAACCTGTTCTGGTACTTACGGGTTCGGCGCGCTCGTAACCCGTGACGAACACAACACGCAGCGTTCGTATCACAGGGTACGACTGTACAAAACTACCACAATATTTTGCTTGATTTCCAGAAGCAGCTTTTGCATAGTGTGAAAGTTGACAGATAATGCACAGATGGACAGTTAAGGAAACACAGAGAAAATGAACTTGTTGTGTGAATGCAGCCTAAGTTGGTGGTCTTTGATGTGAAAATAGTGGTATTAAAAGTACACAAGCATATCCCAATTTCATCTGCCAAGTGGTGGTGGGATGTGTATTAGAGGCTAGGCTGGGTTAATTGTGCAGAAAAAAACTTATGAGAGTAGTATGGTTATAAACCCCCTTTTAAGGAATAACTCCTCAAACTATCCTCGTAGGAGGTCTTTATATAAAAGAGAAACAGAATTAGTTTAAGACACATTTACAACACCATCCCAGCAACTGAACATGCCTTTAAAAGCGTGTAATTAATTGAATTCTGGAAAACATCTGGCTTGGGACTTAATTGCCTCCCTCTCTGTCTGCCTAGGCATTTTTTTTCATTGTTTGGTTTGTTGCGCAGAAATCACTTGTCAGGGTAAATGTTATCAACTCTGAATTTTGCTCTGATGGGCAGAACTGGACAGCAAATTCACATTTGAATTCCATTCCCAAAGAAGAGTATTCAAGTGTTAAGATGAATCCAAGGATGCTGCTGTGGAAGAAGCAAGACCCTTTTGGGTGTTAATGCTGTGAACCCCTCCATCCCAGGCTTGGGCTTTATATATGTGCAAATAAACAATATATCACAAAGATGCCACAGCCTCCACTATTGCCTGCATAGGAGGGAGGCTGTTTGGATTTTTTTTACACTTCCAGTGCCACAATAAATTAGAATATCCATGCCAGGAGATTTGTTGGGATGTATCCAATGTTTTTTCTATGCAGAGTAAATGCAAGAGCGCTGTTGGATTGGGCCAATGAGCCATCTAGCTCAGCATCTCACATTGGCCAACCAGATGCCTATTGGAAGCCAGAAAGCAGGACTCAAGGACAACATCCCTCTCCCCACTGGTGATTCCCAGCTTTCAGAGACATAATGCTTCCAACAGTGAAGGCAGACCATAGCCATTGTGTTTAGTAAGCATCAATAGCCATATTCTCAATGAATTTGTCTAACCCTTGACTAATTGGGGGAAAAAAGGACTTGACTAATTGAGGTTCATTAACTTCAGTGGGTCCACTCTGAGTCTGATACAACTCGTTATCTAAAAGTAGAAAATGATAGGCACTAATTATTAATTGCTGTGCCTAAGTAATTAGCATGATCTCTTCAGAGTCCATACATGCGCATCATCATCATCATCATTTATATCCCACCCATCTGGCTGGGTTTCCACCACTCTGGGCGCCTCCCAACAGAATATTAAAAATAGAATCAAACATTAAAATCTTCCCTAAGCAGGGCTGCCTTCAGATGTCTTCTAAAAGTCAGATAGGTGTTTATTTCCTTGACATCTGATGGGAGGGCATTCCACTGGGCAGGCGCCACTACCGATAAGGCCCTCTTCCTGGTTTCCCGTAACCTCACTTCTCGCAGTGAGGGAACCGCCAGAAGGCCCTCGGAGCTGGACCTCAGTGTCTGGGCTGAACGATGGAGGTGGAGATGCTCCTTCAGGTATACTGGGCTGAGGTCATTTAGGGCTTTAAAGGTCAGCACCAACAGGATCACACTTCAAAATGACCTTAACAGATTAGAGAACTGGGCCAAGGCAAACAGGATGAATTTTAACAGGGAGAAATGTAAAGTACTACACTTGGGCAAAAAAAATGAAAGGCACAAATACAGGATGGGTGATACCTGGCTTGAGAGCAGTACAAGTGAAAAGGATCTAGGAGTCTTGGTAGACCACAAACTTGACATGAGTCAACAGTGTGATGCAGCAGCTAAAAAAGCCAATGCAATTCTGGGCTGCATCAATAGGAGTATAGCATCTAGATCAAGGGAAGTAATAGTACCACTGTATTCTGCTCTGGTCAGACCTCACCTGGAATACTGTGTCCAGTTCTGGGCACCACAGTTCAAGAAGGATATTGACAAGCTGGAACGTGTCCAGAGGAGGGCAACCAAAATGGTCAAAGGCCTGGAAACGATGCCTTATGAGGAATGGCTTAGGGAGCTGGGTATGTTTAGCCTGGAGAAGAGAAGGTTAAGGGGTGATATGATAGCCATGTTCAAATATATAAAAGGATGTCATATAGAGGAGGGAGAAAGGTTGTTTTCTGCTGCTCCAGAGAAGCGGACACGGAGCAATGGATTCAAACTACAAGAAAGAAGATTCCACCTAAACATTAGGAAGAATTTCTTGACAGTGAGAGCTGTTCGACAGTGGAATTTGCTGCCAAGGAGTGTGGTGGAGTCTCCTTCTTTGGAGGTCTTTAAGCAGAGGCTTGACAGCCACCTGTCAGGAATGCTTTGATGGTGTTTCCTGCTTGGCAGGGGGTTGGACTGGATGGCCCTTGTGGTCTCTTCCAACTCTATGATTCTATGATTCTATGAACACTTTGAATTGTGCTCGGAAACGTACTGGGAGCCAATGTAGGTCTTTCAGGACAGGTGTTATATGGTGTCAGCGACCACTCCCAGTCGCCAGTCTCACTGTTGCATACTCATGAACATGCTCATGCCTTATAGCATGCTCTCTAACTACAGATGAAAATAGGGGCCAGCTTGTAACATCCCTGGCATCACACCAAAAATCAAACTACAAAACTTTACAGTTGCGCATTGTTGCAAGCTCTTCATCACTGTGTGCTTAATGCTGCAGTCATTTACTCTGAAATCATCTGTCATCCTTTGATTTAAAAGAAGTAGGAGTTCTTGTTCCAATTAACACTAGAATAAATGTTCCCAAGAACTCAGGCTGAATGTTTTAGCATAAGAGTAAGTTTACTCACAAGTAGAATCAAACAAAATTCACTATTTCCTATTGGAATACAATCTTAAACAGTAATAATAGTTTTACAAAGAAAAGTCTTTTGAAGATGAAAGTTGGGGCTTCTGAGATACGAGAACTGGAACCCAGGACAGGGCCCTGTTTCGGACGATGCCTTCTTCAGCTGGTGGTATCAAATAACAAAATAACAAAATGCATCAGAGTCTAAGGTTTCAATGATTCTAATCAAAACAATAGTTGTGTTTAAACAATACAAACAATATACATAATGGTTCTAAGATATTATTCATTGCCCATAACTCTTCATACTATTTGGTTTCTTACCTCGTCTTTTTAAACAGAATGTGAGTAATGTATGCTTTCTGTTTCGTTTGAGTCTTTGGTGAATGAAACGTCTGTAAATCATAAGTATTGACAACGGTTACATCTATGCAGTCAAATTATATGAATAAAAGACACCCAATATTGTGTTCCCTCACCTTGGTTAGTAGATCAGTGTGTATTCTCAGGTTTTTCTATGTTTTTCTGTGCATCTCCCATTGGGAGTAAAGTTCTTATTTTGTTATTTGATACCACCAGCTGAAGAAGGCATCGTCCGAAACAGGGCCCTGTCCTGGGTTCCAGTTCTCATATCTCAGAAGCCCCAACTTTCATCTTCAAAAGCCTTTCTTTGTAAAACTATTATTACTGTTTAAGATTGTATTCCAATAGGAAATAGTGAATTTTGTTTGATTCTACTTGTGAATAAACTTACTCTTATGCTAAAACATTCAGCCTGAGTTCTTGGGAACATTTATCCTTTGATTTAAAAGCAAAGAAGGTGCTCGTTCTTTTGTTTAGAGAATTATTGTTGTTGTTGTTGTCGTTAGTGTTATTAAAAAAAATATATCCAGTAAAATAATTTGCTAGCATCAGTTAAAAATGTAGGTGAAATTGATTCAAATGTTGGCTAGCAATTTCATCACCTCGGAACATGTCTTCCTAAGGGCATGGTGTGATGGTATTTATGTCTTATTCCCAATCATTGCCTCGATTAGCTTAAAGGTCCTGAAATTCTGCCATTTTAGACAGCCATATGAACTGCTAGTTTGATCTGGCTGGTCCTAGCAGATGCTGCATAGCTTGAAGGGTGCATAGAAATTAGGGCATTTCTGAACACTTGGGGACCACTAAAGAGATTTAGTAGTCAACTACTAAAAGGTCATTCTTTGTTGCAGTACATGGATGTCATTTAAATCCGGTGGCCTTGGAGCATGATCCTTCCTGGCCGGCTACAAAGAGTTGATAAAACAAATGGCACAATTGCAGCTCAGCACTTTAAAACCTGGGGCTGGAAATGAATGAATGTGTGTCCCTGACTTTGGTTGGCTGCTTTAATTTTAAAGTGAAATTCTTAAACGTTATCGTGCTTGACTCTTTAGCATTCTCTCACTGAACTGACGTCTGCACAATACTTATTCGAAACAGGAGGGGTGATAATCAATAGCTGCATTCTGGAAAATACATCTTACCTGGTCTTTCTACTCTGAAGTTCAATCTTTCTGTTTATCTATCTGCGTTTGCATCTTGTTGATTCTTTAGCAAACACAATGCTAACAGTGTGTGTTTGCCGCACTTCATGCTAAGTTTTGCTTAGTAACCCCCGGGGCACTTTTTGAGTGGTGCGGAACAACAGTACTTTGTTTGACGGAGAGAAGTAGAAAGCAGGCCCTCCATGGCTTAAAATGCATCCATCTTGTTCACAGAACGCTTTTCAAGGATAGAAGAAAAGACATTGCACTGAACCATAACCTGCAGCTCCAGACACCTCTGGAAAATAAGCTGTGCCCTTACAGCATCCAGACACAATTGTTGCATCTTTGCCCTTTGCTTTTCACCCTGTTCTTTTGTGTTTCCTTTTGTTGGTGTGGGGAAAAAATATTTCCCATTGTTTGCAGTCCTTCCCACTCTTTCCACCCACCGCCAATCTAGGCAATGTGAGAAGCATTGCCATGGTGTAATCTGGCAGGTACAGATTTGCCAAACTTCCGAGCTGCTCAGTATTTCTGAACCCATCCAGGAGGGAAGACCCACATCACTGCAGCCCCATCACCACTCACCCAGCGCCTTCCTTGTGAAGGGGCGGGCAGGGCTGTTTGGAGCATCCCGGGGGGGGGCAGTGTTCACTGCAGGAGTAGAGCCCCCACCAGGTTGCCTGGAGTGGCAGTGAAAGTCAGCTCCCCTTCCTAGCTCTGAAGCTGTGCTGTCTCCCAATGGGTCGCTGCCTCTGCCATGCTGGAAAAAGTCTGAGTGGAGTAATGCGGCTTCTCACTAGCTGTTATATTTGAAAAATGAATCTATATGGTATTCCAGTATTGCAACAGGAAAATGTAGTTGTCAGAGTTCCCAAACAATGTAATGGCAGCCTTAGAAATAGATTCACCCAAATGTATATATCTGTAAATGAGGAATTCCATTTGTTTTCTCTAAAACTGAGGTGAGCAGTTAATATTTCGGTTCAGGTCACCCCTATTCAAGACAAATGCAGCCCATAAGTAAAGTGTTGTGGACTGCCAAGTTCTCGACTCTTTTGCTAGCGATAGCAAACCTCTCAATTTTTGTTTTGTTCAGTTTCTCATTTTTCCACATTTCCACATAAATTTGCATTAAAAAAATATATTCCTGAAAATTCAGCAGCTTTTTGTGTGAATTTCTCCTAATCTATATGGAATTTTGCCTAATATACACATTTTTGCAAGGCAAATTCCCCTAATATGGCATGTTTATATGTTGTTTTCAGAATAAATGTATTCGTATGCACACTTTTACGTGTGTGTGTGTGTGTGTGGAGAGAGAGAAAGAGACAGACAGACAGACAGACAGACAGAGAGAAAGAGAGAGAGAGAGAGAGAGGAAGGACACATTACTTGGTGGAAGAACTGCCTTGCAAAATTCAGAGAATTTTGAAAGATGGCTGTGTTTTGGTGTGTTGTATCAGAAACTGTGAATTAAGTAGCCCTGCCTATAAATGCACACTGAATTAATTCCCCCCATCCCTATAAGTCCTTCCCCCAGTTTTTTTAGTCCTAGACATGCCAAAAACCAAACCAAAAATCAATTCAGCTTTGCAGTCAAATTTGCAGTCAAAGGTGTGTGTGTGTGTGTGTGTGTGTGTGTGTGTGTGTGTGTGTGCCTCAGGCAGAGCTGTTGAAACAGATTATTTTTAGTGTGGATTGAAAAGAAAGAAAGCCCTGTGTTTAAATGCTGTAATGGTGTGCTTTGCTGTGCTGCTGGTTGCTTGCACTCTTCACATTAGCATGCCCTTACAATGATGTGCCTCTGGGGCAGATGCACATGCCGTTTTTGTGCTTCTGATCAGCCCTTCTGATGCACACAGTCCTTGTCAACTTAGGTGCCATCTGCTTGTGCAATGTGTGCTGTAAATGTGAGCTCTGGTCATTTACTCAGTTATTCTGTTTGATAAGATCAAGGCGGTGTAGAAATCCCTTGCCTATATTAGGAATAAAGGAAGTTGTTTGGTGGTCCTCCTTGAAGGTGTTCCATGGTTAGTCAAGGAAACCTGCATCGTGTTGCAAACCGACAAAGGCATCTCTTAAGGAATGTTATTGCAGGTTTGATTCTCCTAATTGCCACCTTCCTTTCATCTGATCACGCAAGGCAGCGTGTTTGATACCTTCTTAAATGCATAATGCATGACTTCTCATCTGTAATAGAGGTTTTTAAATTCCACAGTAGGTAAGATTCTCTAATTGGACATAATTGTTGTGGCATCAGCAGTTTAACGACGGCGCTCTTTATGGAGATTGAGATAAATAACTATATATAGTTCTGTTTGTACATCTCTCTCTCTCCCCCCCCCACCTACCTTTTCTCTAAAGCAAATCATGGCGCTACTCTTTTAGCATTATTAGTTGCTGCCAATGCTAAACTCACTTGGTCGGCCCATGAAAGTCAATTGATTAATTTAATGAGTATGGTCTGAGTAGACTAACATGAGATAACACTCACTATATTGGTGTTAAACATATCTGCTCAAAAATGGTTGCAGAACATTTAGCCCCCATTTCTTTTCCTTTTGTAAAATCCATATGTGCAGTCCACGTACACTTGCTGAAGCGCAACACAACCTTTAGGATACTCAGAATGCTTTGAGACTGTTTTGTTCTTAAGCAGCATATAAATAAGATAAGATAAGATTTCTTTATTGTCATTGTACAAGTACAATGAAATTGGATGCCAACCCATAAAAACAACATGGGGGGGGGGGACAAAACAAAACACAATTTCATAAATGAAGTAGATTAAAATGCCAGAGATATGTTTTATAGAAGATCTCCACTTTTTCAGTAAAAACCCTACATGTACATGATTACAAAAAAGAAATTAGAATAATAATAAAAAAGTATCGTAATGACAGTTTTCCAGAATTGCTAGACTGATGGCCCAACTGGTCCCTGATTTTTCAGCCACATACATGACAATTATTTTCAAAATTTACTTCTTAGCATATAGGATTGAGGTGTTGGGCTATGAATGAGGACAGCATTGCCATCTCAAGCTTCTTCAAACCTTTAATGTGTAGTGACTCTTTTAGATGTGACAATCATTTTGTGTTATGCCACAGCTCCATGGGAACCATTTTGTGTTATGTTGTTATATCCCACAACATGACTTGTGCCCATGGCACTTTCTCAAAATTCCAAATGTGCCTACTGACCAAAAAATGTTGGTAACCCCTGACTTCATCCAACCTACAACAGTGGTGCCTGTATCCCAGAAACACACTTCTCTTACTCTAGTTTTTGAATGGAATTCAGTTGTGCAGACCTTGTAAGGGCTATATTTCCCTGCTCATCTGTCCTGATTGTAGACCATTTCATTCACTCTGTGTTCTTCAAGCATATTGAGTTCACACCAACCCATTGGCAACCATCTCTTGGTTAGTGACCAAAGATGGGTGGATTGGATCACCTCCAATGCCAACTTTAGAGCAAGAGTTAAACAGTATCTCTCTGATCCGCTTCTAAAGATGTATACAAGGAAACCAAGAGATCAAAGTGGAAGCTCTTCCTTCCCAAATAATGTTGGGATGATAGGACACTGAGGGTCCAATTGCCTCAACAAATTGAATGTGCATTGGTAAGTAGGAGAACATTCAACTTGCCCAGGCCTTGGCTGGTTGGGGCAATGAAGGCTTCACTTGCTTCAGGATTGTAGATTATCCTGGAACTTTGCATCCCTCCAGTATGTCCCACAAAGGCTAACAAACTTGCATTCTGAAAACCCCTATCAATGTGGCCTATAATGTCTACTCACTACCAATCCAATGAAGATACATGCTTGGTTATTTATGGTGTATATAACATAGCAATGTTTGTATCTAATTAGGAGCATGCAATATAACAACAGCTTGATCTTGGTAATGCTACGTCGTCGTCGTCGTCGTCCCCACACACATGCACACACTTTTAAGGCTGCAGTCCTATGCAGATTTACCTAGGATTAAGACTCTGAACCACTACTGACTTGTACGTATAGAACTGACTATGTGAACAGTTATAAGATGTATCCCAGATCATTTTTGTCCCTGGAATGAAAATGGTAAATATTGCAGATAGGTAAATCATGCCATTCTTGTTACCAGGTGCACTTTACCTAAATACCTCTTAATGCCACCTCATTTCCATTTTCTTACTTTACACATAAAGATTGGTCCTGCAGCGTTTGCATTTGAAAGCAAGCATTAGTGTGATTTGTTGTCTCTTCCTAGGAAGAAATAGAACACATTTCATGTTCAATGCTGCTTTTTTCATTTGCTTGCTGAACTGATTAAGTTTCATTTATAAGACCCTAGTATATTACCCAGTGCTAGTAAAGAGTACTATTACAATTTTTCATTCTTTGGAGAAGAGTACATCTGTATCCTCAGTATGACAGTATTAAATACAAATGATTTTACTACAAAACCAAGAATTTAGAGGTAGTGGCAGCTGTCCAACTTCAGGCATGCCTAGAGAAAGTGGATTACCTCAACTCATTTCAATCCACAACCCTGTTGGTAATCTTTGATCCCTACATAAGTGCCTTTTGATACCCTTGGCCATTGCATTCTTTTTGATCAACTGTGGATCGGACATTGGAGGCACATTGTTTCAGTGCTTCCACTTCTATCTGTAGGGTTGGTTTCAAAGAGCAGCTGTGAGATGGTGGGATTTGTTTGGCCCCATGGCAGTTGTGTTGTGGGGGCCTCCAAAGTTCCATCTTGTCCCCTGTGCTCTTAACAACTGCATGAAGCCATTGGGAGTGGCCATCATGAGATGTGAAGCAAGATTACATCAATAAGCAGACGTCACAGCTCTGTTTATCTTTGCTATCTGAGTCAGGTGAACCTGGAAAGGTGTTAGACCAGTGTCTGGAGGCAGTAATGGGTTGAATGAGGGCTAATAAAATGAAGATGAACCCTGACAGGACTGTGGATTGGTGGTTCCCAGGTTCAGCAAATTGAAAGGCAGCCTGTTATAGATGGGGTTGCACTCCCCCTGAAAGATCAGATGTGTTGTCTGGGGATACTTCTGGATTTGACTCTGTTATTGAAGGCCCAGGTGGCCTCAGTGGCATGGAGTGCCTTTTTCCAACAATGAGCAACTCGCCACCTATATGGTCTGAGATAGCCTGGGTGCAGTTATTCGTGCCTAAGAAACTCTCAGTTGGACTGCTGTTGTTTGCTCGACACTGAAAATAGTCAAGGCAAATGAAGCTGGTGCAAAATGTAGCAGCCAGAGTTTTAATAGGCTTATCTGCAGGGGACCACTGACCTCTCCTTTTCACCACCCTGAACTGTCACTACCTGATTGGTTTCCACAAAATAGTCTCTTGATAATGCTTTTGCAAGTGGGTTCACTTTCCATACTGGAGCCCACCTGTGGGGGGGGGAGCAGGGAGAGACAAATACAAGGATAACAGTCACATACAATGGGAAGATTTAGCACAACCTACCTGTTCAATACATTGGCCTTTTAAAGTGCTCCCCCCCCCAATGTTGCATGTGATTGAATCGGACCCATATCTAAGACATTCCACCAGTAGTTTATTAGAGCAGGCTAGCAACCGTTCTTCAGAAAAGACCCATGTAGCTGCTCCTTAATTGCACAAAATCAGAGGGTTTTGAAAAAGAAAGAAAGAAGGGATCCTGCCAGGTTTGCTTTCTGTCATAGAGCCCACACCATGTGACTAAAGAGGCAAATTGCATTGTGTAGAAATAAAATTGCTCAGGTGCTGGATACAGAAAAAAAAGAAGGAAAAATCAGAAAGGAGGGCATATGGGTATTGTGGGAAAGGACATTCTGAGAAAGAATGATTTAACTCCAGTTTACTATGCTTACAGCTGCTGGGTGGCTTTCCCTTTTGCCAGGCAAATTGCTGGTTAATACTCAAAAATGATCTGCTGCGGAGAACTGAGATTGTTGGAACCTCTCCGTGTCTGAATGAAATATTGATCAGAGCTTTGGAATGGTGATATGCCAGCACACTCGCCAGATGAGAGGGAAGGCCAAATGCAGATAAGAGAAGGAGAAGGAAAGCAGTTTGAAGTTTGGAAGACATAGAGTGTGCTTCTAGACTTTTGCTATTAGAGGGATGGATTCTATCACATACCTGCAAAATCAGGGTGCTTCGTTATAGTTAATTGGGAGTTCTTGCACAACAAAGCCACTTCTCCCAAAGTTTAAACCTTTTACGATAATGAAAGGGACTTGAAAATGTACCAGAAAGTGTGAGATGACTTTTCCACAAACAAATCAGAATAGGTGCTCAATAAACTGGGGCCTAGTAGTAGAAAAGAGCTGTGGGTCGCAATGGGAGAGAAATTCGGTTTAGGTTGCATTTATGGGAAGACCTACCTAAGTCACATTTTCAGAAACAATGAACAAACCAAAATGTGGCCATCCTTTGAAAGTTGCACTTCTCTGAATTTTGCAATACAGTTCTCCAGGCAAGTAATGTGTACAAAAATGCATATACACGGGTAAAATGTACGTAGAAATGCATACGTCAGTGAAAAATACATATGAAAAGCATTATATTAGGGGAAATCACTTTGCAAAAATGTGAAAAATTTGGGAAAATTGCACAACAAAGGGCATACAGTGGTACCTCAGGTTAAGTACGCTTCAGGTTAAGTACACTTCAGGTTAAGAACTCCGCTAAGAACAGAAATCGTGCTCTGGTGGCACAGCGGCAGCAGGAGGTCCCATTAGCTAAAGTGGTGCTTCAGGTTAAGTACGCTTCAGGTTAAGAACGGACCTCCGGAACAAATTAAATACTTAACCCGAGGTACCACTGTATTAGGATAAATCCACATAAAATGCATAAAAATGTAGTTATATTAGGATAAATTTGCATCCAATGTGGATGAATTTCCATGAGGATTTTTTTTTAATTGCAAACTGAGATCAGAATTTAAGACTGGAAAAATGGTAAACGGAAATGGTCACTTCCGCCCTCCCCTAGCTGTGTTAGAAGGTCAAAAGCACCTCGAAGGAGAAGGGCTTCTCTCTAGTCATCTGTGGCACAGCAGATCTCCAGTGTTGTAAGAGTGTGTCCTGTTCGTCTCTCCTCATGCTCTGCTTGTACTCTTTTCTTGCTTGTAAATATTACAAGGATGTCATAAGTCTTCGGTGCTCTCTCATCCAAAGGAAACGAAACCTGACAAGTGCTGCCCCTGGAACTTCTCACCACTCATGCAAGTGGAGCTTGCGAAACAATATTAATATATCAAAAGACAGCTGGGATCAGTAAGGGTTGTATTTTAAATGGGTTTTATGTGATTATGCCTGAAAATCGAGGCTGTGGGGAGGCCTTGGACTCAATGGGGATAATGCTTGCTTTAGGGGCCAGCTTGCATCTCTTAATGAAACCTGGTAGGCCAGGCAAGATATGCTTATAAACTGTGTTGTACCAGTAAAATATTTTATCACAGGACATCCTGGATCTGTTCCTACATTTTTAAAATCCTAAATATTATCCTACAGTTCTACAGGTATAGTTTGCCAGAGGGTTTGATTTATTTGCTTTTTCCAATGCTTTACAAACTATTAGTGCACTAAATCACATTGAACAGTCACTCCTTAGATACTTGAAACAATTTGTTCTGTACTATATTTATACTAAAGTAGCTAGTAAAATCCAGCTATGGCATTTCTTTGCTCACTGGGTTTATTGCTAGCCTGGAATGGAGTAAGCAGCATTATTCCATTGGAAAACGAATGTTTGGTCTGTGTGTCTTTCAGTCTAAATTTAATATCTATTGATTTTATTTTATTTTCTTTCTTTTTCAAAGAAAAAGATCAGCATGACTAAGGATGAGATGAAGTAATGCTGTAAGAGAGAGTTAGCAAGGCTTTGCAGGGAAGAATTTAACATAAAGTTGACATAAAGCATCTTCTTGTTGAGAGACGAGCTTAGCATGAATCCATTCAACTCAGCCGGAGAAAATCTATTTTTATTCTCCCCCTTAAAAGGGTGAAGGTTGTCCAACAGTCCCAGGAGTGTCAATTTAAGACTTGGTTGTGGTAATGGACACTGTTCTTTTGTAGCATCTGCTTGTCTTGTTGTTGTCAGTTGCTTGTAGCTCTGAAAGATTCCTTCCCCATCCTTCTTTCCCAAACCTTATTATCTCGCACACCCTAGCAAGCATGCATCTTGCACCCCAAATGTCTTCCGTTCAACTTCTTGAATATTCGTTTGCGGTTCTTGTGTGAACAATGGAAGGATAATTAATTCGAAAGCTGGTGCAGAAGTTTGGGATATCCTGGGGGTTAACAAGACTAAATGGTTGCCCAAACAAACAAAATGTCAGAGGGAATGGTTCTGAACTCTCTCGCCTTGCTCCTCACATAGCAGTTTTCAATGTTCAGGAGCATTTTAATGTGTTGGTGAGAAGCAATGCATCATATGAACCCCACCCACAGTCTGAATTGGTCCCATCTCAAAGATATCTAGTTCCAGACTTAGACTGCTTTATTATTACAGAAGCAGCACTAAGGGATTTGCTTCTTGTGAGCTACTATATCCAGACTCCAATTTTCATAGTCTATATATATATATTGCATCTGTTAAGAGAAGTGCACATGCATATAAATTATAACTTCTGCCTCCAAAATACGTATGTGGCATCAGGAATTGGACCTACTTGTGAGTATTTTTAAAAGGAAAACTGTGATTGTTGTGCATGCATGTCCTTCCCAAAGAATGCAATACACACATAATTATATTCAGGTGAAAGAATGTACAATGCACCACATAATAACCTAGGTGACAGTTTGTACACAGTACTGTAATGGTAAAACATATTCTACCATAAAACATAAAAAGAAACTTAAGCAAAACCATGCAAAGCAGAAGTGAATGGTTTTGGGGTGTGGGATGCCTTCATAGTCTCAAAGCAGCAATAGTATGCTCTAGCTGTAACTTTAATAGTAAATTGCTTATCTGTGTGATGGCCTGGGATTCGGACTCGGATGCTGAACCTGAGGGATCCCAGCCTGCACAGGATTCCCCACCTCCAGAACCAGCTGAGCCGGGGCTAGGGCTTGAGCCTGAAGGGTCCTCACCTGTGCTGGATCCTCAGGTGCAGGCATCAGCGGAGTCTGCTCTGGCTCCTGATGCGATGGAGGACCCATTGCCTGCAGGTGCTCCACTCTCAGCCCCGTCAGGGGAAGCTGAGTCTGCCCCTGGGTCTGGTAACCCACCAGCCTCTCCTGAGCTGTGGAGGCACAGGGCAGAGAGGTGAAGGGAACTAAGTTCCTGCAGGAGGAGTGCTTGCCTCCAGGCCAGAAGGAGAGGCGAGTCACTGGAGGATCAGTGGAGGACCTTTAAGCAGAGGCTTGACAGCCACCTGTCAGGAATGCTTTGATGGTGTTTCCTGCTTGGCAGGGGGTTGGACTGGATGGCCCTTGTGGTCTCTTCCAACTCTATGATTCTGTGATTCTGTGATTCTGTGGATCGGGGCTGCCCTATGCCTCAGGGCAGATAAAGGCCGGCCAGCCCCAGCCCCAAGTTGTGTGAGCAACACAGTTGCTAACGTGTGCCTCTCTGTGTCCTCGTGCCTGATCCCGACCTGTACCTTGCCTTGCTTCCTGCCTTACTCCTTGCCGGACTGACCCCCTGTTGGACCCTTGGACTGGACTTTGACCCTGCTTTGCGGATGAACCCCCAGCGTGTTCCTGACCTCTGACTACCTGGCTAGACCCTCAGACTGTTTCCTGACCCTGCCACCGCCCCATCCCTGGACTTGGTTGCCTCGCTGGACCTACCACTGCTGTCCGGGACTGCTGTCCATGCCCCGCTCGGTCCCGGGTGAGTTTCTGGTCTTCCCCACCGGTGTCCTCTGGGCTGGGCACCCCCGGGGCCAGCACAATCTGCTTTGCCTGCACTGCCAATTCAGTCAATAATACCTGTTCACTTTGTTGTGTCTATAGTACTGAGATGAATGACTGTGTTGCTGAATTTACTGGGAGATACTGCTGCTTTAGAAAGTAGGTGTGATCCTGCCAGTAAATCAATGGCACCAGAGTATTATTTGCCATCAGTGGTGTAGTAGTACATTTTGAAGTGCAGGAGTACATCACAACAGCCCACGAATCTGCACCCACATTGAGATGTAGCCATGCCCCCACATACAACTCCCAAAAAGCTGCAGTATAATGTCCAGTTTATTAGAAGCAGAATGATTATGCAATCCTTTGCATTATTACTAGGAATCTGATGCATTGACCTCAGTGCTCACTCGTGGCTGCAGAGGTTCAACCTGTAAAACGCACAATGAAAGATCTCAGCCCCTTGAAATGTAACCTTGAGCTTTTAATTAATAAATGTAAACAACCTTGCGTAGAAGGTTTGCCATGTAACTGATAACATGAAATAAGTAGCAACCCCATCAGAGAAGGTGAAAGAAGTATCCAACATTTTCTTATTTCCCTCTTTCTCTATGCTAACCTGTCAGAAACAGCAGTAAAACTGCTTTGTTTTCACTACATACAGTTGCCAGAGCAAGGTGTGCCCATCAGTTATCCCAGGCATTCGAGAAGATGTCATTATCATTCCTGCTCTAAAAAGAAAAGTCAAGCAGCTCATGCTCTCTTCACTATACCATTGGGTGCCATTTTTTTTTTAAAAAAAAAGCTACTGTTGATTTTAATCATCATCTTAATATTTTTAATGTTGTTGTTGTTGTTGTTCAGTCGTTCAGTCGTGTCCGACTCTTTGTGACCCCATGGACCAGAGCACGCCAGGCACGCCTATCCTTCACTGCCTCTCGCAATTTGGCGAAACTCATGTTAGTAGCTTCGAGAACACTGTCCAACCATCTCATCCTCTGTCGTCCCCTTCTCCTTGTGCCCTCCATCTTTCCCAACATCAGGGTATTTTCTAGGGAGTCTTCTCTTCTCATGAGGTGGCCAAAGTACTGGAGCCTCAACTTCAGGATCTGTCCTTCCAGTGTGCTGTTTTTAACTACTGTTGTTGTTGTTGACCATTTTTTTATAAAAACAATTTTTATTAAAGATTTTCTTGAGTTACAAAAGTACATGCATCGTCTCTATTTTCAGGTCTGCAGATCAGTTACATCCGATGAGAGACATCAATGTTGTATAGAATATAAAGCTGGGGGAGGGGAAGAGGGGTGGTAATAAACTTAACATTCTGTTCCTTAGTGTACATGTAAGGTTTTTGCGTCAGCACCACTTGGGTAGGTTCTCTTTTTATTCATTCATTATTTTCCCTTGGCAGTGAAAGCGGTTGGTGGGGTGGGGGGCCCAGGGTGTGGTTGTTTGTCTTTAGTTGACTGCAGTGAGATTTGTTTGTTTTATTTTACAGTCATAGCTTGGTTTTCGAACGGCTTAGTTCTCGAACGTTTTGGCTCTCGAACTGTTCCAGTTTGCGAACTATTTTTGAAAGCCAAATGTCCAAAGGGGCTTCTGCATCTTCCAATCAGAAGCACAAAAATAGCACTTTCCATACTTTATTGCGGTCCAAAGACCCATAAACGTAAACCATAAAAACCATTTCAAAACTAGATACAGTTAAAACGACCAGACAGACAGATGGTAGGACCAAGGCAGTCATTTTGTTTTATCTAGGGCATATTGATCTTTGCTTCTTATAACCTCCGAAATAAACTTTGCCACGGCCAGTGTAATATCAGTTGACCTGTCTTCAAGTGTAATATCATTTGACCTGCACTTTGGTTTCTGAACGTTTTGGAAGTCGAACGGACATCCGGAACGGATTCCGTTTGACTTCCAAGGTACGACTGTATATTGTAAACCTCTTAGAGGGTTGTTTTCCTATCTATTCAATCAGCATATACATTTTGTTAAATAATAAATCATTAAATGGGGAAATACTATTATGCTATTATGAATTATCATCCTCATATCATCATCCAGTTTAACTGCTAGACTCCTTAGCTGAATTTTGGTGTGCTGTCTGGTTATCTGCTTACGGGACATGCCAAATCTTGTTTTTAGTGTTTGAAGCCCCAAACAACTTGGGATCAGGTTACCTAAGGGGCTGCCTCTCCCCATATATTTCTGCCAGCAACTGCACTCCTCACATGCTCTACAAGTGAACTTATTTTGCTCTATATAGCAGTATTTTGGGTGTTGCAGTTCCAGCCCTCTGGAATTAGTTTCCTGCTGAAATCTGACATGTGCCAGTTGTCTTGATAGTTAGTTTTTTTTGGTAGTTTAATATTGCTTTCCCTGAAGTATGACCCAGCCATTTATGGGATATCAACTGCACAAATTTAAAACATGGTTTTCTGCTTTTTAGAGTCTGTTGCATTTTATCTTATTTTTAGAGTGTGTCTCTTTGGTATTTCATCCTTTCCTATGTTATTGTACACCAGGCTGCGGTGGTTTGTAAATCTGAAGAATCATATTTATAAGATCTAGAATGCAGGCAGAAGACTTGGATGAGAGAAAATGGTTTGCTTGAGGGGAAATGGCTAACTTCAAAGGCGAGATGCAATATACAAAAGCGCTTTTTAAATTCCTTATAAAGCTCTTTTAGAACTGCAAGTACTCATTTTAATAACTGTTAATTATTTATAATGACACATTATCCCCATTAGACTTGCAATTGTACTGTCATGTACTTAGTATCATGTCAGAGTTCCCTACCAGTTCTATAGCAGTCTAAGAAATATATTCAGTCAAGCATAGAAGTCTGTGAATGAGCAAATTTCATTCACAGGCGATGGGATGTGGTAAAGAACAAACCTGTAAACAGATGCTCATAATCTGTGACCTGCCAAGATGGACATTATATTGTGACCTTGATAGATCCTCTATTATTGTGGTCTTTGGTGTTTGACGAATCCTCTATTATTGCAATCCTAGGCAGTAAAAAAATAAATACAGGAGATTCATAAACCTTCTTCTGATGATCTGCTATATAAGGCTGGCATTCTGTGCTGTTGGCCACAAGTTGTGCAGGGCTATCTTAAATGTTAAACTTCTAATTAAAACGTACTCTTGTTTCCCCTGAGAAGTCATTTCCTTCAGCAAGGCTTCTGGGATTAGCTATGCTGTGGAGCTTCCCATCAGAAGCTCCATAAGGCTTGAAGGCAGCACCCAGGGGCGTTCCGTGCCTCTCGGCTACCCGGGGCGGGAAGCCGAGAGGCACCCCCCCGGGGGCGGGGCGTCGTGGCGTGTACGTGCGTCATGACGTCATGACGCACGTGCACAGCGCGATGCCCCGCCCCCGGGGATGCCGGGCGGCGGCTTTGGGACTCTCCCGAAGCCACTGCTTGGCACCTGTTGGTGCGGCAGCTGCTCGTGCCGCCGCTCCAAGCGGGTGCCGGGCGGGCAGCGGCTTCGGGACTCCCGAAGCCGCTGCCGGCACCCCCCTTGCAGCGCCGGCACGAGCGCCGCTGCTCCAAGCGGGTGCCGGGCGGGCAGCGGCATGCAGGAGAGGGGCGGGCCATCAGCCAGGGGGGTGTCACCCTCATGGCTCTGGTCCGCCCCTCTCCTGCATGCCGGGGCTCCGCCCAGGGAGCCCAGCCAGCGGCGGAAAAAGCCGCTGAACGGGGGAAAGGAAGACAAAGCAGGCGCTTGAAAGCGCCTGCTTTGTTTTCCTTTTTCGCCCCCTTTCAGCGGTTTTTTTCGCCGCTAGCTGGGCTCCCAGGGCGCAGGCTCGGAGCCCCGGCATGCAGGAGAGGGGCGGACCGGAGCCACGAGGGTGACACCCCCCTGGCTGATGGCCCGCCCCTCTCCTGCATGCCGCAAGCCAGCCAGCAACGGGGAGGAGCCCGAGGCTATTTTCGGCGCTGCGCTGCCGGGGCGGAGCTGCAGGGGCGGCCAGTGAAGGGGGGTGACACCGCTCCTCGCTGGCCGCCCCTGCGGCACCACCCCGGCAGTGCCAAAAAGAGCCTTAAAAATTTTTTAAAAAAAAAAAATTAAAAAAAAATTTTTTTTTTTTTTTAGCGGATTTTGTCACCCCCTGCTGGGTGGTGCCCGGGGCGGCCCGCCCCCCCCTTGCTACGCCCCTGGCAGCACCTATTGGCTGATCAGAGGTGACTTCAAGCTCCATTAGAATGATTCTTCCTTTGCAGCATGACTTTGAACTCAAGGCATGCTACAAAGGAAAAAATTGACATGGTGACACCTGGTGATTGGTAGGTGGTTGAAGACTTTTTCCATTACATTCATGTGTAATTAAAAAACAACCCACAAACCTAGTGGGTAGCATGGCTTCAGAGGATGGGTGTGGGGAGGGGGGAGAGATAGAAATCACTCAAATTTATGCTAAGTATGTACAATATATTTGGAAAACTACAAGCTCAGCTCTAAAGTAATTATTCAACCCAAGTGCCAATTTAAATCAATGGATTTGCTTGCCCAAGAACTAAGGCAACACTTTACAATTGAGTCCTTCATGATGGATTAATCCTGACAGAAAAGTTCTACTTGTGGAGCATCATAACAAATTGCATAATAGAGAAAGTCACAGAACCAAGGGCAGATAGAAGCTTTCTTTGTCTGAACTGGAAGAATGTTGAAGAGAGGGTGCTTCGTACTTTTTAAGAGGTCTCCATTGCGTAGACCATTAAAAATGAAATTCATGTATCTATTTAACAAAGATGTGCAGGATACGTTCTAGAAACAGCGTTTCATGATGAATAAATGAGGTTCAGAATCAACTTACTAGAAAGAATCCACTAGGATAGAAAACATTCAAATTGATTTGTTGTTTTAAACATTAACATGTTTAATAAAATGTCAACCCAGGGACCCATTTTTTTCATTTTCTAATTTTTCTAATTTTCATTTCATCTATATGTTGTATATCATTTTAAATATAATTAAGAAAATGTGATGAGATGTTAAGTTATTTGTGCATGAGGTCCAAAAGAAGCCCACCCTCAAACACTTTAGCATAGACCACTTCCTGACATGATTTCCAGTAACATGCATTACACAAGGTTCACCTGAAAATAAGTCTCAGTGGACTACTTGATAAACATTGTTTTCTGTTTTACAATTCAAAGCACATACATAACTAATATTTTAATTATTGTTATTTTTTCCTTCAGCATTGGCATTTTTGTACAAACCTCTGGATACGTTTGGTTCATGTTGCGTTCGTCATGGGTTACGAACGCGTCAAACCCGGAAGTACCAAAATGAGTTACTTCCGGGTTCAGCGATTCGCGCATGCGCAGATGCGCAAAATGATGTCATGCGCAGAAGCGCCGAATCACACTGCGCACATGCGCAGACACGACACTTCATGTTACGTGTTGCTCATGTTGCGAACGGGGCTTCGGAACGGATCCCATTCGCAACCAGAGGTACCACTGTACTTTGAACAGGGTCTTGTTATCCCGTTAAAGGCTTTTTTTTTTTTACCAAACCTTGATTAGCTATCTCCCATCAGCACCAGGATCAGCAGTGGACAAAATAAATCAAGTGGAGAGCCAAGTAGTTATTCTTGACTGTTCTGCAAACTTCCCACAGATCTGGTGTTGGTGGATGGAGCTGGTCATTGTCCAGCAAATGGAGCCACCAGCAGTTCATGGACAATGGAGCTGGTGGACCACCAGCACTTCATGGACAATGGTTTGAGAACCTCTGCACTAGACCTTCTCATACGGTTGGAAACAGTGCACATCTAATTTGTGGAAGGGGAACTGGATGGCATCCATGCCTCTACCTAATTTCTATGCATTCATCAGCTCTGTGTGGGAGGTCTGAGACAGGAGAAGTGTGTGCTTCTCATCCACACATTTATTCTACACAATTTCCAGATAGGTGGAAAGAGGAAATAGACTAGGACAGGTTTTCCCAGACTTGGGTCTCCAGCTGTTGTTGGAACTACAACTCCCATCATCCCTAGCTAGCAGGACCAGTAGTCGGGGATGATGGGAAGTGTAGTCCCAACAACAGCTGGAGACCCAAGTTTGGGGAAACCTGGACTAAGAGCATGTGAATGCCAAAAGCAATGTTTTAAATGGACCGTTACAGTGGTGAGTGATTGCTGCACAAAAATAGACAAATATTTGTCCTCCAGTAATGAAGGACTATTTTATTGGTGTAACTCTCTGAGATTGGACTCTAAATAAATGTTTTGGAGACTTTTTGCAAACTCTCTCATATGAAACACTCCAACAAAGCATCTTCATCATTTGCTAGAGTTTTAAGGTGTTCACAGCTTCTAGAGCAGTAGTAGCCAACCTGGTACCTGCTAGATGTTTTGGAGGACAGTTCCCATCAGCCTCAGCCAGCATAGCCAATGGTCAAAGATGGTGGAGGTTGTAGTCCACAACATCTGGAGAGTATCAACATCTGGAGGGGAAATCAGAGGGCAGCCCTGCTCTAGATCCATCACTGGGGTGGGGGGGCAGAAGAAGTATATATGAACAATGTCACTTTCCCTAAATTACTGGTGACTTTAGCACTGGATTTACCAACAAAACAGCAACTAAGCATGATCTTTGGGAGCACCGAAAATGAGAATGCTAAAGACGAAAGGGTGCTATTTGTTTTCGTTTTTCTTAATTTTAGTTGCTTTTTTTTCTTGTGCCTGACGCCATGACCATTAACACCATACATTGGCTGTGTTTGCACAGCTTTTGCCAATGCGAAGCTGCCCTGCATTTATCCATCCGTTGGGATAACCAGCTGTTACTGATTTCAGCTTCCATCGTTTTGCACAGGAGAGCAGCTTAATTACGCCATGAAGATGCTCAACAAAATTAACCCCCCCAAAGTGAAAAAAAACCCGTACTTCATTTAATAGGATACGATATGAAGCACTTGAACTTTAGCACTAGTGCCATATGCAATAAATAAACAAGCACGTCACATCCAACTAAAGCTCTTATCAGGTTAATGATTACAGAATTGAAATGATGTTTCTGATAATATTAGTATTCTACATGCCCTTATTATTCATTCCTGGATTTCCTCCCAGGTTAAGGGTTTGGAGAAGAAAAACCAAGTTAATATTAACCTGGGGGCCTTTGTATTTCAGTAAGAAAGAAGCAAAGATAAACAAATATTAAAAAAGCATTTTCAGACGAGATACATGCTCTAAGTTTTATAACTAAAGATGGAAGCTACTTCTTTTGGCAACATTCCTATCTCACAGAGGTGTGTTTGGCACATTCGTAATACAACTCTCATCAGATGCTGAAGACACACAGCTTTGACACTTGAGATATGTGTTTTTGGCGGCTAGGCATTGGATTATCTAGGGAAGGCTGAAGGTGGGGGGGAGGTTGGGCCATCACCTCCCCCAAATGCTGAAGGGTACTTCGTTAAACGAGTCCGGGGGCGTGTCCCTGTCCGAAGCCGTGGTAGGTGAGGGCCAAAGGGACGCCCCATATCGGTGACCCCAGGGTGAGTTCCTAGCTGATGTGCAGCAGCAGGACTCTCCCATCGGTGGTTAACCCTTCCCGGACTGCCAGCACAGCGGGCTGGAGTCAGATATAGTTGGTTAGATCCAATGCCTAAGCCAATACCTCTCAACATTCGTAACCAATAAAAGTTGTGGCCTTTCTATGCCCATTAACCTTAATTATTGAGTCCTGTGTCTTTATTCCACCACGGGAGGGGTCGGGTTTGACACGCAACTGTTTTTAATGCTGAGTTTTAGATTGCTGTAACCCAGGGATCCCCAAACTTTGGCCCTCCAGATGTTTTGGACTACAATTCCCATCATCCCTGACCACTGGTCCTGTTAGCTAGGGATCATGGGAGTTGTAGGCCAAAACATCTGGAGGGCCGCAGTTTGGGGATGCCTGCTGTAACCCATCCTGGGAACTACTTGTGAAGCATGGATAATAAATTGAACACTACTGCTGCTGCTACTACTATTACTAGTGATTGCACTCATTAATAACCATGGAATTAGACAAGAATGTTCTTAAAAATGTGAAGACAGAGAAACCAAACTCAACACCAACTTCATTTTATTAATGCATCTCAGGTCCAAGCTATATTTTTTAGCTTGTGAATATGAAACCAACAATTTACAGCTTTCCAGGCTGATGTCCCGGCTTTTGAATATTCGAAAATGTTAGCTCCCTTATTTTTAGGTGCACTGCATTTGAAGATTCGCCAGTCTATTTGAATTTATTTTGAGAGGCTTCCCATCTGCCAAATTTCCTTGTTGATTTACTCTATGGGCAACACTTTTAATTAGCATTCAGCACATGTACCTGCAGACTGGATTAATTAACAGTGTGTATTGGGTACAAATGCATTTTTGGCTTAAAATCTCAAATGATAATGTAATTAATTCACATTGTTATTGGACACGTTCATGCTAATAATGTGAATGTGGGCAGATTAGAACTAGTGTCCTCTATTAAAAGTTGTGTAAATTGCTTAGTATTAAGTGGGAAATAATATCTGAGCCTAATTGTTTTCCCTGACAAGTACACAGCAACAAGATCAACCCTAAGAGTAATTGAGGAATTGTCTTCTCATTTTCTCTGTGTTTATTAAAATATTTATACCCTGCCTTTCAATTCTACAATTGAAGCCCCCCGGGGCTTCTATTACTCATAATACTCATGCAAAACTTATAATAAAGCAAAGCAATTAGTCAAAAGAACTGCAAACACACTAAAGCAAAACAACAACAACAACAACAACACAAAGATGTCTTCAGACGAATGAACCATTTCAGAGCTAATGACTAGAAGTCACAGTACAGTCATACCTCATGTTGCGTCCGCTTCAGGTTATGTGTTTTTGTGTTGCGTCCCACGGCAACCCAGAAGTACCGGAATGGGTTACTTCTGGGTTTTGCTGCTCGCGCATGCGCAGAAGTGCTAAATCGCGCCGTGCATGCGCAGACGTGGCACTTCAGCTTGCGTCAGTTCTGTGTTATGCACGGGCCTCTGGAACGCATCCCATCCATAACACAAGGCTCCACCTTATTTGCTTAGTGCCTAAAGGTTCTTTCAAATGTTTTGGACAAAGGAATTCTACAACCTGGGTCCCAATAGTAAGAAGGCCCTATCACTTCCATGCCAGCTAAGTACATCTCAGACAGGCCTGAGTAAAGGATATCTCCCAGTGACGCAAAGTTGGTAGGCTGGTTCACATGAGCAG
Organism: Darevskia mixta; assembly: GCA_034641385.1. Taxonomy (NCBI): domain Eukaryota; kingdom Metazoa; phylum Chordata; class Lepidosauria; order Squamata; family Lacertidae; genus Darevskia; species Darevskia mixta. The sequence goes on from JAWWNH010000105.1 coordinate 14,019,117, forward strand.
AGGATACATTTTGTTATTTAGATCCTAATTAGTTTAGGACCTGGAGCAAATTAAGAGTATATGGGTAAAAATTGTAGGAGAAGGAAACAACAGTGACCTTACTGTGGGTGTCTGCTGTAGACCTCCAAGCCAGACTGAAGACTTGGATGATGCCTTCTACAGCAGATTACCAAGCATTCAAAAAGAAGAGATACAATAGTCATGGGAAACCTCAACTACCCCAATATCTGTTGGAACGCATACTCTGCCAAGAATGTAAGGTCTAACAAGTTCCTTAATTGCCTTGCTGACAATTTCATTTCCCAGAAGGTGGAAGAAGCAATAAGGGGATAATCTGTCTTAGACATGGTCCTCACAAGGGGGAACTAATCAATGAAGTGGAAGTATTGGGAACCTTGGGAGGAAGTGATCATGTCCTCTTGGGTCTCATTATACAAAGGCAATGTGAAGTTGTCTCAAACTATTCATAGAATTAGAGAAGTGGATGGACTTTGGAGGTCATCTAATCAAACTCCATGCTTGATGCAGAATCTCCAGTGCAGGCTGCAGCTACGCCATCCCTGAACAGCCTCTGCTTAAATAACTCCACTGAAGACAAGTCCACCTCCTGAGGCAGTCTATTGCAGCTCCAATTCTTTACTTTATACTTTTAGTCAGTGGCTGCCAGCAGGGAAGGTTGGTACCATGCACCTGGCCTCTGGTCAGAATCTTTGCTAAGCCTTCTGTGAGGGGGAAGATAGCAGGGATTTCAACGCAGGCATAATGACAGAGCCAATCCAGTGGTCCACCCACACCACGAAGTGCTTACAGGGCCACTGGCAGGAAGCTGGGTGTGTGATGCTTCCTTTCCCCACTGGGCAGCCCTACTCTTGGGTAAAGATGACATCATCTTTACTGGAGGGTCAAGGAGAGGATTCTAAGCACATATGGCCACACATCCTTACAATACGCCCCACTGCCAGTTAGTAATCTTGCAGCTGTGTTCTGAACAAACTGCTCTTTTTGGAAGTGACTGCAGTCTCTACCATGACCTCTGCTAGCAATATCTGTGATCCTTAACAGCAACACTTTTCACCCCACCTCTTGCCTTAGTTTAACACCCCGGCTGAAGAAGAGTCTGCTAGCTTACCATTTTGCAACATTTCGGTTGGTTTCAATTCAGCAATGACCCTACTGCCTGTAGCGTACAGTATGACACAGCAAGGAGCTTAATTCAGAGTGTGTCATTCAGAGCTTAATAGTGAATTAAACAGAACTACTGTCTTTGTGCATTGAGGTTATTGATTTTTTTGCTTTTATAAACAACAACAAACGCCTTATTTGCTGAAGCAGTTTATTTTCAAAGCTAAGGAAGGCACTCACAAAAACCACCTACGATGCAAAGTAATTAAAAAAGCTTAAAACATAACATTGGCTTCATCTGCCAGGTAGAAAACAATCAAAGAGGATACAAATTCAATCAAATGTTAAAAGCAAATTACATGGTGCTTTGCATCAGGCTGCTAAGGAAAGCCACTTTCTAGCACAAACATCTATGCAAAGGTTTTTCTACAAAGGAAAGAACATGATATAAAGTGACAGCTTCCTCTCTTTTCCAATGCTACCCTATTTCCAATTCTGTTTCAGCACACAGCAGTTTACCTAAGCAGAGGCCCATCTCTTTGCAGGCACACACATATTCTCTGTGCCGAAGCTGTTGAGAACGTGTGTGTGTGAGTGGTTATCTTTATGTGCGAAACTATAGCGTCTTAAGACTTTCTACCTAACAGTATTAAAATGAGAATTATTTTTTTTAAACAGTAGTGGAAGGTGTGGCGCCATTGCTCACTTGACCTCTGATTGGTTGGGTTGGTCCTTCTTACCAGGAGGCAGAGGAGGAAAGGTGAATGGTGGTGAGGTCAGTGCTGTGCAAATGCAGTGATGGAACAAATGGATGTGTTTGCACCGCGCTTCCCTCATCACTATCTTCTCCCTCCCTCTCTACCTCCTGATAAGGAACAGCAAGGTGACCAAGTGAAGATCAGGTGAGCAGTAGTGCCCCACCTTGCCATCTGCTAATGGTCTATATCAGGGTTTCCCAAACTTGGGTCTCCAGCTGTTTATGGACTGCGATTCCCACCATCCCTGACCACTGGTCCTGCTAACAAGGGGTGATGGGAGTCGTAGTCCAAAAACAGCTGGAAACCCAAGTCTGGGAAACCCTGGTCTATATAGTCATAAAATATGAAATTGAAAACTGTTCATCTTACAACAAAGAGCACTAAAAAATGTACTGTTATTCGGGCTACATTACACCTTTTATCACCTCATCTTTCTTTCTGGTCTAATTTTGACAGAACACCAGCTCCAGTAAAGCAGGTTGAAAAGAAGGTTTGGGATTATTACTGGTGGAATATCTCTACAAAGCACTTTTAGGTTACTGTGCGAGTGTTCATTGTGCCATAAAACACAGTAGACAAGATAGAATACCATTGAAACCTTATCAATAAGGGCATGGAATGGCTTTCATGGTAACCCTCCTTTTCAATCACTGGGTATAAAGAAATTCTAAGGGATATCTGCTTAAGTCATGCAGAGCCATAGCAAGGCATTCCATCATTTCTTGATGTGAAAAATAATTGTAAAACAGAATTGCGTGGTTTAAAACTGGCTCTTTAGTTGCTGTTATGATTAGCAACACACAATGACAAGTCTAGTGAGTGATTCAGGATGAGATGAGTAACACTTTGTTGTACCAGTGGTAGATACGCCTGGTCAGCTGGAAATATTGAGAGGATGAAAGGGAAGAGTGAATGAATGGGGTTCATAGCTTTACCAAATGTACAATATTCAGCCGGCAATAACTAACATTGACAAACCTGATACTGAAACAATATGGTGCATGGATAAAGAGATACTGAAAGTTCTTCTTCAGCAGGAAATTATACAATTTAAAAGCAGAGTCATGCCTGCATGGCTTTAAACCACTTTTATTCCAGCATGGTATACAGTCTTAGTGTTTACACACACACATGAGTAGCCCTGATGATGTTTTCCCCTCTGCACTTAGAGAAAGGTGTCCAAAATTAGAGCTAAAGGTGGCATACATGGTTTTCCCCTCTCCCTGTTTTACAGTCAGAACAGAAATGTGATGTAGATTAGGCTGAAAAATAATAACTGGCCCAGTTATAGCTGAGTGGGAATTTGATTTCCCTGGTCCAAGTCATTCTATCATCCTAACAAGCATGCCACACTAACTCTAATAAGTCTATTAAAGGTGTGACATCACAAGTTTCCAATAAGAAGCAACACACAATGAGTATTTTCAACCTTAATGTTGAAATAATTTGAAAAGGAAGACTTTCGGAGGAAGAGAGGTGAGCTAGCCCCGTTGTACATCAGAGGGGGCTGTGTGGAGAGAGCCTCTTCCTTTAAATACCTGGGAGTCCATCTTAGTGAAGACCTAACTTGGAAGGTCAATACAGCCCAGGTGGTTAGGAAGGCCCAACAGAGACTTCATTTCCTAAGGGTCTTGCGAAAGAACAAAGTTGAACAGCAACTGATGATTTCCTTCTATTGGTCCACGATAGAAAGTGTTCTCTCATACTGCATTATGGTGTGGTATGCTGGCTTGACAGCCATGGACAGAGAGTCCCTACGGAGGGTGGTGAAGACAGCACGGGATATCGTGGGCTGTCCCCTGAGTCCGCTAGTTATCACGAAAGACCGTTGCCTCAGAAGAGCGAGGAACATTCTCAGGGATGACTCACACCGTGGCCAGCACCTTTTTAATCTCCTGCCCTCGGGCAGGAGATACAGAAACATGATAATCCGCACCAACAGGTTAAAGAACAGTTTCTACCCATGGGCCGTGAGGCTGCTGAATGAAAGACAGCAACATTGCAGCTGACGTTAGGGGTTGGTTGTAGTATGACAGCACACAGAGTGTGACAAGGACTGAGAGATTGTGGTGGGGAGGGGGGCTTGTTTAATCTCACTGTAAACATGTGGTACAGTGACAATAAAGTATTTATATTTCTATTCTATTTTTCCCCCATACGTCACTACTATAAAAATTCCGGCTAAATCTCCATTTCAAGTCAGATCCTTCTTCCCTAATTTTTCATATGCTGTTGGAATCCCAAAGGTTACCTTGTATTGAGATGTAATTAAAACCATTGGCCTATCTTTGGACTCGTTACTTATGCTCCCATTGTTGTAAGCATTCCAGACAATGAAGCGCAGATTGCTAGAGAGTGAATTTTGAAATCTCAGTAGCACAGCCAACAAATCTTGCTCACAACTGAGGTTAGGGATCCTACTTTTGCTCCATAGCCACATCACCTACACAATCCTCGCCAACCTAGAGCTTCTTCTCTTGCAAGGTTTAACGTTATGTCATCTGCAATTCTTCAGGGAAGGTTCTTGAAGTTCCCATACTCAGAGAGGTATTGTCGCTGTGGTTTAGGACAGGTTGAGACTATTGCACCTGTCTTTTTCTACTGTCTGTTTTATGCAATAATTCATGACAAATGTTTGAGCCCCATGCTGAAGGAGAGGTTAAATTGTTCTGACTCCTACAGGCATTCCTTTTTATTGAACAGCTGCAGGCATGATAGTATGGAGAAAGTAGCAGAATATTTGAGCAATGCCATGAAATTGCAACACTATAATACTTGAGTGGTACTTTTTAACCTTATTAAGCCTGTATGGTTTTGTTTTGGAGTGTCTTCTCCTGTGAAAAAAATCTGTGTATCCCTGTCTCCTCTGTTAGCTCAACTGGCACTAATTGTATAATGTTTTCTCTTTTCTAGATGTACATCCAGACAACAACACTTACAATATCCATGAGTTTAAGTGCTTCTGTGTCTCTAGGCATGCTCTACATGCCCAAGGTTTATATTATCATTTTTCATCCAGAGCAAAATGTTCAGAAAAGGAAGAGGAGTTTCAAAGCTGTAGTCACAGCAGCCACAATGCAAAGCAAGCTGATCCAAAAGGGAAACGACAGGCCAAATGGCGAGGTCAAAACTGAACTTTGTGAAAGTCTTGAAACCAACAGTAAGTCATCCGTAGACTTAACCATGGTCAAGAGTGGCAGCACTTCCTAATAGATGTACGTTCACAGGAATGTTTAATAAACCACAATTTTTATTGGCTTGACCTGCATGAACATAGAGGTGTGCCAAAGTTCATGTAGCCACTTTTAAAGGTGCTTAAAAATATATATATATATGTAGCCAACAAAAAATAAAAATGATTGTTTTAGAAAAAAAAACTCCACTTCAAAAAAAGTTTTAACCTTGATCTGATTATATCGTGATGGATATAATTTCACTATGATATAATTTCTTATTTCACTATTGCAAAGCTGTAATGCAAAAGCCCCTAGAGCTTTTCAAGTTCCAATATTGCATTTATTGGTGGTGTTATCCATACGTATACTTTTTACAAGTCTGTGTAGGTAATGTCATCCTTATCTCACTATAGGACCACCTGAATAATTCTAAAATTGGAGCATCATCTTCCCCTCCCTCAACCCACCATCTTAAGTGCAACCTTGGTTTTGCCATGTTGCAATAAGTAGCTGGTTTTTTCTCTCTAGGACAAGAAAAATGCTGGCTTAGTGAGAGATGAAGACCAACAGGAAGTCAGGGGCTCCCGAGCTGTGGTCCTCAGACCACCAGCAGTCTACAAGCTTCATTCAAGTGGTCCACAGTATGTCTATAGATTTGTGGTTGAAGATGGGAGATGGTACATTTATCACATGAAACATCCACATTTTAATTGTATTTTAATAGCTTCTTTTATTTCTTGTATATTCTATGGAATTCATATTGTATTAGAACAGGCTTCCTCAACCTCAGCCCTCCAGATGTTTTGAGACTACAATTCCCATCATCCCTGACCACTGCTCCTGCTAGCTAGGGATCATGGGAGTTGTAGGCCAAAAACATCTGGAGGGCCGAGGTTGAGGAAGCCTTTACTAGAATATAATGCAGTATAAAAGAAGCTACAAAACTATAATTAAAAATCATACATGGAACATTACAGTTGCTACAATAGACAGAAAAATCATTAAGTTTCCCACCAAGACCCTCAGAAATTTGTAAGTGGTGTGTGTTAGGAAGAAAGATCACTATTCTAAGTGATGCGCCTTCAGGCATTCATTCTTACTGCACAAAGACACAAGACCAACCCTCTTGATGGTGCTAGACACTAGTCTGAAGAATGTTGCCTTGCTCATGTGTTTTCAACATGGAGTTGGTAACACTGTTCAGTCAGACTTCCCATTACCTATTGGAAACTACACCTGAGCAAGGCATTTCCCTTCAGGCTAGCACTGACTATGCATTAGCCAGGGAATATGCTTGGCACTTCCACACCTGATAAAAAACATCTTGAGAAGCAGAGGAATGCTAAGATTATTCTTGTTGCTTGGTAGGATAACACAGAAAGCCAACTTCCCAAGTGATCACATGCACACACCATTGCAAGTTAACAATTGGTAAGGGACTATCTGAAAATTCATCCATTGTCTGTTTTCTAAGTACCGGTAAAGGTAAAGGTAAAGGGACCCGTGACCATTAGGTCCAGTCGTGGACGACTCTGGGGTTGCGGCGCTCATCTCCCTTTACTGGCCGAGGGAGCCGGTGTACAGCTTCTGGGTCATGTGGCCAGCATGACTAAGCCGCTTCTGGCGAACCCGAGCAGCGCACGGAAACGCCGTTTACCTTCCCACCAGAGCAGTACCTATTTATCTACTTGCACTTTGACGTGCTTTCGAACTGCTAGGGTGGCAGGAGCAGGGACCGAGCAACGGGAGCTCACCCCGTCGCGGGGATTCAAACCGGCGACCTTCTGATCGGCAAGCCCTAGGCTCTGTGGTTTAACCCACAGCGCCACCAGCGTTTTCTAAGTACTCATATGCAAATTTCATCACCAACTAGCAAAATCTTCAATTAGAAAAGCTGGATCTTCCCCTTCTGGAATTGGTTCATGAACCCTGGCACATCTCGAAATAACTCTTTCAAGTAGGTTTGTCATTGCACTTTATGGGAGCATGTCGCCATAGCATGTTATATGACATTTATTTGTCTGCATACTTATCTAAAAAGGCAAAATAGATCTGGGCAAAGTCAAAGGCCTAAATACAAAATATGAATTGGCCTTCATCACATTGAAGTCTGCATTTTGTTGCATGCATGGTAAAAGAAAGAAAAAATAACAGAAAAAAGTATTATTTAATGCAAAAGGTTTGTTTCCGATAGCATGCTTTTACAAATGTCAGAGCAACAAAAAAATTATTCAGTGCTGTCGATCCCAAAATCACAAAAGGCTATTGGTAAAAATCTGAAAATCCCTGTTCTCTGGCTTTTGTAGGCTTAGCGATGATTCAAAATTTGATATGAGAAAAGGATATGCTTTGAAACAAAATAAACAGCCCTCGGTATTGCAGATATGGAAGCATGAAGCATGAATTATAATGTTTATTATGATCTTTCTTTTAAATGAGGCATAAACATACCAGATAAAGACAGTGCTTTTTTTTTCTAGAAAAAAAAATAGTTTCTGTAATCAAGGGAGGGGGAGGGGTGTAGCCTGATACCAAGGCTGGGCAGTGAGAACAGGTTAGCTGCTTGATGCTACTTTACCCACCCACCTACTGGGGAGCTTCCGCCCAGGTGAAGAGGCTTCAGCCTGCCCAGCTTTGGGATGGAGGCAGCAGGGCTCTAGGATCCTGTCAGAGAGCCAGTGTGGTGTAGTGGTTAAGAGCGGTAGACTCATAATCTGGTGAACCGGGTTCGCGTCCCCGCTCCTCCACATGCAGCTGCTGGGTGACCTTGGGCTAGCCACACTTCTTTGAAGTCTCTCAGCCCCACTCACCTCACAGTTTGTTGTGGGGGAGGAAGGGAAAGAAGATTGTTAGCCGCTTTGAGACTCCTTAGGGTAGTGATAAAGCGGGGTATCAAATCCAAACTCTTCTTCAGAGCATTGCGCCTCTTTCCCTAAGCTGGGGGAAAATTTCCCAGGCTGGGGGAAGGAGATGTGATGCTCTGAAGGGTCTGAGATCCCTCTAGTCCCAAAGCCCACTCCTAAGCTGCCCAAATGCTTCCAGGGTTTGGGGAAGGAGGCATGATGCTCTGATGGGGTTCGAGAGTCCTCCTGCCTCCTCCCCCCCAAATAAGGTGATGGTGCTGCTTACCATTGTGGTAACTCGAGTTGGTGACAGCAGATCTTGAAGTTTGCTCCTGTTACTTCAGTCGCTGCGTGGCGGGGAGAAATGTAGGAAATGTAAATGATGGTGGAAGCAGCCGTTCCTTCCAAACATTTGGATGCTCTGGAAGAATTACAGACACCGCAGATAAAGAAACTGGCAGTGCTTGGCATAGGATTTTTTAAAATTATTATTATTCATCAAAATAACGGCCACTGTTTTATTAGGGGGGGAGGAGCCACCCTCAAAGCAGCTTACATTTTTTTTTTTTAAAAAAGGCAATCAGAAACCCAACAATATTGATCGGTTAATCACATTGCGGTTGCTAATGATTAAGCTTTATTGATTTCATATGCCAGTATGGGAAGGTAAAAATGTCTCAGTTTCTCTCACAAATGTCTCAGAGGCTCAGAATGAATACAAAGAAAAAGAGCCACCCTGGTTTTCTCCCAACAGCCTGTCAGTGTTCAACACGCACTTAATATATTCCATCCTTATTAAGCTTTTTTTTTTAGGGTAGAGGGTTAGGCTTGGGTTTATTTTTAAAAATATGATATGAATGTTTCTGCAAATCTTAGGATTAAGATTTCTAAAAGCCTTCCTATTGTGTGTTGATGGTGCTCTTTTCCCTTCATGAGGACCAATACTCAGAGAGTGAGTTGCCTATCTACATGCTAGATGGGAGTGGCTAAATCTAGTATAAAAGGTAACTGATCATTAGGTCCAGTTGTGTCCGACTCTGGGGTCGTGACGCTCATCTCGCTTTAGTGGCCGAGGGAGCCTGCATACAGCTTCTGGGTCATGTGGCCAGCATGACAAAGCCGCTTCTGGCGAACCAGAGCAGTGCATGGAAACACTGTTTACCTTCCCGCTGGAGCGGTACCTATTTATCTACTTGCACTTTGACGTGCTTTCGAACTGCTAGGTGGGCAGGAGCTGGGACCGAGCAACGGGAGCTCACCCCGTCACGGGGATTCGAACCGCCTACCTTCTGATCGGCAAGCCCTAGGCTCTGTGGTTTAACCCACAGCGCCACCCGAGTCCCTATGCTAGATGGGAGTGGCTAAATCTAGTATAAGCACTCTCTAAATGTGATTTCTGAGTCACAACTGGAAGCAAACCTATTTCATCCAGTAGCTTGATGCGCAGCAAAGTGCTTTTGTGTTTTACTGTAGTCCTATCTTGGCTTCAGCCCCAAAACATTGATATGATTTCAAAGCTCATCTTCAGTGCCTGCCTTCAGGGTGTTGATCCTCGTTGTTTACTGCTTGAGAAGCAGGGAGATTAGAAAAGGCAACACATCCCCACTCTAGGGAGTCCACCCCCCCTCCATGGTGTAATTGAGCTGTCTTGGCTGAAAGACAGGCAACTCAGAATTGGCTCTGCTTTTTTTTCAAAAGTCATCCTGTAGCTATTAGACCATCTTAACTTTACTCCCTACTGCCAAAATAATTTGCGGAAACTTTTTAGAGGCACCAGCACACTTATCGCTGAGTTTCTTGAAAGCTGCTCTTTGAAACCAGCTAGCTGTAATAGTACTCAGAATACCATCTAGGAAATATTCCTTCTTGCTAACAGTTGGTGACCCTCAGGTCTCAAATTACTTTTGCAGTGACAGTCACGGCATTGTGCGGCAATGACATCATTTGCGGTGATGGGGTGAGGGGAAGCATGGTGCCGTGGAGGGAATGCAACTCAACAGTCAGGTTGCGGACATGCGTTTAGTGGAATATAATCTCAATGGGGTATGATATCACTGGGGCTTAGTTGCACGTAAGTGTGCTTAAGCAGACTTCTAGGTTTGGTTCCTGACTCTGTCGTGATTCTCGTGACCTAAAGGGCACAACAGCCCTTTTACAATGTATTTTTTATAATGTAGTACATTTTGAAATTGCTTTGAAACTCGGTGTTTCTCCCTGAACAGTGCTGATTATGATATAAACTGATCTATCTCTAAACCCTGGATCAGTTGCGCAACTGGTCCCTTGCTCTTCCCAGCCCACATGCTAACTATTTGCTAAAGAGGCCTTTAAAGTTCCATCAGGGAGCAACACTGTGAGAGTACTGTTGCCTTCATGTCTTGCTTGAGGCGGCATTCAACTACCCGCTGCAGGAAGCAGGGTTCTGGACTCGATGGGTCTGACCCAGCCGGACTCCTTATCTTCTTAATATTCATCAGCCCTGAAGCAGTTAGCATTGGGGCCCACGGCACCATTCGGGCCCAACATTTGCTCCACTGCCTGTGGTTGTAGCGTGGGGGGAGGAGAGCTGCCAGGGTGATTGCCCCAGGCACATTTTTCTCGAGAGGGGGAGATGCTGCTCACACCGCCCTCCCTGAACCAGTCCTGTGATGTTTTGCGAGGCTGGAATCTGATCAAATCCCAGCCTTGCTAAGTGGCCTATGGAGGGCCTGTGAGGGCCCCATGCGCCCTTCGATCCCAGCTCCTTGAGGACAAGGATGGCATCAAAGGGTCTCACGCCACCCTCCCCAAACTGCTTTGTGAGGCTGGGATTATTCCAGCCTCGTAAAGTGACTCGAACAGGGGGCTCTGTTCGCCCTCTGCACCCCACACCCTACCCTCCCGGTGCGCACACATGCCTTGGGCACCACAAAAACATGCTTCCTCCGCTGCCACTGCCCCAGTTTCCCTCATGCCAGCTATCACTGTAAGTTTGGTTAGGTTAAGCCTCCCTTCACCACTCTGATGCCTCAATATCTTTACCATTCTGCCATTCATCAGCTTCCAGCTCATGCTGATCCTGCCCATTGTGACCAATTTAAATAATCAAAAGAGTCTGCAGCTTCCATTCCTTTAGTGCTGCTATGAACTGTGGAGGGTGAAGCACACAGACATTCATACTGTCAGCATAAACCCCGCCTGGGGCAGTTTGTGAGACTGCCCCAAAACCAGAGCAAAGCCGTGTGCACACATCCCCGGATACAGAGAGTCCGGTGGCGCAGTAATATGTGATTGTTCCCAGCATGAAGAACAACACACACAAGCCATAATTAAGGCTAAAACTATTTATTGTAGGAATAGTGCAGAGAGAATCTCTGCTGCCAGCTCATTTAGACAGAGCTGCCAAAATGCCGTCTTTCCAGCTTGAGGTCTAGCCAGAAGAGTAAGCACAAAGGCCAGGATTACAATAGTACAGTAAAACATAAAACATTCCATGTAGGAAAGGATAAGGGAGCTGTCTCACGGCTTGGTGAGACAGGCAAAAGTAAAACCATCCTCGCTGCAGCTGTGTGCCGCTCGGCTTGGACAAATATCATAACACATACTGTACCCTCGCAGAGATGCATTTATACCACCAATCGACCATTTTCCCTTAGCGGAGGGGCCATGGGTCTCTGTTCAAGCAAATTCTTTGCATGCAGAAATTATCCAGTTCAGCTCCTGTGAGCTACATTCTTTTTAAAGAAAAATGTTCAGATGTAACCAATGAACAAGACCATCTCACAGAGGAAAGGTGCAAATAGCTTCTCTCTGTGAGCAGGTGGAACAATGGTTGATGGAAGTTCATTTCTTCCATTGATTGGGTGGAGGGTAATCAGGGTGGCACTTAGTACACCCTTTTATAGTCCTATCTCTTTTTCTGGATTTTTTAAAGATGTGGCACACAGTTTATGTTATGCCACACACACACACACACACACACACACACACTCAGCAGTCATTTTGTGACTGGCGCCTGTGGCACTTCCTTAAAACTGAGCTTAAAAATAATCTGATCTGGTATAAGGCAGCTTCCCAGTGCCTGCTTCAGGAGCACAGTAGTAAGAGGAAAATAAATGATAGATCCCAATCCTGCTTTTATAACGCTAGGGGCTCACCCAGGCTTCCTACTATGCTGCCTGTCTGAGCACTTTCTTTTGCCCTTGTGGTTTCCCTGCAAAACCCTGCTCTTTACCACTGAACCGGACCAAATGGCAATCCACGGAAAACCCAAGTTTCCATTGGTTCCGATTCAGCTTTAGAGAGCCAGTTTTCCTGGGGGAAGAAAAGAGTTATCGGACACAGAGCTTGAAAGTGTAGCCCTGTGCCTAAAATGCGCAGGGGGAAAGGTAAGTGTAGATGAACCCTAAGTCTCATATTATCCACACTGCTATTCTCCATTGACAATATTTTGAATAGCATTACCTTCAGGGTCCCATTTTTTCATATAATGATGACACTACCATGCAAGTGGAATGAAAGTAGATTACTGAAGAAAAGAAAAGGCTACCCAAACTCATGAGGATCCTTCCTTTCTTCATAGTATTGTTATCATTGTTGGAACAGTGACAACAGGTAAACATTCCAAAAAGTGTAAGCTAAGGCTTTGTGTTTTTTTCTTAGAGTTTTCAAGCAGTTAGTAGGTGAAATAGCAAGGGTCGTGCAGGGTGCAGAACTAATTAACAGTTATGGTTGCGTCCAAAGAGCCCTGGTTTCAAATTGGGCCTGTGTGCATGTGTTGCTTAGCAACTGCATAGAGCAAAATAAGCCTCATTTTCTTGCATATAAAATGGCTAACATGTTTAGCATGTTCTAGTAGTACCGGTAGTCTCATTCTGTTAGAAATCTGGCCTGACCTGCTCTGGTGTCTGACTGCTTAAGCAGGGGACTCCATTCATACACTCTTATTTACAGCAGTTTTCTAGGATAAGTCATCAATTAACCTGAAATGGAAATGTCCACCCTTTTCTGCCGCATTTGCCAGAGTGAAACCTCCTCCTTCATGCAAACTTCTCTTTGCAAATGTAAAGCTTTACATGAATTGTTCCAACGTCAATGCATACAAACATTACATTTTATGCATATTAAACTTATATCTTTAACAGACACCCTGTGTATTTTAAGTGTAGATGAGCTATATTATACAATGAATGTCGAACCTGTGGTCATGTTAGCTAGGGCTGATGTAGTATAGTGAAATCTGGCGGGCTACGAGTTAGTCACCCCTGTACAATATATTTAGTTCTCAATTCACTGACTGCAATCGTAACTAATCTTTACTCAAAGCAGAGTCACTCAAATTAAGGAACATTAGTAAGTTAACTCTATGGGTCTATTCTTGAGTATAACTTTGTTACCACCCCCATTACCCACTTGCTCGGGAGACGGCCTGATTATTGAAAGGCTTGCTTTCAATTTAAGAGAACGGCATGTCATTTTGATTTGTCTTTATATTATTCCAAAGGACTAAACTGATCTTTTAAAAGTCTGTTAGTTCCTTGAGTTTATTGTGCCAAATATACAGCCATCTCTGGTCACCTATGCTTGCCAAGTGTGATTCGTATTTCAACTGTGAATTGCTCACAGTCTTTAAAACCAAGATACCAGCTGCTGAGGCTTTCAAATCCCCAAACAGAAGCAGTAAGCTCATTATAGTAAATTGTGGATGATGCTTGAGAAGATGTTCATGAAATAAAGAGAGAAGAGCAAAGCTGGGTACACTGGTAGTCAGTGTTTTCTTCCCCTCCCTTTTTAAACCACAAAATGAAATTGACAAGAATGTGACCAACTTTCCAGATATCACACACAAATTCTTAGGAGTACTGTTAATTTAGGTTCATTACTACCCTAAGAAGCCATAGGCTCAGGAGGACTTGATACTTCTTTTAATAACATTTTAAATGGAAAGACTGAACACAAGCAGTGCAGAAAATTTCCTTCATTGGGTAAGTGGAGTTAAACTAAGTTTTCTGAAAAATCCCAAGATGGAGAAATTTCTCTATAATTTTCAGGAGAGGGTTGCTGCTTACTTCACTTATATTTTACAATGTGGCCAAGTGCTTTCCAATTTTTATTGCTTTTTAACTACAGTAGTACCTCAGGTTACATACGCTTCAGGTTAAGAACTCCGCTAACCCAGAAATAATGCTTCAGGTTAAGAACTTTGCTTCAGGATAAGAACAGAAATTGTGCTCTGGCGGCACAGCAGCAGCGGGAGGCCCCATTAGCTAAAGTGGTGCTTCAGGTTAAGAACAGTTTCAGGTTAAGAACTGAACTCCGGAACGCATTAAGTACTTAACCAGAGGTACCACTGTATTTAAAAATGTCCTACACTGGTTGCAGTGGTGCAACGTTTTCTGCAAAGCTCCCTGCTGGCTGCTTCTGGGAGTGCCGTGAGATATTCATTCTGGTTCTCTCAGTTTCTCATTTTTCCAATCTTAAATTCAATTCTCCAAATTTCTGCAGTAGTGTGCTTTTCTCTATTTGTTCCTCATCAAAATTAATCATCATTTTTGTCCAAATCTCTCCTATGAAATACATTTTTATATGCTGTTTTGACTACACATTTTTGCAAGCAGTTTCCCTTAATATAATGCTTTTTTGTATACTATACTCATCTTTGAGTACACTTTTCCCTAATGCATACTTTTTTTTGTAAACCGCTTTGAGTTTTACTCTTTTTTTACAGTATATAAACTTTATGAAATAAATTAAATAATAATATATTTGTGAACCTTGGTTGGAGAATTGCAGCGCAAAACTCAGACAAGTACGAATTTTAAAGGATGAGTGATTTTCAGTTCTTACCTTTGGACAGTTTGAATTGATAGATTAGCATTTAAATGGCAACTGAATCGAATTTCTCCTCCAACCCTATCTGGGAGCAATGTCAAATCCCATAGCTCTCTCTCTCTCTCTTTTTGGCAAATCATTTTTATTAGGTTTTCCAATCATAAAAATCACATCATATATTTATAAATATCAATTAGTCCATATAGTCCAATTAGTCCAAATAAATCCAAATGGATTGCCAAATTATTAATTCTTTTTTTAAAAAAGGATTTTCTTGATTTACAAAGGTATATGCATTGTCTCTTTCTTGTTCTTTCCATGTAACATTTTTATACAGCAGTTTTGGTTGTTGAGACAATAGGGAGAGAAGGGGAAGAGGTGTGGGTAGGATGGGGAGATGGGTTGGATTTTTTTTTTTTACTTCCCTTGCTTCAGACAATTAGGATTTTAATCACTTCTTAAGTCCGTCACCTTCCGTAGTCCTGATGTCATCAATCTCCTTTCTGTTGTTATCCATCGTTCTTTCTTAAATCCCATAGCTCTCAAGCCATTCCAGGGAGTATGGCTGGAGGGAAGCAGAATGAGGCGCTCTCTCCATAGATTCCCTACTGGCGGAATTTCCTGAGATGAACCAGGTCACTTCTGGAAGATCTGTTCAGGTGGAAGTGGTTAGCAGGGCAGGGAGGTGCTGTGTTGCCACCTTCCTGATAGGGTGATACTGCCACTTACCGAGGCAGTGAGGTCAGGATACTAGCAGGAGTGCTGGTTTGGCTCCACCCATGCAGCCCCCATGCATTGCTGCATCCTTGACTTCACCACTGCTCTGCCCCACCACCCCAGTAAGCAGCCCTGACACCACTGTTGGGATTGCCCCACAATGCTAGGTATATTTGGTTCAGGTCCTGTGCTGAAATGGGTTTGCGTGATACCCTTTGCCGAGACCAGAATCTCTTTGTGATCCCTGAGCTTGAGCAAAAAGAACAACCTGTCTACTGTGTCTGTCAGCAGCCCTGGTTAATGCCCATGCCTAATTCTGTTCAGTTTCTTTGAAGATATGGCACATCAGCAGCAAGTAACATTTCACAGGGTTGTTAAGCTTCTTTCCGTAGCCATAAGAAGGGCTCTTCTCTGTTTGGCTGATCTTCGTTTGTTTTTGCCTGCAGCTTCCTCCAGCAAGACGACTTATGTCAGCTACAGCAATCATGGAAACTGAGCGAGGAAACCAAACATACCTGAAGACTTGCAGGATGCGAACTTAAGAACAACGTTGACTATAGCATCATGAGAACTCAGCCTCTGAGATGTCTCTAGACCATAGTCTAAACCGTAAAAGGACAAATACTAACCTTGAGCCCAAAGCAGGAGGGGCGGGTGGGTTGGGAGAGAAATCGCCCAGAAATATATTATATGACTGTGTGTCAAATGTCCAAACTGTTTACTCATGAAAGAAGGTGAATCACAAAAGGAAAACAAAAATGTTAGCTTGTGGAAAAAAAATGCTGTTGAAATAAAAAACCATGTCTGATGTTCTACTTGTAAGTACTTTTTTGTGATTGTGAGAATTTCCATTCCCGTTCCACACTTGTTCAACTTGTATAAGAAGATGAAGTTTGTTCCTTGTGAAGATGGCTGACTGAATTGAAGCCCTGCGTTGTGCTAATGATAAATGCAATGGTTGACGCATGCAAATTTTTATACAAAATAATTTATTTCTATTAATAAAGGAATGTTTTGCAAATGTTGAGACTTGTTTCGTTGCCATTTTGAGGGCTGCGTTCAAATGCCTGGTGTGAATCCCCCTCTGCAGTGAAGGGGGATAGATATTGTGTGCTATGGAAATTGCAGCTGTAATGTGGGAGACGGTAGAATCAGGTGCTAGTATACTTGGGATGGTATGCACAAACATGCTTGGTATCTAAGTGTTTATACAGGCAGGGGGCAATAGGTGCAATAAGTTCACTGGTCAATTGCCCCAGTGTCCCTAGAAGCTGATGGCTGGAGATGGATGCTATAATCTGTGAAGAGCTGGAAGAGATCACACTTCGCTTCCTTGAAGGATAACAATAGCCCTTTCCCGCCTCGTCCCACCCCTTCACCCCTTCCCAAAAGGAGTTAGGGTGGAAGCCTCATCTACCATCTGCCTAAAGGGCAAGTTGCTCTGTGTGACAACTTGGGGAGCAAGGTAACTGAGTGCATATAGGTGCAAGCTGCTTCCACTCTCTTACCTCTTTTTGGTGGTTGCATCCATCAACAGTTCCTCTTTTGTGGTGACCTTTGGGAATAGTAGAAATTTTGGTCAGCCCGGGAGACTGGTGTTTTCACCTGCTCCACACTGCATGGAACTGGATGGTGGTCTGCTAAATAGTTGATTGGTTAAACTGGTAACTTTGGCGGACAGGGAAGTCGTAGGTCAGCTAGGTGACCCCCTTAGGCACCTCTGTGGGTGATGGGGAGCGCCTGGGTTTCAGGACCCAGTGGTGGGAATTAGGGCCATCTTGCCTCCTCATCCACTTGGAGTTGGGGCATCTCAGGGGGTGATCATGCAGGAATGCCTCCCTCCTCTCCTTCAGGGCAGGAAGAACTGGTTCTACCCATCCTTGTGGGAACTGACCACCTGCATAAAAAGGTAAAGGTAAAGGACCCGACAGTTAAGTCCAGTCGCAGACGACTCTGGGGTTGCAGCGCTCATCTCACTTCACAGGCTGAGGGAGCCACCGTTTGTCCACAGACAGTTTTTCCCGGTCATGTGGCCAGCATGGCTAAGCCGCTTAGAAACGCCATTTACCTTCCCACTGGAGCGGTACCTATTTATCTACTTGCACTTTTTGGCTTGCTTTCAAACTGCTAGGTTGGCAGGAGCTGGAACGTAGCAACAGAGCTCACCCCGTCGCAGGGATTCAAACCGCCAACCTTCTCATCAGCAAGCCCAAGAGGCTCAGTGGTTTAGGCCACAGCGCCACCCGCATCCCTCGACCACCTGCATACCTGTGGGCATTTGCCTGAATTTTGGTTATCTAGCTCTTGCACTGATAGCTTTTCCTCTGCCTGTTCTCTTTATGTTTACATGGGCCAAAGTGAGCTATAGTTCAACTAGCTACTGGTATCAGCGTTTTTAATTCAGCTCTCAGCCCCAAAGAAAGGAAAAGAAGCACACCACTTTTATTGCTGAAGTTAATATGGAAAGAGGGGTGGAACCCAACCACAACCACCCTTACTACTGTAAACTACTTCAAAAGGTAGGTGCAAATCCAGTTTGTTTGTGAAACTGATCTAATTGTATATCCCCTAAAGCCAGCAAGACAGGGCAACAAATTATTTCAACAGGGAGAGACAGAGAATGACTTTCAGCCTAGAAGTCCTTCATTTTACTACCTCCCTCCTTGTCTGTATTGATATAGGATTAAGATCAAGGAGATACAGAGTTGCTGGGAAATATTTGGATTGGCATAGAGGCTGTCAGTGTGTGCTTTGGGATATCAGACACTTTTTTCCTGCCGTCTATAAAATGAATGAAAAATAATCCAATTCACTTATTTTCAAGCTAGGCTGTATTTAGGCTACAATCCTATACCCACTTATCTGGAAGCAAACCTAAGTGCACTCAATGGGACTACCTGCTAAGTAGACATTGACAGGATTGTGCTGTCAGTCTTGAATCTAGGGATACCCTAGTAGGCTGGTACAGTGGCGTAGCAAGGTCAGGTGGTACCCGGTGCAGAAAAATTCTTGTCAACCCCCCCCCCACACACACATTAAAATTTTGTTGAGCTTTTTTTGGGGAGCCAGAGTTGTTGAGTCTTTTGGGGGGAGATCATGTGCCTTGCGACGAGCAGTCTGCCGGCCACCCTACAGCTGAGGGAGAGCCAGCGGGTGGACCATTTAAGCAGGGGAAAGCCTGCACGTGCCAAAGCCACGTCGTCTCTCACAGATGTTGACTGCCGCACCGCATTTTGACACCCCCCTCAGAGGTGGTACCTGGGGCGGAGCGCAAACACTGCACCCACCTTGCGACACCTCTGGGCTGGTAATCATATACTGAACAAATACCCAGTGTCATCATACTAAGCAGATGCACACAGAGTCCTAGATGTTTCCAGAGAGTTAAGCCAAGCAGCCACAAGACAACTGTTCATCAAAACTAAGATGCAAAATATTTTTATACATCTTTTAAATAACCAGATGAACCAATACAGGTGTAGCATTAATGAACTATCATAAAATGATATGTCGAGCCTCTACAGCATTCAGAGTAGAACACACCTCACAACCAAATAATATCTTTGGATATACGATGGTGCTATAGGCACATTAAATTCCAAAAAGTAGATGCCCAGGAAGCACAAAAAAAAAAAATCACTAAAAATACCCCACCTGTTTGGATGATGAGTGTGTCTGTAGTATCTAGAATTCTAAAAATACTCAGCTCCATTCAGTGTGGCCTAGAACTGTCCCTGACTATTCACATGTGATCAAAGCTTTCCAGGGAATCCCCCCCACATCAAACAAACACGTTACCATTTATCTTTCCTAGTTCTGCATTAAGATGTTTGTAGCAACTGCTTTCTTTTTGCTCTGGTAACTTTTACAAGACTTATTCTCAGTGCTTTTTTAAGAAAAGGAAGGAAGGAAGGAAGGTGCCGTTACTCACCATGAAGTTGTTACAGTGGGTGCCACACTTTTAACATTTGGGAGGAAAGGTTCTGGTACTGTGTACCCTCAAGTACCCTCAGAAAAAAAGCACTGCTTATTGCTGAATTGATCCTAAGCAACAAGGGATCACGCAGCATCGTGACACTATGTTGTCAGTCCAAGCTGGCTACGTGATAATGTTACTCAGGCCAGCTGAGACTAAGGGCAACTGAACGGTAGTGAAAGAACACAGGTGATGCATGAGGGATTGCCCTCATTCTGAATGAACAAATATTTTCACCATCTTGTGCTTATAAATTGCAGAAGGTTGAAAGTCTATTTACAAAAAGTAATCCCTGTTCCTTTTGGCTTACATCTAGTAGATACTCTGTCATATCTTGTATTTATAAATTCCTTCTCTGGCAGCGTAACTACTGCCCTCGATTGCCAGTTCCCTGAGACTGAGTTGCTCCTGGGGTTCTCCATCATTCCAACTCTCTACCATCACTGGTATTCAAAATTCTTTGATATTCCAGGCAATTCTTCCCAGGTTTTCAGACTATCAGCATACAATGTGGGCAACTTAAGCAGACAAAAGCCAGTCAGCTCAGATTTCTCTTGGGTCTCCACCTGGCCCTGTCTGCCCCAATTTCCCCAAAGCTGTCTTCTCCTCCTGCTGAGCCTGCCTCCTTCCTCCACCCCTCCACTCCTCTCCCAGTCTTTCCAGTTGGCCACAATGTCTGTTTGTGACATGACAGCGAGTCTAATGCCACTGGCAACAGCTGGGGAAGAGTCTGCACAGCCTCCCATTATCCATCTTGAGGGAACAGGTGCCATGAACACTATGTGGGTGTATTTAGAAAGACACTTTCTAGAATGAGAAGGTAGCTTATGTTGTGCGGTTCTCTTCATTACTTTTACAGGTGTCTCGGGAAAAGCTTTGCCAGTTTCCAAGGCAAACGCAACCTGCTGAATATCATAAATGTAGTATCTTATTTTATACCATCCCCACAACCGGAGTGAACAACACAGTAACACTAGACAACTCTGACAACATAAATACATATATAGATTACAAATGTACAAAAGGGAACCCAAAATTTATGGATCCCATGTAAGCAGAACAAGGTTTTCCGGAATAAAGTCAACCTGTTTCGCCTTTCGGCTTCTTCAGCAACTTGAAATCACCATGATATTATAACAAGGAGTACCATAAGTATTTCAAAGGTTGCAAAACCCCTGCACGATATGGTGAGCAGGACCGGTGCTAGCAATTTTGGCGCCCTAGGTGAGGGGGCAGGCCACGTGACGTCATTGCGTATGACGCACGTTGCGGAGTGGTGCCCCGCCCTCTGCCCGGCCGGGTGCCCCGCGCCGCTGCGTTTTTCGCCCGAAGTTCTGCTGGTTGGGGTGGCGGCGGGCAGCGGCGGGGGGCAAGGGGCAGGCTGGCCAGTGCCCCCTCCATTTTGGCGCCCCCACCGCCACGGTTTTCGCCCCAAACTGCTTGCTCCGCCGCTGGTTGGGGTGGCACCGGGCGGGGGCGGGGGGCAAGCTGGCCAGCGCCCCCTCCATTTTGGCGCCCTAGGCAACTGCCTAGTTTGCCTTAATGGACGCGCCGGCCCTGATGGTGAGGCATACTCTCTCTGTTGTGCCTTTCTATTTCTTCAACATAATGGAATCCAATACAGCGTTCTAATCCAATACAACAACGGTATTCCAAAAGGATACACAACAGAGAGAGTATGCCTCACCATATCGTGAAGGGGTTTTGCAACCTTTGAAATACTTATGGTACTCCTTTTTGTACATTTGTAATCTATATATGTATTTATGTTGTCAGAGTTGTCTAGTGTTACTGTGTTGTTCACCTCGGTTGTGGGGATGATATAAAATAAGATACTACATTTATGATATTCAGCAGGTTGCGTTTGTTGTGATTTATGCCAGTGCTGTACGTAACCAAGGTTTGCTGTTTGTTGTTAGCTTCCAAGGCAAATGCAGGCATGGGGAAGTGGATGACTACCACCTGACAACATCATTCCTGACTTCAGCCTGCCAACTTCCACTGGATTCCATACATGAATGTCCATCAGTTCATTCATACACCCTGTGCTTGACTGAATGGCAATGCAACTGGACACAAAGCCACAATATCAGAGATTTGTGAGACCGCAGTGTTAAAATGGTTCAATCTTTCATTAAGCGTCCCACTACCATTTTGCACTTCAATAGTTTAAAAACAATGACAAATAGCTACTCAATGTATTGTTACCAACCCAAGCATAGAAATGGCTGAAGATATTGTTTCCAAACTTTGCAGTTTGTAAGACTTATTGAATCAGAATGCATTCACCTTGTTTGTTTATATGTATCCCTCATTTCGCAATCTAGATGAGATGCTGTGTAATGTGGGGGCACAAAATGCCTGTTTTATTGTGTTCCATCACTGTGATCCGATTTCAAAGTGCACATATATGACAGGCATATTTCACTATCGTGTTGGACATTAAGTTAGAAAGATTGCTTGATGTGGTACCATATTTGCAAATAAGACACATGCCAGGGGGCAGATTAAGAACGACAAGTAGGGATCTGCATACATCAAGCTCTTCAAAATTGAATGTGGCAAAACTTAATCATGGCCCTGGCATTAGCCTTGTTTCCTTGGGCTGCAGTTTGAAACTCTGGAAATCCAATTCTCAGCTCTGTAGCTGCCCTGACTTCACAAGAGCTACAAAGGATAATCGATGGGGTCAGGCTATTATTCTTTTTCAAGAAATTATATATGGAAGTATGCAAGGGAGCGCGCTCTCTCTCTCTGCCTTCAGTTCTGCTCTTAAGAGTGAATAACAACAAACACAGGAAAGGAAATTTACAGTAAGCAGAGAAAGCTATAGTTAGATGAATGGAATGGGTTGCAGCAGTAGTGTTAGTATCACTGAGGATATTTGAAAATCAGCCATGGATTAAGGCTGCAATGCTACACACACTTACCTGGGAGTTGGTCCCACCGAACTCAGTGGCACATACTGTCTTTGGGAAGGAGACACTCAGCCCTGTCAGAGTATCGTTCCTCCCTCCCTAAGCTGGGTGAACGCTTCCTGGGCTTCAGAGAGGAGGCACCATGGGAACATTTAGGGGAGTAGTCTATTTTCTCCAGTCCACTGACTACATGCCGCTGATGTAGAATTATTTTTCTCTTGATTGGGGTAATAATGTTTTCCAGGTTCAGCCCCACTGGTTTTTTGAAAGAGAGAGAGAGAAAGTTGTTGGTCTTCTTTTCTCTCCCCCTCCCCCTTTCAGACTTTGGAATCTGCATTGCTTATGGAATATCCGAGCGGTAAATGAGTATTTGCATTTTCCATGAAGCAAAGGTATTTTATGCTGTGCCCTCCTAGTAGTCCAACAACACAGGAGTTGAATACTGACCACAATGACTGAGGCTGATGGTAGTTCTGGTCCAAGAACATCTGTAGGGTACCATGTTGAGTATCCATGCCATGAAAGAAGTATGCAGGTGATGTTTCTGTTTAACAATGGGAAGACCAATACTAAATGAGACATCTGATCTTCTGCCAAAGAAATCATCAGAAGTATCTGATAAATTAAGAGCACAATTAGCTTGTGTGCAGAGAAATCAGCTGTGCAAGAAATATACAGATGTCTCAGTACATAAAGCGTCTCTGCAAAATTCTTCATCATGTGATGAGCTGTCGAGGGAATCCCTCCTGCACATTGTTTTTATTTGCCCTTTATACAGTAATGTGAGGAGAAATTTGTTGACCCCATTGGTCCAAATGTTTTCTGGGTTGCCAGTGGAGAGGCAGCTTACCTTATTATTCCAGGATTCCAACCCTACGGTAACCTTGCAAGTGGCAAGGTATCTGACTTCGGTTCTGAACCACAAGAGGAGAAATGGTCTATTACACGAATCTTAACAATTTATTTTCACCCTTTCCAGGTCAATAGCTCCGATGACATCATAGGCTGATGTCATTTTTAATTCCCTTGACTGATTGTATATATTTTAGTTCATCAGCCCTATGTAAATCTAATTTATTTAGATGTTTTTTACGGATTGTAAGAGAGGCTTGATTTGTGTGTCTATTTATGTATATATGTTTGAGCTTATAGCTGCAATAAAGTTATCTATCTATCTATCTATCTTCATCAGTACTATGAATTTTGTAACAATATGGGTTTTTTATTCATTACATTTACAATGGAAGGTATCAAAACAATTTGACAATATAAGCATATCTAAAACATGTTCATATACAAAATAATTCAAGATCCAAGACTGATGCAGACTGCGATAAAAATATTTTTTGTGCTCCTCAATCAGCAAAGAAGAAACTGAACCAAATACCTGATTTGTTGGCATGTTGAGTATGATAGCAGGTGGTTAGCTGCAAGGAGTATGCTTTTTTCAGAAGGTGGCACACAGAAATAAAAAGACAAACAGCAGGGTCCCCTGAAGCCAAAATCAACAATGTTGGCAAATTGGGCAAGATTCACAACATTTGGTTTCTCATAATCAGATGTAATATATCATTTTTGGGAGGGGATCAGAACTCACCTGATATACAGCAAAGTATGTAAAGGGCTTTTAACTTGTGAAAATAAAAGAGAGGAGAATATAAGAAGGAAAACAGTCTGGCATCACCCCAACAGCTCCTTTTCCTCATTTCTGCCTGAGAAATGTAATGACTCATAAAACAGGTACTGCAGGTGACAAACTGACCGAAGTTTAACCATGACAAGAAAACAAAGGAAAAAAGAGAAAGAAAGAGAAGAAAACAGTTTGGAGGAGTTTGGACTGCCATCTGGATTCAAAATGGCACTTGATGATATTCAAATGTAGACCAAAACCTTCTCCTCACTCTCAGGAAGCAGCACCTCAAAGCCGGTGACTATATATGCAGAGGGATCCAAATCAGCACAGTTTGGAACAGTTTGTTCCATCATTTGGATTCAAAATGGTGTCTGACAGTATTAAAACATAGGTCAAAATCCACTCTTCCATCTTGGGAACTGTTATGCCAAATTGGGTGATGATATCTTCAGGGGCCCCTTCATGGATCACTGCCTTGTCATGGTGAAGGGGCTTGAATAACTCCAAGAAGCTATGAGCTACGCTGTGCAGGACCACCCAAGACGGACAGGTCATAACTGAGAGTTTAGACTAAATGTGATCCACCTGGAGAAGGAACTGGCAAACCACTCCAATATTTTGCCAAGAAAACTCCATGGACATAAAAAAGGAGAAGCTTTGAGAAGAAAGCGTGAGTTTCCAAGGCATGCTCTGGTTCATGGGGACACAGAGAGTCATAAAGTCCAAATTGGAGCCTACTACAGTTCCACAGAGTTGACAAGGATTCCGGTCTTTATGAATGACACAGAGAGTCAAACATGACTAAGACGACTGGGCAACAACATCTTCAGGGACATCCAAATCGGTGAAGTTTCCGTCTGCCGTCTTGATTCAAAATGGCTTCCTACAGCATCCAAACATAGACAAAAACATGGACAAAAACTAGATCTCCCCCCCTCAGGAATTGTTATGCTGAATTAGGTGACCATATCTCAACAGGTGTTTAAATGCACAGAGAACAGAAAGATAGAGAAGACGGATAAACAAACATATTTCCAAAATATATATTGAAGGCACATGTTGCAACATAGAAGCAAGTAACAATTTATTTTAGACTGGAATAAATAGCTATAAATTGAGTATAAGGCAAATGAGTTCCAGAAATTTCTAAATATTCATTTTTTAGAGAGGCAGGACCTGGAGGTTTCTGGTTTTGACTGAACTGTTAATGTTTGTAGTGCATTGGTATTCCCTGTGAAATGAGCTCCTGTCAGGCTTTTTATTTAGTAACATCTGGCTACCCTTTCAGAGTCACCAGGGAGAGTGTCCTCAGTTGAAATTATCACCACCTGCGGTGATGTATAGCAGATATCTTTCCTAGGTGATTTTTTATTATTATTGTGCAGCATACATTATTAATTATAAACTGAATTTCCCCAGCACAAATTGATATTCTTTCTTTTCTTTTTTAATTTTATGAAACTGCTAGGCATTTTTTAAAAAGTCATCCATTGATCATATTTTTTAGCATCTATATGACTAGAATAAACAAACGAAAATATCTAAAAGTAACATCACTGGGATGCAACGCATGGTAGCTGCTGTACTTCTCCGGATGAAGTGATTCCTTTCTTACCCATCCCAACAGGTTTTGTGGGTAATTGGTCTAAAAACTGCTAGCACAACAACCAAATCAAAAAACCTCTTAAGTTGGTTGAAGCTGAATCAAGCTGTTTGATGAAGTACTAGCTGGGGTCCATACTGAACCTTGTGGTTGGTTGACTATGTAAAGTAATAAGTCAATATAGTGTTTTCTTGATGGATTCACAGGCATTGGAGGTGAGGGTTGTTTTTCTTTTCCCAGTGTGCCATATTCGCATCCTCAGAGGTAGAGAACGAAGTCACTTATTGGTAAAAGATCTACAGAAATGTTTTTTTTTTGTTTTTTTTTTAATGTTTTTAAAAACAAAAACAAAAATCTAGCTGTCATATATCTACTATATAACTTCACACAGCCCGGGGACTAAATTCTGAGCTTTAGTGAACGCTATCAGACTGTAAGTATTGAGCAGTCTTGCTGCTCAGGAGATAAAGTGGGCAGATCATTTTGATGGGAATGGAAGGGTTAAGGGCTTTTCAAAAAGGAATCTGAGCATGAAGACAGATGTGAGGTGAACACAAACTTGTGGCATTTTGAAGCATCGGTTGCCGGGCAGCAAACATGTGTAAACTTGGGGTTCATGATTGGCATTCAACGCTTTGCAAATACTTGCGGTTTTTGATAGTGTTTCATTCAAGCTGTGTTCTGTTAATGTACTGGAGGTCAGAAACTGATGTCATCTCAACCCCTTTGTCCCATGAATAATACTGTATTGGCTTTCAAACATTCTGGGGGCATAGGCACTATATTAAGAGACTTCTCCACAGGAGATGATTACCCTGCAGGTGGAATAGCTCTGACTCTAAAAGCCTATTAAATGGAGATGTTCTTATCGCAGTCTGTACTGGATTTTAAATTGTGTTTTTTAAAATAAATTACCATACTTTTCCATGTATAAGGCTAGGTTTCCCCCCTTAAAAATCATGCAAAAAAGTGGTGGTCGTCTTATACATGGGTAGCACATAGGGTGTACATTTGATTGGTTGCTGCCAGCGGCTGCCAGCGGCTATTGTGTGTGTTATTGGTTGCTGCGTCAATGGTTGTTGTTGATTGGCCAATGCTGTGGCAATTGGGCGGGCAGTTGGCAGCTTCTGCCGGTGAGGGGACAGACGGGAGGCGGATTTTGCGACACGTGGGTGAGCAATTTCCAGCATCCCCCCTTAAAAAAAGCTCAACAACCCTTGGTAATCCCCCCAAAAAAGCTCAACAACTTGTTGCCATCTCTCCCCCCCCCATTTTCTAAAATTTCAGTCCCCCCAGTCTTATACATGGGGGCGTCTTATAGACAGAACAATATTTATATAAGGAATATTTATATATACTCTAAGGTAAGGTGCTTTTTTTGCATATTAAATGGTTTTAGATGTGGTTTCATTGTTAGATTTCTCCAAGACGCTTTATAGGAAAGGATTCATAAATGGAATTAAACAAATAATAACCAGATCTTTCAACTGGTCATTGAACTTCGGAAAGGACCAAGGGGTCAGAGCAGATCGGAATCCTTTCCAGACATCTATCGTTCTCACTCACACACTCTGTGTGTTTCGTGAAAATAAGCTCAGATCTGCTCTATGTTCCAGATAGTTCCTTGTAAAAGAAGCTATGAAGTTCTCATTCCGGGATGTGGAAATTCATGGATATATGTGATGACACATGGCAGGCATTTGAAGGCTCAAAAAAGGTTGCTTTGACACCTGACCTCTATTTATTTTCAACTGGCTCTACATGCCTCTAGTAACTCACCAGTAAGGGAGGGGGGATCTCTTTTTTCTTATTGCCGAATGCTAATTTCTTCATTTCATAGTCAGCGCCGTTATCTGACAATGCAAAACAAGTTGCAGTCATTTTGATATACAGAGGTTATCATTCCTTGTGTGGATTTCCATCTGTCACCATCATCTCTCCTGTGACACTGAACCGAGAATGACAGGATGATTAGTTTTATCTAAAATTCAGGGTATTTTTCTCTGAATGGCAGCTATGAAGTGCACAATTTGCAAGATAAAATAACAAAAATGTGATTATTTCAAATGCCTGGCTGCTGGTAGTTTATTGCCTAAAGCAGGGAATGTTTTGGACAGATGCCCTGAAAGTATATTCTGGAGATATAGCTTAGAATGATGGTGATTCAGAATCGAAAGAAAGAAAGAAAGAAAGAAAGAAAGCTCTTAATTCCTTCCAACAGGCAGGATACGTAAGAAGGAGATAGAGTAACAGCAACAACCACTTATTAGGGAAGTGCTAGCAGGAGAGTTTAATTTGATATTATGACAGTGTTAATTACCTTATCAGTGGGGGAAAGACCTTGTGTTCAGTGGCTTTTATACTGTGTTCTGAGGAATTCTAATATCCCATTGAAGCTTATCAGTGACCCTCAGGGAGCAGATCATTAATGCAACCAAACTTCCCTGAACTGCAGTTAGCCCATTGCTACCAACTAGGATGACCAGGTTAAAAAAGGAAAAAGTGAGAGGACAGTGCTTCTGCACTTTTAGCGGTTGTACAGAAGATGGAATATCAGCCTGTGTGTCTTGTTGTGTCACACAACTCTTCTGCACAACTATTAAAGAAGAAGAAGAAGAGTTTGGATTTGATATCCCGCTTTATCACTACCCGAAGGAGTCTCAAAGCGGCTAACATTCTCCTTTCCCTTCCTCCCCCACAACAAACACTCTGTGAGGTGAGTGGGGCTGAGAGACTTCAAAGAAGGGTGACTAGCCCAAGGTCACCCAGCAGCTGCATGTGGAGGAGCGGGGAAGCAAACCCGGTTCCCCAGATTACGAGTCTACCACTCTTAACCACTACACCACACTGGCAGGAGTCTTGTCCTCTTTTGCATCTGTCCACCCTGCTTCCAAGCTTCTGTAGTCTAGTGCTCAAGAGAGTTTTAACTTATGTTCTAGGGCTGTCATCTTCAGCTTTTTCAGTCTCTGAACTTATCTTTAACCTAGCACACAATATATATACAAGGTGTGACCGGAAAGTTCGGTGAATGGTCAGAGAAATTGGACAGAGAGAAATATTCGAACATACATACCTTACAGGCCTTCAAAGTAGGCCCCCTCTGATACAATGCACCATTTGCAACGCTCATATAACTGTTGGAAACCTCTGGAGAAGTTCTCTTTTCGTACTGCTTTCAATTCCCTCATCACAGCAGCTTGGGCATGAGAAATGTTGGGAAATCTGTGCCCTTTCAGTGCAGATTTCAGTTTTGGAAAAAGAAAGAAATCCGGTGGGGCCAGATCGGGAGAATATGGAGGGTAGGACAACTCAGTAACCTCAGTAATGATTCCACGTGGAATATGCAATTCTTCCATCATCATTCAGATGGACAGACACCGATCCCGCATCGATAACTCACGAACTCTGTCAACATTTGCCGCCGTTCTGCTCGTCGACGGTCTGCCAGACCGAGGGTCATCTTCGCTGGTTTGTCACCCTTCACAGAAATGCTTAAACCACTCATACACTGTCTTTCGAATTACAGCTTCATCTCTGTACACAATTGTGAGCATTTTGTGGGTTTCCGATGCCGATTGTATGTTTGAATATTTCTCGCTGTCCTATTTCTGTGACCATTCAACAAACTTTCCGGACACACCTTGTATATTTTTCATGTGTTTATTCTCTCTCTCTCTCTCTCTCTCTCTCTCTCTCTCTCTCTCTCTCCCCCCCCCCAATTCCATTTTTCTCCAATTTGGCTATGTCCACACCATACATTTAAAGCACGATCACACATACATAAATTAAAAAGTCATGCCATCCTGGAATTAATCCTGGGAACTGTAGTAGTTTGTTAGGGTACTGAGAGTTCTTAGGGGACCCCTAGTTCCCTCATGAAGGTACAATTCCCTGAGCTACCTGGGAAGAGCAATTGGTGGTTAAACCAGCTTTGTGAGGGGATTATGGGTCTCCTAACAATTCTCAGCTACAGTTCCCAGGATTTTTGTGTGGGGAGGGAAGCTTAACTGTTTACAGTGGCATGATAATGTTTTAGATGCATGGTGCAGATTTGGCCTTTTTCTGTTCTTTTTTCTTACTTCCACTCCTTGTCCTTTCTCTCAAAACCAGAATTCTATATATACCTGGTTCACAATTTTTGTAGTGTCATGGATCAATCTAACAGCAGATCCAGAGCTCTGCAGGAAATGAGAATACACACTAGAAAATGCCCCCCGGGATCCTCTGCAGCAGCTGTGATATAGAAGCAGGCATTCCTCAGCAGAGAAGGATACAGAAAAAGGATTCCTAGAAGGTTGTAAAGCTGCTCGATTGGTTGAACATGAAATTGCGGAACAGTTCGGGGGGGGGGGGTTCCTTTCAAAAAGCTTTTTGGAGAGAACAAATATATAGCCTTTTCATTTTAAAATGATTGTATGTTTCAGGTTCTCCCTTAGCAACTTATTCCACCAACTTCACTGGGTTCTGGGGTTGATAACACTCACCCTGCATTCTTGAAAATAGTCTACTAGAAGATTGGTGAGTGTTAGGATTCAGAAGCCTGAGGCTGCAATCCTAAACCTCAAAGTAGTGATGGCCGCCAACTCAAATGGCTTTCATGAATAATATTCATGAAGAGTAAGTCTATCAGTGAGTACTAGTTACGGTGGCTATAATATCCATAGTATCAGAGGCTGCATGCTTCTAAATTCTAGCTGCTGGGCATCACAGATGGGCAATTGTGCTTATGTCCTGCATGCAGGCTTCACATAGGCATCTGGACTAGAGAGCCCATTGGTCTGATCCACTAAATTCATTGGGCCTTACTTCTGAGTAGACATGTATAGGATTGCACTGTAGGACAACTTGGAAAAAATGGGTGAAACCTACCTTATCCCTCATTATGATGTCTGTTCTGGTTAAGTCTGCCCAGCCTTAGATTCATCTTTCAACTCTATACTAGTGATGGACTCACTTCAAAGTATTCCACGCACAAACACACACCAATTGAAGAAACACATACATTGTACTATGCTTGTAATTTCCGATTCTCCATCTTGTTCTCTGTTGTCCCCCCTTGCAAAAAGAATTTGTTAGTTAGATCTGCCTACAGGTATCCTTTTCTTCCTTTCTTCTCTGATGTACTATGTAAATAATAATTGTGTTCTAAGATACATGCAGAGATCAAAGCTCTTCCCTACTCAGGCACTTAACAATTAGGTCAATCTAAGAAAGGAGCATTCTCTGCATTAAAAGAAATCAAAATGAATCAGTCACGCTTTACTCAAATGGCTCATCCTCATGCCTTGTTAACCTTAAAATGTCACCTGTTTCCTTTGTGCAGATAAACACCAATGACATGCTAACTGGGTGGGTTACTTGGCATCATATCTATAGTTTGAACCCAAACTTCACAACAGGCACAATTATGCATGACAGATTAGTGGTGTAAAGTAGGTGTCAGGGGCTGGGCAGAGGAGGAGGAGGAGGAGGAAGAAGAAGAAGAGGAAGAAGAGGAAGAAGAAGAAGAAGAAGAAGAAGTAGAAGAAGAAAAGTTTGGACTTGATATCCCGCCTTTCACTCCCCTTAAGGAGTCTCAAAGTGGCTAACAATCTCCTTTCCCTTCCTCCCCCACAACAAACACTCTGTGTGGTGAGTGAGGCTGAAAGACTTCAGAGAAGTGTGACTAGCCCAAGGTCACCCAGCAGCTGCATGTGGAGGAGCGGGAAAGCGAACCCGGTACACCAGATTACGAGTCCACCACTCTTAACCACTACACCACGCTGGATGCAGGAATGGTCCAGAACCTGACGAGCCTTAAAAGTAGGAGAGCAAAGAGCTCAAAGACAGAGGGCACCCGTAGCAGCCCCTGTAGAGGAGGTGATGATGATGACAAATAAGGAAGGGTGGGTGGAGATTCACTCGGGACTATGCCATTATCCAAGAGGCTAGGTTCTATAGCCTCTCTGTGTAAAGTTGGAAATAAAAAAGGACTGCAAGAAACTTTTCCTTGTCTTTATACTTTCCTGGGCAACCAGCCGGGAGCCGCTGACAGCATCCTGCCAGCATGCATGTTTTCATACATAGTTTATTTTAGATTTATTCCAGATGCGAAAAAGCGGATGGGAAGATTGGCACAGAAGTTAAGAGTTTGGGCTAAAGGGTTTTAGGATTCGAAGTTGAAGGAGAAACGGTAGGTGGGGCAATTAGATGCAGCATTTGGGACTATATAATTTAGAGAAAAGGTGAGTAAGAGGTGACATTATGGAATCACAAAAGTGTAAACTTTGAAGGTGCTCCAAGGGTCATCTAGTCCCACCCCCTGCAATGCACGAATCACAGCTAAAGAATCCCTGACAGATGGCCACCCAACCTGTTTAAAATTGTCCAGTGAAGGAAAATCCACCACCTTCTGAGGGAGTCTGTTCCACTGTCCAACAGCTCTGATCATCAGAATGTTCTCCCTAATGTTTAGAAGTTTAAACAATTATGCATAAAATGGAGAAAGTGGGTAGAGAAACACCCCCCATAACACTAGATGTTGTGCACATCCAATGAAGTGGAATGTTGAAAGATTCAGGACAGATAAAAGAAAGTACTTCTGTACACACCACATGGTTAAAGTATGGAACTTGCTCCCACCAGAGGCAGACATGGTCACTATCTAGAATTATATTAAAAGAGGATGGGACAAATTCATGGAGGATAAGCCTATCAATGGCTACTAGCCATGGCAACTATGCTCTGCCTCGATGATCATAACCAGTAATGTTTCTGAATTTCAGTTGCTGGAAACCACACAGGGGGAGAGTGCTCTTGCTCTCAGGTCCTGCTTGTGGGATGGACCATCTGGATGGACACTGTGAGAACAGGATGCTGGACTAGATGGGCCATTGACCTGTTCCATTGGGCTTCTCTTAGGTTCTTATAAATCAATACCAACAGAGCAGCTGTTCTCAAGCACAGTTCACACACAGCCAGCCCTTTTGTATCTCCTAGAACAATGTCACACATCTCTGTGTAGAGATGTAGGAGGAATCTGTTTTAAAGGTATTCATACATGGATTTTGGCTGCTCCAACATGACAGGGGTAGCTCCTGTTGCTGTGTTCCAGCTTCTGCCAACCTAGCAGTTCAAAAGCACTCCAGTGCAAGTAGATAAATAGGTACTGCTGCAACGGGAAGGTAAATGGCATTTCCATGCTCTGTGGCTTCTGTCACAGTCTTCTGTGTGCCAGAAGTGGTTTAGTCATGCTGACCACATGACCTAGAAAGCTGTCTATGGACAAACGCTGGCTTCCTCGGCCAAAAAGCGAGATGAGCACCCCATAGTCCCATAGTCCGCCTTTGACTGGACTTAACCGTTCAGGGGTCCTTTACCTTTTACCTTTACACTGAATGTCCATTTATGTCAAAGTCACTCATACATTGTACGGTTTTAAAAAAATGTAGGGGAAGCCTAGCTAATTATATGCAAAATTATGTCTCTCATATGTATGATAAGCATAAAAGAGTCAAGCCTCACACTGTGCTTTACATCTGCAGCATAACTGTATAAGCATATCAATACATACATTTTTATACAGTTGTAAGCATTTTTGCATGTATCTGTTGATGTGGGAGTTACCATTCTGGTGAGGGGCCACCAGAAGGCTTTTGCCAAGGCTTCCTTGATGCCAGGAAGCAATCTTACCTATCCATATACTACCATGAATTAAGAAAAGGGGTGCAGACTGCCACATATATTTGACTTGGCAGCCGTGTGGAGAATAAATGTGAGCATACAGCAGTGGGAGCAACAGCACATCTACTCTCTATGCATTCCCACCAAATGATGAGTTTTTGCCTAGTATGGTTTAAACCTCTTCTCAAAGAGTTATCACAAATCAGAGCATGGCTTCAACTCTTTCCAGCAGGTTCCCTGACTGCTACAGACCTTTCCTGTTCTGTACGCTTCATTCTTAGGCGGATATGCATTAAAAACCCTGCTTTTAAGATCCCTAATTACTTCGTATTGATTTTAGGATTGCAAACATAACTTCACTAGTTTGCGAGGGGGAAAGCAATGCAGTGGCACAAAAGTTACACCATCCATAACATGGCTAGGAAACGCACCGCGCACCAGCACATTGGGCTTTATGGAGAGCCCTGTGATCTTTCGATTTTTAGACTCCCTTCCATGCCATGAATACTAAAGCAGTGTTATGTTTTCATCCACAACCTCTCAGAGTTTATCGCTGCATGGACATCTGTGTTGTTACAAGCTACACTATGACAGGGGGATAAAAGGATGTCGTCCAATGGACAGCATGCCTTGGAGGTAGAGAAACCTGAGTTTGTGCTCTCACATCAATTATTAGCTTTGAAAGATTCTCCCTCCCTGTATTTCTGTCTCCTTTTTTTGTACATTCCGCTGAGAAAGGGCCAAAGACTTATTTGAGATTGTTGGCCTCATCTGTGCTTTTTCACAATCCTTCTTGTAAACACCACCTGTTGTCCATCCCGTTTTTGTGAGTTCCAAAGAGCTTGAGATCAGCTTAGCTCTGCTTTGTGTTTTAATTAGCTCCTAATGCATGGGTAGGCAACCTAAGGCCCGGGGGCCGGATCCAGCCCAATTGCCTTCTCAATCCGGCCCTTGGACGGTCCGGGAATCAATGTGTTTTTACATGAGTAGAATGTGTCCTTTTATTTAAAATGCATCTCTGGGTTATCTGTGGGGCATAGGAATTCATTCATTTTTTCCCCTTCAAAATATAGTCCAGCCCCCCACAAGGTCTGAGGGACAGTGGAGCGGCCCCCTGCTGAAAAAGTTTGCTGACCCCTGTGATCTAATGTGAATGTGAAGCCTCGGGAGAGTGCTGTTGTGCATTCAGCTTCTCTTTTGAATTATCATCCATGGTAATAACCTTAGCTTTTCATGGAAATGGAGGGTTGGAAGGGACCATGGGAGTCATTCTAGTCCAACCTCACGCGAGGCAGGAATCCTTTGCCCCAAGTGGGGCTCAAACCCATGACCCTGGTATTAAGAGTCTCATGCTTCACCGACTGAGCCATCGCTTCAGCCATGTAAAAAGTGCTTTGTAAGTGCCACTCTTGAAGATGTCCCTATTCATGGCAATGAAATAAATGGAGGGCAAACCACTGTCTCCTCTAGGTTTTATTCTCATCAAGAGATTGCTGGTTATTTCATTGGCTTTTGTGGAGAAACAAAGCAGTGTGTGTGTGTGTGTGTGTGTGTGTGTGTGTGTGTGAGAGAGAGAGAGAGAGAGAGAGAGAGAGAGAGAGAGAGAAGGAAGGAAGGAAGGAAGGAAGGAAGGAAGGAAGGAAGGAGGGAAGGAAGGAGGGGGAGAGAGAAAGAAGGAAGGAAGGAAGGAGGGAGGGAGGGAGGGAGGGAAGGAAGGAAGGAAGGAAGGAAGGAGAAAGAAAGAAAGAAAGAAAGAAAGAAAGAAAGAAAGAAAGAAAGAAAGAAAGAAAGAAAGAAAGAAAGCAATTGAGAGATGGTGAAGGAAGTTTATGGAATGGAGCCTTGATGTGTGGAGACGGGGAGAGAGGAAGAAAACTATAACTGTGGGGTCAAGATACCCTTTCTCTGAGTGCCCACAAAAAAATATTAAGCCAGTTCTGCTCTCTACTACTCCATATCTTAACCTTTCCACTGATCTTTTCCCATTGCTCCACTGGTATGTATTTTATTGGCACTCATATCCTAGTTTTTTTGGCATTTGTTCTCATGAGCTAGTGACAACACCTTATTGCCTCCCTTGTGGCATTTTTTCTACACTTAGGGAACATATTTATTTTTGAAAAGGACAAACAAAATCTAATGGAATGTTTTCCTTTCAGCCATGGTTATATCTTCTCTTCTGCTTGTGCAAGATCTCTCTTACTCAAAATATCTCACACATGCTTTGCAATTATGTGCCTTTTTAATTAGAAGAACGCTATATATATATATATATATATATATATATATATATATATATATATATATATATATATATATAAATTCCTTTACTCCCCAAACAACCAATATTTAATTTATATCCATGTGGCAGAATTTAATGAAGAGGGGGGACAGCTGTTATTTCAAGAGAAGTGTTCTGAAGACATTTGGCTTCTTTTCACAGAGAAGGAAGCTCTGTGGTGCAATTTCATTCCTATGGAGATTGAATTTCACCTCAAGGAGCTGGTTTTGTCTTCAAGAAACTTGTTTAAGAAAGAAGAATGCTACAGACATGTGGGGTCTTCTTTTATGTGCTCCCGTTTCTGTATTCTGCATATATGCAAATAGAATTTTGAGAATTTCAGGCCTACACACATTTTTGCTTAAAATAATATATTTATTTTCCAAAGCGTCAGAATACCTAAATGGGAGAACAGCTCTCTATATGCAGAAGGTCTCAGGTTCAATCACAGCAACTCTAGAAAGTATTTGGAAATACTTCTGTCTCTGGAGAGCCACTAGCAGTCAGTGGATACAATACTGAGCTAAATAGATCAGTGGTCTGACTTGGTATAAGGCAATTTCCTGTGTTCCCAGGTCAACTAAAATCAATCAGTTTTGAGAATGAAGTTTAGGCCTAGACATACCTTTGGTCTATCAGGATATATTTCTTTTTCAAAGCTTCAGAATGCCATCTCCCGTGATTGTTTTCGAATTGTCTCCAGTGATTTTGCTTTTAGAATATTGCCTCTTAGGCTGTTCTGCATATTTCTAACCTTTATAAAAATGGACTTTGTGACATCTTTTCAGAGGTTTCTGTTCTGCTTATTTCTGACGATGCCCTTATCCTGTTATTCCTAGGGATGAGGAATCAAAGGCTTTGGTGTGACATATGCTGTTAAAAGATTCTGCGTGCTCCAGTTAAACTATGTCGTCCAAAGTTACCATAGATGTCAGCCTTCTACATATTAACAACATAGATCATTTTGTATGGCACACCATTTGATGACTGGCACAGATTTCTTTAAATGTTTGGATGGTGGAAAATGTTTTGAAAATTGTAAGCAGCCTACAAAGTAGCACTGAGAAATTCTGCTGTAATTAGTTATGGTTACAGAACAAGTTAGCTTTTCCTACTAAATATTGAACAAGTTCTTAAGAGAGGGACCTTAATCCTGGGTTTGCTACTCAATCCGTTGTCTTGGAATCCACCAGTTTATAGAAGGAATGAGCTCAGCAGGAGAATCAGGAACAATACAAATAGAAGCGACAACCATTTTTTGTGTGTTCAACTGAGGCTCAACTGCTGACATGTGGGTCCTTTGGACCCAGAAGAGAGCAGAACAGGGGGAGGAAAAGGGGCAGAATGGGGATAGAACTTCTAGTTCAAAAACACTTTGGCATTAAATACCAAATGCAGAACAGTGGCAATTGAAAAAGACGATTGCCTTTATCTTCTTCCGATGGATTTCCCAGAGACTGTGGTTGGTCACTGTACCAAACAAGATGCTTAATTAGATAGACCTTTGGTTTGATCCAGCAAGTCTCTTAAAGATGATTTCATTGCAGTGTGTGTGTGTGTGCACATTTTACCAGCAACAAGCTCTTAGACCTGGTCCTCAGCACCTTCCGGGAAATGAAATTGTCAGCGAGGCAACTGAGCAATTTGTTGGACCTTACATTCTTGGCAGAGTTTATTGGCAGTAGTTCCTTAAGCTCTTTGAAAGCAGCTTTCTTAAAGTCCAGAGCTTATGTGTGTCTGACTGCACTCAACTTTACCTTGCCTTTGTATAAGGAAACCCGAGAGGACTTGATCACTTCTCCCCAAGGTTCCCAGTACTTCCACTTTGTCGATTCTTTCCTCCCTGTTGATGAGGACCAGGTCCAAGACAGATTATCCCCTTATTGCTTCTTTCATCTTCTGGAAAATAAGTTGTCAGCAAGGCAATTGAGGAATTTATTGGACCTTACACTCTTAGCAGAGTAAGCAGAAATCAGGGTAGTTGCGGTCTCCCACAACTACCATATCTCTCCTTTTTGAATGTTTGGTAATCTGCTGTAGGAAGGAATCGTCCAAGTCTTCAGTCTGGCTTGAAGATCTATATCAGACACCCACAGTAAGATTACTGTTGTTTCCCTCTCCTACAATTTTTACCCATATATTTTCAATCTGCCTTCTGTGTTCCACGTCATGGATCTCTCGACAAGTGTACACATCCTTCAAATATAATGCTACTCCTCGTCCCTTTCTGTTCCATCTATTACTTTTGAGCAGGCTGTGCCCTTCCATTTCTGTATTCCTTTCATGAGTCTCATTGCTCTAGGTTTCAGTATTGCCTATTATTCCCATGGACTGCAAGAAGATCAAACCTATCAATTCTGAAGGAAATCAGCCCTGAGTGCTCACTGGAAGGACAGATCCTGAAGCTGAGGCTCCAATACTTTGGCCACATCATGAGAAGAGAAGACTCCCTGGAAAAGACCCTGATGTTGGGAAAGATGGAGGTCACAAGGAGAAGGGAACGACAGGGGGCAAGATGGTTGGACAGTGTTCTTGAAGCTACCAACATGAGTCTGACCAAACTACGGGAGGCAGTGGAAGACAGGAGTGCCTGGCATGCTCTGGTCCATGGGGTCACGAAGAGTTGGACATGACTAAACGACTAAACAACAACAATTATGTCATATTTTCCAACCTGTATTAAGAGCTCAAATTCCTCTTGCTTGTTTCCCATACTCTGTGCATATAGGTAGAGACAATTGAAAGCATGAATCATTCCTACTCACACTGCTGCCTCTGTTCCCGTCAGTAGGGAGTCACCTGCAACCACCACACATCTCTTCCTTCTCTGAGGAGCAGCAGATATTGTTCTGTACACTGTACCTTTCAATGCCACCTTGGTTCTGAGGTATGAAACTGTTGTACTTCCTCATCTGGCTGAGAATCAGTGTCCAGGGAGAGGGAATGGAATCAATTTTTTAGCTCCACAGAAACAGCATGGCTCCTGATAGTCCTGCTTTATCTCTGAAGGGATATTTATGGGAAAGGAATTCTTGGAAATTTACTATCTATTCAAACAGCACATCTGCAAAGGAAGGAGATGTGTTATTGACATGCAAAGTGCATTTTTATATCTCAGAATGTAAACATTCAGAAAAGAATGGGTAATTCCTTGATGGGCAGTAAAGGAAACATCATGAAACTGTCTGCTGCATTTTTAGTTAATAATCTAACCATCTATATAATAAATAGCATATGTGAAAAGGGCATAAACAATGCAACCCTCAGTAAAGAATGTTTGCTACCAAGGTGTTTGGGGGAGAAGGTGGGTTTGTTTGAAAGGTTAAATCCAAAGAAGAATAAAAATAGTTTCTAGGTATGTTCTACAAAGGTCATGCTTTTGAGCAAAGGTTTACCTAATCTCTGTTCTATATAGAAAATAAACAGGAGAATTTCAGGCAGTATGTAAGAATACAAGCACATGATTAGGGAGACCAAGTACTAGCGACAGTCAAATGTCAGTGCATAAGGGGCAGAGATTGTAATAATCTCAGCGGGATTTTACAAGAAATAAAATGAAACATCATATGCATTACTTCCTGTTCCTCTTGATCAGTTCTACACATTTTTTGCCAATAGTTTGACACCTATTCAAAATACTGCTTTCAAATAAGAAATGAGTTATTTGCAACTAGTAATAGCCTATGCTCCGACGGTGGTTTTGCTTAGGTGAACAGGTGTGCCTGTGCTGAGCCACTCACTTCAACGGAGCTCCCTGCAGCCCACAATATTGAATCTGCTCACCAGCTGGTAAATGGAGGATTCATTCCTGCAAGGGCTTTGCTTCCCAGGCACATTCTCTGCAGGGAACAAGCTAGTGATGCCTCCCTGAAGCCTTCCCGTACCTGATGTTCTGCCCCTTTACCTCCAGATCACCCTGAGTGGCCTGACCAGAAGTGATCTGGTGTTAAAGGCATAAACTGAATATGCAATTTTTTTAAATAATGTTTGAATGCATTGGGTTTGAAAACATTTTGCAGAGATGTTTACATTCGGCACGGGAGGTTTCACTCTGGCAAATGCAGCAGAAATGGTTGTGGGTTTCTCCCCATTAGCTAAAGTGGTACCTCAGGTTAAGACAGTTTCAGGTTAAGAACGGACCTCTGGAATGAATTAAGTTCTTAACCCAAGGCACCACTGTACAAGCAAGTTGCTTATGATCTCTATTGGACAAGAGAGAGGAAAGATCTTGGACAAAACTGAAGACTAAAAAGGAGCTGGGGCTAACTTGCCTGTTTAAGTGCAATGTTTTATTTTGTATCTTGCAATGATTATTTGTAACTGCCTTAAGACTGTTCTGCAGCAAAGCTTTGAAACTCATTCTTGTAGTGGACAGAAAATTAAAGCAACTCTAACATCTGGTGCTGGCTCAACTTGACTTAGCCCAAGCTAAGCCCAAGCTGGAGATGCAGGTCAATTCTGTGTCCAGGGCAGCTGTCTACCAGCTCCATCTGGTACGCAGGCTGAGACCTTACCTGCCCGCAGACTGTCTCGTCAGAGTGGTGCATGCTCTAGTTATCTCCCGCTTGGATTACTGCAACACACTCTACGTGGGGCTACCTTTGAAGGTGACCTGGAAACTACTACTTGACGAGTACCTGCTCGTCTCTTGGGCGAAAAGAAAATCAGTCTCAAGTAAAAAAGCGGAGTCTCTCTCTCTCTGAAGCTGCAGCCGACTGCTTTATTTTTAGCCAGCACACACAGACAAAGAACATTCCATACATTCCTCAAGCCCTCACGTACGCCCCTGAGGCTGATCACATGAGGTGTTTACGCTGAAAAGCAGGCACAGAGCACAGAGCACAGACTTCCTAGAAAGCCTGATATATGATACCTATATCCCGTATTTACAAGCAGCAAATTTCCCCCACATGCCCTCTTTCTTTATTTTATATGAAAAGACTTCAATCAGAGTCACACACAGCACTTCCCAGGCGCTTATATCGTGCCATGTAGATCCCTCTAGTGAGCCCGGAGGAGGGACGATGTGACTTCCACCATGCCATGCATTGGGTAAGCAGGGAGGGGAGGCATTGAATACAACAGCAGATTATAATCAAAAATACAAAAAACAATATAATAATCAAAAACATTTTTCGTAACCAAAGACCATTGGGAAGCCATGATGTTAGCCACTCCCAAGGATCAAAACCAGCAGGGGGATTCAATGGATTGTGGGCAATCATTTCTTCCATATGATTGATGGTAGCTGAAATATTAGGTGATTGGTCAGAAATATACATACAACAATGAGAATGAATCAAAGCACATACTCCTCCATAAGAGGCTAAAACAATATCTAAAGCATAGCGATTCTGCAGAGCGACCTCCCTAATCTCTGACATTTCACTATTAATCGATTTCAATGCTAAAATGGTGGAATTAAACAAAGCCTCAGTCCAATTTGCGAGGCGATGGAGATCCCTATAATTCATTGCTACTCCTATGGAAGGGAAGACAGCTCTTGCAATGGCAGTGTCAGTATAATGTGTGATTGGTGACTCTACCTCTTTTCTATTACGCAAACGAACCGCAGGAAGCTTATCCAACTTGTATAGTAATGGAATGACCACCCCCAAGGTGCAGGTTCCAGAAAATGCGGAGGGGATCTCTTTATAAGCCATATTGCCACAAAACAACCACAAATTAGTTTGCAGCAAACAGGTAGATCTGCTGCTTCTCTTCATCCAGTCCAGCCAATTATAGAAATCTCTGCACATGGCCTGTTGCTTGTAGGTCATGTTGGAGGTGACATTATTGATTGTAACTTGTGGCCTGCCGCTCATGGTGAGAACATTAAGAAAACAAGAGGATCCATTTACATACTCGTAGGTCCAATTACAATAAGGATAGTGACCCAGGAACCTACTGGAATCATGATTGAACCGAAAACAACGGGGGGCCATTTCCAAGAGTGACAAAACCACAGGGGGTGAACGGATGCGATTGTCTTTCAAATTATTGCTAATTCTAAAGGAATCATTAATAGGAATACCATGCAACAAAATGCCAGATTGTTTTGACTGAGGAGGAATATGCATACACACCCAGCAATCAGAAAAATTAAGCATATAAGCAAAACTAGTAATATCTCTAACATAAGTATTATTACTCCAAATATCATGATAAAGTTCAGGCCGATGGCTCTTCACCAAAAGAGCGGCACGGCGAGGGCGATGTCTCACAATGTTCGCAGAGGGGCTCCATCCCAGAGAAATGGAAATGGCCTGATGCGGTGACACATCTATTTTTGGAAACACCTGTCGCCATCTTTCGTAGATAGGCCGCATTAATTTCAACGTGGCCGGAAAAACTGGAACAACGGTGGACGGCGCACCGGTGCCATGACAGCGAAAAAGATGCTGTCTCCAAGGGCAGCGAGGGCAAAAGCCCGCAGGTAAGGAACCATCTTCAGAAAGCGGAGAATACGGTATCAATTGGCGGGGGGCGCCTCGGATGATGGTAAGGCAAGTGACGAGCGCCAGGGCCGAACGCAGCGTGCAGGAACCCATCGTGTAGTTCCGTCAACGTCAATTGCGGCAAATCCACGACCCCACGATACCAGGGAGGTTGGGCCTTTCCACTCAGGATCAGGAAGCAACCTGTAAGACACTAAAGGGCGTTGCAGCACCTCCTCCCTTCGGAAATGAACTTCCGCTGGGGTATGATTCCTGTTATGAGGATATAACAGATGATTTAAAGTAAACAGCACTTGGTGAACAATATTAGGTATTTCAGAGATCACAGCCGAGCGGCCTCCCAACTGTTTGTGAAGAAGGGTCTTAAAGGTCAAGTGGGCTCGCTCGACAATCGCCTGTCCTGTAGAATTAAAAGGAATACCGTGAATCAACTTTATATCCCACAGAGAACAAAAATCAGAGAAAGAACGAGAAACATATGCAGGACCATTATCCGTCTTCAAAGACTGTGGCCTACCCATAACCGAGAAACAACGCAAAAGATGTTGTATAACGTGGCGAGTGGTTTCCCCTTTCAAAGGGGTCGCCCAAATAAAGCCAGAGGCAGTGTCAACAGTGAGATGTACCTTCGAAAAGGGGGCCAAATCAGGGGTGTGAGTAACATCCATTTGCCAAACCGCCAGGGGGTGTGAGCCCCTAGGGTTGACTGCATCGAAGGGTATTACCGTGGGTGATTTAGAACACACAGCGCACTGTGACACAATGTCTCGGGCTTGAGAGATGGGTATAGAAAAGGATTTCGCTAAAACCCTGGCATTCTGGTGGAAAACCGAATGACTAGAAAAAGGGTCGGTGAACAGAGAGAAAACATCAGGCCTCAGGGCCTTATCAGCACGAGCATTACCTTCAGCCAGATACCCTGGATGGTCGGTATGCGACCGAAGGTGAGCTACATAAAACTTATGGCTGCGTTTCTGAATCAAATTCTGTAGGGTAGAAAACAATGCAAACAAATTATCATCTATGGCAGGTGTGATATAGGCCAAAGGCAAAACAGACAACAAGTTATACACATATTGAGAGTCTACCACAAGATTGAAAGGTTTAGAGTCAAAAGTTTGGAAGGCCAATATAACCGCCGCGAGCTCAGAACGTTGCGCTGAGGTCTGGTCCGTGGTATATAGGCTATGCCAAATACCCTCCTCCTCCCATACCACCA
The DNA here is from genome assembly GCA_034641385.1 of Darevskia mixta. NCBI lineage: Eukaryota > Metazoa > Chordata > Lepidosauria > Squamata > Lacertidae > Darevskia > Darevskia mixta. The sequence goes on from JAWWNH010000105.1 coordinate 14,062,293, forward strand.
CCCCCCGAGTCTTGGTTCCATCCGTGAAAACGGTAAGGGCAGCTGGTAAGGGAAGAGGGGAAGAGGGAGACTCTAATACATAGCGAAGACCAGTCAAAAAGGATAATCTGGGATCTCTGGGCGGATTATGAGAAATACGTCCCACAAAATCGGCGAATGCGACTTGGGTATGGGTGGCAGTCATCAGCAGGTGGTTAACCTCTTCCTGGGAAAATGGCAAATATACTGTTTGTAAATCCATTCCAGTAAGGGCCAAAGCACGGCGCCTGCCCTTCGCCACTAGATCCATAACACTATTGGGCGTGGCATAGACATTGCGTGGGGGTGTATGTGGCAGGTGCAGCCATTCCACGATCGACACAGTTCCTGGTTTGCTCCCAGTTGTATATAATATGGCCGTGGGGAGCAGAGGAGTGGCAAAAACTGCAAGAGAAAGCTGCTGGACGGAGAGCGATGGGATCCTATCCACCATGCACTTGCGAAGATGTTCATTGACTACCGCAAGTGCCGTGTGCATCTCTGCGGTAACTGGAATGACATCTGCCGCATCCTTATGTCCTTTTAGAGCTGAAAACAATGGTTTTAAAGTAGAGGTTGGTAAATCCAGGTAACTCTTAATCCAATTTAATTGTCCTAACAACTGTTGTAAATCCACCAATTTGAGCTGCTGAGGGAACACCAGCTGTGGAGACAAAGGTGTAGCTGCAGAAGCTGTCAGGCGATGTCCCAAATAGGTGATAGGCAAGGTACGTTGAATTTTTTCTTTTGCAACGGTCAGGCCAGCTTGCATCAGGGTAGCAATTAAGTCCTCCAAAATAGCATCCGTAACACGTGGTGCGGAAAGAAGGATATCATCCGTGTAATGATAGCAAATGACCTCTAGGTGGCGTGCTCGGAAAGGTTTTAACGCCGCATCAACATAGAATTGGCACAATGTTGGTGAATTCCGCATACCTTGAGGGAGAACGACCCACTGATAGCGTTGCGTGGGTTGCGAATTGTTCAAAGTTGGCAGGGTGAAGGCAAACCGATGTTTGTCCTGTGGTGCCAAAGGAATAGAGAAAAAACAGTCCTTTAGATCGATAACTGCCAATTGATGATCCTGTGGCAGCAAATTAGGATTTGGAATTCCAGCTTGTAGGGTGCCCATAGGTTGCACCTGGGAGTTCACGCTCCTCAAGTCGATAAGGAGACGCCATTTTCCAGAGGCCCGTTTTTTGATGACGAATATGGGCGAATTCCATGGGCTGGTAGTAGGTTCTATATGCCCCAGAGCAAGTTGTTCTGCAATAAGATGGGCCGCCGCTGCAAGCTTTTCTTTTGGCAAGGGCCACTGATCAACCCACACAGGGGTGTCTGTGATCCAGCAGAGAGAAAGCGCAGTCCGGGGCAAAGCAGGGGCGGCCCTTAGCATAAATTTGTAGAGATGGTGGTATCTGCAGCTGCAAGCAAATCGCGTCCCCATAAGGAGACGGGAATGTCCAGGACTAAAGGCAAAATGGTCATCTCAAAGCCTTTGGAACCTTGTATTAAAATGGGATGCGTGCTGCGGCGGGCCGAGGCAAAACCTCCAACACCGACAACACTAGAAGCTGGTTCCGTTGGCCAGGACGTGGGCCAATCCTTTGTTGCAATGACCGAGCAATCCGCCCCTGTGTCTAGCACCCCATCAACGGTACGTCCCCCAAGTGTCATTTGGATTTTTGGGCGCTGTTCAGTGACCGAGAAGGTGGCTGCCACAAAAGGATTTGGATCGTCCCGTACAGCGCCAGGGGCGCAGACAATTTTAGCAATAGGTGATCCTGACCTCAAACAAGTTGGGCGGTCAGAAAACACCATGACATAAGGATTATTGTCACGTAGCCCCTGCAAAAGGCCAGGGATGATATGAATGCCCTGGTGCAAAACCTCCAGCAAAGGAAAAACAAGGCATTGGGCGGTGGAGGAGAAAGCAGCTCCCACCATCACGCGTGCTTGTTGCGGCACAAAGGGGATTGCCAGTTGCAGGTCCTGAGTCAGAAACAGGCGGGGTAGATCAGGGGTGGAAACTGTGGAGGAGCATTGCGGTGGGTCCCCTATTGTTGAACCGGGGCCCGGGGAGGGCCCGACTGCTGGTTTCCCGGCGGCTGGTGTTGTAAATTTTGCTGATTCTGAGGTGCCGAACGGCATTGGCTTGCCCAGTGAAAGCCCTTTTTGCAGAGAGGGCATTTAGTGCTGGGCCTGTTGTTTTTCGAGAGGGATCTGCATTGCGCGCGAAAATGGCCGAACCGGCCACACCCGTAGCAAGCCTTGTCCTTAGCTGGGTTCGGGGATGTGGCAGAAGACAGGGCGGTGGCCAGGAGGCGAGCCTTATGGGTTTCAGTACCGATTGACTGACAAGCTTTAAGCATATCCGCAATTGCAACATTGGGTGTGGTCAATAGAGGGCGTAGCACTTGCTTGCAGTCCTCATTGGCATTGTCAAATGCCAATTGGCGGACAATGACTTCCTGCGCCGCTACATCCTGCACTTGGCGCTTCAGAGTATTGTACAAACGATCCACAAAAATTCCATAAGGTTCGGAGGGTCCTTGGCGCACACTGCCCCAGCGCCCACCCCTTTCATTTTTTTCATCAGGAACAGCAGTCAAGGCCTCCTGGGCTGCGGCAGTGGTGGCATGCCAATAAGAGGGATCAAGCCCCAATTGCTGTTGGACAGTAAGGAAATTGCCCTCGCCAATAAGACCGTTAAATACAGCGGTTTGCGTTAACAAAACCGGTGCTGGGGGCGGTGGTGCACCCACGCCGAGAGCGGCAATGGCAGCTTGGTGGGCCACCTGAGCAGCATTATTAAGGGTGGTCATGATAGCATCAATGCGCCGCTGGCATGCCCAATGCCAACTTTGCAGAAAAAGAATCGATTGGTGTGGCAACAAAACTGTGCGCGCAAGGATTTTAACATCTTCAGGAATTAATTGCCGCTGAAAAATGGTGCCAAAAAGGCCCAAGGTATACGGTGAGTGCAGGCCATTATCTCTAATAGATGTATAAAGCTCTTTTATAAAACGAAAGTCAAATTGTTCATGCCGTGGGGCGCCACCTCCTGGCCCAGCAGGGACCCAGACAGGAAAAACGGCTGGCATGGGGGAATCAAAAGGCAACAAGGGAGCAGCCGCACGGAAAGCTTCTTGAAATGGCGTTGTAGTAGGAAGAGGGGGGGGAGGTGGTAGTTGCAGAGCTGGGGGGGAAGGCAACAGGGGCACGTCCGTGGCTTTGGGAGGAATATACGCTGGAGGGGGGGGTGAAGGCAGAATGGGATAGATGGATGCTGTAGCAGACGGCAAAGGAGCAGTTGCTGGTGGGGGGGAAACAGCCAAGAGAATGTTTGCTGGGCTGAGGGTCGACATAGCCTTGTAAATTTTTCCCCATGCATGCAAAACGCGGACATCTATCTGGGAATGAGATTGAAAAAATTGCCCAATTCTATTCCAATCCTGTAAATTCAAAGTCCCATCTTGAGGGAACCAGGGGCAGTGAACGTGCAAAGCTTCTATAAGCATTTTAATATCATTGTCCAAAACCACCAGATTATTACTGGCTAGGAGAAATTTCAGTTCATCAAAAAACTTCTTTTGTGGTGCTGAGAGAGACTGCCCCATACTTAAAATTGCAAAAAAAAAATGAAGAGAGCACTTACCGAGATCCAAGAGGATGAGAAGGCGCCTGGGACCCTTTCCCGGGTGTAATAAGTGCTGGAGCCAACCGAAGGCGTTATAAAATCCCAAAACAAACACGGGGCACCAATTGACGAGTACCTGCTCGTCTCTTGGGCGAAAAGAAAATCAGTCTCAAGTAAAAAAGCGGAGTCTCTCTCTCTCTGAAGCTGCAGCCGACTGCTTTATTTTTAGCCAGCACACACAGACAAAGAACATTCCATACATTCCTCAAGCCCTCACGTACGCCCCTGAGGCTGATCACATGAGGTGTTTACGCTGAAAAGCAGGCACAGAGCACAGAGCACAGACTTCCTAGAAAGCCTGATATATGATACCTATATCCCGTATTTACAAGCAGCAAATTTCCCCACAACTACTAATTCAAAATGTGGCAGCTAGACTGGTGACTGGGAACGGCCACCGAGACCACATAACACCAGTCTTGAAAGACCTACATTGGCTCCCAGTACGTTTCCTAGCACAATTCAAAATGTTGGTGCTGACCTTTAAAGCCCCAAATGGCCTCGGCCCAGTATACCTGAAGGAGCATCTCCAACCCCATCGTTCAACCCGGACACTGAGGTCCAGCTCCGAGGGCCTTCTGGTGGTTCTTTCATTGCGAGATGTGAAGCTACAGGGAACCAGGTAGAGGGTCTTCTCGGTAGTGGCGCCTGCCCTGTGGAACGCCCTCCCATCAGATGTCAAAGAAATAAACAACTATATGATTATTAGAAGACATCTGAAGGTAGCCCTGTTTAGGGAAGTTTTTAATGTTTGACGTTTCATCGTGTTTTTAATATTCTGTTGGGAGCCACCCAGAGTGGCTGGGGAAACCCAACCGGATGGGCAGGGTATAAATAATAAATTATTATTATTATTATTATTATTATTATTATTATTACCACACACACCCAGATCGGTCTATTTCTATTTAGAAGTTGGCATTTGGCCAAATCCACTGCACAGCCCTGGGGTCTTCCACTGCCTTTCAGGGAAGGAGGCTAGCTTAACGGGGGGTAGGGCATGGCATGTGCCACGCATAGCCCTGTCCTCCAATACTATGCTGTCATCCCACAAAATATGCTGCCTGAGGCAGCTGCTGCACTCTGCCTAACGTTAAGACTAGCTCTGCCCTTTAGATAATCCTATGACATTTGCAGCAAGATACTTGGCCTTGCTGGGAATTCTATAGTAGATGTGGTAAAAGAAATCATAGGGCACATGAAACAAATGCCACATAGAATTGTTTTCCAAATAAACTGCATTTCAATATGTTCCAGTAAAGGGCTTGCTGTATATCACACTTGTTCAGTTGATTTCTTTACATGACTGCCTATTGGACGTGTGAACTTCACCCGAATGCACTGAGTCTCAGCTGCAGTAATCTGCAAATAAATAAATAAAGATGAAAAAATCTGCCTCTGTTTATGTCTCTTTTGCCTTCTTCACAAATACAGATCATCACTGGATGTTTGTAGTCGGGAGACAAAAATCCTTGCACGAACCATTCCTATCCAGGATGGATTGTTATTCTGCAAAAACTGCTGCAACACTGCTAGTCATTACCTTCACGAAAAGAATGGTTTTAAAAAGGAAAAACCCTGAAGCTGTAATATGGTTAGTTATGCAAATAGCCAACTGAATGGTCACCCAACATTTTCATCTCTTTGTGCACCCGTAGGATGGGAATATAGAAGGGACTGCTTCATGATCAATGCTTCAAGAGCTAATGATTCGTCTTATGTTCCTAGCCTGCAAACTCAAACCTGCCCTTTCACTCACTTGCAGGAGGCAGCCAACTTCTGCCCAAAGCCAAACCATCACGGCGTTGACATTTCATTTTGAAGTGTCAAATGAAGAACTAAGATGTGCTGGCTTGATTGCCTTTATCTTCATATCAGTCTCAGATGATAATTTCCAAGCAGAACATGGGTCATCTCAACCAATCAGAGGGGGTGGGAGGGAATCTGCCAGTTTCGGGTTCTCGTCCCCCGCCCCCCATCTTAAGTTCAGTTCTTCATATTTCTGCACCAGATTCTGATTGAATATGATATGATCTTGGGACCACACTATGGCAGAGGTGAGTGGAACCAGGTGTAGATTGCTACCCACCGAAAAGAGCTTCCAATGCACAACACATATTACACAACACAAAGCGCTGCAAATTTTGATAGCAATTCTACTAAATTCATCACCTTTCAAGTATTTGGATCATCACCCCTAGTTATTATCTGCCCCCCTCTTCTTTGGGGTAAGATATTCCTTGCTATCTGAATCCAGAAGTTGCTATAATTTTGTCTTAGGTTCTTGAGTGAACCCTCATAGAAGGATGATAAGCTGCTAGAAATGTATTCAGTCGTTTTGTAGGGGAAGTGGCAGCCCCTTTTCCATCCCACAATAGGCTTTCGAGTTTGCTAATAGTAAAGAGCAGAAATATTTGCCTTTAATGAGACTAGCAAGCGTGTTTTCTGGGCACAATTCCAACCACTTCATTCAGAATTAAAGCTCCAGGGCCTTCTTGCTCAAAAGGTATAAAACATACAAAACTAAGAAACCTGAGCCTATTAGCAGCTCTGATTTACAATGAAATAAATTTACAGTAACACCATTAAAGCCAACAGAGGTGCAACTTGGAGGAGGAACTATAACGAGATCTATTTATCAGTCTCCGTTTAAATCTGCCCAAATTGCATAGTCATTAGCCAGACTACTTTTATCTACTTGCTGTATACTGGGAGGCAGGATGGCCAAGTGAACACTTTGCTACTTTCCCTAAGTTATGGGTTCAGCTCCCACTATAACTTTTCTAGTTTTTGCTAGCGTCTATGCTTTACCAACTAAAGTGTGATAAAAACCACCTTGTTGAATTATGCAGGACAGCCTTGCAAATGGAAACGTTATATTACACACACACACACACACACACACACACACACACACACACACAAAAATAGTGGCCTATATGCATGTGATTTAAAAAGTCATTTTTTTTTAAGGATCTAATTTCAAACCTTATTGGGGGAAACAGGCTAAACCTCCAACTGTTTTGGAGTTCTACTTTTACAAGGTTAAAAGAATAAATGAAAACCGAACTGAATATAGACATGCACTTTTTAATTTTACTTTGATGTAACTTCAAAATGAGCATAAAGGAGCATATAGGACAAAAATGATTGCGCTTATTTTAGTTTCAGTATTTCTATCCTACTGTCTCATTAATCTTGCTTAACGTGGCTTTCAGTATTTAAAATGCATAACAACTCAAGCAAAACAACAACAATAAACAGCATTTGCATAGAACAAAAGCCAATCATTACTTGAGTCCTTTCACCGACTCCAGTGTGCCAAAATGAAACAAAAACAACTTTTTGCACAAACTGGGGGCTTTTTGCAGCAATATCATGCATGGCTTTCTATGTGAATATTCATGTCCTCTTTCCACTTCTCTCCCCCACCCCCAGGCATGATTTGAATCATGTTTTGCCAGAACTCTTTTGCTATCTTGAATTTTTTTTCCTGATACATTACATATTTAAATTATATAAAAATGAATTTTAGAATATACATATTAAAAATATCACAAATTACTGTGGAAAGGGGATAGAAGATATTTAAGAATGAGCGCATATGAAACTGGCACGGACCAGATAATAGACTAATTTCATCCTTCTCCAGTTGGGAGATGCCATTTTACTTTTCTTCAGTGATCCAGAGCGCCAGACATAGTGTCACTCTGGAGTTCTATGGAAGTTTAGGTGGGGGCTCACAGACCCATCTGCCCAATGGGGAGGGCCAGGGGCCAGCACCAATCCTGGTAGGCCCTACTGAGGTACCGGGTCCCTAGTGGTTACCCTATGATGCTGATTGCTGATGGCATACTTTAAAGGCAGTTTCCAGATGGCTTTTTGCTAACACAGTTGTAACTTTTGCAAACGGCGCATTAGAATTCACTGCATACCTTTGGCAGCCCCAGGGCAAGGAACTGTAAATACAAAGTGGAAATGTAAATAAAAAGGAGATAAGAGCAGCTCCTTCCACAGACAAAGACCACACTCACAGAGCACAGGCAATCCACTTACTTGGTGTTATCTTAATTTACTGTGTGTTGATTGGAACCTTTTCAAAAGGAATCGGGAAGGTTGTTTCTTTTACTGGATAACTGAGCACAGTTCAATGTTCTTTTAAGAATATGCATATTTAAAGGGCTAGGCTTATGCGGGTGCTGGGCTACACAAATCCAGGTCTAAGTCATCACAGGTTTCCTTGGGAGATTTCTACTTGCCAATGGGAGCCTGGTGACTCATTGAAGATCTGTCTGCTCTAGGAGTAGGCAACTATAACAACAACAACAACAACAATTCATTATTTATGCCCCGCCCATCTGGCTGGGTTTCCCCAGCCACTCTGGGTGGCTTTCAACCGAATATTAAAAACAATACAGCCTCAAACATTAAAAACTTCCCTAAACAGGGCTGCCTTCAGTTGTCTTTTAAAAGTAAAATAGTTGCTTATTGCCTTGACATCTGCTGGGAGGGCGTTCCACATGGCAGGTGCCACTACCGAGAAGGTCCTCTGCCTGGTTCCCTGTAACCTCACTTCTCGCAGTGAGGGAACTGCCAGAAGGCCCTCAGCGCTGGACCTCAGTGGACGGATGATGGGGGGAAAGACTGTGGGCCCGACTAAGACTGGGACAAAAAAGGGGGGAAGTCCAGCCATTTCCATCACATGGTAGCAATATGCAAAGTTCATGGGAACCGCATGAACTGTTCTGTGCTCTAACTACACCCATGAAAGAGATCATATTGATTTAGACTAGAATATTCTTCTAGTGTCTTGCCAACAATTGCATTTTTGAATGTGTTCAGCTATGATTTAAAGCATCACCCCAGACCATCGCTGTTCATGTATGTTGCAATGAAGCTGGCTTCTTACTTATAATTGTTCATTGAAGAACAGGGCATCCTCCAGGGCTGAGGATATGAAGCATCTTCTACCTCTATGAGCACGGGATTCTTGGTAACCATCCCTAATTGTTTGTGTTTGGCTTATTTATTTAAACACAGGTGTAGGGGTAACAGGTATGAAGGGAGGAGACCACTGCCTTCTAAAAGTGTCTTGGCTAGGACTGAAAGTGCATTTTCATTCACTGCAGAGTCTGGGGACTCTTGTCATTTTAAATTTCCCGTGAGTCGAGCCGCTCTGTGATGTGCCACATCAGGTTGTGTCAGTCACTTCACCTTAGTCATGTACCAATGAAGAGATTTCAACTGGAGCAGAAAGTTGGGAAGGCTTTTTAAAGCAGCTTGAAGATGACAACAGCTTTGCTCTTTCCAAAGTCTTGCTTCCGGATAAGGAAAGAGCAAACGCACATCTAAGAAAAGTAGACGGCAAGGTCTTTACAAACTCCAGGAAGTCCGAACAACAGCCATCTGGATTCTGTGTACAGTTTTTTGATTTATCAACCTCAAAATCTGACAGGCTGTGGATGAATTCTGTGAGAATGTTGATTATTCTTTGGCCCATTCTAATTGACATGTTGGGTCAGTTCCATAGGTCATCTAGCTTAGGGTTGGGGGAATTGTGACATTTCAGATATTTGTTGAGCAACAGCTCCCATAATTCCTGGCCATTGGCTCTGCTGGCTGGGGCTGATGGAGGGCCCCGTCTAAGTCCCCCATCCATGAACTAGCTCTACATTCTAGCTGGTCTCAGTTATCAAGAATTATATTCAGAACACTGGTGGTTACTAACCCTGATGACTACGTTGTGCCTCCTCTGTTGGAGGCAGTATGCTTCTGAATACCAATTGTTGGAAACTGCGGAAGGGAAGAGTGCTGGGGTGCCAGTGTCCTGCTTGTGGACATGGCATAGGCATGTGGTTGATGAGAACAGAATGCTAGACTAGATGTGCCAATGATCTGGTCCATGAGTCCTTCTAAGCCCTGTCAATTTGCATGGGCAAGGGCAGGAAGTGAAGGTAGCCACTTATAATCCGATATCTCTTGCTGGTATCTCTGGTTGCCTTTTCTTTATACAATTGTAAAGAGTACTAGCTAGATACTGATTTTAGCTGCGGGGGGGGGGGGGGAGTAACCACGCCAGCTTCAGAGCTGGTTGTCGTTTTTTCGATGGTTTGAAAGTGTGTTTAAGGAATGGATGGGTTTTAGGTTCTTTAGAATTCCTCTGATCCACCCCTAAAATGCCCAGTTTCAGCCTTTTCCAGTATCAAAGCACTAATGACGGAACTGCCACTGCAGCGAGGAAGGCTGTGATTGTGCACCTCCTTCTAGGACCACAGACTTTCCTTGCCAGACTGTGGAGAAGGAATTTCATGGCATCCTAGAGCCTCAAATCTGCCCACCCTGGCCTCATACGATTGCTCCCTGGGCCTCCCTTTGAAATGTATTTTGAAGAAACATCATTGCCATATATCCCTATTTTGTAGCACTATATTATGTCAATAGCTGTAGTTTGGGCCTACAGTTCTGTCATGAGCAGTTAAGTTATTTATTAGATTCCTGTTCCTTTATCCATGATGAAACCACGGGAGAAGGCACCAATTACAATATTCCTTAAGCAATGACTGTAAATACTTCAATCCATCCTTCTCTTCTTCTGTTTTGCAACACAGACAAAATAGCACTGTGCATTATTATTTTACTTTAAAACTGGGGATTCTAAAGCAAAAACCTTTCTTTCCCGTGGTTTCTCAGAGGCAATTACAGAAGTAGGATGTGATTTATCTCTCCTGCCAGTCAGGATATTACCGCTAAGCTCAGACCAACCATTCCCTTTCGAGTGTAAAAATATGCTCTGAACTGTGTTTTCCAAAGCTTTCCTGTGGATTTTGTTCTACGTTATTAATAAAATCAGGAAACAGTTTCCAGTATAAGAATGTGAACCTGTCCAGCTCGTAATGTTAAGTGAATTACAAATCTAGCACAATTTCACCCCAGGCTAAAATACTGTTTTCAGGGCTGGGCCAGCACAATTTTACTGCTGCAGAAGCATGGAGAGTGCTGCTTCTCCCCTGACCTCAGTACCCCCCCAATGCACCTCTCCTGCTCCATTGACTCCACTGACACCCCCCCGCCCACATAAAAAGGGGAGAACAAGGAAGCTGAAAAGGAGGCTGGTGGGGAGGGGAGGAGTCAGTGTTGTGAAGGAGGAGAAGGCATCAGTGGCAGAGGAGGAATTGGGTGGCAAGTGGGTCTGGTTCTGCTGCCCTAAAGCAATTGTTTCACCTTGCCACATCGGCAAACGGGACTTTACTGTTATGGTTCCCGTGTTGTACATGTGGGGTGTGATCCATGAGAGGCAGTCAAGTACAAAATTCCTTGAAATGCTAAAGAAGACATGCGAGGGAATGTTTAGTCCAGCCAGTCGAAACTTCCTGTTTCTCCTGGCTGGAGCATCCTTCCTTTTGCATGTGATAGAAGGTGGGCGTGACCTAACCTGTCCAGGTAACAAAAGGATGAGTCACGCAGCAACCTCTCTCCTTTTGACTTTCTTCTTTGATTGACCAGCTTTTAGCTAGGACTGCTCTGCTAGGTCTCAGCTAGCAGAAGCACTGGGATTATTCCCCCCCCCATGGGGTAGATCCACATGTACATATTTGTAACTAAGTCTGCCTTCAGGAATCCAACTGTGAACTGATGTAAGTAAACTTCTTTTATTGACTTTGAATAAGATTGTGGCGTCTTTATTCTTTTAAGAGGGATTCAAGGGAACTTACCAGGAACGTACAATTCAACCTGAAGACAGACTGAATTGTATAATAGTGAGAGTCTCACACGAGCCTGCAACCAGCTACCTGCTGTGCATGTAAAAAGGGGAATGTAACTCTGCTAAGTAAAGGAACTTGCTAGTGTAAGTTAGGTAAAAGGATATTAATAAACAATATATCCTTTCCTACCGTCCTGAACATTCCCACAGTACACTGCATTGGAATCTTTTGACCATCACCTTTGGGACTTTTAATCCTATTATTCCTAATAAGAACGCTTCAGGCTTTGGGGGAATAGCGATTTTGAATATCTTTTTAAATATATTATGTATCATTTCTCAGAAGCCTGTTGCTTTTTTACAAGTCCACCACATATTGGGGGGGGGGGGGAATCCCTTCTGCCTGTTGCCACTTCCAAGTCATGTTTGAATTCTTAAGGTGCTGAACTAGCACTTTAGCCACATTATTGATAGCCGTACAGTAAGTTATGCTTTGGTGCGTGGTGGGGTTTGGGGTGGATCAGTTCAAATGCTTGCCTGCAGAAGAGGTATTATCTTCACAGAGGCTTCAGTGTTCCTGTAGTTGCTGCCAGTCCATGTAGCCAATATAGGAGCTCATAGTTGAGAGGCTCATTTTAGCCCTCTTTCTCACTTGAAGTTCTTTGGAAGGAGAGAGCTACCTTTATTGTTTTCCACTCAATGGAAGCTTAACTTGCCCAGGCTTTATTCACTCCTCGCTGTTTCTGGCATCAGCTGCTCTGCTCTGCCATTTCCTACTGACTGTAGACAAAAAGCACTTGATGCCAGGGAGAAATCAGGAAGCATCTGACTAATGTGTGAACTGACCCCATGTGCTCATTCCACTGCAATGGAGAGGGAAAGGGTTGGCACGAGCTGAACAGAAATTCAATAAGTAGCCATGTGCATTGGCCTTAGATGTTCCTTGTCAAATATTTCAATTCATGGTTGTGTCTCTCGTGACTGACACGCAATGCTATTAAATGCATACGTGATTCAGGATACTGCACTGCTTTCAAGTGCCAGGATGGCATCTTTTTAAATTAGCTTAACGTCTAGAAACCTTGAAAATGGAAAAAAAAAAGCTACTTTTTTTAAACAAACACAATCTCACTGAAGAGGTGCACTCATGGATTGCAATAAATTATGCTGAATGTATCAATTTAAAAGAAATCACTGAGCACATGAAGAGAATCATTAATATGTTTCTGTGCCCACTGCTTATCAATATGCTTCTGCTATTCCTTTATTTTGCTTAATTTCATGTATAGAATTAAATGAGGTGTTTATTCCCCCATGAGGCAGCTTACATCTGCAAATCTTAGCCCGGCAAGAGAAGAGACCCTAATCAGACACTTAAATGACCAATCTCTCTTTTATGTGATAATTCTGAGGTCAGTAACTAACTAATTGGCTACTTATGTCTACCCCAGCTGTTTGTAACTGTCTATATGCAAATAGCTTGTGAAAGCTGCACTGCATATGCTGTCATGTCTCAATTAGTGCTCCCCTGCTAGTTCCTTACAAACATACACACACGAACGATGAAATTAAACATGTCCACTGTGCTCATCCCACATAACACAGGTTCTCAGACTGTGCTCTGTGGACCACTAGTGGTCTGCAAGGTTCATTCTGGTGGTCTGTGGCATTTCCTTGTTCAATATTCATCTTGATTTTCAGTTGTAGCATCATTGCTTTTTTTCTTATATTGTATTTTGATGTATTACAATTTGAATGCAAATTGTCATACAATAAGATACCCCGTACAAGAAACAAAAGTGGCAATAAAAAACACAGTTAAAATGAATATACCACCTAGCACAGCATGGTCCAATTATGACAATCGACTGAAAGATCATTAAACGATCCACCAAGACCATCAACAATTTTAAAATGGTCCATGGGGGTTGGGAGAAGAGAAATTTTGGGAAACATACAGCATCACTGTGGCTGTAGACCTGGTGCTTCTCCTCAACAGGGTGTCCCTGAATGAAGTGAGAGTACACACCTCCAGAACCCCTTCCAACAGCGATGAGTTACCTGTGGCTGTCTAGATATTGTTGGACTACAATCCTCATCAGCCTCGGCCAAGAATAGCCAGTAGTTAGGAATGTGGTAGTTAGAGTCCAGTAATGTCTGAAGGTCTGTAGGTTCCCCATCCTTGCACTATAAGTTTTTTGTTAAAAGTTTAGAAATAAACCCGTCCTGGAGCCAAAATTTAATGGACAGGAAAACCAAGGGCTAGACTTGTTTGAGGATGGAACATGAAAGTGCAACATAGGCAGGGTTGCCATATTTTGAAAAGCAAAAAAAGAAGATGCATTTGCCGACATGTACTTTTAACTATGGGAAGTGGGTGGCGCTGTGGTCTAAACCACAGAGCCTAGGGCTTGCCGATCAGAAGGTCGGCGGTTCGAATCCCCACGACGGGGTGAGCTCCCGTTGCTCGGTCCCTGCTCCTGCCAACCTAGCAGTTCGAAAGCACACAGTGCAAGTAGATAAATAGGTACCGCTCTGGCGGGAAGGTAAACAGCATTTCCGTGCGCTGCTCTGGTTCGCCAGAAGCGGCTTAGTCATGCTGGCCACATGACCCGGAAGCTGTACGCCGGCTCCCTTGGCCAGTAAAGCGAGATGAGCGCCACAATCCCAGAGTCATCCGTGACTGGACCTAATGGTCATGGGTCCCATTACTTTACTTTTAACTACGGATCATTTTGCTGACTCTCATTTTAAATACTCCTACTATATGTAGGCTATAGCAGCTGTGATATGTTGTTAGTAGCAATGTTCTTAACTTTCAACAACAACAACAACAACAACAACAACAACAACAACAACAACATAATAATAATAATAATAATAATAATAATACACATTTCTCCCTGACTTGCCACATAAACGTATTTGGGCTTATGTTTACACCTTTGTGAACATAAGCATGCACCGAACAATTTATTAAAATGTTTGACATGTACAAATAGACTCTCCTTAAGGACAGGGGGATGTCAACTCTTGCCCTCCCAGACTCCTTCTCCAATACCTTGTAGCTGAGCCACCAAGCTTTTAGTTCAGCCACAAGAGAAGGGATTTATACAGTATGTAGCTAGTTTAAGATGCTGCTCTGTTGTGATTCTCTGCTGCAGACTAGCTTAGCTGGGTGCCTTAGACCTGAGTCTAATGCACTAGAAAAACCTAATTGGGTTACTGTAAACAAACAAACAAACAAAAAACCCAGACGTTTTGCCAAATATTAAAAATTCACCCGGACAGAAATTTTTATCCTGAAAAAGAGGACATGTCCTGGAAAAAGAGGACATATGGAAACCCTAAACATAGGGTTTGGGAGGCCTGGAAGCTATATGTTCATAGGTCCCCTCCAAAGCCCAATCAGATGAGCCCCTACCATGCAACCATTGCCTAGCCATGATAGGAAGCAATGAGCAGGTGGTACAGACCCCTATGAATATCCCCATCCCATGCAGCATTTGTTATCGCATGACAAGAGTGATGTCATTGATTCGGCCAACAAGGCCTGTCATTTGGAGTATGAGCAGCCTGTTCATATCCCTGCTCGTCATTACTATCATAAGAATCTTGAAACACTAACAATGTGATAGCTGAATTTGCTTCTTCCTTTTGTTTTGTAAGTCTGAGGGCAGAGGGGCCATGTTGTTCTTTATGGATAAGTAAGCTGCTCTTACGCGGGTGGCGCTGTGGTCTAAACCACAGAGCCGAGGGCTTGCCGATCAGAAGGTCGGTGGTTCGAATCCCCGCGACGGGGTGAGCTTCCAATAGGGACACTTGGAGGGTCTGTTCCTACGTTGCTACATTCCAAAAGCAATCAATAGCATGAGCTAATAATAATAAAATAATATTTTTTTATTTATATCCCGCCCATCTGGCTGGGTCTCCCCAGCCACTCTGGGCGGCCTCCAACAGACACAAAATACATTAAAATCACAGGTTAAAAGCTTCCCTAAATAGGGCTGCCTTGAGGTATTTTCTGAATGTCAGATAGTTGTTCATCTCCTTAACCTCTGCTGGGAGGGCGTTCCACAGGGCGGGCGCCACTACTGAGAAGGCCCTCTGCCTGGTTCCCTGTAGCTTTGCTTCTCACAGTGAGGGAACCGCCAGAAGGCCCTCTGCGCTGGATCTCAGTGGGGGTGGAGACGCTCCTTCAGGTATACAGGACCGAGCTGGGAAATCTCCTGCACTAGAATAGCAGGAAGAAGCCCTGGGCCTTGCAGAAAGTTGCTCTTTGAATTCTTGCCACTAACCACGAGTTTAAAACAGATTTAACTTGAGAGGCAGATTTCAGAAGACCATTTCATTGGGGTTTTGAAAAAGCACTCTCTTGATCTTGATAAATGGCTTCTGTGCATCTAGATATTTATTTGGATAACGGCGGCTTCATATTTCAGCATCAAAAAGGCATACATTCTTTATAACTCATTCTCCCTTCCAAGGAGGTTTGCTTTCTGAGGCTTTGCCTGTGCTTTCTGTAGGACACCCAAATGCTGACAGCTTGAAGAATGTGCTGAAGCCAGCAAGCAGAAGACACAATCGATTCTCTGGTCCTTTTAAAATGTTTTTTTTTCTCCCCTTCACAGTTCATATTCTGAATGACGGTCTTAACGGGTCCCTTTATTTCGAAAATGAAAAATGAAGCCCTTAAGAAAGCAAATGCTGTTAGCGACTATGCTAAAGTGATAATAGCGTACGATGGATGAACATTGTCAACACTTCAGGAAACCCAGGGAAAAAAGACTTAAGGTGATCTCCGAAAGACTATAACGCATTTGTAGTGTTTAAAGAAAATAAACAGATCTATTGCTGTTCCTCATAATCTGCTGGCGATCATTTGGATTAAAGGTTCGGTGAGTTAGTTTCTGAAAAAGGATGTTGCCTGCTTCATTGTTATGTTACATAGATATCCCAAGTTTTCCTTCCTTACAGCAGTTTGAAGACTTAAAAAACTAACAAGCAAAGAAGCTGGATCTTTATGATGTAAACTGGGTGCTTGTGGTCAATTAAGGTAGAAGAGGTGGAGTATTTTCAGATCCTTCAGCTGTGGTTGGCACCAAGGGCCGGGGGGGGGGGGGTGGAAAGCTTTGCTGACTGCTACAACTCCTGCTTCTCCTCTTACCTGATCTTCATTTGAGGCCCTTCTTTGAGTACCTACTCTGAGGGAGGTTTGCAGTATGGTGACAATGGAGAGGGCCTCTTTGGTTGTGGCTCCCTGCTTGCGGAGTGCGGTTTTTAATTTATTAGATTTATTTACTGCCCTTCATTATAAGATCTCAGGGTGGTTCACAGAATAAAATATAGGATAAAAACAAGTAAATAAGTAAAACAAAACAGCAAAACAATAACACTCCCTTCCTACAGATAGATTTAAAAGGCTGTAGAGTATTAATCAGTCAAAGGCCTGGTTGAAGGGGAATGTTTTTGCCTGGTTCCTAAAGGTGTGTAATGAAGACTCCAGGCGAACCTCCCTGGGGAGAGCATTCCACAAACGGGGAGCCACTGCAGAGAAGGCCTGTTCTCCAAACCTCACATGGAGGAGGCACAAAAAAAAGGCCTCAGATAATGAACGCAGTGTCAAGGACTGTTTATATGGGGAGAGGTGGTCCTTCAGGTAGTGCAGCCTTGAGCTGTTTAAAGCTTTATAGGTCAAGACCAGCATATTGAAATGGGCCCAGAGGCTGGCCTGGTGCCATTGTTAACATCCTTTCAGGGCCATCTTTTTACTTGTATTTCTCGCTGTTTTAAGGGCTCCCTTTTATGCTGCTATTTTCAATATTTTTAAAATAAATCTACCTCATCTGTTCCGGGTGTGCTTTTTTTGGAGAATACCTTAGGTATTGAATTCAGTTCCTAAGTTACTTTGTTGCTAAGTAACTTTGTGAACTTGAGACTCAAGGAACAGAGTGACTTTAGCTATAGTTTCTATGAACATTAAGGTAAGGTACTGGGAATCTCTCAGCCCAGACTGGTTGGTAGCAAGGAATGGCGGGGATGGTTTTAGACTCAGGTCATTTGGCTGCTGCCAACCCAACAAGGGATGGCCCCATTGTTTTTTGGTCCTTGGTAATGATGATGATGCTACAATTGTCACTTGATTACCCACTCTGTCTGTCTTGCCCAGAAAATAAGAGGCAGTACGTTATGAGAGTGAAACACTACGGTAGTTGTACTGGACACTACCTCATCTGCCAACACCTGCTGGGATAGCTCAGTCGGTAGAGCATGAGACTCTTAATCTTAAGGTTATGAGTTCGAGCCCCATGTTGACAGACAGAGTGGGTAATCAAGTGACAATTGTAGTATCATCATCATCATTACCAAGGACCAAAAAACAATGGGGCCGTTCAAGAAGGATACTGACAAGCTGGAACGTGTCCAGAGGAGGGCAACCAAAATGGTCAAAGGCCTGGAAACGATGCCTTATGAGGAACGGCTTAGGGAGCTGGGTATGTTTAGCCTGGAGAAGAGAAGGCTGAGGGGTGATATGATAGCCATGTTCAAATATATAAAAGGATGTCATATAGAGGAGGGAGAAAGGTTGTTTTCTGCTGCTCCAGAGAAGCGGACACGGAGCAATGGATTCAAACTACAAGAAAGAAGATTCCACCTAAACATTAGGAAGAACTTCCTGACAGTAAGAGCTGTTCGACAGTGGAATTTGCTGCCAAGGAGTGTGGTGGAGTCTCCTTCTTTGGAGGTCTTTAAGCAGAGGCTTGACAGCCACCTGTCAGGAATGCTATGATGGTGTTTCCTGCTTGGTTGGACTGGATGGCCATTGTGGTCTCTTCCAACTCTATGATTCTATGAAGCTTCTCAGCCTATACTATATTATGTTGAACTTGAGATACAGTTCAGTTCAGTTCTTTATTCGACCGTCAGTCAGAAAAGATACATTTCCATACAAAATTAAAACATCTAAAACATCTAAAAGAACTTTGGAGTAAAACATAGCCAACAATAAAATGAAGCTATACCGATAAACCCATGTCGATGCTGTCAATCTTGCGACGCTTAAGAGCTAGAAAAAGAAATTTGGCCACCAGGGAGGCTGTTTTTCCAGTAACATTATTCAACAAATACAGAACCTGTCTTTCTCTGGATAGAGAGCTAAGTTGACATAGGAGTGGAGCTATAAGATTTTGCCTGAGATCTGCATAGAAAGGGCAGGTCAGGAGAATATGTTCGGTGGACTCTACCACTCCCAGGGCACAATGACAAGTTCTCTGAGCATATGGGTCTCCCCTGAACCTTCCCCACAATACCGCAGATTCGAGGACATTTAATCTGGCCGCTGTGAGGAGTCTATGGTATTCCACATAGTGGATTTCCACGAGATAAGGGGCTGGTGTAGCCTGATAGATCTGATCCCCCAGGAACATCCCTGATTTCACAAGGGCCGTGTCCTCTTGTCTAGCGATATCACTCAATCTCTGGGAGATAACATGAGATACAATTATGTGAAATGGGTAAGAAATGAACTTATCCATGGAGCTTGAAAGCTTAGGCATTATCACCAACAAAGAAGGATCCGGTAACTTCCACCTTAACGATTTTTATTCTTTTTTCATTTCCTAGGATCAACATGGCAATGCGACTCCAAGGCCATTTTTGCAGCTCACAATCTGGTGGAAAATGTGTGTTGTGAGGGTTAAACGATCCCTTTATGGCAAGTAGCAGCTCATTTCAGTTAAAAGCTCCAACCGGATGGGTGCCAAGATGCCACAATTTAATTAAAATACGGATTACATCATTTCTTGCTACATCACTTGCCGAAAATATCAAGCACTCTGATCGCATTTATAATTAATTAGTGTGCATAGTGTAGTAAATTAACATAATAAATAAAGTTCTAATTACAGGAGCTATACATACAATTACTGAAGGAACAATCATCATTAGCAAGAGAGCTTTGTTATTGCGTTAGAACTGGCGTAGGTTTGCAGCTTTATTTATCAGGGAAACTTTCTCCAAGCCAAATTGCAGCAAAACCAATTATTACAAACAAGGCTGTCTCCCCCTCCGCCCCCGCTATGGCCTTACGGGGAATGGAGAGTTGCGAGACTCTCATCTCCTCTTCTCCAAAATACTTGGGTAAGATGAAAGCTGGCGGTAGAGAGATGGATAAATGAAAACAAAGGGATACACTTAGCGGTAACAATGAGTGGATGAACCCCATCTCCCCACCACTACGGATGCTTCAAATCTCCCTCTTCAGATTCCTTGCAATTGAAATAGTTTTTTGGTTTTTTTCAGGCTATCTCAGACAATTCACACAAAAGCTCAGAAATGTGGGGGGAACTGGCATGGAATTCTGACTGGTACCAAACGCAATGAAACTTTGTTTTTGCTCACTCTCATAGGCTTTGGACCATAAGGCCATAACTGATGGATATACCTTGTTAAATTTTACTCTGCACTTGAATTTGTGTCACTTGCTGGGCACTGTCAACGAAACATCATAGCATTTACAGCAGGGCTAGAAAGGTTGTGTTAGGCTAGAACTGAACATGGAGAATGCTCCCACCTATCAGTGGGTGAGTGGAGAATTTCATCCTGCTGGGTTCTAATTCCCCAGCACATTCACTGTGGGGAACACACTGGTGAAGGAGACCTCTGCAGCCTTTCCCACCCCTTGGCAGCCTCAGATCATACTGGGCAGCTCGACCCAACCCAGGACTATATGTGGTTGTCTCAACATGACTTGGGCCAAGCCCAGATCATAGAATTGTAGAGTTGGAAGGGATCCCAATGGTCATCTAGAGCAACCCTTTGCAATGCAGGAATCTCATGTGAAGCATCCAAATCGGCACAATTCAGTTCAGGTGTCAGGCTTTTGTTGAATCCAGCACACAGCCCTAGTGTGCATATTCCTGCCTG
This sequence comes from Darevskia mixta, assembly GCA_034641385.1. Taxonomy (NCBI): domain Eukaryota; kingdom Metazoa; phylum Chordata; class Lepidosauria; order Squamata; family Lacertidae; genus Darevskia; species Darevskia mixta. Next base: position 14,082,638 of record JAWWNH010000105.1, read on the forward strand.
AACACTGCTCTATAAAACAGTTTGATCTGCTATAGTATTTGATGTTTGAAGTCTTTAGTGATAAGCAGAGCTCCCAGTTCGTTTGTCACTTGTTTTAGGTAATATATGGTACCCAGGGAAGGAAAATGTTGTGATTCCTTGCTTGTGAATGTCAAATTTACCTACATTTATGCACTTCTGAGATGTGCCACACAGTTTTCATCTTCCCACTGCATAATTGTCACGTTTTGGCAAAACTAAAACTAATTATAGTGTTGCGATGTGATGTTTTACACAAGCTGATTGCTTGATTGTTTGTTAGAACCCTTCAAATGAATCAGATGAATGTTTAAGCCACGGCAGGATTCCTCCTGTGGCAAGGAAACGGCTCTGCTGACATTTGGATAGGGTCAGTTCCAATACAAGTTCAACAACCGGAATGTAAAATAGCTAACATATTTTCATTACTGGCTAACCATTGTTTGTGTTCAGAAAGAGCTCAGCCAGTGGGAAGGATACACAATGCTAGCCTCCCAGCATCACTGCCACTGTCACTTAACAGGAGAGCCATGGATTGACTCTGCTGGTCCACCTGCATAGCCCCAACCTCCCTGCTGTCGTTGGGAGAATAGCATTGCAGCTCCACCCCACTGGACGAACTGCATCTCCTTTCCTTGGGAAGATTACTGCTGATTCATAACCCAGAATGGTCAGCTGGTGGGAGTAGGTGGGGAAAGGTTGAGAATTCATTCCCTGGGAAAGAAGAGGAGGCATAGAACAGGGGTAGGCAACCTAAGGCCCGTGGGCCAGATGCGGCCCATGGGCCTTCTCAATCCGGCCCGCAGACGGTCTGGGAATCGGCATGTTTTTACATGAGTAGAATGTGTGCTTTTATTTAAAATGCATTTCTGGGTTATTTGTGGAGCATAGGAATTCGTTAAAAAAAATTCAAAATATAGTCCTGCCCACCACATAGTCTGAGGGACGGTGGACCGGCCCACAGCTGAAAAACGTTGCTGACCCCTGGCATAGAATAATTGAATCTTAGAGTTGTAAAAGACCCGAGGGTTATCTGGTCCACCCCCCCTGAAATGCAGGAATTTCAGCTAAAGCATCCATTACAGACGGCCATCCAACCCCACGAGCATATGTGAGCTCATGTGCGCATGTGAAGAATGGTAATAGTTATGCAAAAGAGTGGGTGAGGCCAGAGAGCACTCTTCGCCTCACATGAAAATAATTGTGCAGGGGTTGGAACATCTGAACAGGGTGTATATCTTTACCAAACAACATATTCAGAGAGGGCCTTCAGACCCTGACACACTAATTTATTGATTTCCGGTTTGGTAATATAAGAACTTTGCTTGTAAAAGAACTAGAAACAACAAATATAAAAGAATATGCAGAATGCAATGAGAGAAATTGGGGGCTTTTACTTCTGCGTATTTTTGAGAAAAGCGGGAGGACAGTGTGGCATGGAGAGGAGTTGTTGTCCGCCCCACAATTGTACAGAAAAATGAACAACTTCAAAGAACTTTTGATAGATTATGTCAAGTCAGTGTGAGAACCAACCAGCAATAACAAGCTGGGTATGATTAAACTTTCTGCACCAACAGGTATCAAGAGGCGCAACGGTGCAGAAGAAGAAGAAGAGTTTGGATTTGATATCCCGCTTTATCACTACCCAAAGGAGTCTCAAAGCGGCTAACATTCTCCTTTCCCTTCCTCCCCCACAACAAACACTGTGAGGTGAGTGGGGCTGAGAGACTTCAGAGAAGTGTGACTAGCCCAAGGTCACCCAGCAGCTTCATGTGGAGGAGTGGAGACGTGAACCCAGTTCACCAGATTACGAGTCTACCGCTCTTAACCACTACACCACACTGGCTCTCAGGGGATGGCACAAGAAGAGCAATGTGGGATGTTAAACACAGAAGAGTTTCTGCTGGTTATTTTCCGCAGCAATGAAAAGCTGTTCAGGAAAAACAGAAAGAGGAGGCAAATTGTTTCAATGAATTCTTTTGGGTCTCCTTAGGTCGCAAAGCACTACCCAGGAAGAGAGAAGTGAGAAGAACATGAAGCCAAATCGTAAAAGCGAAGTACCCCTTGCACTGAGGAGTTGGTTTCAACATGAAAGCCCAAGAGAGGCTTCTGGGTAACAGTAACAGAAGCAAGTTATTTGACTATTTTATACCTCAACCTCTCCAAAGAGAGCAGATTTTCAGCATGTATATGTTCCCCTCAGTGTTGGCAGCACAGATTCCAAAGGCTAAGAAGAAATCCTTGTAAAGCTTAGAAGGGGGAAACTCTTTCAGGCTAAGGGCCACATTGCTTCATGGTCAGACTTCCAGGGGCCACATACAATCTGTCAATTTCAGTTTATCTCACGTCATCAGTTCTGCACATTCCCACATGAGTTTCCACTAAAAAAAATAAAATAAAAATTCTCGTGAAAATTCAGACAGCAATTTCCTGCAAATCTCTCCTAATGTACACATTTTTGTATGCAGTCTTACCAAACACACATATTTTCACAAAGCAGTTTTCCTTTATATAACACGTTGGTATGCTGTTTTCACAAACGTATGCCTTTTGGGGCACATAGCTTGGCCTGAGAGCCATAGTGCAAAATTCGAAGAAGTGTGAATTTTGACAAATGGCTGCGTTTTGGCATGCATATTGTTTCAGGAAGTGTGAACTAGGCAGGTTCACCTTGAAATGTGAACTGAATCAAATTTGCCCATACCAGACCTACCCTGCTGCCAAGCCTCCATCCAGGCAACAAGAGTAGTCATAATTCAAGTGCCTGTTACCACCAGATAAAATCACCAGAGGGAAGTGATTGTGCAGGGAATTGAAAACTGGAGGATCTTATTTTGACCTCCACGTTGAACTTCCCTGGGCCCAAGAATCCCCACCCCCTGTCTTTGAGAAGGCAGGCAAGTGGGCTTTGAGAAACCAAGGCTGAGGTGGGTGAGGCTTTTGGTTTTCTGATCCCTGCTGCTACTCTGGGGAAAGGAGAAACGAGGACAGGACATGTTCTAGGGCTGTTCATGAGAATGAATAGGCTGTCAAAGGTGAAGATGCCAAAAATTCTTTCAGCAAAATTACGCAGGTCTCTCTCTCTCTCTTTTTAAATTTAGATCACCAACAACCAAAACACAAACAGTGAAAACCCCCAGGCAGCCGATACATCGGATATACATGAACAATGAAACATATTCAACTCAATCATATGTACAATTCTATATATATTAACAATCCACAAGGTTTATTTAGCTTTTAATGTTTTGATTACCCCAAATTGTTCAAACCTATCCAAATATTTCAGTAGGTTCTCAAGCCAATTTTCCTCTTTCTCACTGACCTTAAACCCTTTCATTCTGCGTATTTTCTCAGTTCGGTACAGTGGTACCTCAGGTTACATACGCTTCAGGTTAAGAACTCTGCTAACCCAGAAATAATGCTTCAGGATAAGAACAGAAATTGTGCTCTGGTGGCGCAGCGGGAGGCCCCATTTGCTAAAGTGGTGCTTCAGGTTAAGAACAGTTTCAGGTTAAGAACGGACCTCCGGAACAAATTAAGTACTTAACCAGAGGTACCACTGTATTCTAAAATTACAATGTTATTCAATTTTTTTCTCCATTGGTTCACCCCTAGCTCTTCTGCATTTTCCCCATTACTCTTGCACCATTTTAAGCTGGCTGCAATGCCCCGAACTTATGGAATCAGAGGGCAAGATATGCATTTACATTCCCCTCTTTCTGTCTTCCATGACTCTGCCCTCATCTGTTCTCAAGTGTCTTCTGTAGTGATCATTTAACAACAAATACCAGAGATGTTAGTCCTTGTTTCTGTGTGGTGTGTGTGAAGATGCTTGACCTTTACAGGCCTCTTGTTTATTTTGAAAGTGCAGAAGTCTTTGGATCAAAAGATGCACAGGGATTGCCCAAGGGCTTGTCTGCACTACTATCTGAGCACAGAGTTCAAGCTGATTGAAACCGCGGCTGAATTGCAGCGTTTGAACTAAAAACATTCCGAATTGGTGTTAATACAGGAAGAAGCTGGGCTGGTATCATTCAAACAGCATCATTTTGAAATGAATCAAATATTCCTCCTTCAGTGGGAATGAGATTGTTTGGTGATATAAATCGCAATATGAGGGGTTTTTTTGGGGGGAGGGCAACATTCATGATTACTTGCGTACCCTCCAACATTTCTCTGATGAAAATAGGGACATCCTATTCCATAATAATAACAATTTTCTTATTTATAACCCGCCCATCCGGCTGAGTGCTTCCAACATATATAAAAACACAATCAAACAGTAAACATTTTAAAAAACCTTCTCTATACAGGGGCTGCCTTCAGATGTCTTCTAAAGGTTGTATAGTTACTTATCTCCTTGGCTCACTCCATACTCTCCAACATTTCTCCCATGAAAAATAGGGACGTCCTAAGCCAGTGATGGCTAACCTTGACACCCCAGATGTTTTGGAACTACAACTCCCATCATCCCTAGCTAACAGGATCCGTGGTCAGGGATGATGGGAGTTGTAGTCCCAAAACAGTGATGGCTAACCTTGACACTCCAGATGTTTTGGGACTACAACTCCCATCATCCCTGACCACTGGTCCTGTTAGCTAGGGATGATGGGAGTTGTAGTTCCAAAACATCTGGAGTGTCAAGGTTAGCCATCACTGCGGGAAAGAGGGACATTCCAGGATCAAATCAGAAACCGGGATGGCTTCTGTAAATCTGGGACTGTCCTTGGTATGATTTGGTATGTATGATTGGTACATATATGAACCTTATATTCCACTATGGAATATCTTCTATACCACTAATTCATTTTAAAGCTTTCTGTGATGATTATGCTTTTTATTTTATTGCCTTGTAATTTTCTTCTTCTTCCTTTTATGATGCTTTTATTATTATTTTTAGCTTGATGTTTTGTTTGTTTGTCTTGGGTGATTTTTTTTTAAAAGAATTCCTCCTTCAACTTCATATATTTCATTGCAATATTCATTGTGTTATTTGTGGCTAGATATAAATGGATCAGGATGTTTTGCACTGTATTACTTAGATAAGGTTTTTCTGAAGTTTGTATGCAGCTTATACCAAAGAAAATGCAAGGTAATTATTATTCTTTTTCAATCCTTGGGCATGCTAATTATCCCACCAAGCCCATTAAATTTGTGATTTCATCTTTATTATGTTACATTTGCGTTTGATCTTCCTGAAGTGAATCAATAATTGGGCACACAAAATCAATAAGACATGTGTGTAACTGTGTGAAGAGAACTGCTGACTGAGGTTCCATCTGCTCCACAATTGTGAACTGTTTTCAAACCAGTTTATCTCTCACAGATTGCCACAAGGAATCCCAGGAGCTGCAGTTTCCTAAGGGTGAAGTGCAGTTTTCAGATCCCCTGGTGTCTCACACAGACTTCTTCCTGCAGAAGAATTAAACCAGTTTAAAGCAGGCTGACATTTGCAGATGCAGCCTGAGTCTGTACGTGACCTATAATATAATCCATCTCCAGGGGCAACTAACATTTGCAACTATGCCCTGACCGGAGGAAAAAAATGTGGTTTCTCATCACCTCTAAAGGGTTGTCTTTATGCAATTTCTGCAGTTTTCTCCACCTCAATTGTTTTCGCATATTGAATGTGTATCCAATGTGCATATTTATCCCTGCCAGCCATTCCTGACAGGCAAATTTATTTTGTTCATTTTCTTAGGAAGCAACATTTGCATTTAGGAGCACTAGTGATGGGGAGATTTGTCTCCAGAGACAAGTAAGGCTAGTTAAAAGGAAAAAGTGTGTCCATTTAATGTGTAATAAAAACACACTGATTGCAACAGGCACCATTCTCCTTGTTCCCAGTCTAGGGATGGAAGAGGCAATAGATTCAGTTCACATTTAAAGGTGAATCAACTCCATCCACACTCTCCAACACGACCTGACCACCAGTAAACTGGAAGGTCAGAGGTCTAACTAGAAAAATACTCAAGGCTGTGTGGAGACCCTCAATTACGCGTGCACCTGCATTTTATATTGGTTTTGGCAGAGGTTCTGTTTATATATATAAATATATAGATTTATAGCCCCCCCCCGCTTGATAGTGTTTATATGGTTTTGTCATGGCCTTTGGCTAGTACAATAGAGCCAGTGTGGTGTAGTGGTTAAGAGTGGTAGACTCGTAATCTGGGAAACCGGGTTCGCGTCTCCACTCCTCCACATGCAGCTGCTGGGTGACCTTGGGCTAGTCACCCTTCTTTGAAGTCTCTCAGCCCCACTCACCTCACAGAGTGTTTGTTGTGGGGGAGGAAGGCAAAGGAGAATGTTAGCCGCTTTGAGACTCCTTTGGGTAGTGATAAAGCGGGATATCAAATCCAAACTCTTCTACTTACTAACTAAATCCACATTCTCCGAAACCATCTGACCACCATCTGGTGAAGTTTGGACTGATGGCAGCAATTCCCCCTGAAGCCTGCACAGATGGCGCACTGAGACCGATGGAACCAAAAGGGTTCCTGAATGCTTTGTGGGGAGAGGGAGGGGCCTAGCTCAGTGGTACAGTATCTGCCTTGCATGCAGAAGGTTTCAGGTTCAATCCCTGGCATCTCCAGTAACCAAAACCTGCTTTTTAGGGAAGGTGGTGGAGAGGGTCATGGCGGGGCAACCCCAGGCATCCTTGGATGATATGGATTATCTAGACCAGGGTTTCTCAAACTTGGTCTCCAGCTGTTTTGGGACTACAATTCCCAACATCCATGCCATTAGTCCTGCTAGCTAGGGATGATGGGAGTTGTAGTTCAAAACCAGCTGTAGACCCAAGTTTGGGAAACCCTGATCTAGACCCATTTCATTCTGAGTTCACTCATGATCATGGGATCGAATTGGCCTTAGTTGCCCTGATGAGTGATCTTTATTGAGAGCAGAGCATGGGAAGTGCAACTTGGTTCCTTCTTCTCAATCTTTCTGTGGGTATTACCACCATTGATCATTATAGCCTCCTGGATCAGTGCCTTGAGGTGGGTATTGGGGACATTGTTTTACAGTGATTCTGATCCTATGTCAGGAGCCAGGCTGCCGTCTTGATGACACAGCACACAAGTCGTAATTAGCTTGAAGATTTATTTCAATACAAACACGCAGCCTTGGACGCCTATCCACACGTCCGTGACTTGTGAATCAGTTGACCCTTCTGGGGAGTGATTCCGGGTACGGCAGAATATCCAGAACCTATGCCCTTTCCGTTTCTGGCTTTGTTTTCTATCTAAGACCTTTCCCATACATCTGCCCCTTGGATAAATTAACTCCCCTTCCCGTTTGGAACTGCATTCCCGCCCACCTTCTGACTTCCCCTGTGTCACTTGAGAGAGTCAGTTTCTCTCTCGCACACTCTCTGCATTCCTGTCATTCTCACAGTGAGGGGGAGTTGATAAACTACCGTTTGCAGCTGTCTGGGAAGAACGTGAACCTCTCTCTTGTTGACTCCTCTGGAGCTCTTGGGCAGAAGTGCTCATGACATCCTACCTATGGGTTAAAGTCCAGAGAATAGTGTTGGGGGATTAGTTTTTTGGAACCCTGGCAATTTATTTATTTAGGAGTATTTTTACCCTACCTATTAGCTGAGGTAGGGTAAGGAGACTTACCAGTATATTAAAAACACAATAAAGTAAGCAATGATACAATAGTCACAACAGCAGGACAAACGTGTATATGTGTCCCTGCCCCCAAATTATCTGACATTCCAACAAATGCCATTCTGCTTAGTCTTAGAGGGCAAATGCTAATAGGACAGATTCATGCATGCACATCTATTACTTGATGATGCTATCTATGTTGATTATTATTTTTCATATAATTTGGGTAATTTAGAGAGTCAAGTGATCACTTCATATTACAGTCAAAAAAGAAAAGAAGAAGTGAATTGGCACCAGTAAGAATCTGCTGTTAGGAGATACCGGTTTACATGACAGCCTTGCTCTTGAAGAAGCCCCTCCGCCTGTTATTTTCTCCAAAGTGCATTGTCCTTTTCACAACTTCTCAGCAAGGAACACTGGCATCCAAGGAACAGCTGTGTGGCTGACATCATAGAGCTGGCTTGTTCGATAAATTGCAAGTAGCTAGAGACAGAGCTACTGGTGTTTCTGTTTCCTGCAATACGATATAACTAATGAGACAAGTCACCAGACTGCCTGCCTGCCTGCCTGCTTCATTACTTTGGAAGGAATGGGAGAGAGAAGATTTGGTTTGCTTGCTTGGTGACATGCAATTGCAAGGATAGACAGTTGTCACAGCAAGCCGGTTCCCTGGAGGAACCACCCGGGAGAAATATCTATCTCAGGAATGACCAGTAAATGTATGTATGTCAAATGTCACGCTAGGACAAGTACTGACTATGTTAGAAGGAAACCGCTTATCTGTATTCTAGCATATCCACAACACCCACGTCCAGATCCAAGCATAGCTGTCAACTTTCGGGTTTGAAAATAAGGGATTTTTCCAAACTTTCGGATTTGAAAATAAGGGATGCCGCGAGGGCGGTGCAATGGCACCAAGTAGCCTCGCCACCCTGCGCTCCAGAGGCTGCGCGCGAACGGGTGAGTGAAAGAGCGAATGTGTAGATGGCAGGCAGGCTGTCTGTCTGGTTGGGCGTGAGGGTCTGGCTGCACAAGGCATGCAAGCTCCGCCCCCAGTCAGTCTCAGACTCCTTATTGGCAGCCGAGCAACGCAGCTGAGGAGCCTCCCCGGCCGGCAGGGAGGGAGAGGAGCTGCTTCCTTTGAAATTCGGAAAATTTAAGGGATATCAACAATCCGGGATAGCAGCGCGAAATGGCATTGGAATAAGGGAGTTTCCCGCAAAAAAAGGGAGGGTTGACAGCTATGGATCCAAGACTTCTTCTGCAGTGAACATACACACAAAAGAGTTCTTCCAGACAAAGCTCAGGGCCTTGGATGATAAACATAATCATTATCTGTAGCCCCTTCGTGATTTCATCAGCAATGACACTTTATTTGCATGCTTCCCATAGTTAAAGCCATGCTCATTACAAAACTGGTCATGGACAATAAATAAAACGCATCAAAAAGTACACAACCAAACTGAACAATTTCCACATTTTAATAATATTGCCTGTTGTTTTTATGTTGTACACCACTTAGAGATTTTTGAAGGCTGCCTGTCATTTTTCTTTTCAAAAGGAATTTAAGCTTTGAAACCAAGATAGCAATGGTTCTTTGAAACCAAGATAGCAATGGTTCTTGATAGCTATCATTCTCAGTGGGTATGTTATGTACATGTTGCATATTTTATGTTTAATTCCCCCTTAGAGTCTTAGGGAAACTTGTACATAAAATATGTAAAATGGATGTAAAATGAATAAACTATACAAAATTATGTAACATTCTCACTGAGAGGAGGAGGAAGAAGAAGAAGAAGAGGAGGAGGAGGAGGAGGAGGAGGAGGAGGAGGAGGAGGAGGAGGAGGAGTTTGGATTTGATATCCCGCTTTATCACTACCCTAAGGAGTCTCAAAGCAGCCAACAATCTCCTTTTCCCTTCCTCCCCCACAACAAACACTCTGTGAGGTGAGTGAGGCTGAGAGACTTCAGGGAAGTGTGACTAGCCCAAGGTCACCCAGCAGCTGCATGTGGAGGAGTGGGGAAGCGAACCCGGTTCACCAGATTATGAGTCCACCGTTCTTAACCACTACACCACGCTGGCACCATCAAGGCCCATTGCTAAATTGATTTCGGTGTGCCCAAGCAGCAGGAACAGCCGAAGTTACTTTTTTAATGAAGAAAGAAAGACATTCCTTGAACCTCCTTGTATGGGAATTCACAAGAGAGTAGGAATCCACCAATACCCATATTGTGGAGTGAGCCCCTTCCCTGATCCCCACATCCGTCTTGGCAGATCAAGATCAAGTGTGTCTGTTTTGGATTAGCAGGATTTTAATCTCACTTGTAATGTAACAAATACTATGGACAACATTGATAGATATAAAATATAGATTATGAAAAATAGGCAGTTGAAAATGTTCACAATAGGACCCATGGAGGGGGTGGGGGGAAGTCTCGAGATTCAGAGAAATCTATTTATATGGGTATATAATAATAATAATAATAATAATAATAATAATAATAATAATAGTGATAATAATAATAATTTATTATGTATACCCCACCCATATAATAATAATAATAATAATAATAATAATAATAATAATAATAATACCTTTATTGTCAATGTACAACCTGTATACAATGAAATTAACCGAGCCTCCCTCCCCCCGCCCACGGGGAAGGTGGTGGAACATAATGTAACGGTACAGGGCATAATGAGTTGGGCTGGGGTATAATGGGGTGTAATGGGACATTGTGGGGTGGACTTATGCACACTCTGCCAACACATGCGGTAGCCAGGAACAGACCACCCCCCACAAACCCCTGCACAAATTGTCACCGCCTCTACATGCAGGGCTGTATCTATGTCATACTCAAACCCAGCCCTTTGAAATAAATGGCCTTAATTGGTGATGTCCATTAAATTCTATGGTTCTGCTCTGAGTAACATTTAGCCAAACACAACATTGGATTAGGAGACCTTTAAAATGCCAAACCACTGCTATTTGTATATTAGGTGGTTCTGAATCACCTGCAATATTCACATACTGTACTTATTTCCACCGAAATACTGACCATAGAATATTGTTTTCTTATACAGAAATAAAAGGCCCGACACATAACCATAATAAATGCTTATTTTAAGCTTAAAAATGGCTGCCCGACATGAACACTTAAATACTATATATTTTGGGTGCATGTAAACCTCTGGTATAGAAGGGGATGGCAAAATACAATTCAGACTCTGCCAGAAAATAATCGCAAGTTTCAAACAGCGAGGAATCAACTCTTTCCAGGCTGGTGTATTTGTGATTGCAGACCTCAAAGCACTTACGCAAACAAAAGAAAATAGTCTGGAGTCTATATAGTAAATAAGTACTACATCAGAATGGAAATTGACTTTTTAATCTCAGGAATTACGTCTCATACATAATGAGAAGTTGATCTTTATTCATTTTTACACCATCACCCACCTACTGCTCCTCTTAAATGTGAGAAAAACTGTGCTTATATTCAAAGGTTTTCCTTAAGAGCAGCAGGAAAACTTGAATAGCCAGAGCTTCACCAGAGAGCCAGTTTACTCAGCAATCACCCTAATTTCCTTTGCAACGCTTAAACAGTGGTTAGACTGGGGCCATGTACAAATTGGTTAAGGTGAAGTGAGGTGGTTGTTGTTGTTGTCCTCCTGTTGCATTTAAAGTCGCATCCTCATGTTGCTGTACATACCAGAGAGCAGGCAAGGATATCTTCATCTATGCATATTACTTGGTTGGTTCTCCTCTGCCTGCAACCCCCCCCCACTCCTTTTCAGGAAGTTGTCATCTGCTGTCATCTGCAAATGTACACACCTCAGCTCAACTGCTCAGTAAATGTGGCTCACGTTTTCAAAACTGGGTGGAAGCCATTTCGAGGGGAAGCGCATCAAACAGGAGCATTTCTCGAGACACTGCATGATCGATATGGATTGTGGCTCGTGCCATGTACACATAGCTTCAAACACCAGTGGTGGGAGCACACTAGAACCAGAGTAAATTGTAATGTGTATGCAGCATATGTCTAGTCCTTATTGAGCATTTTTACTGTTTTGTTTATGGGGCAGTTATATGGCAATCAGCATTATTCCCGATTTGCTTGTGGGGCAACGTCTTCCCATTAACCATTTGCCCACCCCACAGTTTTCAATGCATTTCTCTATCACTTTCCAAAGTGGAAAAAAAGCCATTTTTAAAAAAGTGTATTTGCTGTGACAGAGCACTTCCACCTACTTTACATCCAGAAACCTAAAGACCTGGTATGAATGTGAATCCCTTCTGAAGATTACTGACAGTCTGGAGTCCCCCCCATATATAGCACTGAACAGGGCCCAGGAGCAGAATTCTCAAGAAAGCAAATGCCCTGCATCTCTCTCTCTCTCTCTCTCTCTCTCTCTCTCTCTCTCTCTCTCTCACTCTCTCTCTCTCTCGCACACACACACACACACAGAGAGAGAGAGAGAGAGAGACAGACAGACAGACAGACAGACAGACAGACAGACTCCAAGAGCCAACAAACTCTGGCTGCTTTGTTAATGCCCACTTGACCACCAATTGCCGGGATCATATTTGCTTTTCATTTTTCAAAAGCCAGATTTTCCAGAACAATCCAGCTGTACACTTAACAATGTGATAAAGAGGTGGTTTGGAGGTTCCAAAATGGTTTATTTATTTGTTACATTTGCAGCCCACTTTACCATTTTAAAAAAATCCAAGGTGACATTGACAGATAAAAGGCATGGACACCTTATGTAGTCGTTATGTATTCCTTGATGAAGGAATTACCTGCACATCTTTGGATGTCATCACTGGTGACGTGTATGGCTATCAACCTACCAAGCCCTTTTCTGCCCAACTCACTAGTATTCATGCCGCCCTGCTTCACTTGGTTGTTCAAAAAGTAGGCAGGGCTGTAGGACAGAACCCAATTTCTGTCCTTCAGGCAAGGGTGGGAAACTAGAACTCTTATCATCCCTGACCATTGGCCATGGTTGCTGTGCTAATGAGAATTAGAACCCCACAACATCTGGGGGAACACAGTTTTTCCATCGTTGCCTTAAGTCTTGTCCTGAAGGCCCTAGAAATGATGACAGCACATCCACATCTGTAATTCCCTAAGAAATGTGTTTTCCAGTGTTCCCAGGCTACCTCAGTGAGTCACATGGCCATTGTGGTGTTCATGATGACAACTCCAACATAGATTTTGCAGTCCATAACTACATTTGAATTTGTAATGAGTCAAGACTTCTAAAATAGAAGGTTCGTTTTACTACAGGTGTTGGTTGCGTCTTCAATATGTGAGGGAAGAGGTTTAAAATAATCCTCTCCTACAGTAATTAAGAAGAAACAGACTGCTTTCTGCATGCAGGTAAGAACATACTGAGATGATGCACCTCTGTCCTGGGGTGCAAATGTCTAACATGCAGATATTATTACATTTCAGACACCTTAGGGTGGCCTTGCAAGCATCTTCCCTGGGTGGAAAAGCAAATTTAAAGTCCATGCAGGAGCAGGTGTTATTCCTACTCTAAATACCTGCTTTGCCAAGTTTATTGGCTCTTTCACTGTAGGATGTAACAGAGATGCAACATTGTCTTTGTTTACAAAGAAACAATATTCATAAAATTACTCTTGGAGTGCGTGAACATAGAACGTTATGAGGATGTCTCAGAGAGTTCTAGGCTATTTGCAGTTATTATTCTTCAGTATGCATGGCTTGGCTGATTGTGGTTGTTATGCTCTTAAGAGACATTACTGTCTATTTAGCCTTGCTACTGAAATTGAAATATGGACATGGAGTAATGTAACAAACAGAGTTTTGCAAAATATGATAAATCTTCCTTGTGGAGAGAGAAGTGGCTTAAGAAAAGAGTTAGGGAAGCCTTCTATAACTTTCCTTTCAGGATCCATTATGGTTTGTTTTTTTTATTTATTGATTACCTGTAAAGAGAGATAGGATTCTGGCAAGCTAATACCTAGATCACTGTTCTTTTGTCTCGTTGAGTCCCTTCTTTGTGTATCTCAAAACATACTGTAAGTCCATATCGTCCTTTTGCTTCAATTGCCTGGAAGAAGCATGATTTCTGATCCCTGTTTCTATCTTTTTAAGTATGTATGGCATAAAGGTAAAGGGACCCCTGACCATTAGGTCCAGTTGCGGACGACTCTGGGGTTGCAGCGCTCATCTCACTTTATTGGCCAAGCGAGCCGGCGTACAGCTTCTGGGTCATGTGGCCAGGATGACTAAGCCACTTCTGGAGAACCAAAGCAGCGCACAGAAACACCGTTTACCTTCCCGCCAGAGCGGTACCTATTTATCTACTTGCACTTTGACGTGCTTTTGAACTGCTAGGTTGGCAGGAGCAGGGACCGAGCAACGGGAGCTCACCCTGTCGCGGGGATTCAAACCACTGACCTTCTGATCAACAAGCCCTAGGCTCTGTGGTTTAACCCACAGCGCAACCCACGTCCCTCATGTATGGTATAATCACCTTTTAATTACTAGTTTTTATTCCTTACCTGTTTAAAGTCTTAGGTGTTCAGTTTATCTGCCAGTTTTATCTTATGCTGGTCTGTGACCGAAATTTGATACTGATTTGGTACTGATACTGGTCTGCATATCAAGGAAATCTGAGAGCCAAGGTGGCATTTTAAAGCATACTAGAATCCTAAAATATTTTTACCTCCAAAACATGTGGATTCCATGAAATTCCATGAGCAGCCTATACTAATAGAGGAATTGACCTTTTCTGTCATTCTTAAACTTGAGAAGTTAAGAAAGGGTTGTAACCCAGTAGTATAACATCTGCCTTGAATGGAATCCCTGGCATCCCCAAGTAAGATGGGAAATGACCCATGTCTGAAACTCCAGAGACCTCTTGACATTGTGCTGTATGTACAGAATATATTGCCATTCCCACCCGATTGGTTTGGAAGCAGATTTGCCATACCAGAATTCCTCCCCCAAAAAAGACTTACTTGGTTTGTCCTGGAGTGGTAGCTTATGTTGGTACCGGGGGATGAAAAGCCAGCTGGCTCGGCCCCAGGCGGAGTGTCTCCCCTCTCAGCCTTGCTGACAAGGCAGGACAAAGAAAAACATGGTCTCTCTCCTTGTCGTTCTTCTCGGAGAGACAGAAAACAAAAGCAAATGGAATTCCCAACAGCTTTTTCATCACCATCTTACTTCAGCATGTCCTTCAGCTCTGCACATGGGGCTCAGAGACATTCTGTGGTAATAAAGATGGCAGCAGCTTCTGTGGCTGTTTCTCCTAGTGCATCTGAAGTGAATGTCAGGCTGAGCACCATTGCCCAGGTATGTTTATGGGGTGGGGTGGAGCTGTAGAAAGAGATGGCAAGGATGGTGCTGAGCACAGTGCTCACCGGAGAAATCTGAGTGAGGCAACTGCAGGAACCACAGCTGTCTTAATTTCCATGGAAGGCCCACCTGGGTGGTGTTGGGTATGTGGGAAGGGGAGGTTACTCAGGGTCCAAACAAACCAGAACCATCCCTGAAGAGAACAAATGCAAGAAAAAATACTGTAGGAGAAAAGCTCAATGAGTTCTTTAAATTGTTCCTCATTTTGAAATATATTGAACAGATTAATCATACCTGAGTCATCTTTTCTTGGAAGGGCATCTGAATAACTATGTCAGATAGAAGTGACAAGATACAAAGTTCTTGGGGAAATAGATAGACCATTGAATTTTTATTTAAAAAATGGGTAAAGGTGGCACACACCCAACAATTTTTAGAAACTGAAATTCTTGACCTTCTACAAAAATATATAACTTGTCACTGAAGCCAACCACCTTGCCATAGGTAGCTATTGGGATATCATTTTTTTTTAAAGCAAACAAATTATAGGGATATTTGCATGGCACCTGTTCCTTAAATTAATAGGAAACATTATTAAAGATAGGATTCTTAACCATGTGGAAGAACAAGTCTTGCTGGGAAAGAATCAGCATGGCTTCTGGAAATAAAAGCCCTTGTCTCTGCTTTTAGAAATGAACAAGACAACCAAAATTGGAGTGATCCAGTCTTACTTGGTCAATCATCAAAGGTTAGCCTACTTTTGGCTTTTCTCAACCTTTTCCTATCAGCAGAGAGAAAACCAGCATCAATAGTTACATCCTAATCTGGTTAAGAAGATCCATCTGCTTCCAGATATGTTTCACTTGCTGAATCAAACATAAACCTAATTTTCAACCAAATGCATAACTAAGTGTAACTAACGTTCATCTGCCTTTGTTGATCTCACTAGGATGTATTTTCAAACACAGTATTTCAAATACAGACTATTCATATCCAGTATGTATTACTTACTCAGCTTTTTTCACACTATTTAATAGAAGGGGTCATTAGTTAAAAGGCAAGAATTCAACAATTGCTTTTTCCCCTTGTAAGAGAATGACAAATGGAAAAGAAGTCTCAGATTCTTGGGCAACTATGGTGTTTCTATGTCTCAACTTACTAATGAGCAAGCTCCATTGAATTTGAAGGAATTTACTTCTAAGTAAACGTGCAGAGGATTGTTCTGTGAATTTCTCACATACTGCAAAGATGACGTGAAGCATGTCAATAATTTGTCGAATTTATTATAGTGATGCAAAGTATTAAGAATCATGAAGCAGTTCTTTTAGGAATCAATGTATTTTTGAAAGAGTTCTTAAAACCAAAGTTTAATTTCCCTAGCGCAGAGAAGGAAATCTGTGCACTTAACAGAAACTGTAACTGCAAATTAGGTAGGCATCTGACTGCATATCCAAATGCAGAAGTCATCCATCTTCTCTTCATTGTCTTAAAAGCAAATCAACTACATTTTTTTAATATAAAAAAACCCTGCTTCTGAAATCTATGGTCTTCAGGCTAATATCATTGTGTCCCCCCACTCCCGAATTTTGTTTTTAATTAATTTATGGTGCATTTAATATACACAGTTTCCTCTGCTGTTTTCAGATGCTCTAATGAGTGGTGTCATATTTAAAAAAAAATAGCTCTGGCTGACTCGTAGATGACTTTCACCAGACAAGAGGGAGAAAAATGCTTGGATAAAACAAGTCAATATACGATTTGAAAATCTGCCAAATGTTAGGTGATTCACCAGGGTCAGCCTGAAAAAAAGGAAGAAGAAAAACTTTCAGTATCACTGCAGGCCTTTTAGCCTCTAATCACTTGGTGATTCGTACTTGAGGGAGAAAACAGCAGCAGCAGCAGCAACATTTTACCCAAGCTGATACCAAGATATTATTCCTTCCAAGTGCCTCACACAACTCTACTGTTTCTGAAAATTACAATATAATGGGGAAGAGAACAAAATGTGCTACATTGCAAGGTCACACATGTGAGATTAGCTTCGTTATTTACTGGTTATTCTTGAAAATATTTGACCTATTTGCTTTGATACCAAGCAATTAAGAGGACATTTCACTTGGCAGACTTTATCGCAATAAATGCAATGGTGCTTAGCACTATTGCAACAATGGAGGCATCTGCTTACAAAAGAGAAGGGGAGATTATTTGTTTCCTCTTCCCCTTTGCGGCCACCGGTGACCCCTTGAAATCTGTTCTAGATGGTCAGAGCATGAGGGTTCTACAAGGATTGGACCCACAATACTTTATGTGTGGTTTCTGGTAAGCAACACTATCCAATTCTCACTTCCAGGAGCATTTTTTTTTCAGCTGGAACTAACTGGAACTCAGTTCTGGCACCACTCAAGTTGGCACCTGTCAGGGAACTGGCAGAGGCCAGCGAACAGCTCAGTGGGGTGGTGCAAGGGCTCTCTGAGGCTGAGGGTTCCCTGCACCACCGGAGCAGCGAGGAGACTTCCTGTGGGAGCTCTGGGGTAGAAGGGCTGGGGGATGCTGCAGGCTCTCAACACCTACACAGCCCTGCAGGAACAGAGGAAGCCACCTCAGTTCCGTCGCCCCAATTGCGTAGAGGGATGAAACTCAAGGAAGGGAGGAGGAGACTTGGGGTTCCAAAGTTCTTTTGTTGGGGGCGCTCCCAAAGAGCGCCACTTCCGGGATCTGAAAGTGACACTGACGGTCACTGATTTCTGAGCTCTGCACTGTATATACTTGTACAATAAACCGTTGTAAATATAAAGGACTGGAGTCGAGACTCGTTACTCGTGAGAAGCCACTACAGAACCCTTACAGCACCATTGCCATTATAAAAGAACAAGAGAGGTGTTCATGGTGAGTTCCAACACCTCTTTTTCTAGAAAAAATAACACTGGCTACAAGCCATACATTTTAATCATGGGAGATGTCTAACAGAGACTTTAGCAATTATCTTAGTAATTTGGCAGGGATATAAGGGATAAGATGGTCTTTAAGATATCCTGGACAAAAGTTCTTAAGGGCCTTGTAAATTGATGCAAGAACCTCGAACCTGTCTTGGTATCATATGGGAAGTTAGTGCAAGTTGTTGTTATCACTAGTATTATGTGTTGGTCCTAGTCTGTTCCCACCAGCAGTCTACCCACAGCATATTGCACCCCAAGCATTGTTGCCTGGCGAGAGTGTGTCTTGAACTCAGATAATGTCTGTTGCTTATCCAACTGCAGGACAAAGAGAGATGAATGAATGGGTGTAGAAAATAGCCTATGGTGCCAAGGTAACATTTACATTCATTCCTCCGCCCAGTTTTGCTCCTGTCCCCACCCCCCTGACACGCAGCCCTCAGAAGGTAGAAGGTTGTCTGGGGCTGAAAAAGATTCCCCATCCCTGTCATCGACTCATTGCTTGACTGCTGCAAGTTCAGCTGAATAAATTAATGGATCCCTTGACACAAAGCGATACAGAAAAGAGTAAATTCAATCAAAACACCGGGGAGATTCTATGTTTCTTAAGTGTATGCGTTTGTGTGTTTTCAAATATGCACGCAGAGGGCATACTGCCTTGTATCATTTGCTTCTCAGTACACTTGACAACTTAATGCTTTTGTACCACTGATAAAGTATTGATTGCTCCTGTTTAATATATTATTTCACATGGTATTGTTCTTCCTGAAAACAAATATTGTTTTGTAGTAATCATGTTTTAAGTGCACAGCAGTGTACAGGGGAGTGAATGAATATCGATTTTTTAATAATACCAATACACACATTAGTCATTTGCAAGGGTATTCTGGTATTTAAGAGTTGGTCCCTGGATATGCTATTACTTAGGATGTGTGCAGTTATTTACACAGCGTTCACATAGGAAAAGGAGATGGAAGATTCTTAGCTTAGCATCTTAATTAAGGATGTGGTTAGATATACTTTGTGTTATAGCTAGGACTGGGACAGTGATGAGGTGGGGGGACCAGATTAGATTACCTGCCCTCCTATGGCATTTCTGTTTGCTAGAAGGGTCACTTTTTTGTTTAGAAGAGTTTAAACAGTGGTTCAAGCTTGTACTCAGCCTCGGTGAGGGAAAGGATTCAAAAAGGAAACGCAAGGCGGCTGACATTGTGAACTATGTCCAGAGATGGGCACTTTGAAGGTCAGAAGAAAAGAACAGGGACATAATTCAGAAAGCAATTTCTGCATGCCTACTGCTTTCGATATAGGTCTCCCCAAGGCCAAAGTTGTTATTTTTATCCATATGCCCTTAGAGTCTGGAGCATTTTTGAACAAATCAGGTTTAAGCATTTTGTACTGTTCCTGGTATTGGAGCCTCTTAGATATTTACAGTCTTATACAAAGCTCTGTGAATCATCTCTGGCTCTTAAATATCCGTCCCATGTGTGAGTGAGATTCTGGTCGCATATCTGAGTGGGTCTTTTCAGTTCTAATGGAATAGGTAAAGGTAAAGGGACCCCTGACCGTTAGGTCCAGTCGTGACCGATTCTGGGGTTGCGGCGCTCATCTCAATTTACTGGCCGAGGGAGCTGGCATACAGCTTCCAGGTCATGTGGCCAGCATGACTAAGCCACTTCTGGCAAACCAGAGCAGCGCACAGAAACGCCATTTACCTTCCCGCTCCAGCGGTACCTATTTATCTACTTGCACTTTGATGTGCTTTCAAACTGCTAGGTTGGCAAGAGCAGGGACCGAGCAATGGGAGCTCACCCCGTCGCGGGGATTCGAACCGCTGACCTTCTGATCGGCAAGCCCTAGGCTCTGTGGTGTAACCCACAGCGCCACCCACATCCCTTCTAATGGAATACTAATGCCCAAAAATTTGATGTGCAGCTCCTGTCCTCCACTGTTCTTTTCTTTGCCTTACAACAACAACAACAACAACAACAACAACAATTTTATTATTTGTACCCCACCCTTCTGACTGGGTTGCCCCAGCCATTCAGGGTGGCTTCCAACATACAGTATATAAAAACATAATTAAATTGAAAGCTAGCTAGCTAGCTAGCTAGCTAGCAATAAATAAATAAATAAATAAATAAATAAATAAATAAATAAATAAATAAATAAATAAATCCATCCATCCATCCATCCATCCATCCATCCATCCATCCATCCATCCATCCTTCCCTATACAGGGCTGTCTTCAGATCTCTTCTAAAGCTTGTATAGTGACTTATCTCCTTGACATCTGATGGGAGGGCATTCTACAGGGAGGGCACCACTAATGGGAAGGCCCTCTGCCTGGTTCCCTGTAACCTCACTTCTTGCAGTGAGGGAACCTCCAGAAGTCCCTCGGAGCTGGACCTCAGTGTCTGGGCTGAACAATGGGGGTTGAGATGCTCCTTCAGGTATACTGGGCTGAGGCTCTTTAGGGCTTTAAAGGTCAGCAGCAACACTTTGAATTGTGCTCAGCAATGTACTGGGAGCCAGTATAGATTCCTTTAGGACAGGTGTTATATGGTCCTGGCAGCCACACCCAGTCTAACTGTGACATTCTGGATTAGTTGTCATTTCCGAGTCACCTTCATGATTCTAATCTAGTAGCCTTAGAACTGGCAGTTTCAGTGGTCATTTTTACAAGATGAAAAAACCCCTGTATGTGTCATCACAAGATGGGAAATGATAAGAACACCCTATAAGTGTGAAGTTCTAGAAAGCTTATTGATGGATTCTTAGATCAATGGAAAAGCCAGCCATCTGCAATATTCATTCTTGTAAGAGACATCTTTGCACATTTTGAGATATGGAAGTGAGCATTCTGCATTTTCAAAATGCAATGTGGGAAGCAGCTTTCACTAAATCATCACTCATACTTATTTTGAGAAGTCAGAATTCACTGAAGGCTTGCCCATTTAGGTTAATGAAAGTTGTGTGGGAGGAAGACTTTAAAATCACCCCAGCTGTGTCTATATTGCATTCACTTGATAAGAGAGAGTTTATATTGTATAGACAGGTGGTTTATTTATTTTTTAAAAAAAGCAAATCATAATCAGAAATAGACCCTATCCTTTGAAGGTTATTTATTCTTATAAAGAGGGACCCAGGTGGTGCTGTGGGTTAAACCACAGAGCCTAGGGCTTGTTGATCAGAAGGTCGGCGGTTCGAATCCCTGCGACGGGGTGAGCTCCCGTTGCTCGGTCCCAGCTCCTGCCCACCTAGCAGTTCGAAAGCACATCAAAGTGCAAGTAGATAAATAGGTACCGCTGCAGCGGGAAGGTAAACGGCGTTTCCGTGTGCTGCTCTGGTTCGCCATGCTGGCCACATGACCCGGAAGCTGTCTGTGGACAAACGCCGGCTCCTTGGCCTATAGAGCGAGATGAGCGCCGCAACCCCAGAGTCGGACACGACTGGACCTAATGGTCAGGGGTCCCTTTACCTTTACCTTTATTCTTATAAATGTCCCACCACATGAAGGGAACAGATGGCGCTGTGGTCTAAACCACTGAGCCTCTTGGGCTTGCTGATCAGAAGGTCAGCAGTTCGAGTCCATGTGACAGGGTGAGTTCCCATTGTTCTGTCCCTGCTCCTGCCAACCTAGCAGTTCAAAAGCATACCATCACAAGTAGATAAATAGATACCACTGTGGCAGGAAGGTAAATGGCATTTCTGTGCACTCTGGCAGTCATCACACTGTCCTGTTGTGCCAGAAGCAGTTTAGTCATGCTTGCCACATGACCCAGAAAGCTGTCTGTGGACAAATGCCAGCTCCCTCAGCCTGAAAGCAGAGACGAGCGTTGCACCCCATAGTCGAATTCGACTGGTCTTACATGTCTGTCCTACCATGTGGTGATGTAAATTATTTTCGTTTAAATGCTCCATCTTTTGTCATTTGCTATGTACAGTCAGATGCATGAGTATAGGATTGTTGTAAGCCTATCCATTTACTTGGGAGTAAGCCCCACTGTACTCAAAGGGACTTACATTTGAGCAAAAATGTATAGTAAAAACTATAAGATTCTGTGCATTTACTTAAGAGTAAATTCTATTGTATTCAGTGGGGCTTGCTTCTGAGTAGGCATGCATAGTATCTACACACGCACAACTGCTTCCTCTTGCTTAGCCTAAAAAGCCAAATGACAGAATCATTGTTTTTCACCTAGCCAGAACGTTCCCATTTATTTTGAACACATCAGCTGAGGCATTGAAAAGGGGCTTCTCAGACCAAGCATTTTTAACAATCATTCTCATGTTGTCTTCCATCCAAAGAACAGGCACCATTCCACCTAAAACTGAAAGCATCACCAAGAGTAGACGATAGTGAAAAGTATCAGCAGTGGCACAGCAATGTAAAAGCCATGGCAGTTAACCTAGGAATCATCTCAGTGCAGTGTGTCATCTGTGTGTGTTTTAGTCTCTGGCTGTTCTCACAGCCTGACTGTCTGGTGTTTTTAAGAAATGGAGTCAATGGGAAATGACACTGTCCTCAGGTAGGATATGACTCTGTGGGAAAAACGTTACCAAGTTTTGCATCGAGTCTACTTTGTCCTAGGCAACAAAAGTCTGAATTATAACTGATCTTCAGCGTAGCCTGTGAATGTCACAATAGACGGCGGATTCTGACTTGTATACAGGTTAGGATAGAGAACATGAAGCAAAGTCTGGCCGGAAAATATGTCTCCCTCTGAAGTATACCATCAACCATGATATCCACTAAACTAGTTGCCTGGATTAGGACAACTTGGAGGATCAGATGCATGGTGCTATGGTGGGGTCTTGCCAAAGCCAAGGGTTTTTTTTCCCTGAGATTCGAAAGCAGCACAAGACACACAAGTGGCTGAGAAGTTTTAAGATTTATTAGACAGTAGGCAGATTGCATGCCAAGGCACCTGAGCCCCAAAGTTCCCAGGAGAACAATGAAGACCCAGACGCAAAGTATTTTGGTTTATGTTGAAATAAAAAGGTAAAGGACCCCTGACAGTTAAGTCCAGTTGCGAACGATTCTGGGGTTGCGGCGCTCATCTCACTTTACTGGCCGAGGGAACCGAAGTTTGTCCACAGACAGTTTCTCCGGGTCATGTGGCCAGCATGACTAAACCGCTTCTGGCAAAACCAGAGCAGCTCATGGAAACGCTGTTTACCTTCCTGCCGGAGCGGTACCTATTTATCTACTTGCACTTTGACGTTCTTTCGAACTGCTAGGTGGGCAGGAGCAGGGACCGAGCAATGGAAGATCACCCCATCACGGGGATTCGAACCGCCGATCTTCTGATCGGCAAGCCCTAGGCTCTGTGGTTTAACCCACAGCGCCACCCGCATATGGGTTGAAATAGGTCACAACTTTTATTGGTTACAGATGTGAGTGGTTTGGCTTAGGCATTGGGTGAAGCCAGGCTATATTTTGTCTCCTGCCCATCTGCAGGAAATCCACTTAAGGGTAAACCACTGATATGGGGCACCCTATGACTTGCATCAAATAGGGGCACCCCAATGGGTCCATGTAGGAGCTGTGACATGGCCCTAGCCTATGTCCAGGCATCGGACAGCATTCAAACCCCAGATCCCTTTAACAGGATACCTTTACTGAGGAGGGGCAGGTGAGGCTATATGCTCCCCCGCAATCTAACAAATGCTTACCCAATACCTAACTGCCACTCGAGTTCAAGCAGCTCACCGCCAACACCCTCACACCTGCAACCAATCCCTAATGCATGCTGAAATGTCATTAAGCCAAATATCACTGCCGCGACTGCAAGTAGAGGCGCCGCAGCCCAGCTGGTCCTCGGAGGCTTTGCTGGGAGAACAACAGAGGCAAAAAAATCCACGTTTAAAAAGGAACAAAAGCAAAACACAGCAAACAAAGATCCAAACAATGAAACAGTCCTTTCGGATCCGGCGATGGGGCGAGTGAGAGGGTGACGGCTGGCTGCACTGTGGGTTAAATCTCCTGCGGTCACACTCACTCCTGAATCTGATTGGCTGGGGGCCGTCCTACAGGGCACAGATCCCCCAGCAACGATGACATGGCTAGCATGACATAGGAGGAAGACGGAACCCTCTGTCCCTAAACTGGGCCCTATTGTGACCTGGCTGCCCAACCGCAACACTCCCCACCGAGAAAAGGTGAGTGGACTTATACATAAGAATATACCATACCAAGCAAGCAACATCTCCATACAGATGTCAGGAGCCCCCAAATTACAGCAGACCAAGTGACACAGCACCCCAGGCCTGCAGGTCCATGCTGAAGCTCCCCTTGTGTCTGAACCCTGAGGTTTATAGGCTTAATTGCCTATCTCACAATTTTACTATATTGCCTACACCTGGGGTAGACTGCATGATTAGGGCTACAGCTGCCAACAGTAAGCCTTCAGTGCCATTAATCATGGGATCCTCCTCATGTACAGTAGCTGTTATCTCTCACAAGTATTTAGGCTATGTTCCCAAGATGGTACAGCCCGTATGCTATCTCTTGTAGATACATAGGTCGGCAAATGAACAAGACACATGATTAGCAAATTGAAGCTGTTTAGCAACAGCTGCTGCCCAAAAGAGCAGTGAAGGCCTTATATGTCGGTGGCATGGAGGACAAATTGTGACAGGCAACTACAGCTCCTCGATATACAATATGTCTTCAGGTGTGTGACACCGGTCCTTCCTGCAGGCTCATATCCAGATGATGGTGCTGGGTGATCTCTGTTTTCCTCCTTGTTCATTGACCTATTGCATGCCATAAGATTTGTCCCCCATGCTGTTTAACATCCTCATGAAACTGCTGGGAGATGTTATCCAGAGGATTGGGCTGAAGTGTCACCAATATGTCCATGACACTCAGCTCTGGTTGTCCCTGGGAGGCTGTTGAGCTTTTGAACCAGTGCCTGGGGTATTCTGGGCTGGAGGACGGTAAACAAGTTGGAACTTAATTCAAATAAGACAGAGGTGCTGTGAGTGCTGAAAGTCACAGCTTCAGACAGTAGCATTTGGTGAATCCTTAATGGCTCAGCTCCACACCTTGAGTGAGCATCTAATCTCTCCATCAAATGGGAAAGCCCAAGTTGCTATGATGGTGGTGATACCAACCGAAACTGGAGAAGGATTTTATTATTA
The DNA here is from genome assembly GCA_034641385.1 of Darevskia mixta. Classification (NCBI taxonomy): domain Eukaryota; kingdom Metazoa; phylum Chordata; class Lepidosauria; order Squamata; family Lacertidae; genus Darevskia; species Darevskia mixta. Next base: position 14,107,686 of record JAWWNH010000105.1, read on the forward strand.
ACCAATTTGGTGTTTTTCATTTATTATACTTTGTGAGACAATTGTCCTAAAAAGTGGTTTAAAAAGTCTCTTACCTCAAAGAAACCATTACAGATATTATTATTATTATTATTATTATTATTATTATTATTATTATTATTATTCTCATAATCATCCACCTATTATCCAGCCACTCTGTGCGGCTTCCAGCATATACAAAAACATAATAAAACATTACATATTATAAAGCTTCCCTAAAGGTTATATAGTTACTCATCTCCTTGGCAACTGATGGGAGGGTATTCCACAGGGCAGGTGCCACTACCAAGAAGGCCCTCTGCCTGGTTCCCTGTAGCTTCACGTCTCGCAGTGAGGGAACTGCCAGAAGGCCCTTGGAGCTGGACCTCAGTATCTTTGCTTTTAACTTAATTCTTTCTCTGGCTTACACTAAACTGCAAGGTGTACGGCATTAACGTAAAGCACTCTCAGGCGACTGCAAACAACTCCCATGTCCGGTTGCAAGGAACGTACAAAGACAAGGAAAAGTTTCATTGAAACTGTTCTCTGTAATTCTATTACTGCTTGGTATGGCACAGCATCCAAGATGGACAAGAAAAGGCTCCAATGAGCAGTAAGAATTGCAGAAAGGGTAATTGGTGCTAGCTTGCCTTCAATAGGCTACCCAAGTTAGGAAGAGAGCAGAGGGAATTGTCACACATCCTTTGCATCCCGGTCATCATCTGTTTGACTTACTTCCATCTGGACGTCGGTACAGGACTTTATACACAAAAACGGCCAGGCACAGGAACATTTTTTTCCCCTTGTGCCATTAAATTGTTAAACTCGTAGTTGTGTAGCAGAAGGGGAGGCCAGTTATGGGTGGGGTTTCTTTGCTGTGTCATTGTATTGTGAGTGGAACAGTGTTTGTATAAGGTATGTTGACATTGCAATGTAGCCGAAGCAAAATTCCAAGTATGTTGGAAAATGTACTTGGCCAATAAATTATTCCTATTCCTATTCCTATTCCTATTCCTATTCCTATTCCTATTCCTATTCCTATTCCTATTCTTACCATCCACTTTTTATTCCATATTTACAGAGAGAGACTTTGGAACACAGCTTCTTGGATAATGGCGTTGTCCCAAGTAAATCTCCACCCCCTACCTCTCCCTATTCCTCATTTGTCGTCATCATCATCGCCTCCTCTACGGGTGCCACTAAATGCCCTCTGGCTTTGAGCTCTTTGCTCTCCTACTTTTAAGGCTCACCGGGTTCTGGGAGATCGTGGGTCTGGAATGCTGCTCCGGCTCTGCCTCCTCCTCCTCTCCCGTTATTTTCCAACTTCCCCCCTCATCTTCCTCTGAGCTGTGACCTCCCTCAAACCCCTCTTGTAATTCTGAACTGTCTTCCTCTTCTCCGGAAGGGTCAGGCTGGGGAGACGGTACTGACAGTGTTTTGTTTTAGAAAGAGAGGGGTGAGTATTCCGTGGCATTCACTTCCTACACAGTGTACTGTATTGGTTTCATAACAGTAATTATACACTGTTAGATCATTAATACATTATTCCTAATTCAACCTGTCTGGCAGGCACACAAGGTATGTGCCATAATTTTTAATTAAGAAGCATAAAATCACTAATTGCTTTCAGCTGAGGTGTTTGAGCAGAATGAGGACCAAGGCCAGATCTTTTGCTTTGTCGGTTATATATCCCCACAATGGAAAGGGAGCATGTCTACAAATTGTAGGCAGATGCTGGCTATAATTCCTTTACACACAGGAGGACAACAGCTGGCCATGGTAGCTGATGGCACTTTTGACATTAAGCCAAGTACCACTTGTCATTAAGGGGTTGCCAGGTAGCTGGGGAAAAGGGTCTTTGTGCATGTTAGAAACTCCATTTTGGAATGTGCTGGTGCACAAATTAGAAATTTTCTGCGTTGGTTTTGAGCAAACTGCAATTTTCACACTTTGCTGGCCATTTCTAGAATGTCCTCAAAACAGGCATTTCTCTTCTGTGTTTGCTCTCATTTTTGGATACCTTCATATGCGCCTGAGCATCTATTGGCCCGTAGTATACTTCTACTTTTTGTACACACACATGAATGCTGGTTGAAGGATAATGTTATAATTATTTTTGAATCTGCATACGTCTGATGTGAAGTTTGATATACCACCCCAATCCATCCACTGGGAAAAGCAGTGGGAGTTAACCAATGTAAAGGACTAAGAGTGGTGCAGAACAATGCAACTGGATCCTCACTGGCAACCTGAGGTGAGTTGGACCAGGAGCTTGAGGGTGGAGGGTGCCCCTTATGATTAGATCCTGCCCAATGTCATTTCTCCCCCATTTGTGACAATAAAATAATAATAATAATAATAATAATAATAATAATAATAATAATAATAATTACCACCGGTTAAACACCTAATAATAACCTGCTATCCACTGAGAGCAAGGTGAAAACTTCTCAACCAAGAGCAGTTGTGATTGGGAGTAAAAGTTCTTTCTCGCCCTGTAAGCCAGCAGCCACATAATGCCTCAATGGAAAGCTATAAAACCAAGAAAGGGAGGGCTAGGAAATCAAGTCACAATTCCTATGCCCCTTTTCTGAAATCTTGCAGGGCTGTGTGAGATTGTGAGGCCCTGCAAGATCCTGAGGAGGACTGGCTCTTTCCTTGGCTATGATGGCAGTCACCCCACAAGTTGGGCCTATTATGGAGAGTTCACAATGAGTTGTGAATTATGATTCCATATCGAAGACAGTTTTGTCCATCATTAAGGCATGCAACAACTTCTAGTCTTGGGGAGAGGGCCGGGGATTTAATTCAGTATCCCCAGCCTTCAATTTGTATCCTGCCTTTCTTTCTTAACTCAGGGCAGCTGAGGACATGGTGTTAATACTCCAATTTAAAGCTCTCAAAACAATCTGACAATAGCAAGACAAATATTGATAATCTTAAAAGTACTCCAGCTCCAATTAGTTCAAGCAAGATGAAACAAAGATGCAACAGCTTCTGAAAGAATACAGGAAGTTTCTGGCATAAAAGAGCAATCACACTCTCTCCATCTGTGATGCTCAACAATGGAGATTCAGAGCATACTGGCCCAATTCATTTTGCTGCCTAAACTAGAGACCAAATGATGTCCTCATTCCAATTAGAGACAGATCATGATAAAGTCTTGCGACACCATTCAGATACAAATTCCTGCCTAGAAGTATGCCCTTTTCCATGTCACGATGGTGCCCTGATGCACATCGCTCCACTCTACTGCATGAATGAGCCAGGATTGGGGGGGGGGGGAATCGCACTGAATATATTTATTTCACTTTAATTCTCAGAGGGATGGTACTTAGATTGGGGACCCCTGGGGAATCTTAGTATATCAGTATAATGAGACTACCTGAGATAGGGTTGCCCATTGTGGTGGCCTCTATATTTTTTGAATTGCAACTCCCATGAACTCCAGCTTGCATCTGCAGAGCACTGGGTTGGTAATTCCATGCTTAAGGGTGATCAAATGAAGAGATCAAATGGTAGAGGATCATTTTCTTGGGATTGCTTAAGCATTTGCTCAAGCAAATATTTATTTCTGCTCTGGATTTTCTCCAGAAAGACCGAGCAATCCATAGACTAGCTTTCAGGGATGCTTGTAGCAACATAGCCTACCAAAAAGATTTGTGTTTGGGTGAACCTCTTCCAACTCATCAAATCATACCCATTTTATTTTGCTTTCAAGCAGACGTAAGCTCAGATATTAGGGCCAAAGTATTCTCAAAACCATATGCTACAGCAAGTTATTGGCAGATTCTAAAGGGCCTAGTTCATTGACTATTTTCATTGCATCTTTTGATGGAGAAGAAGTCCTTGGCATATCTTTTCCAACTGAGATAATAATAAAAAATAATTTCTCAAGCTGTGACAGGCTTATGTTGTGTCCTCTCTCATGAAAATAATAAGCTGACATACTCCAAAGAAAAATAGCATCTGTGTCCACTTTGAACCTACATTTACAGCAATCTGAAGCTTGTGTACCCTTTCATTATAGTAAACTCCATTGGACTCAATAGGGTTTACTGACAGGTAAACATGCATAAGATTTAACTGCATGACTCAATTTACATTGAGACAGATGCTAAATAGTATTTTAACTTAGTTAAAGCAACTAGAGCACTGTATTCTGGGTAACTTCAGCAAATTTGAAAGAAACAACAGGTAGATAAGACTCACCAGAAGCTAACCAAATTCTGCAAAGAGTATCAGGGACCTGGAGTTTGATTATTGGTTTGTTGTCATGATTAGCATTCCTTTCACATGGTAAAACATGATTCTGTATGGAAGTTGCATTTTGATTCCTAAAGCAGTTTGGAAATTTACATCCTCCTAGTACATATATACATACACGCATGCAGTCAACCACACCTACCTGTTTTTAAGGGACTGTAGACCAAATTCTAGGGACGCGGGTGGCGCTGTGGTCTTAACCACAGAGCCTAGGGCTTGCCGATCAGAAGGTCGGCAGTTCGAATCCTCGCAATGGGGTGAGCTCCCATTGTTCAGTCCCAGCTTCTGCCCACCCAGCAGTTCGAAAGCACGTCAAGTGCAAGTAGATAAATAGGTACCGCTCCAGTGGGAAGGTAAACGGTGTTTCCGTGCACTGCTCTGGTTCGCCAGAAGCGCCTTAGTCATGCTGGCCACATGACCCGGAAGCTGTCTGTGGACAAACACTGGCTCCCTTGGCCTATAGAGCGAGATGAGTGCTGCAACCCCCGAGTCATCTGCAACTGGACCTAATGGTCAGGGGTACCTTTACCTTTACCTTTTAGACCAAATTCTAGATAAGAAAAATAATACTATATATTTAACCTAAAAGAAGGTTTTTCACATTAAGTGACTGAAATCAAAGTAGTTGCTAGAATGAAAAGGGATTCTTCCATCTACAAATCTTCTGAGAGAACTATATATAACTTGACCAGACATGTTAAGGAGCATTTTTAGACTTACCTGGCTCTTTGTGTTTAACAGCATATTACTGGACTTTTATCTACGCCTTGTATCCAGTTAGACTTAAGAACTGCAGTTGATCAAAGGCTTTCATTTTATGTGACTCAAATTTCAAATGCTTTGTAGTTTTTAAAATAAAGTTTCTGGAGTTATATTATGGCATGAAAAATGAAAGTTGGGTTTGAGTGTTGAGCTAGATCACTGATCTCAGTAAAGACACCAATAAGGATAAAACATTCAGGAGAGTGTTAAGGTTAGGATTTCAAGATGATTAGCTACAGAAGCAACATTAATTCGAAATTACATAAAAGGATAATGGGAACCTTTAATGGAGCAATGTTGTTCTTTCAGCAGAATGTGGTGCTATGTTCAGAGCTGGATAGGCAGTTCTGGAGTTGCACGTTGCCTTCTTAGCACAGTTATGAAAAATAAGAGAGCGGTGCATTCTGTGAACTCCTAGTAGTGAACAGAAAGTCACTACTGGCTAGGATGGCCCATGGATGCAGATTTGGCATCATCTACGCTTGCATCTCTATAGTCTAAACTTCCTTTGATTAGCGTTGGGTATTAGATCACTGACTGCGTTCATATTGCTTTAGTACCAGAAATGCCAGTCTAGACTCCACTGACACTTAGGAGCTGCTAGATCCCATGTGATGAAAATCTGATCTCTTTCAGTGAACTGTCTCCAGCTCATGGACTGACTCTTCCACACAAGGCAACCAGCGGATCCTCCAGGACAGGAGGAAGAGAAAATAAATAAATAAAGAGAGAGTGCTCATTGTTCCATTTGAAACTTGCTCGAGCAACAAGGTCACCCTGAGCTCAGATGTGTTCCTGTAGTCTTGGTCCCGACTTCTGTCTTGCTCCTCAACCCTTCCCCTGATTTGTCCTCCAGTCCTGGCTTTATGTTTGGTCCAAACTACTGGCTGGCCCCATAGTTCCTGGCTCATACTAGACCTGGGGTGGGGAGCCTTGGGATGGTTCACAGATCACACCTATCCACAGACTTCACCGTCCTTGAGTGCCTTTGCATGGCCAGAAAGTATCCTTGAATTGTGATGATGCCCTTTGCTTGCCTGGAAGGAGGGTGGAGAGATGTGTGGTGTCTGTAGAAACTCTGACTTTTGCATGACTGCCACTGGTATTTGGGTCTCAGAAAATTGTTCATAAGGCTCCCCATCCTTGCACTACTCTGTTGCCTACAACACAGGCCTCACACTGAGATCCTTGGGGTCTTAGAAAGTTGTAGTCTTCAGAATGCATTTCCCCCCAGACTCTTGATGGAATAACAATGCCCAGAGTCAGAACTACTGGTTGACCAATAGAGAGGTCAGTGCTCTAAAGGGGATATGAAACACAACCAATATTTTACCATAAGTTTATTTGCACAATGAACCATAGATATTGCACAGGTGTGCCTCAGTTCATATACTATATACTGTACACTCTTTGCACAATAACTTGTAAAAATTTGTACCTAATTTCTGCCAGTTTTCTGTTGTGTATTTAAACATTATTATTCATATAGATAGATAGATAGATAGATAGATAGATAGATAGATAGATAATATTATATATATGCACAATATTTATGCTTTGATGTGAAATTACAGTCCTGTATTGGGAAGTTTTTAATGTTTGGTGTTTTTTTATGTTTTTATATGTGCTGGAAGCTGCCCAAATGGGTGGGGTATAAATAGCAAAATAGTTGTTGTTGTTGTTGATAAAATGTTGGGGCTACTATGTTTTACATCCCATTTGGAACATTGGCATCTCTCTTGGTTAACCAGCAGTTCTGACTCTCATAGAAATGTAGACATTGTAATTCAAATTGCAGCAAAATTTACATATCTAGATTCCACCCATCACTTTGTGGTGAGTGCACGGTGACGGGTCATATGAATGCTCTGGTTTGTTGCAGATACGTAATGAGATGTGAGTTGAACAACGTTGGAGGGGAGCCACAATCTTGCCGTGTCAAATGTTTGTTTAATATTGAATGTTTGTTTGATATTTAATGAGCCAGCGCTTGTATCTGCACAGAGGCATTTATGGAGATCTTGCTGAGGTTTTATTCTTAAGGAATACCAAATCAGGACAGTGTTTTCCCTGTACAGTTCAGTCACTATTTTGCTAGTGTCAGAAAAAAATAAACCTATTTGGGGGGCAAAGACTGCTTACTGCATGAGTCTATTATGCCACTACCCTGAGGAAATGTCTGTCCTCTCTGCTTTCTGCACTATTCTGGAACTCATGCCAAGTGGGAATACATACTATTAATTATTTAGATTCCTAGCCTGCTCCAACCTGACAGTCCAGGGGTATAAGCTACAAAAATATACAGTAAAAGCATATTAAAGTATAGAAAAAAAATCAAATGGCAACCTTAAACAAAAGTCAAGTCTTGGGCTTCAAAGTTCTCAAGTGAAGGGAGTTCCATATGTTTGAGTAGCCAGAAAGAATACATTTTCAGAGTAAATTCTTCTACAAGTTTCTTTTTAACAACAGTAACAACACCTGGACTTTGTTTGGGCCTACTATTACCCTATATACTCGAGTATAAGCCTAGTTTTTCTGCACATTTTTTGTGCTGAAAAAGCCGCCCTCGGCTTATACTCAAGTGAGGCAGGCAGTGGCTCCTATGAAGTTTCCCAGGTTTTTTGTGGTAAAAGTGGGTGCCTCAGCTTATATTCGGGTCGGCTTATAATTGAGTATATACGGTATGTAAAGTGAGGCTGATTTGGAGTGTTTTGAAAGGGCAGGAAGTGATAACTTTCTCATTTACGATTATTGCATTTTTACTTCCCAGGGGGATGGACTTCTGGGTTTTCCCAGGAATCAAAATAACATGGCTGCCTTTGGATACTATATGCTGTAATTTGTTTTGTAGGAGGGGGGGAGGGTTTTCTCTTCCCCTTCAGGCAACGCAATGCCTTGGCCCAGCCCTAAACTGAGGAATTGCAAAAAGACTGATACACAATGGCCACTGGGAGCTCTGACACTGGAAGGGCCAACAAGGGTGTCAAAGTGGTTTAAGAGTGAGCCAGGGGCAGACCTGGAAATGGTGTGGCTCTAAAGCACCCACAGTTTTCCCAGCCCCCTGACATATCCCTAAACCCAGGAGAAATTTACAACAGCTCCGGAACTGGTGGAAATCAACCCCTTTTGTGGGGGGAAAAAAGCATATAGCCCAGCTCGCTGTTCTCACAGAAGAAGAAGAAGAAGAAGAAGAAGAAGAAGAAGAAGAGTAGTTTGGATTTGATATCCCGCTTTATCACTACCCGAAGGAGTCTCAAAGCGGCTAACATTCTCCTTCCCCTTCCTCCCCCACAACAAACACTCTTTGAGGTGAGTGGGGCTGAGAGACTTCAAAGAAGTGTGACTAGCCCTAGGTCACCCAGCAGCTGCATGTGGAGGAGCGGAGACGCAAACCCAGTTCACCAGATTACGAGTCTACCACTCTTAACCACTACACCACACTGGCTCTCAACAGAGGCCAAAGAGATGGAAATATGGGAAGGGAGGACTCCCCTGCCTTAATTTCCATCTGGCCATCAAGCCCCCCACCCCCATTTTTTGATTGCACAGTTCAGCTCTTTGGAACATTAATCACCAGCAATGATTCCTCAAAGTCTACAGAAAGCCAGGCGATTCCAGAGCACTGGTGTAACACAATATGTTCCACTGTTTTAGTGCTCCTGAGTCACAGCCAGGCAGCCTATGCAGAATGACATGAAACCGTGCTCAACGATAAGGCACTCCTGCAGATGCTGACCAGCAGGTTTGGCCATCCGGGTTAGTGGATTGAGACAAGCTCTTCTTAATATTTGCTTCATATTCCAAAAGCTGTTTGAAGTGCTAATGGACACCCTCTGGGTTTGACTTTCGTTAGCAAAGCGCACTCTCTTTTGCTCTCATCATATCTTGCTTTCAGAGCGCCTGACAAATTGCCCTAAAAGGCAAGGCCTGAATCATCAGTTTGTTTGACGATAGTTAATGAACATATGCCACTACAAAGAAAGAGAGCAATGGCATTACTGCACTAAAATCCCTTTGGACCTGTGCCCCCCCCTGGTTTCTTATTAAAGACCCTGTCTCCTCATTTCCGCTCCCTCTCCAGCACACCTGCCTCTGATGCCCTGCACGTCACAGATGCTCTAAATGAATTTTCCTTGGAGACAGGAGGGTCATTTTTCACGAAGCAAATATTTTAGATTTGAAAACCGCTGCATTAATAGCTCACTAGTAACAAAGTTATCAGTCCTTGCCACAGATGGACAGCTCTCATCTTAATAAAATGGGCAGATGGCTCTAATCCTATCACCAAACAACTCTTCATCCCTCTGTATGATCTTACTCCATCTTCTTCCAGAAGCCATCTGCCTCCCTCAAAGTAAACGGCTTCATCTTGTGTCTGGAGCTCAGCAGAGTTGATGGTGAAGAAAGGGAGTTTTTTCTCACCAGAAAAATTCCCATCAGTGCTGGCGAAGGGATGCAATTATAACATCTGGAATAGCAAGTGCAATAGGATATTAGGATACCAACAGAAAGGGCTATTCAGATGCACAGACTGGACCTTCCAAAGCTAAGGCCCATCAACTGTATAAAACTTATCTAACACACAATAAATTTCTGGAGCAATGCACCCAGGAGAAAATATTAAGTCAGACAAATGAAAATGGTTAGTTATATCACATGATCCTGAAAGCACAGAAGCACTAAGGCTGAAGGCAGCCCTGTTTAGGGAAGTTTTTAATGTTTGATGTTTTATCCTGTTTTAATATTCCGTTGGGAGCCGCCCAGAGTGGCTGGGGAAACCCAGCTAGATGGGCGGGGCATAAATAATAAATTATTATATTATTATTATTATTATATAGGTTGCCCTGAATAACTTCTTCTTCTCTGGCGATCACTTGTAGTTGAGTAAGATTGTCTTCCCTAAACATGGTTTTAACAATGAGTCCGTAAGTGACTGTGGAGGCCAATTCTGGATCCACACGTCCTTCCACAGTGGGGACATTGGTTTCTGGGCGGGAATTGATCACGGTGTGGATTTGCCAAGCACGCCTTCCTCTTAGCACGTTTCTCTGATGGCGTTTATAAGTGGTAGTTGAGGTGTTCATGGCTTTGGGGCTGATGAGAGTTATAGCCCAAAACATCTGGAGCGCACCAACTCGAGGAAGGCTCATATAGACCATGGCCTCTGGGGAAATCCACTTCTGAAAGCAAATTCCTCAACTAGAAGCATATCTAGCAGAACTTTGTGTGGCAATCTCTAGGGATGGGCTGAGCATTCAGTGTATGTTTGTTCCACTATGCAATCTACTGCCATCTACTCTACACTTTACTTCCATAATAGTAGAGCCCAGGGTCATTGAAGCTGAGAGGTAGAAGACTCAGGACAGAAAGTCTTCCCATGGTGGATATTTAGACTATGGAATGTGCTGCCACACGTTGTGACTGTTGGTCATCAATTTTAATTCTGGAGGCTGCATATAGCCATCATCCCTAGCAACCATTGGTGACCTTATCCTCCAAGAATTTGTCTATTCTCACTTCAAAGCCATCTGAGGCATCTGAATGACATTTGATGGGGAACAACAGCAGAATATGGCTATTGTGCTGACAGTCTGCTTCCAGAGTTTCCATAGACTTCCATAGGAAACAGAATGCTTAACTAGATGGGTCTTTTTTCCAATTATTTTTATTTCTTTTCTATAATCTTTTTACAAATTGTGACCAAATTAGTACAAATTTTATACAAATTTAAAATCTGACACACACACACACACACAGAGAGAGAGAGAGAGAGAGAGAGAGAGAGAGAGAGAGAGATGTTCCTTCCATTTTCTTCTCTCTTTTGCTGCTCCCAGTGCAATAACATTTTCAACTTTCATTTCAAAATTTCATCCCTTCTTCTTATACATCACCTGTTCAATTACTGATTTCTGCTAAGACTTTTCTACATTTCTTGTAAGAGAGACTACCCTTTGGTCTGATCCAACATGGCTTTTCTTCTCCCTCAGGGACAAAACAATACTCGCAGTGGAGAAGAGAAACAGACAATAGGCGGTCAAGAGCTCCATAAATAACAGGACAAGCCTGCTTCATCTTCACTATACCACAAATTGACATTTCCTAAATATATTTTCCTTCAGGGGGTGTCAGAGCTCCGAATGAAACTGGCTTGGCCACTCTGAATGATGTCCTTCAGTGAGAGGCAAGGAAAATGAACCCATGTTGATTTTGCTGGACATCTCAATAGCATGTGATTCCGTCAATCTGTAGTACCTGCTTAGGAGTACATGGCATTGCTTTGTAATAGTTTTGTCCTGTCAGGTAGATGTGACAAGGCGATGCTGGGGGATTTCTGTTCTACCATATGGGAGCTTTTGGGTTCTGTTCCATCCCCTATGCTTTATATCATCCACATGAAACTATTGGAGTTGCATATCAGAGGATTTGAAGTACTGTAACATCACCATGCTGTTGACAGTCAATTCCACATTTCCATCTGCTTAACTCCCAGTGAGTCAGAGGAATTCCCAAATTGGTGCTGGAAATCAGTAATGTTTTGGATGAAGGTGAATAAACAGAAGGGCAAGATAATAATAATAATAATAATAATAATAATAATAATAATAATAATCTGATATTTAAGCAATTATTTGTTGGCTAGGAAAAATACAAGGTGCAACAAAAACCTGTCATCTAACCCTCCCTTTGCTTTCGTCTTCTCACTTCACCCTCTCAATTTATTAAAAGAACTAACAGGGATTGATGAGGTAAATCTAACCTCCCACTTATCCCGTTAGCCTTTCCGGTAAACCCTCTAGCCTTTGAAGGTTTTTTTTTGTTTTTTGTTTTGTTTTGTTTAACAAATAAAAGAGAGTCCCTTTCCAGCAACTAACGTGGCCAGGTACCCTTTTAAACCCTGGGCTATATATGAGACTATCCCTTTGTGTCTACTGTGTAAGGGGTTCAGCAACTGGAAATCCCTTACAGAAAAGCTCGCCTTTTCCCTGAGGCAACTTATTGACAACTTGGGTCTGTCAACCTATTAAGCCCTCTCAGTGCACTACGCAGTCACAACCTATCCGTTCCACTCTGGAGGAAAGCATAGACTTTTTAATGGGTATCCCCCGCCTGTGGGTTTCATATTCCTTTGCTGGAAAATAATACAGACGACTTTGTGATTGGGCACTTTAAATCTGGAAATTTTATTTGCTTAAGATCGTAATGGTTGTATTAAGGATTCTTGTGTACATACTTAGTTTCTGTGGTAATCTCTTTGTTAATCATATAAAAGATAACCATACAATTACCTAATCTAAACCTACTCTCACAGACCTTCTTTTCAACCACCCCACACTCTCACTCCCAAAAACCCCTCTCAACTAACAAAACGGCTCTACATTCTCCTCCAACATTCAGCCGCCCCTCCCCTCATGGAATGTTCAGTCAGTCCAGCCTAGAGTCTGAGTTAACCCTTGATGGGTCGGGTTGAAAAGGATGGAACAAACAGTGCAACAAACGTTACATCCTGCCTGTAGCCAAGAGGATGATTTGCAGCCAGAGAGTGATTTGCCAGAGTGATGACTGCCTCTCGTGGTCTTTTCCAAATCTCTGTGCATCATTAAATTAGAGTATATCAAGAGGAAGTATTTGTGTTATCAATAGCTAACTCTCTTTGGCTGTTTTCTGAGTAAAATAAAGTCAGATGGAAAAAAAATCTTGCACGCATTTGTCACAAACACTTTGGTGTACAATCCATCAATATGCCATTTCTGTACCATGCCAAACTTTTATAGACAAAATTGGCTATGACCTTACAAGCAAGCAAGTTTAAGTGGGTGCCTGGAGAAGCAATTAACAGTTCTATTTACATAGTAATAAAAGTTTAATGTTGTCTTGGGTCATGTCCTAGTTTACTGTGAAAAATATGCTCCAATGAGAGAAGTACACATGGAAAATATAATTACATAAAAATAAATTAATATAAATCTGCTACGAGAAATTAGATAAAGTGGAATTCTAACTCAGCTCTTCCAGCAGAGTTCACACAAAAGCTGATAAAGATGCTCAGCACCTATATTTGACACAGACACTGGAAGAAAGCTGTAAAAGAAAAATGACTGTGGGAAGATAAATCTAGATGTAGTTGAAGAATAAACCAGGCTGCATAAACTTATACATTCTCCATTCATGTTTACCATCATGCATCTTGTCTACATCTGTATTAAACTTAGCCAGTCTCTAATGAAAAGAGCTTATTTATTTAAATCATTGGCACATTTTGATCTCCCATTTAAATTGAACCCTCAATATACTGTACTGTTTTGTTTTCTTGTCTAATTTGGCTTGCTGTCAGCATAAAGGAGGAAAACATTGGTTTAGGCACATTGTCCGCCATTTTCAGTTGCAAAAGAAATTAGATCCAGTTTGCATTTAAATGTGACCCTATCTAATTCTATCTATCTAAAAGAATAAGGACCACCTTTCCCCCATACGAACCTACCTGGACTCTGAGATCATCATCTGAGGCCCTTCTTTGTGTGCCTTCTCCACGAGAGGTCTGGAGGGCAGCAACACGAGAGAGGGCCTTTTTTGTGATGGCTCCCTGTTTGTGGAATGCTCTCCCCAGGCTCGCCTTGCAACTTCATTATATATTTTTAGGCGCCAGGCGAAAATGTTTCTTTACAACTGGACCTTTGGCTGATTAACATTCTGTGGCCTTTTAAATTTGTTTTTTTTTTGGGGGGTGTTATTGGTTTGGGTTTTTTATTATTTATTTTGTGTTCTCATTTTGTATTTTTATATCGTGAACCATCTGGTGATCTTTGGATGAAGGGTGGTATACAAATTTTATAAATAATCAGAATAATAAGAAAACCAACAGCCATTCAGCATCAGCATTCTCTGAGTTCTGCAATGCTATTCTCCAGCCAAGTAATATGTTTAAACAATGCCAATACTAGGGTATATAGTGCATAAATATACATGCTAGTGAAAATGCCATGCAAAAATGTGTTATATTAAGGAAGATTGATTAGCAAAAATGTGTATATTAGGCAAAATTGCATACAGAGATTCATGCTAAAATGCTGCAGAATTTTAATGAGGGTTGGTTTTTTTTGTTAAGCAAACTGATGTGAAAATGTGTCAAACTGAATTTAAGATTGGAAAAATGAGAAACCGAGAAACCAAAATTGACAGATTTGCATACCCTCCAACATTATTCCGATGAAAATAGGGACATCCTATTCCATCACCACCAATACCACCACCATCATTTTACTATTTATACCCCGCCCATCTGACTTGGTTGCCCCAGTAACTCTGGGTGGCTACCAGCATACCGTATTTTTCCATCTATAAGACACCCCCATGTATAAGACACTCCCTATTTTTTGGAATTCCAATCTAAGAAAATGGGGGGAGATGTATCCCTGTATAAGACGCCCCCAAATTTTTGACATTATTTTTTAGGGAGAAAACCTAGTCTTATACATGGAAAAATATGGTATGTAAAAACATAATAAAACATTAAACACTAATAAAAAAACATTCCCTATATAGGGCAGCCTACGGATGTCTTCTGAAAAGTTTTTGGTTACTTATCTCCTTGGCTGATACTTCCTGTAGAGGGAAGTTTAAAAAAAAATGTTTAATGTTTTATTTGTTGGAAGCTGTCTAGAGTGGCTGGGGCAACCCAGTAAGATGTGGGGAGGTATAAATAGTAAAAAATATCATTATGGAATGGGGCGTCCCTATTTTCATTTGAGAAATGTTGGAGGGTATGCAAGCTATCTCTTGTCTAAACCTAGCTGTTCTATGAGCAGAAGAATTTGGTTAAAACAGACAAGGTTGCACTGGGGTGCCTGTGACCTATTCTGAATAATAATTAGCTGAAATTTCACTTTGCAAGTATTCTTTGTGGGCACATTAGAAATATAGCCAAAGGGGGAGTGGGAAGATCATACCAAGGAGAGCCACAGGAAGTTCTTCTCTACCAGCCAATACATGCACAATGTTTTCTTAGTGGAATGAAAGCTATGTTCACAGGTGTGTAACAGTGATCAGAGATTATAACGTTTAGTATTTAGGTTTAATAATTCAAATGCAAAAGGGCTCTCTTGTACTTAGTGAGCAAGGGGTGGTGGTATTAAAACAAATAGATGTTGCCTGGAAATGCCTATGTGAGATTGCCTTCTTTTTATTTTTAGAATCAACTCAACTGCCATAAAAGGAGAAAATTAATATCCACAGTGTTTTATTGAATCTCTTCTAGGCAAACAAAGGAGAGATAACTAGAAAAGTCAGCAGGGAAATCTAAATTATTTTTCAGAGCAAAACAGATAAAAGTCTAAAAAGGGTGGAGATGTCGACATACGGGGAGATATGGGAAGAGTAAAACAAAACAAAACAAAATAAAAACACATCCCACCGCTCACACCAAAACAGATTGCTCAAAAGTTTCTTTTTTGGCATATCAAATGTACATTTTTATGTGTGCCTCTGCCAGTGTTTAAGATTAATCTTTTGCCCAGACAGGCACATTTTGTGACCCATGAGATCAGCAAAATAACAAGTCTGTAGAACGGGGATGGGATAAAATCAAACCAAATCTCTATTGACAACACCAGACAAGGTAAGGGTTGGTATGGCATTGGGTCCCAGGATCAGTTCATCATTCCACAAGCCTCGTGTTGATGGAATGGATCCGCCAGGTTCTGACTGCCCCAAACCTGTTCCATGGGAGCCGGCCAATGTTGAACCTTGCCATGGCGCTGGCCGAGCAAGTAAAGTCTGACTGGGTGACCAGGGTGCAGATTCCTTACCAGGCAGATATCCCAACACTGAGCTTGGGGGTGTCATGGTCAATCTTCCCCTTAGGCCCCTATACTATGTTGATCCTGTCCAATGCTCTTTCTGCCCTTACACAAACAACGTTTTTCACCTAACAAAGGAGGGCCATAATTTCACTGAGGGAAAGACCAAAACAAAAAAAACAAAACCCAGCCTAGTGCCAATCAGGTTAAGAGGTGGCTGGGCGGTGGGGGTGGGGGGTCATTTCCGACCCTGTCAACCAGCAACTCCAAATTGCTCAGTGAAGGCTCTAACCCGAAGGTGGGCAGGTGGGAAGCTCTCAAGGCAAAATGGCCCCTGAGCTTCAGGGGAAACAGGCTTATATAGGCTTTCCCCCTCCCCTTTGCAAGGGCTCATGGGACAGCTTTTTCCCATGAGCCCACCAGATTGAGGCCATCACATTCCAGTGCTTACTGTGTTATTCCCCAGTCTTCTGCAGACCTGATTTGTGTCCCCACCCCCCACTAAAGATGCACTTATTGCTTCACTCTGTTCAGTGTGACTAGGCAAAGAACCACTTAACAAGGCTCCTGTGCCTTTACTTAGAAGTTTCCTGTTGGGCACAGATGAGTTTCTGCTGCTGCTGATTGCTACTTCTTAGCTGCATGGTTGTTAACTTAATGAAACATTTAAAGACAATTGCTGTTCCGAGAATGAAAAAAACAGGGAGTCAGTAGGAAATTTTACATAGTTTGAACTTTTTAGCGTCCTGATTTGTTTTTTTAAAATATAATTTTTATTAATTTTCCGAATTAAACAAACATATGCATACATATCCATTCACATCCTCGCTCCGCCGAGCTATGACTTCCCTCCAACACGGCAACAGGCTTTCTGGTCCAATCAAATCCCTCAGTTTCTTACTTTAATATTTCTATCTATGTCATAGGGTTATTCCAATCCCACTAGTGGCTTCAAATTTCCACAGTTACATCTTATATAAACAACAAATTTACTCCAGTCTCTTTGGAACCTTGAATCTTCCTGGTTCCGGATCCTGTCGGTCAGTTTTGCAAGTTCTGCATAGTCCATCATTTTCATCTGCCACTCCTCAATCGTTGGTAATTCCTGTAATTTCCACTTTTGGGCTAAAAGTGTTCTCGCCGTGGTTGTTGCATACATAAACAATCTTTGGTCCTTTTTCGCAATCTCATATCCCATTAAGCCTAGCAAAAAAGCTTCTGGCTTTTTGGGGAAAGCGTACTTAAACATCTTTTTCAGCTCATTATAAATCTGTTCCCAAAACAGTAGCGTTCTGTTTTAATTGTTGCAACCTGCTCTGGGTTCTTAGGGTTAAGGGCTAATAATAATAATAATAATAATAATAATAATAATAATAATGGATTTGGAACTGAGAAGGAAAGCTGATTTCTCCCCTTCCGCATTTGCTTTGGGATCAGAATTAAAAAAGGGAGAATGACAAAGATGATTTCACCCATATACGTTATTTAAAAGGTGAATTTGCATACCTGCACTAGTGTGCTTACATATTAATCATTGGTTTTGTTTGAGCTAAGCCAGGCAGAAAGTACACATGTAACTGATGTATAAAGAAAAATCATTGCCAGGAGCCACCAGACATTAGTAAATACATTACATGGCTCAATGCATAGTTCTAATGTTCTTCTTCCCTGGTGTTTATGATTTGCCAATCTGCAGGAAGTTATTGCTGACAATTAATCTTTTTTATATTACCAAACTGCAAAATGATCATTATGTTACAAAGATGCCTCAGCCAGCAAAGGTGCTGTGTTAGGGAATTAAACACTGGAGTTGCACATGTGCAAGTAATGTACATTAGCAGCAAACACAATCTAGTGGTTATTGTACCGTTACTATATTGGGTACCTTTTGAGTGGGACAGATGCCATTTAGCATCTGCTGGGAACCATTCAGACACTTTTATCTCAGCATTACCTTAGAGTGAGACAGGCTCATCCACCCGATGGATATCGGTTTTATTTGAATTGCAGTTCTCTTCGGGGCATACATGACAACATCTGATGCATTTTGCAATTTTCTGTGCAGCCTACAATTAGAGCAGCATAAGGTAGGAAGTTAGTTACTACAGCTCGGTGCTATAATAACCCCTTCTCCAGTCTGCATTTAAGACTTTAGGGAACCGGAAGCTGGTAGCTATTTTCTCCTATCATCTACAGTGCAAAGACGGTTCAAGGTCACTGTCCACCATCAACAATTTAGATGGGGAAGTGTTTAAATATATCCTAAGCAGAATTGACTTCTTGAATTTATTACCCTGGAGGAATGCCTTTGAATTAGGATCATGTTGCTTTCAATGTATACAAAACCTAAGCAGAGGTACAGAAGGATGGACTCTCCTTGAACTGAGTTCTAGTTGTGGATAAAGGGTAAGGATTGGCTCAGGGCTCTAGATTGGGGATGTAAGAAAACATCCTTTTCTTTCTGTCTGTAATTGTCACATGCAGCACTGTTTTTGTTCCACTGCAGTTCATCTGTTGCCATTAGCTACTTCTTATATAGCCAGTGTGGTGTAGTGGTTAAGAGCGGTAGACTCGTAATCTGGTGAACCGGGTCCACGTCCCCGCTCCTCCACATGCAGCTGCTGGGTGACCTAGGGCTAGTCACACTTCTTTGATGTCTCTCAGCCCCACTCCCCTCACAGAGTGTTTGTTGTGGGGGAGGAAGGGAAAGGAGATTGTTAGCCGCTTTGAGACTCCTTCGGGTAGTGATAAAGTGGGATATCAAATCCAAATTCTTCTACTCTTCTTCTTCATCTTTCTGTCCACTATCCGTCTTCCTGCCCACTGTGGTGAAATTACTTAACTCATGCAATTCATTACGTAAAACATCCAAGTTATGTTGCCGTTAGAGGATTCCATCCCATTCTTTTCGTTGCAAAGGAGGTGCAATTCAAATGGGGAGAAAAACCATAATAAATTATGCATTGTTTGCATACTGAAAGCAACAACAGCAGTGAATACCTTTCTCATTCACCGGTTTGATTTCCATTCTGGGCATTGGATGAAACAGTAAACATAGGCAATTCCCACGCCTGCTTCTGTTTTTGTCAGAAGTTGCCAACGTTCCTACTCTAGAAAAGGCAGCACCTGGCCTTGTACTCTTCTATATTTAATAGCTCTGTGGACGAAAGAAAAGCATGACAATAGGGGGGAAAGTGCATCTGCTGGTGCCTCCTCCCTATAATGATGAATATATATCACTGAGATGGAATCCAGCTGAGGAAATTCTTATTTTTCTGGTGGTTCTGCATAAGGGGATGAGAGGGAGGCTTTGGAAGCAGTGAGGTGGAGACAGGGAACAGGACTGAACAGAGACTTGCCCATCTTCTGTGGCGGGTGTGTGGGAATGGAGAAAGGGGGAAAGTTCAATGGGAAATGGTGAGCACCCTGAAGCTCCTTTCAGGCAATTGGTGATTCCAGGGGCTTGCTCACAGAGCCTTAGGACCTATGGGTAGGACATGGGTCACCATGGAGGTTAACCTGTGTTACTCACTCCAGCATCTGGTGGCTTGGAGGGAGCATGAATCAGGAAGACTTCCTTCCTCACATTAAGAGTGTGGCAGGGGGAATAAGGGCTGGGAGAAGTACCAGCCTGACTTACTGCAAGATAATCTCACTCAGTTCCAACAGGCTTAGAAGCCTGGTGGAGCATTTTGATGGCTTCCCACACATGGTCTCATCCTCCGTATGCAGAAGCTAGAAATTGATGAGGTCCTAAGTTCTAATGTTCTTATGCTGGAGTTAAATAAAGTGGCCCTAGTGTACCCCCAGCATGTATCCTGCCTCCTTAGTTCTGTTCTCCTAACACAACTGGGCTGTGGACTCCCAGGTATGTAACGGTGGTAGTTGTTTTGTGGGACCCACCTCTTTTGCTAAATTTATATTTGGTTTGTACTCTTTGGGATAGTTTTATGTGTTTTATCATATCGTATCCTATTGTTGTAAACCACTTTGAGGCAAAGACCGGGTAAGAAATATTATTACTAAATAACCAAGCATACAACATATTCACAGGGGCACATATTTTCACTGCTAGTAAAATAGATTCCCCCCTACTTTAACACAGACCATATTTTCCCTTCCCTGGGTCAATGATTTAACTAGATATTTTTTATACAAATACTTGGTTTCAACAGCAGGACTTTTATCACTGGTCATCTTTCCAGTTTTTATTATCTCTCTGCCAATCCTAAAAAAAATGTATTTCTTTTCTTGAACATGTTGAACAAGTCACAGAATTCTGAGCTTTGTGAAGCACCGTTCAAGCAATCCCCAACTTTCTTGTTTAATTTGTAATTTAGTATGGATGTCCCCGAACATAAAATAAATGGCAAAAAACTTGGCTCTCCTAATTAACAAAGCTTCTGTGACTCCTAATCATTGAACTTACTATTTCCCCAAGATTTGGGCCAATTTAATTATTTCTCACAGTTAACCCGGGCCCAGCAAAAAGTAATTTGACTTTCCAGCAGTCTTCTGAAGATGAAACAACCTTTATGGACAAATTCATAAATACTGTAACCCTTTCTCATTTACTAACCTTGATCTAATATGACACCCTGATAAACAGTGAATACATATGAAGCTACTGAATATACGTAGCTGACAATGATTGTTGTTGTAAAAACAACAACCAAAAACCCTTCCCTGCACACTAATGGCTTAAGCCTAATATTCTTGTGAAAACTCTTAACTGATTGTAGAGATCTTGACAGATCATTGAGAAAGAAGTGGGGCATTTTTAACAGTGCTGTCCATATGCTAAAGTAAAATTGTGATGGCATCTCTGTTAGTAAACAGAAGCTCATGCTGTTCTGTGAGAAGCCTCAGGATTCTCTGAAAAACCAGAAGTTAGTGAGTGGGTAATATAGACTTATAATTTTAGTGGAATGCCCTTCTTGCTGAAATGTGAGAGCACCCATCAGTACTGGCCTTCTGCCAGCTTCTAAAAACACACTTGTTTAGCAAAGGATTCCCTGAATTGAACTACTGATCTTATTGTTTTTTAAAAGAATATCTTAAATGCTGTGCTTTACTATCTGGCTTGTTTTATTGTATATTTTAATTTTAGACATTTTAATGTTCTGATGGAACAGTTCTTGGGTATTTTAATTATATTTGATTTTATAGTTGTAAACACTTAGATGCCATTTTGCCATATAAGTGGTATATAATCACTGATATTTTCAAACAAGTGAGCATGAAACTGAGCAGGTCAGGTGAGACAGAGTTGTTGCTTTTCTTAAATCGCAAGGCAAAATATTATTTACTTCAACTATTTATTTAAAGCAGAAGTGCATTGCATCAAAATGAAGCAGATACTGTAGCTATCCTATCAACCATGTTTCCTCCATGTCATTAAGGTGACATCAACCCTGTATTTTTACAGTGTATTGCTTCCCCCCCCCAAAGAATCCTGGGAACCACAGTTTATTTCTTAAAGGGCTACAATTCCCAGTACCCTTAACAGAATACAGTTCCTAGGATTCTTAGGGGAAAGCCAATTCTTTAAATGCATGATGTGGATGTGATCCAAGAGGCAGCTTGTATAGCTCTAATGTGTGGTTCAGTCTCACATTCTAGCCCTGATACTGAGGTTGTCAAAACATGTCCATATAGTGGTGAGCCCATGTAAAAATCTATATTATTGCATTAGCCCAATCTCATAGAGCAGGGTTGACTAACTTGTGGTTCTTCAGATTTTGCTAGACCACAACTCCCACAACCCTTGACCAGTGGCCATGCTGGATGGGTCTGATGAGAGTTGGTGCACTGCTGGTGCCGAAATCCCAAGGGAGCAGAAAAGACTATTTATGTATGTGACCACTACTGCACGGATGTTATTGACCCAGAGCTGGAAAGAAGATAAAGTTCCTACCACAGAAGAATGGCACCTTATTGTTAGAAGTTCAAAAGTTTCATCAAAGAAGCGTTTGGAGAACAAATAAGTCCCAGAGTAGTGAGCAAAATGTAAGTTTCACCATGAAGAACCAAGAGACCAAAAGGATGCTAGTTCATGTTTCCTGAGTTATAGTCACTTTCTGGTTTGCAGGAGTGAAGAGCCAGCTTCAGACATTTCCACTTTGAGACATGGAAGAATTCCTTCCACATCAGGTGAATATACAATCTGTTTGATTCAGAAAGTTTTTGCTTATAACAAAAACCAGTGTAGCTTTCCTACCTAACATCCCTGTCGACTAGTATAAACAAAGGACCCTCAGGCAATACTTGAGAGAGTGAGAGAAAGAAGAAAACAGGAAAACAAATATGTTGGCACTTAATTTCACAATGAGATCAACCGAAACCCGAAAGCTCACCTATTAAAAATGGTACAATGAATGGATACAATATAGGGATTTGTTACAGGGCATTTAATGTGTTTTTGGTTGGATAGAATTTTATTCTGCTGTAATGGGATATTCTAGTCAGTTTGTATATGCTATTTTTAATGCTTTGTTATATGCTCCAGATCAGGGAGTGAGAGACAAATGTAAAATAATCAAATAAATCCCACAATAAATAGCTTGTCATTTCATATGACAATATTATCGTTTTCCAAAGCAACTACTCTATTCCGAACTTAAAAAAATGGGAAGTGTAATGCTGGTGGTCAACAAAAGAGGTTTAAAGACTGTCCCAAGGCAAATGTTTAAAAAAATGTAGTATAAACACCAACAACTGGGAAACACTGCCCTGCGAGCACTCCAATTGGAGAACAGCCTTTACCAAAGGTGTCATGGGCTTTGAAGACACTCGAACTCAGGACGCAAGGGAGAAACGTGCTAAGAGGAAGGCACGCTTGGCAAATCCACACTGTGATCAACTCCCCCCTGGAAACCAATTTCCCCACTGTGGAAGGATGTGTGGATCCAGAATGGGCCTCCAAAGTCACTTGCGGACTCAGTGTTAAAACTGTGTTTATGGAAGACAATCTTACTCGGCTACGAGTGATCACCAAAGAAGAATTATTATTGAAGCATATTTTTTTTTAATCTTATTATGGCTGCAGCCTGACAGACACATCCCCAACATAGACTCTATGCTAATATATTATCCCTGCTCGTCTCTACACTCCAAGCAGGGTCATTTGGCTGGATCGAGACATCCTTTGGAATTTTCCACAATGCTACTGGTCTAATATTGCTTTGGGATATTGTGGAAATTATCTAGATCAAGCTTCTCAAAGTAATGACACCACAGCCACATAAGCTCACTAGGGATCATTGTCAGATAGGTCCATCACTTTGCTCACAGCATTCCCCAAACCTTCTCTAGCTAGGGAGGGCAGACTCATTGACTTTAAAGACTTTGGGGTGTGAGTAAAGCCACGTTTCCTGAAGCTTCCTATTTTTTCTGCAAATCACAACTATTAAAGGTACAGGACTTCTGCCTCATTTTCAAATGACCACTCTATCTAGTTATTTAGCTTTAAAACAGCAGCAGACCCTCTATTTTCCAGGGGCAGTCCCAGATTTACAGAAGCTGTCCCAGTTTCTGATTTGATCATAGAATGACCTGCTCTTCCTTAGGACATCCTTATTTTCAGCAGAGAAATGTTGGAGGGTATGGTAGGACGTCCCTATTTTGGTCAGAGGGTATGAAGCTATGTGACCCGCGAGCCAAGGAGATAAGTAACTATACAACCTTTAGAAGACATCCAAACTCAGCCCTGTATAGGGAAGTTTTTTAACGTTTAATGTTTTATTATATTTTTAATATGTGTTGGAAGCTGCCCAGAATGGCTGGGGCAACCCAGTCAGATGAGCGGGGTATAAATAATAAAATCATCATCATCATCATCATCATCATCATCATCATCAAAATATTGGAGGGTGTGCAGCAGGAAGCCCCCCTTCAAAAAGCCATGCATAATTAGTCTTCAGTATTTGAATTGAATTTTTTGACTTTCCATGAATGAATGTTATGATTGTGGCAATGGTTGTGTATCATTCTTGGTCTTCTTGAATACACATACTGATTGGGACAAAAGGAATATCAATCTCTCTCTCTCTCTCTCTCTCTCTCTCTCTCTCTCTCTCTCTCTCACACACACACACACACACACACACACACACACACAGAGAGAGAGAGAGAGAGGGAGAGAGAGAGAGAGAGAGGTTACTGAAGAATGGGATACTTTTTCAGAACAACAGTTGCTTTTCCAGGAACACAGAGAAGCAGGATTTCGCTTGCAATTTCTCAGTGTACCCCCCCACACACCTTTTAAAGCTCATCCTGCTTGCACAAGTTTAGATTGCTGAATTGGGGAGGGTGTGATGGGGTTTAATGCACCTGCAACTTTGTCACCAGCAAAATCATATTATCATGAAAATATTGGCTACTACTGGAATAAAATAAAATGCTACTACATAAACATTCAATGAACTATGTTATAACCTTTTATTTTAGGTCATGAATTAGGATGTAAGACCACATTAAGATTTTAGTGGGGAGGTTTTATCCTCATATTTCCTGAATAGCACATCTACCATTAAAGTCAGTGGAAAGATCTTTCTCAATTCAGAGCCCAAATGCCTTCAAATAAGTGATGCTAAATCTCATAACTCACAAGGGCCAGATGCATAAGAAATGTTATTGGTTCACACTATCCTGTTAAATTATGGTCGTATGTTTATTCTGGACAGCTGGAATTTCTCATACTCTCAATTAACTCCATTCTAACATTGTGTAAACATGCATTTCCTTGATTCAGAAGCTCAAACAGAAAGATATTTCTATATGTACAATATTTGAGAGAAGCCGGGACATGGGTGGCGCTGTGGTCTAAACCACTGAGCCTCTTGGGCTTGCCGATCAGAAGGTCAGCAATTTGAGTCCCCGCGACGGGTTGAGCTCCCGTTGCTCTGTCCCAGCTGCTGCCAACCTAGCAGTTCAAAAGCACGCTGGTGCAAGTAGATAAATAGGTACTGCTGTGGCGGGAAGGTAAACGGTGTTTCCATGCATTCTGGCTTCCGTTGTGCCAGAAGCAGTGTAGTCATGCTGGCCACATGACCCGGAAAGCTATCTGTGGACAAACGCTGGCTCCCTTGGCCTGAAAGCGAGATGAGCACCGCAACTCTTTGCTTTTGACTGGACATTACCATCCAGGGGTCCTTTACCTTGTACCTTTATGTGAGTGGATGACTTTGCCAATACTATGTTGTTGGTATCTATCTATCTATCTATCTATCTATCTATCTATCTATCTATCTATCTATGTATCTATCTATCTAAACACCATCGCTAATCACAGTTCCTTTCTAAGGTGGGAAGAACTTTCTGAGAGTAAGAGCTGGTTGACTGTGGAACAGTCTCCCTCGGGATGTGGTGGGCTCTCCTTCATTGGATGTTTTTAAGCAGAAATTGGATGGCTATCTGTCGCCTTTGGGGTACCTTCCAATTCTACAATTCTACGATTCTATGGAATAAATACATAAACAAATAAACAAATAATTTTTTGTCGTCCTGGCATGGTGAACCTCTAAAATGTTTATCAGAATTATTATGGGTGAAATTGAGCCATCTCTGTGTTGTAATATCCATTTCCTGTGTGCAGTCATGGGTTTATTGTTTTTCACATGACTGGGTATCTGTTTTCATTCCACAGAGTGGGAAGTGGGAAGTGACGGCAGACAGGAGGTCTTGTCTTGCTGTGTACCCTAAAGTAGGACTATTGTCCTTTGTTCTTTCTTTTTTGCTGCCTGATGCTAGAGAGAGAGGGAGCCATGATGTAGAGCTCCATGTGTAGATATGTAATAAAGTAGATTTAGCCAAGATGCTGAGCTGCTGTGGTCTGTTACGTTACTGCGCACACTCTGCGGATCCCTAAGTGTGCTGGATGTCTTCTGACACCAGTCACTGTGATGTTCGGGCTGAAGAAGCTGAGAAGCTCCCGAACAATCGCCCAGGAAGGCAAGACCATGCCAGTCGGGCATGTGTCTCTACTGAGCCTCTACTCGTAAATAGAAACCATTTGATTAACACTCTGTTCATCACCAGAATGGATACCATTAATGAAATAGATTCGCCACTCTTCCTGTACTTCCTCCACAGCCCCAAAATCTGCTCTGAAGGGTTGGGGAGAACACCAGAGCAGAATTGCAAGGGGCAAGGAGAGGAAGTAGAGGTCTGCTTATATGACACTGAATGTTTTCTTGTACAAAGAAAAAAGAATAGACCTGCTACTAAATGCATTTTGATCAGTATTCCATCACAGCCTTGAATGACCACCGCTGTAATATGCCATTGAACACAAGCGACAATCTTTTGGATAAACAGCACCCCCGACATTTTACTCGCATTTGACTCTATCATGATGCTTTTAACGCGTCTGTGTACCAGATTTATTATTGCTACTTATAATGGGCAGCCCCATGAAAGGCATGGGATATTGCTAGCAATACGTAGCTTCCTCTTTCAGAGCAGGGACACATTTTTTTAAAAAAATCATTAAAATGCAGATTAGGGTTCAACTTGATGATGGATTTCATTATCTGATTATCTAAAGCAATTGCTGCTCTTTGAACAAGTCACCATTGAATATTTATATACGCTGCATGTCACATATGCAATTGACACCGGGGGGGGGCGAGAAGGATGAAATTTTATTTCAGTAGTAAATGGGGTAGTTATACATGTTTTTGCTAATAGTTCTTTTTG
Organism: Darevskia mixta; assembly: GCA_034641385.1. Lineage (NCBI taxonomy): Eukaryota > Metazoa > Chordata > Lepidosauria > Squamata > Lacertidae > Darevskia > Darevskia mixta. The sequence goes on from JAWWNH010000105.1 coordinate 14,134,202, forward strand.
CTATTCACATTTACAGCACATGTGTTTTTGGCTTCACACACTAGCCTTAGGCGGTGTCCTTCAGTGATACACTGAATGCCTGCTGAAGCAAAAAGCATTTGCCTCACAAATTTCAGATTCCCAGTGCATAGGTCACTTGTGTTGACTGATGTTATTTTCTTATTTTTTAAGTCAGTTGTGTGCCATTCCAAATCAGCAGTTAGCATTGCCTTGGGAAGAATCCTTTGCAATATTGAGGGTGTGCAATAACAAACATGACGTTAGCTAGCAACGTTGTTAAATCCTTGTGCTTAACCTTTCCTGTTAACTTGTACTGCAAAAGCTTCTAGAACACAGTTGCCTCTTTTGATATTAAGAATCTGTTCCGGTAACAGCTGCCAACCATATAAAGTTCAAGTTGAATCATATAAGGAGAAATCCATAAATGAGGGGCAGCCCGTGAGGCTCCATCCAGCTGTTATGAACTACAATTCCCATGATCCCTGGGTGGTAGCCATGCGGGCTGGGATTGATGGGAGTTGTAGTACAAAAAAATACACAGAGGGTGCCACTGCTGTAAATGATGGATGGCCAGCTGTCCATGAATGCTTTAGCTGAGATTCCTGCATTGCAGGGGGTTGGACTAGATGACCCCCGGGGTCTCTTCCAACTCTACGGCAGGGTCCCTTCTATAATCCTATGAATTTGCATTCAAGGAGGTTTCAAGGGACCTGAAAAATGGCAGCATTTGGGCCACATAATGTGTATTATGGCTGTGGATGTGTCAAGGCTCCGGGAAAGCTATTACTCCCCCGGTTGCAGCAAGAGCAGATAAAACAAGGTAGAGTCCTTTTAATGAGTTTTATTCAATCCTAACAGCGGGTGGTGCTGTGGGTTAAACCACAGAGCCTAGGGCTTGCCAATCAGAAGGTCGGCTGTTCGAATCCCCGCGACGGGGTGAGCTCCCGTTGCTCGGTCCCTGCTCCTGCCAACCTAGCAGTTCAAAAGCACACCAGTGCAAATAGATAAATAGGTACCGCTCTGGTGCGAAGGTAAACGGTGTTTCCGTGTGCTGCTCTGGTCCGCCAGAAGCAGCTTTGTCATGCTGGTCACATGACCTAGAAGCTGTACGCCGGCTCCCTCGGCCAATAAAGCGAGATGAGCGCCGCAACCCCAGAGTCGGTCACGACTGGACCTAATGGTCAAGGGTCCCTTTACCTTTAACAGCGAGATGCAAACGAATCCAACAAGCCTTAACAATGGCATTGCTCCAAACTAGGCTCCTGTTCCCTCCTTCCTAGCAACAGCATCTTCCCTTATGGTGGCCACTCATGGACAAATGCCTTTGAGTCCTTTGTTCCTGTACTCTTAATGAACTCCACGTTCTGGGAGAAGGGGGATCAGAAATATTTTCCAGTGACAACATGTCATCTGGCTGCCCTGCCGCAGTCCCCCCCCCTTCTTCTAACACTTCCCAACTTTTCTGTTCCTCTATCTCTGAGCTGTGACCCTCCTCAACCCCCTCAAAGTCTTGCTGTAAATCAAGGCTGTTTCTTCTCCTGCAACATCAGGAGAAGGGGCTGGTGGTCTCCACCATTCCTCCTCCTCCATCTCACCCTCTTAAGTCCCTGACAGGATGGTAAGATCTTGTGAGGAACCACATGATTTTGATTAAATCCAATAAATAAAAATAAATACATTTTGCTAGACTGGCAGATGAGTTTCATAAACAACTTGGCACTGTTTTGTGAATGAACATTACAATACAAGATAAACATGCTTACTGCTTTGACATTTCCTTGCATCTAAAGGCCAGTATGCTTGATCACTTCATCTCCAGCTCATGCCGAGTTTTTCCATAGCTTTTAACGTGATAGACTGGTCTTGTATATGCTCTGTTGCACACCCAGCTCATAACTCAATGTACCAGCTTTTGAAGATTTGTTAGGATATGTTGAGTCTAATCAGGACTTGGGCTAACCCATGTATACTCTGATTCAATACATGCAAGTCAGTCCAGCAGTCCATCAACATGTTAAGCAAGCTCTGCTCTACAGAACCCTTGTTTCTATTGACTGCCATTCCCTTTGGACCTGTGGCAGCTTCAGAGAGGTGAAACAGCCAAGCCCACCCCATTGGGTCAGCTGAGAAAAAAATTGCCATTTGACTCCTCCTCTTCTTAAATTATTAGCAATCATTCATCCCGTTTCATGCATCAGAGGGAGAGGTGAGAAGGCAAAACCCAGTCCATCATCTTGGTTGGACTGTAGTTTGGTTCCAACCACAAAGAAACCTGAAAGAATTCCATCTTGAGGAGGCCATCCCACCTGACTATTGTAAGATTTATTCCCACAGTGCAACGGAGTTGGGTTCCTTCCAACTCTACAATTCTATGATTCTATGTAACTTTATGTACATTTAGAGTTGGTGCCTAAATCTTCTTGTTTTCCATGTTCCTTCTTTTTATTTTTGTTTTGTGTTAAATAGAGAACAAATTTGTGTTGTTAACTTTCCCAGACAAAATAACAATTTACATAACATGCAAATGATAATTATTTCATTCAACAATATGGTGCACCTCACAGCTCCCCTAATATTGCAGGGACTTGTAACATTGCATAGAATATTACAATAGTGCATGATTTTATTGCTCTTTTTTTTTATATCCAGTCCATTGGACTTGCCTCCTTCAGCTTCACTTTTCTCTTTTTCATGTAAATAAGCCCCAGGAAATTTCTCTTGCTGTTGAGCATCATTGAGAATGATCATTGTGGTCTTCACACTTTCAAGAAAGAAGACACTCGTTTTCTTCACTCAACAAGAAAAGGAGGCAAGCAGTATATTTTAATGATTTTAACAGTCATCCCAGAGTATTTCAGGGCAGCTGTTTCCCCACAGGACTTGATCTGAAATAGGTCAATACCTTCATTGACACACGTCCCCCAAAATGGCAAATAGCTGCACAAATATCCGAATTTATGCACCTCATGGGGTAGCAGCAACTTGCTACTTTGAACTTTGAATGTCTAAAAGCAAAGCCTGTGCTGATTACATAATCATTTTTGAGGGGGGTCATGGTCACCTTTTCTGTCAGGCACATCTTTGTCTCACATCTGTGTTTCTCTCTAACGTTTTTTTCTTTAAAAATTTCTTTATGTTCTTGAATGGCTTCCAGCCTCAACACATCCATCCATTTGAAACCTGTGGGGTTATTTGTGATGGAAGCTGTGATTAGGGAGTGGGGAGAGATTCGATTCTCTTTGCATTTGGAGGCAAATATACCTAATATTCTGAGATTAAAAACAAAGGCTGAGGAATGGGAAATCCCTGCTCCCACCCAACTCCAATGAATTCTGTTTTTTAAAAGGGGGATTTCCTTCCCCGATAAACACACCAACTCTATGGGGGGTGAGGCCTCTACAGCTCCCCCAATGTCCGCTGGGATGGGGATCTTGAGGGGGAAGAGGGGGCCTGGTGGAATCTTGCCCCAATGCGGCCTGGCCTGGCGTGAAGTCACCCCGGGCCGACCAGTGTGGCCTGGCATGCAAATGTTACATTGAGAGGAAGGCTGGTCAGCCTCTCCCAATGTGACAGAGCCATTTCCGCCTAGCGAGGAAGTGGGATTGCGGGCGGGGCACAACCCCTTCACGTGCACAGGGGATGGCTGGGCCATTGGGGGAGTCCCGGCCGTGTCACTACTCAGAACGACCAAACCAGTCATTCTGGGGGTGTGGACTGCTGCATTTAAGCAAGTGCGTGGCCAGGGCTCTCCCTCTTGCTTCATCAGGGCTCCCCTAACGGCTGGGTGCAACTCAGAGCCTGTGCTCCCTGGAGATAGGGATGGGATCTGCTGCAAGTGATCTTTTGATTGGCTAAGCAGCAGAGGCGTAGCCAGCCCAGGTGGTACCCGGGGCGGAATTTTTTTTGTCACCCCCCTCCACTTTGCCAGGGCACTGGCAGAGCTGCACCCAGTGGCATAGCAAGTCACCCCCACCCCCCAAAAATGATGGTGCCACTTTGCGAGGTGTGGGGTTTTTTTTGGTGTGTGTCTATTATCTGTTTTTTCCCAATAAAGTAAAAATTTATTTTTAAAAAAAATAAAATAAAAAATAAAAAATAAAGAAGTGTCACCCCCCTCTGATGGTGCCACTTTGTGAGGTGTGTGGGGTTGTGTGTGTGTGTGTGTGTGTGTGTGTATTATCTCTGCTTAAATTTTAAAAGAAAATTTAAAAAAAATTTAAAAAATTTTTTTAATTTTTTTTTTAAAGTGTCACCCCCCTCTGGGGTGGAACCCGGGGCGACCCGCCCCATCTATGCCCCTGCTAAGCAGAGGAGATGGACAGAAGTATCTAGAAAGCCTGCCAGTCACTGAAAATGTATTAATGTGGTAGTGTGTGAAAAGAGAAAGACTGAACCATGACTTTCAATTTTTTTTGGGGGGGGGGTGCAGTTCTTTGCTTCTTTCCTTCCAGGAAAACATCTGAGTGATTAACAGTTTTGTCCTTGACTTTAGGAGTCCTTTATCCCAGTTCCACAACAGATTAGCGTTTTAATATATGCAATCCTTTTATTTTGCATGGTGACACCCTACAGTCCATTCCTCCCGTTATGCTGCCGTTAACTAATTTCTTCAAATTCCCCCTCTTCCCACATTAAACAATAATTTAACAGTCTGCTCTCTCAGGAGAGAGGCTGGCATTTTGCCATTGCACTTTTTTCTGCTCCCCCTGTGGCTTCAGTAAATATATATTGATTTATATCTTTGATGCTTACTTATGTGGAGCCATCAGCCTCTACTAGTTCTATAAAAATTCCCCAACCAAATAAAATGCTTCCCTGCCTACCATGCTGAGTGAACTTAGCATATTAGGTTCACCTGCACTGTGAATATTTGGTGTGCTACAGAGCAATCTTAAGCACTGGAACCAGAGTAAAGTATCCAGAGCCAATTCAGGAGACCCTGGACAGAGCAAATGCCTGCCCAGCCAACCCTAGCTTGGTGGAGTGGAAATAAGTCACTGAAACACAGACCCATCACCTCAAGGTCTGACACCATGCTTATGCATCTTAACCTATGACCTCTGTCCAAGATTTCTGAATCATGAGCCATTTCATTAACAAGCATATTTAGAAGCACCAATGGTTACATTCCCCCCAAGCAGTTCCTTGTTATAAAAGTTGTACATTTTTTGAGGTAATGTGCCCTATGTGATTGGATTCCTCAAAGTAGCAATGTCTAGCTCACTGAGGATATGACAGCAGCATGGTACACAACCATGTCAACTACCCGAATTACATGAGTGAAAATCTCAGGCATACAGGGGCAGCACAAGAACCGTACTTTAGATTAATGTATAAAAGGTAAAGGGACCCCTGACCATTAGGTCCAGTCACGGACGACTCTGGGGTTGCGGCGCTCATCTCGCTTTACTGACTGAGGGAGCCAGCGTACAGCTTCCGGGTCATGTGGCCAGCATGGCGAACCAGAGCAGCACATGGAAACGCCGTTTACCTTCCCGCCGGAGCGGTACCTATTTATCTACTTGCACTTCGTGCTTTCGAACTGCTAGGTTGGCAGGAGCAGGGACCGAGCAATGGGAGCTCACCCTGTCGTGGGGATTCGAACCGCTGACCTTCTGATCGGCAAGCCCTAGGCTCTGTGGTTTAACCCACGGCCCCACCCGCGTCCCAGAAGAATGTATAGGTGAGGTCTAAGATGCTGTCTTACTGAAATGCTCCACCTGCCATTGTTAATATGCAGGCCTTGGTCTAACCCTGAGATGGTCTGTAGCTGGGATCCAGGTTGTGGGTATGTTTCCGAGCACAATTCAAAGTGTTGGTGCTGACCATTAAAGCCCTAAACAGCCTTGGCCCAATATACCCAAAGGAGTGTCCCCACCCACATTGTTCAGCCCAGACACTGAGCTTCTGGCAGTTCTCTCACTGCAAAAAGTGAAGTTACAGTGAACCAGATAGAGGGGCTTCTCAGCAGTTGCTCCCTCCCTGTGGAATGCCCTCCCATCATATGTCAAGGAGATAAAGAACTACACAATTTTTAGAAGACATCTGAAGGCAGCCCTGTATTGGGAAGTTTTTAATGTTTGACATTTTTATATATGTGCTGGAAGCCTCCCAAAGTGGCTGGAGAAACCCAACCAGTTGGATGGGGTATGAATAATAAAGTTGTTGTTGTTGTTGTTGTTGTTGTTGTTGTTGTTGTTGTTGTTGTTGTTGTTGTTGTTGTCTACGGCAGCATTAGAGAGCTGAAGAAAACAGAAAATCCAAGGCAGAAGTCAGGGGGAAATAAGCAATAGACAGAATCATCCCAATCAAGACAAGTTTTGCAGACTGATAAGCTACTGAAAACCTCAGATCAATAAACCTGTTTGACTGGAAGGACATTTCTAGGGCCTGATGTGTCCCAATTGACTTGGAAAGACAGCTGGCAGTATTCAGGGAAGGAGAACGATTAGCTCTCTTCAAACTAGGATTGCAAGGTAGAGGACAATCCTTTCTCCACCGTTGATCATGTTGAAGTCCAAAACATCTGGATGGCACTGAGTTGAGGAAGGCTCCCCTAAGGCCAGGTCTGCGTGGACTATTGAAGATCCAGAATGGTGTTGCTGCAGGGCATAACGCCTGCTGCTGCAGACGTTGGTTCAGGATTCCCCTCAGAACACCTTACACTAAAATTCAGTTCTAAATCTGTCAGGTGTCTAGTTAGTTGTGCTAGCATGTCTAGATATAATACCAAGGGACATGAGCTGAAACAGCCATCTCTACCTTCTCTAAGCAGAATTGTCAACACCAGCCATCTTTGGGTATCCAAAATCCAGGTCCTAATAAACAGAAGTGCACAGGATGATGTGGATTTCCACTATTATTAATAGCCCACTGTTCACCTGCTGCCTCTGATTATGGATAGCTCCACACACCGCTTCTTTTTCATTGTGCTACTTGCCTTTGAATCTATGAGTCAGCTGTAGAGGTGAATAACCCGTACTCCATTGTGCTGGATTCCTACAGCGTTATCGCTCTAACTTAGAAAAATGTCCTGTACCAAATTTAGGATTCTTAGGATGACAAATTTTGCAACTAGTAGAGATATTTTAATCCCCCCCCCCTATTCTCCTCATGCACACATGGTGTAACCCATCTCACTATGATTAAAAAGTGATAGTTGTTTCCTACTTTTGCTTTGCTTTCCTTTTCACACATCCTCTTCCTTTTCTTCAAACTTACTTATTTTTGCAATGAGTTTATACTATGGGAGATAGTACAGGATTCTAGCTCCCAGTATGTTTCTGAGCACAATTCAAAGTGCTGGTGCTGACCTTTAAAGCCCTAAACGGCCTCAGTCCAGTATACCTGAAGGAGCGTCTCCACCCCCATCGTTCTGCCCAGACACTGAGGTCCAGTGCAAAGGGCCTTCTGGCGGTTCCCTCGCTGCGAGAAGCCAAGTTACAGGGAACCAGGCAGAGGGCCTTTTCGGTAGTGGCACCAGCCCTGTGGAACGCCCTCCCACCAAATGTCAAAGAGAAAAACAACTACCAAACATTTAGAAGACATCTGAAGGCAGCCCTGTTTAGGGAAGCTTTTAATGTTTAATAGACTATTGTATTTTAATATTCTGTTGGAAGCCGCCCAGAGTGGCTGGGGAAACCCAGTCAGATGGGTGGGGTATAAATAATAAATTATTGTCTTGGGGGGAAGCAATGCTGTGGTCTGCCTCTTTGGGACTGAGGGAGTTATTTCTGGCCACCAGAAGCACCAGCTCAGACAGGAGGGATGTTACCTTTTCTAATTTGTTGTTAATTTCCTCCACTGTTCTTGCGGTCAGCAGACTTGGTCCGCAAGTATTTCCACGTAAAGCTGTGCCTCCTCAGATATTAGTTCATGAGACTAATATCTGACAGACAAAATGCTTGTGTAACCTGAAGGCGGGCTGTTGAAATTGTGTATTGTTTTGTAATGAATTGTTGGGTCTCTGGACCGTAATAAAGATTTGATTAATTGATTGATTGAATGAATTATTATTATTATTATTATTATTATTATTATTATTATTATTATTAAATTTGTCCCAGCCCTGGAATATGGGGGTTGTAGAAACCACTGTTTCTGAAACTCAACATTATGTTCTGTCACCCCCTGAATCTTTTATTATCTGTACAGAGATAATAACATTGGACTACAGCAGCCAATGGTGGTAAAAGCCAGTCTCTTGCAGCTAAAAATATAGTAGGATTCTCAACAGCCTTTGAACTAAGGCATCTGGAGCTTTCTATTAACTAAATAAAATGAAACCTTTTTTTAAAAAAAACATTTCTACACATGTATTACTTAAATAGGAACAAGGGGGATATGTCACTTAAAGGACCATAAAGCTGGAAAGTGCAAGTGTTGCAAACTGTGTGTGTTGTTTCCAAAATTAATTATAGAAATTCTCCAAATCAGTTTGACAGGCAAAGGAGAACAGAAGACTGGGCAAAACCCCAAATTAGGAAATGGAGCAGAGGAAATCAGTCCGCCCTTAGGTAAGTTCAACTTTCTTCCCTTCTGGCAGTGAGAAATTGCAAGAATAATCGGAGATAATGTAACATACTTTCAAATTAGGGCCACTTCACAGGGGACGATTATACGCCAATATCCTGCACAGTAGGCTGCGTTCCAGCCGTGCAGATATAGATACACTCACCTCCATCAAGACAAGACGCATTAGCGCAGTTCAAAGCACTCGAGGACGTTGCTGAGGACTGTTTCCTGTAGAAACAGTGGACTGTTGGAGGGGGCTTAGAGCACAGGAAATGGCATTATACCGAGACAGACCAATGGGCCATTTATCTCAGTTTTGCAAAACACTGATTGATAAAAGCAGCTCTCCAGGGTTTCAGGCAGGGCATCTCCAGCAGATGAAAATAGGGACATTTCTTATTCCCCCTCCAACCGACGACCCTCCTCGACCCCACCCATTTTCATACCCTCCTTGCAGAGCATTTCCTATCAGATAGGGTTGCCGTATTTCAAAGTGGTTGAGCTTTTGACAAAAGCGCTGAAAAGAAATGCTGTTTTTGAGCTATTTTTATGGGGAAATGGCAAAAACGGCACTGTCGACACGGGCTGCCATACGTCCGGATTTTCCCAGATGTTTCCATGATTTCCGCCCAGACACTGCTGCCGACTGCAGTATTACGGATACGTCCAGGATGGAAGAATCGTCAAGATGGTGACGGCGTAACAAGCAGGCTTCGGAGCTCTGCAGATGACAGAGCTATAATTAGCGTCTAGTGCTTCCAGGGAAGTAAACGGCTTTTAATTTTCTAATTTTTTACCTTATTCTCACCATCCCTGTGAGATTTTATCGGTATCCTTTACAAACTTCCATGAGACACCCCGAGTGATGTCTGTAAAGAATCCTGGGCAGGCCACCAGCCGATAGCCGTTATCCGCCAACTCCCTGTTTCGTTTTGTTCTTGGTACCAATAAGCTGAGCCTTTTATCTTTTTTTCTCTTCCTCTTTTTTTCTCTAAGGAGCCAGTGTGGTGTAATGGTTAAGAGCGGTGGACTTGTAATCTGGTGAACCGGGTTCGATTCCCCGCTCCTCCACATGCAGCTGCTGGGTGACCTTGGGCTAGTCACACTTCTCTGAAGTCTCTCAGCCCCACTCACCTCACAGAGTGTTTGTTGTGAGGTAGGAAGGGAAAGGAGAATGTTAACCGCTTTGAGACTCCTTCGGGTAGTGATAAAGCGGGGTATCAAATCCAAACTCTTCTTCTTCTTCTTCTTCCTTCTGGTTCTCCTCCCACTCCAATATCATGCCTGCTAGTAAGCGCAGCAGAGACACAGATGTCAACCCTATGTCAGAAGTGGAATAAATCTCACCACCACTCCACCAACAGGACACAGCACACACACCCTCCACCATCCTGAACAAACCCTTTAATCCCCATTTTTAAAATTTTATTCCTTGGTAGATTTACAAAAATAAAAAGACACACCATTAAAAATTTTTTTTAGAAAGGGGCAAGATTGGACGTGGATGCACAAAGCGTTAGTTTATTGTTTATTGCAGGAGTAGGCAACCTAAGGTCCGTGGGCCAGATGCGGCCCAATTGCCTTCTCAATCCGGCCCACAGAGGGTCCAGGAATCAGTGTGTTTTTACATGAATAGAATGTGTCCTTTTATTTAAAATGCATCTTTGGGTTATTTGTGGGGCATAGGAATTTCTTCATTCCCCCCCCCCAAAAAAAAAAATATATATATAGTGCGGCCCAGCACATGGTCTGAGGGATGGTGGACCGGCCCACGGCTGAAAAAGGTTGCTGACCCCTGGTTTATTGTTTAAAAACTAGACTCCTTGCGAGAGAGCTTGCGCGCACTGGAGAGCCAGTGTGGTGTAGTGGTTAAGAGCGGTAGACTCGTAATCTGGGGAACCGGGTTCGCGTCTCCGCTCCTCCACATGCAGCTGCTGGGTGACCTTGGGCTAGTCACACTTCTTTGAAGTCTCTCAGCCCCACTCACCTCACAGAGTGTTTGTTGTGGGGGGAGGAAGGGAAAGGAGAATGTGAGCCGCTTTGAGACTCCTTCGGGTAGTGATAAAGTGGGATATCAAATCCAAACTCGTCTTCTTCTTCTTCTCCACTCTGCTCCCCCTTTCATCCTGCCCAGGGTGGCTCTGCCCTCTGCCTCAGAGCCAGTGCATCAAAAGGGGCTGGACTTCAGTGACAGCAGCCTCTCCTCCTCGCCTGCTCTCCAGCAGCTGCTATGAGCTGCCCAAGAGAGGAGACCAGCAGTGTCAGCCCTGGAGAGACAATCGGACGCTCTTTTGCAGCAGCAGCCACCGTTGCCACTCAAGACAAGCGCTGGCTCCTCCTCCCCCCGAGCTTGACAGCAGCAGCACTGGCGGGGTAAGAGGGACATTCCAGGATCAAATCAGAAGCTGGGATGGCTTTCATAATTCTGGGACTGTCCCTGGACACTAATAATAATAATAATAATAATAATAATAATAATAATAATAATAATAATTTATTATTTATACCCCTCCCATCTGGCTGGGCTTCCCTAGCCACTCTTGGTGGCTTCCAAGAAAATATTAAAATACAATAATCCATCAAACATTAAAAGCTTCCCTAAACAGGGCTGCCTTCAGATGTCTTCTAAAAGTCTGGTAGTTGTTGTTCTCTTTGACATCTGGTAGGAGGGCGTTCCACAGGACGGGTGCCACTACCGAGAAGGCCCTCTGCCTGGTTCCCTGTAACTTGGCTTCTCGCAGTAAGGGAACCGGCAGAAGGCCCTCGGCGCTGGACCTCAGTGTCCGGGTAGAACGATGGCGGTGTAGACGCCCCTTCAGATATACTGGACCAAGGCCATTTAGGGCTTTAAAGGTCAGCACCAACACTTTGAATTGTGCTCGGAAATGTACTGGGAGGGTATGCCAGCCCTACTTGGAATTGCTGGGGATTGGCCCTGAGATGCTTTGCCATTGAGCTATGTGCCCCTTCCCTGAAGTATGGATGGCTTGACTTGACTCATAGGTAGTCATGGAGGTTGGACAGAGAGGCCTTCAGCCTCCAGGCCTATGCTTCCAATACAGATGAAGTTGTGTGTATGTTGCAATGTGTGATTTGTGCACGTTACACTTACTTTTTTTTTTTTAACACTACAATTGCGCATACAATTGAGGGGAATGATATTAACACAGGAAATTGTCACATTAGCAGTGAAATTCTACACCTGCCTACTCAGAACAAAGCTTACGCTGAGGTAGGCCTGCAGAATGTCTTCATGCTTTTCAATTCAAACAGTAGGAACAGAAACTTTTCTCAAAGAAAGCTGTGATTATAATGCATCTATTTTGTTAAGGAACTGTGTCTTTTCCTTACCAGGCTAGTTATAATGCTTCTATAAAAATAAATAAAAATAAAAATAAATAAATAGAACCTCCTGAATTCTAGAATACCTGAACTTCCAAGTTGTGCTCATGTTCAAAGAGCTTTCATTATTATTATTTTAATCTCCAAAGATAGATTGTAAGACTAGCCTGGGAACATGAAAAGCAATTATCAAAATCCACTAAATGAAACTTAAGGCTACCCAAGACATGCCAGTTCTTGCTGTGAGAAAATTCAAGATATTGTGTATGGTTTGTTTCCCCCCCAACAAAAATGAGATTATGCATTAATAAGCTTTAGAGAATTGTTTACCTCTAGGAAAAATTAGAATGAATTGTCTTTCTAGGTGAAAGCTGCTAGTATAGTTTAAATACAGATTTATTAAAGACAGGGAAGTCAATTCTGAAGAGAAACTTTTTTCTTCAACTTGTGTGTATACCTGGATCTAAGGACATAGGCCTAGCATAGAAAGGGTAGACAACCCTGACCCAGACATGTTACTCCTGTAGAAAGCTAAAAGGGGCTGAAACCCCAATCCCTCCTCTCCTTACACACAGTTAGAGGCGACATATAGGGGCCAGAAGATCAGGCCTGTTGGAGGATTTGTGGGGGCCAGAAATTCAACTGAGTTTGTATCCAAATCTGCCAAATTCACACTTTCTGAAACAATAAGCAAATGAAAATGTGGTCCTTCTCTGAATTTTGCACTGAAGTTCTCCACGCAAGTAATATCGAAGAAGAAGAAGAAGAAGAAGAAGAAGAAGAAGAAGAAGAAGAAGAAGAAGAAGAAGAAGAAGAAGCACATACTGGTGTAAAGTGTACATAAATACGCATTATGCTCAGGGTAATTGCTTTGCAAAATATGTATTATTAGGCAAAATTTCACACTAAAAAAAAGTGTTGATTGGGAGAAATTTGCACTAAGATGCTGGTGAATTCTCACGATGACTTAGAAAAAATTGTGTACCGATATGGAAATTTGGAGAGCTGAATGATGCGGGGAGTGAATGAGAAACTGAGAGACACAGAAATCGACAGATTCACCCATCCCTAGGACTTGGGGCTGGTTCCCAGTCAACTTGGGTAGAGCAGCAGAGCCTTTCCCACCATCAATGCTCCTCTCAACTGATGGAGGCAAGCAGGGAGGTGGCTGTGCTCTCTATCAGCATTGGGGGTTAGGATTGCTCTGTTAATGCTGAAGCGATTTAAGAAGAACCCATATATATATGCATGAATCAAGCATTGGCTCTTGAGGATCCACTCCACTTTTTGTCTTTTGGGTCTGATGAATGGTACCTGCAGGGAAATTGACTTGAGTTTGATACATGGCATCATTAGCAGCCAAACCCTGCTATAGTGACATTCATTTATCTGACTCCATGAGTATTATTAATCAGGATAATTGGCCTTGCAGGCAATATTTCCTTATTTCATTTATTTTCATAAGAGAACTCTGAGGTAGGCAGGACACTTTGATTCCCATTTTACAGAAGGGAACGGTGTTTATTGTTATTTTCATGATCTTTTAATGGCCATGCCTGAGGCTCAATGAAAGCCCTGATACGAGCACACTTTTGTATGAAAAGAGAAGAGAGGTGGGTTTTAAAACGGCTTCTTCAGTTTGGCCTTGCCCCTGTTTTCGTACCAAAATAGGTAATGGAATTTGCATTACATTGAAGAAGAAGAGCCTGCCCTCACTCTCTCTACCCTTGAGCTCCACAAACTTTAGGATATGAACTAAGGACACCGGGTCCATTAAATTAAACGAGAAAAGAAAAAATGCCAGGAAGAGTGTAAGCCACCATTCATTTTTTTACGACAGTGTTATATTTGTTAAGGAAATGTTATATTAGGCATTCCATAAGGCTGAATGATGAATAGGTTTGTGGAGACTATGTTCCAAAGTCATTTGAACATTCATCTAGCCTGTTTTATAGAGCTGACAGTTAAATTTAGGAGGTGAACTTTTGTGCCTCAGCCCTGCACCCAACATGAGAGGGAGCAGAGCAGTCTTGCGTAAGGATTCTGATGAAACACCCCCCACTGCATCAGTTCAGGGCCCTTACTTGATTGGTTTGTTTGTTTTAAAGTATAAGATGCCCCCATGTATAAGACACCCCCTATTTTTTGAGCCCAATACTAATAAATACATTTATTTATATATTTAATTGCAACATTCCATGTATAAGACAACCCCCAATTTTAAACTTTAAAAAGTAGGGGGGAAATATAGTCTTATACACGGAAAAATACAGTATTTTAAATTTGCACTTCATCCCAAAGTGATCCCAAGGTGGGGAATGACTAAAGCTAAATATAGTAAAGGTAAAGGTAAAGAGACCCCTGACCATTAGGTCCAGCCGTGACCGACTCTGGGGTTGTGGTGCTCATCTCGCTTTATTGGCCAAGGGAGCTGGCGTACAGCTTTCAGATCATGTGGCCAGCATGACTAAGCCGCTTCTGGCAAACCAGAGCAGCGCACGGAATATATAAATATAAATATAAATATAAATCGTAATTTAAAAATGAGCAGGTAAGACAACAACAGCAAACCAGTAGTAGAGTAACAGTCACATCAGTCATGTCGGGTAAAGGGTAAAGGTAAAGGACCCCTGGACGGTTAAGTCCAGTTAAATTAGACTAGGGGTGCAGCACTCCTTTCTGCTTTCAGGCTGAGGGAGCCGGTGTTTTGTCTGCAGACAGCTTTTCTGGGTCATGTGGCCATCATGACTAAACCGCTTGTGGTGCACAGAACACTGTGACGAGTGCCAGAGCGCACAGAAACGCCGTTTACGTTCCCGCCAAAGTGATACCTATTGATCTACTCATGCTGGTATGCTTTCAAACTGCTAGGTTGGCAAGAGCTGGGAGAAAACAGTGGGAGCTCACCTCATCGCATGGATTCAAACTGCCGATGTTACAATCGGCAAGCCCGCGAGGTTTGGTGGTTTAGACCACAGCGCCACCTGTGTCCCTTTTGTAACCATATCAACTGTACAACTTGGGAAGGTTTTTTTTGGGGGGAAGCACAAACACAGTCCCTCACTACCACAAATTATGCAGTCGAGTTTCCCGCATTTGGGGAAATCGCAGGGGTTAGCAAACCCGCAGTGCAACGGAGGAGCCTCACCCTGGAGGAAAAACCCTTCATGATCAAAGTATCTCCCCTGCCAGGTAAATAGTATCCCCTGTCACCTGTGTCCCTTTTGTAACCATATCAACAATAGTTATCAATTGTACAACTTGGGAAGTTGTCCCACTGCCTTGCTGCCCCCTTCACCTGCTGAGTAAGGGCCCAGCCACACTTAGGTTTATCCAGAGATATTCCAGCCATGGGTCTGAGAGGGTTTTTGTTGTTGTTGTTGCGCCACAACTTTGACGCTTGTTCCAATTCATCAGTAAACAGGAGGTTTTCCAGGGGAAAGCAGCAGGGCAAAAAAACTAAAACCAAAAAAGAAAAGCCAAATGGAACAAATTCAACCGTAACTACCAGACTATCCAATAGTGCAGAATAGAAGCACCCTGTACTTGGTTACAACATATTATTGTTTGATATGCTGTTTCTCAAATCAGCTGCACACTGACTGCAGTCCTTAAGCAATCCCTAATTCATCTCTAGCCAAGATGTGGACACCATCTCAGAGGGGAATGTGTCTGCCTTAGCACAAGTGTCTGCACAACCAGAAACAAATTTGACACTATTGAAACCATGCTGATGTGAACAGTTAGGGCGGAAAGAGCTGTGAAATGCACCAAAACGACAACAACTTCAGTGCGCTGCGAAGGGGTTGCATGAACACATCCTCAGACACTTCCACTTGAAATAACTCCTTTTCAAGAAGGCTGATTCTTGAAATGCATATTTTCATAGTTATTTTCCCTCCCTCAATAAAGAAGAAAAGCAGGATCTAGCTGTAACTTTGGCTCTTGATACCGCTACTACTGAAAACATAAAAGCATTAGTCTTTTGGAATTCGCATCAATAAGAAAAGGCTGGTTCTCATTTGCCTGTTGCCCGTGTAAGCGCCTTTGACAGATCCTTCACCTCATTTATATTCCACATACAAGTGTTACCGTGATAGCAAGAAGCATGGCCTTGTTTCTTTGCAAAAGTCAGACAAATTCAATCACAGGGTGACTGAATACTGAAGCAGATTGAAAAGACTTTCCTTTAAAAAAGAAAAAGAAAAAGAAAATACATACAGCAAGAAAGAAAGGAGGCGAAAAGATGGATTTCTATCAGAATTCATATTATAGGAACTCTGTTAAGCATCTACAGCAATATCCAATTATAAGAATGTTCTAAACTAGGAAATGAAAGGGAAATGAAAATAAATAAATATTTTACAACTGTAGACTGTTTCCAAGAATGATCTATGAACCTGGTGCTGTCAGAAGGAACCAAGAGCATTTTTATTATATTTGTAATACTAGCAATATTTCTGAGCCACCTGGCGCATAAGTAGAAAAATCCACTATTAAAAAAAATGCTCAAACCATATTGCCATTCACCTCTGACAACCTCTGTGAGGCTTCCTTGTGTGCTGAAACTGGTGGCAGTGAATGTGGTGGGGCTCCCCGTGAGGAGGTAGTACATGACATATTCCAAAAAACAGCAAAGAATTCAATAGAGCAAAGTTACATTTTCAGCAGTGTGAACACCACCCTAGAATGTTTCCATGAATGGGAACATGAGCAGAAGCCTAGCAGGAACATCGGCCTGGTGTTTTATGCCATACCTGAAGTCTATTTGTAGTGCATACAAAACATGCCCAGACTTCTCTATATTCATTTAATGTGAGACGTAAAGCATATAAATAGATACCAAGGCAGGTGCGACGATATGAATAAACAACCAGAAAGGTGCACAGTGAACAGTTCCCAGCAAAGCACGAAGAAACCTACATAGCATTTAAATACTGTAGACCATTTATGTCGGTGGATAGAGACAGCGCAGTGATTTTTGCTTTCCATCAACATTAGCCGTTAGAGAAGGAAATGGTCTGTCACTAATTGGCAGAGCTGGCTTAGCTAAAGCTGAAATGGCTATAAAAAGACCTGGTGGGGGAAATTAAAAAGAAACAATTTTTTAATATAACTTAATGGCAGAACCTCTGGCAGAACCATATACAGCAGCGTAGCAAAGGCTTCAATGGGGGCGAGTCTAACTTTGGGCATTCAGGTCCCGGTTCCCAATCCCCAAGAGAAGAGAAGAGAAGAGAAGAGAAGAGAAGAGAAGAGAAAAGAAGATATTTTCTGAACAATTTGCTAGTGATCTTTCTATACTTCCAGACAAATGACTTCAGGGCCTGTTATGTTACATCAACAATGTGGGAGTCACTCCCTATAGTTACTTCCTACTTTCATCTATCCAGAATAGGGCAGTTCAAATTAAATAAGCTGACAAAACCAATACAATGGAGCAAACTGACATGGGAAATAGCCAGCAGAAATGTCCCCCCCCAAACTGTGCCAGGATATCATGTTCAGTCCAGACACAGGATGTTTTAATAGGTTCTACTGAGAGTTCAGTGACAGTCAAGGTGATGGAGCAGCACGTGACCCATTTTGAGAGGCAGCTACCTGTGCCCAGGGGCGGAGGAAGGGGCGGCGGTGGGGGCAGTCCACCCCGGGTTTCACCACTGAGGGGGGTGACAAAATGCTGGGCGGCACTCACTGCAGGGCCTGCAGTGCACCCAAGCCACTCCTGGGAATGACACAGTGGCTTGGGTGCCCGCAGGCTCTGTGCTGCCCCAAACGGTCCGCCCACCGCCTCTCCCTCAGCTGTAGGGCGGCTGAGTGGGAGGAGGCAACAAGGCAAAAAAGACAATCACAGGAATAACTGAATTACAAAAAAGGAAGTCTACACCGTGAAATATCCCTGAAACGAGATGAACGTATATTTATATAGTGATACTCAAGCAAACAATATGTTTAATGATTCAAGAGCAGAGTTGCTCAAGAGCAAAAATACTCACAAACGTTATAAACTAATTTCAAAGAAATATAACTAACTCAAGAAAACCCTCCAAATAACTCCAAACAACAAAAAATAACTCAAGATAAACTTCCAAATAACCTTAACGAGTTGCCGGCTAAGATTCTCGTTTCACTGTTATGATCTATCAGTTTCCTCAGAAGGAAAAAAGTTAATGCATTTATATAACTCATAATAGCTTATTTGCTATTAAATCTAAGGGGAGGATTAAAGAAACTTCCGAAAAAATGAAGAACACTCCCAAACAGTAAGTGGTAATTATCCAAACTAGGAATTCTAATTTCGCAACAGTCTTTGCAATAGCTTCGTAACAATAAGATCGTGTGAGCTTATACAGCCCCTTGTCGACGTGTTTTACAAGCTATGGAGCTTGTTTTTGAACTTGAGTTTAGGTTTTTAACCTTTTGGATGAAGCGATATTAGCACACACACACAAACACCACACCACACCACCTGTCCCGGGTGCTGACAACCGACACTACGCTGCTGCATCAAAAGCATTACCGAAGACTCCTAGACGTGGAAGAGGGGAAGCCATTTCCTTTAAGGAAACAGGTGCTCCGCAATGGTGATGCTTTTAAATGGCTTGACGTTTTATGTGACTATTCTGAATTGCCCTATATGCTACTCATGTGAGAAACTGAGGAGGAAGATGAGGGGAAGGGTCTAGATGGGGAATGCATGATAAAAACGGATACCCGTTTGACTCAAGTGGACTCCGTGAGTCAAAAGGCAGGGTAGAGTTTTGCAGTGAGTGCAGATTCCCAACAAAAGAGCACAGAGGAAGTGTGGAAACCTATGTAAATGAGCGATTCTGCAGCCAATAAGGAGGCAAGCTTCTTCCACTCATGTAGGACAGTGTTAGCTTTTGCAAGGGACTGTGGGAACTGCCTCTTCTGAGGTGGAGTAAGAGATTTAATGATACATCAAAATGGGGAAGGAGCAAACCATATAACTCTGTCACACTTCCCTCAAGGAAATATACATCTGTTTGTGCTTTAAAGACAGGCTGAGGAGGGGTGGTGTGTTGCTGAGAGTAGATGAAATGTCATCTAGCGTTACTGAGCCTTCCCACACATGGATATCGCCTATAGAGGTGTTCCTTTCAGTTAAAAACATGCAGGGAATGTGGGCGATGGCCTTTCATGTTGTTGCGCCCAGACTTCAGATGTTCTTTCCCAGAGAGATCTATTCACCATAGTAAGAGCTCCCCCCCCGCAGGAACTCACCGGAACTCAGTTCCGGCATCTCTCAGGTGGGTGCCATTGCCATTCTAAGAGAACAAGGTTCCCAACAGTTCATGGTGAGTTCTGGCACCTCTTTTTCTAAGAAAAGAAAAGAACTGACCATGGTGTTAAAAAGACGTTGTTTAGAAAAGCCTTTGGCCTTTAAGGCTCTCGTGGTGGGGAAGTGATGGGTTTTGTAGTATTTGATTGCTCCTGTTTTTAAAAAAAGTTTGTTTCTGGATCCGTTGTTCTCAGATGTGGCTTGCCCAATGTGGTGGAGCCGCAATGCTAGCTCCGTGGCATGAAATTCATTTGCACTTCTGAAGTGGAAGGGGTGCAGGTGCAACAGCAAAACTGCCAGATTGGCTCTGCCAAAGTACCTGCCCTGCCCTGTCCTCTCCATCACTTCATCTCTCCCATTAGGCAGCAGCAGTGTACTTACCAGGAGGTTAGTTTCGCAATGAGCTTCTTCTGGCTGTTCTTTTAGGTCACTCTGATGTTTTGTATTATATTTCTGAATCATCTTTATATTGTAATTAGTAGTAGGTTGTTTGTGAGCCACCTCAAACTTTCATAGGGAAGGTGGAGCAATAAATATTTAAATTGTTTATTTACATGTATAAACCATCCCACCCCAAGCAATATCCCAGGCCAGGGAACACACATAATAAAAACATAAAATGAATGAATATATTTTATTCATACTGCAGCTGGCAGACAGGTGAAGCTGAGAAGAGAGATGGGGAGAGGCTTAAAACAACATTCAGCACTCTCCGTATTATACTTAACTAACTATAGAATGATGGCACCATGGATTGCCATGGAAAAATGGAAAACAGATAATGAACTACATCTCCCACCATCCCTAACCATTGGTAATACTGGCTGGGGACATTATATTAGCTACCCTTGATTTAGTTTAATAGATTCAGGGTTGTATCCAAAATTAGTCATGCTCAGAACAGACCCATTGAAATCAGAGGAGACAGTTTTACTCTATAAGTTAGTTGGATAACAGCCTCAGGCTGCAATCCAATATTCACTTACCCTTGAGGAAGCCTCACTGAATTCAATGGGATTTTCTTTTGAGTAGGCATGTAGAAGACAGCTCCATCAGCAATTTTATTAGTTTCCCAGCAGCCACTGGGGCAAGCATTCTCACAGAAATTGTTTAAAATCTTAGCATCTAGACGTACTGAAAGTTTTATACACCTGGTGACATCATACGTTCCCTGTGTCAAGAAACCATTTACTCCTCAAATCCAAATGTAATTATCAGCAAGATCATAAGACTTTAAAGCCATGTGGATTTCAGTGTCTATGCCTGCTGCTCTTACAGCCAAGTCAACTTTTGTGATATGTCCATCCTGCTTCTAAACTTACTTTCCAAAGGCTCCACTGTGATTGTATTCACAACAGAGTTTGCAAAGACACAAGAGGTTAGAAAAGATCAGTTGTTGCTGTTTTTACAAAAGAAGTGGAATCAATTTGGTTTGAGGGAAAAACTAAAAAGTTGTTCGAGTTGTATTACTTCTGCTTCATTTTTTAACCATAGAATTAAAGAGGAGAATTATAGAGGAGATACGTCCCTCAAGTGCCATCTAGCCTAACCCTTCGTACAGGGAGAGGCATCATTATGCCAAGATTGCTGCCTTAATTACACAATAGCAGAAATCCACACACCAAAGTAATTGTTTATAGTCTGATCTGCTAGTCAGGTTCCAAGAAGGTCTTCTGTGGGCACGATGTGATTGTTAATTATTCACACAAAGGAGAGGAAAGCACATTTTAACAATTTTCAGAATATAGATACCTTTGAATGCAGAAAGCTTTATGATAATCTTGATATGTTAGAGATCTGAGTTGAAATCATTTAAAAAATAGGTAAGAGAATTTGAGCAGAATGTTGTTCTCCACTCCTGATTGTTGGGCAAGGGGTGCATTTGCTCCACACCCAATCTTCAGTGTAGGGAAAGAGGACAGGGCACTGGATATGCTGTCCATTTTGAGCAGGAATGCAGCCAATGGGGGCTGATCCACAGTGCTTGTCAAAGGCCCACCCCTTCAATGGACCAAACCTTTGTCCATGTGCCAACCCACCCAATCTGCCCAGAGATGATGATGGTGGTGATAATTTGTTATTTATACCCCGCCCATCTGGCTGGGTTTCCCCAGCCACTCTGGGCGGCTTCCAACAGAATATTATTATTATTATTATTATTATTATTATTATTATTATTATTATTAAAGCGATAAAACATCAAACGTTAAAAACTTCCCTAAACAGGGCTGCCTTCAGATGTCTTCTAAAAGTCTACGCCAAACCCTACGCCAAAAGATAAATGGACATAAATCTGACATCAGGAATCACAAGACAGAGAAACCAGTAGGAGAACACTTCAATCTCCCAGGACATTCTATACAAGATCTCAAAGTAGCTGTCTTATTACAAAGGAATTTCAGAAATAGACTGGAAAGAGAAGTTGCTGAATTCACTCATTACCAAACTTAAAACCATGGAGAGACCTGGTCTGAATAAAGATATTGGATTCTTATCTCATTATACATGACAAAGCTATTTTTAACCTTCTCACCCCTTGCTTTTTCCTGTTAGACCAATTGCAGTCGTTAACAGTCGTCAACAGGTTTACCGCAGCTATCAGCCTATCACCCATTCCCACCACCCTTCTGAGTAATACCCCTCCCCACCCTCTCACTATATATAAGGGTCTGGTGACTTTTGTTTCAGTGTATCTGAAGAAGTGTGCATGCACACAAAAGCTCATACCAAGAACAAACTTAGTTGGTCTCTAAGGTGCTACTGGAAGGAATTTTTTTATTCTTCTAAAAGTCAGATAGTTGTTTATTTCCTTGACATCTGATAGGAGGGCGTTCCACAGGGCAGGCACCACTACTGAGAAGGCCCTCTGCCTGGTTCCTTGTAACTTCACTTCTCGCAGTGAGGGAACCAACAGAAGGCCCTTGGAGCTGGATCTCAGTGTCTGGGCTGAACGATGGGGGTGGAGACGTTCCTTCAGAGAGATTCCATGGGACTAGCCAGGAATTGCCTGCTGTGTAAGGCAGGCAAAAACAGCCCAATCTTGGAAATGTCTCTAAACCTCTGGCTCAGTGCCTAACAGCGACTGGCTAAAGCCGCATTGCAAGACTTTGAGGGTTTCTGGGCATAGCTGCTGCCGGTCAAATGCTGCAATATGGGAGAAGCCCTTCCTTTTGAGGCTGGTTACTCATCCCTTTTCCAGTCGGCTAGATGGCATTTCAAGGCTCCATGCTTCTTCTTCATGCTTCTTCCCCTAAGGGTTAGGGTAATCATACTTCTGAATACCAGCAGTGGAACAGTATCACTGCATTATGGCATGCTGATCATCTGATAAGCATGCCATCCATCTCATCCAGCCGAGGATCACAATTGCTGCTGGGGGAAATGACATCTGAATTCGGTCCAGCTCTCATCAGTACTGTGCCAGCACCACCTGTAGGCAACCTAGCATGGCAATGCTTGTCAGTTAGGCTGGGGCGGGGAGATCCCAGTCTTTTTTCTTTTCCAGTTGAACAGATGAACATATCAGCTGTTGGGGTAGAAAACACCGCTACCCCCCTGCTCTCCAAACCGCCACTCTCAGCAGATTAGCCTTGTGATAATACTGCCCTAAAGCCATCTGTCTTTGAAGCGTGGGTGGTTGACACTTGGAAACAATTAATTTGACAAACCAGAGCAATGTACATACAAGAAAAGCCACTCTTGTGTGCGCTGGAAAATTATGGATACACAAAACCGGTTTCTTTATTAGCATGGGGTTTTCCATCTCCCTGCACACTGGCAGCCCATGTTCAGAACACTCATCTTCAAGAACGGATGTGTGATTTCTGCACAGCAGATCCACATCATTTGATCATTACGTGGCTACTATTTGGAATCTATTTCTCATGCCAAGGCACAAGTAGCCATGTACATTGATCCAGTTCCGAAGTACTGCTGCGCATCACCTTTGCAATCGGCTACATTGCATAATTAAGCTGCTTCTTTGTTTGCAACGGCAGTGTTAACATTGGCAGACATGCTACCTATTTGAGGCACTTACCCGCAAGTTGAAAGATGTGCGTGCACACAGAAACAGATAGCGTAGAAAATAATGGATATGCATAGCACCCCAGAGGAGAACTTAGGAGATATTGTTCTTTTGTCTACAATATTAGTTTATGCTGCATTTATCATGCACACAAAGATGAATAGACGGAACATTTCCATCTCATTTCTGAACCTCTGTATATGGAGCAGTGATATTTCTTCCTTTGTTTGCTATTTCTCCTACACCCGATTTCATTAACTACAGGTCAGTTGTTATCACTTTGCTTTATCCTCAACAGTATTTCTTGTTGTTGGGCTTCTGCTTCCGACTGATTTGGATTCCCTTTTCACTTTGACAGATAGTGTTCATTCCAGATACAGGCAAAACCCTCTATTCTATTCAGAAAATAAAATCTTCAGGGTTTTTTATAGCCTCAATTCTTTTTACATTTACTCCTCTGCATCCATAATAATGAAA
The DNA here is from genome assembly GCA_034641385.1 of Darevskia mixta. Taxonomy (NCBI): domain Eukaryota; kingdom Metazoa; phylum Chordata; class Lepidosauria; order Squamata; family Lacertidae; genus Darevskia; species Darevskia mixta. The sequence continues at coordinate 14,157,865 of JAWWNH010000105.1, forward strand.
CGGAGAACATAGATGCAATACAGTATTGTTGATTTAGGGCTGTAAAGGCTGAATTAAAAATGAAGATATATCCATACACAGCAAAATGTAAATTTTCACTATGACACACATATTTCTATCCCTTTCTTTCAGGGTAGCAGGCTCTTTAAAAATAAGTTTTTCAACATTTTCCACATTCGAATAGCTATATAGTTTTTTTGCAACTTACACCCTGAAAAATATTGTTAGTCTTTTTGGTTCAAAATATTTTTAGGTGTGGATTTTTTTTGGGGGGGGGCTTTCCTCAAACTTTCTTAGAAGTTTTGCTTTAGGGACCAAGGGAAGCCATATTATGTTAAAGAAAAGCCATTTTGTGGGCATTTCACATACCCCTAATTTTAAAAAAGGTAAAGGGCTCCTGTATGGTTAAGTCCAGTCAAAGGTGACTATGGGGTTGCGGCGCTCATCTCGCTTTCAGGCTGAGGGAGCCAGCATTTATCCACAGACAGCTTTCCGGGTCATGTGGCCAGCATGACTAAACTGCTTCTGGCACAATGGAACACTGTGACAGAAACCAGAGCGCACGGAAATGCTGTTTACCTTCCCACTGCAGTGGTACCTATTTATCTACTTGCACTGGCGTGCTTTTGAACTGCTAGGTTGGCAGGAGCTGGGACAGAGCAACGGGAGCTCACCCTGTCGCAGGGATTCGAACCGCCAACCTTCGGATCGGCAAGCCCAAGAGGCTCAGCGATTTAGACCACAGCGCCACCCGCGTCCCTTGTTCAACACTATCTTCTAATCACACCAAACACCTGAAACTTGCAAGAAATCGAGGTAAAATCACCTTTCATAATTTGTGGACTTGCCAGTACCATTCCCATCACGAGAGCCATCAGACTGTTTGGATAGTGGCCTGTTGAAGACAGGAAGGCTATAGGTAGGATACTCTTTTCTGCTGAGCCATTAAAGATGTACCACAGCTGGATGTAAGGCACCTGCTCCCTCTTGCTCCTTCCGCTTTCCACTTCGCTTGAATGCCTCCTTAACACAAGACTTCCTGGTTTGTTAAATCACTGTCTGTCATGACTTTCGGAAGTAGGACACTGCTACATGAGTAGTTCCTACAAAAACCAGCGTTGCAAATCAGGAACGAACCATGGTTTATAATCCTGGTTTGTTGTGAGTACCGAAACCACGGTTTTCCAGTTGGGAAACCATGGTAATCTGGTTTACTAAATCATGAAGTCAGACATAATAATAATACCTTTATTGTCAATGTACAACCTGTGTACAATGAAATTGCACGATGTACAATGAAATGGGGAGGTTAATAAATTTCTGACCCAACAAATCATGGTCCTTCGGACAGGAGATGACACATCTGAACTAGGTGACTGCCTGTGTAGGACAAGAATTTATTTAATGGATGGATTGGGGCAGGCATCCCCAAACTCGGCCCTCCAGCTTTTTTGGGACTACAACTCCCATCATACCTAGCTAACAGGACCAGTGGTCAGGGATGATGGGAACTGTAGTCCCAAAACAGCTGGAGGGGTTTTGGGGATGCCTGGATTAGGGCATATGGGGCACCTCTCCATCAATGTCAGGCTGCCCTCAGCTGGCCCCCACCTGCCTGCCTTCTTACAACCAGCATGGAGTGGCTCTGGCTGTCACCTTCCTCTTTCTTAGTCTCAGTGTTCCCTTTGTAGAACTCAGGAGGGAGGGGGAGAAGGACAGAACTGGAATTACTTGACTCTGTATTATGCTGGCTCCGGCTTCCTCTGTCATTGGACCTGGCTCTACCTAATGTTGTTCTCCCTGTGCCCTGCCCTACCACTCACAATGGGCACCAGCTACCACTGGATGTATGGGATTGTGCATGAAACAAGACAGGAAAGTTAGTTTCATTGTGAGCAAATGGACTGAACAGAGCTTGTGATGTGGTTTTATTTAATCAGTATGTTTAGGATTAGGGGAACATTTCTCCTGGGTCAGATTACCTACTAAGTTTTGATCTTGCCTAACACATGAACACAGATTCTTAGCTTGAACTATCTACCTGCAGAAATCTCTGATCCAGTGCTCTTTGGGCCTTTTATTTTTGTGTTGCACACTATAAGTACCAGTATGTATTAAACATTACATGGATGGGACTTCCGGTTGGCGTGCCGGAGATGGCGGTCGGGGGGACATATCGCTCCTGACATTCCCCCGTCAGACTGGGCAAAGGGGAGCTCGCGCCAGCGCCACGACCCCCAAAACCCCCGGGAAGGGCGTCCCGGGGTCCAGAGGACCCGCAGGAGCTCGGACGCCGGTCCCGATCCCAGGGAGCTCTCAGCGGGGCTCCCGGGAGTGATCGGGCGGCGGAGCTCTAGGGTCCGTTAACAGCCCCGTCTGGCGAAGCTGTGAGACCGTCACCGCCGAGCGCGCTGATTCCTTCAAAATCTGCAATTTGGAACTGTAAGTAATTACAAAAAGAAAGAGCTTTAATTTTGGACTAATCTGGACTGGCTTGAGGATGCAAAAACGGAGGTCCGTCCCTTGCCATTGTGTAACAACGACAGGGCATTGTTGCACAGCTTTGAAAAGTTTTGATTGGAATTTGACACTTTGTTTCTGAGACTTAACCCTTGCGCCTCCCCCGGTCCTAGGGGGCAGATGAAGCTAACTTAACTTTTATGAGCATGAGGATTATTTTGGAGTTTTGGAGACTTTGAAAAGTTGGAAAAGTTTGGAAAAGTTTTAAAAGAACTGCGCATTAAAATGGCGGTGAAACAGGATGTGGATCTGACAATATTGTTGGAAAAGCTGAAAGAGTTTAGAATGGAGTACAATGCTGAAGTGAAAGCACTGAGAGCAGAACTGTGTGCTGCTGGGAGCAGCTTTGTGACTGAGATAAAGCAAAGTATAAACAATGGTCCGACCGGCCAGGATTTACAACCAAACCCTGTGAACAGCGCATCTGTTGAGACTAAACAGCGAAAGTTTATTTTGAGGACAACCAGCTGCAAAAGACTTTTCCAATGTAAGTCAAAAAGAGCTGCCGTCATTTTCAGAAAAAAGAGAAGCGTCAGGAGGAAGATTAGCAAACTACAGCCCAAAGACAAGCAGCGAAGAGGATGCCGAGACAATGTGGACCAAAAATGGAATGGATGGCTAAAGAATCTGGTGGATATTGTTCTGGATGCTACTCTGCAGCAAAGACAATGGGTTTCAAAGTTGGACCCTGAAGGAATAGGATGAACATTAATATGAAGCAACTGTTTTGTGGCCTACTGGTTTTTGAATTTGGATATGGCAGGAATTGATTATAATATGTCTTTTGGAAAATAATGATATAAGATTGATATACATTATAAATGATAAGTAATTTTTATAATGAAGTAGTCTGCACCGGGGACTGGGGGGGGGAATAGGGATGTTATTGAAGTAAAAGATAAGTATGCAAAAGATGTGAGTGGATGGTAAACGATTTGCAATTTAGGAGATTATTGAAATGTTAAGGATGTGGAATTAGGAACCTGGTAAGAATGAATATTTTGATAAATGAACACAATGTGGGGGGGCGTGGGGAAGTCATTGGATATTGTTTAAATTGTATGTGATCCGGCTCGAATCGGGGCCGGACAAAAATTTGAAAAACCCAATAAAAATTATTATAAAAAAAAATAAAAATAAACATTACATGGATGAATCTGTTAGAAAAGCTTGGACTTGAAGGTGTCTATCTGAGGGCTGATCTATAGATATATATCCCCCCCCCAGTGATGATATGGGTGTCAGCAGGTGTGCATACTAAAATTAAATCCCAAAGTGATCTTATTGAGAATCTAGGTGTGCGTATAGATAGATGGATGGATAATTTCTGTATGTATAGGAGATTCCTACACTGGCAGTCTCTAGAAAATTTACAAAAGAAGAGGAAGAAGAAGAAGAAGAAGAAGAAGAAGAAGAAGAAGAAGAAGAAGAAATGGCTTTCACTTTTTCAAATGGCTGAAAGCTGAAAATCATATTTGGGCCAATTTGCAACTTGCTTCACCAGTGAAATTTATGGTTGGCATTTAACATGGTCCACGTGCAGGAATACAACATGGCTTTATTGTACACGAAGAAACCACTGTATCTAGATAGCTATATCACAAAACTTTAAAACTGATGCTCTGTAGCAGAAAAGTTGGCAAGATACATTTCCTCAGAAATTCAAATCTCAATCCTCTGTTCTGCATAATTCTTCAGACTGCTGACATATTAGTGAAATGATATTGCCTATTTCAGGCATCCCCAAACTTGGCCCTCCAGATGTTTTGGGACTACAACTCCCATCATCCCTAGCTAAGAGGACCAGTGGTCAGGGGTGATGGGAATTGTAGTCCCAAAACATCTGGAGGGCCAAGTTTGGGGATGCCTGGCCTATTTCCTTGGAATTTGAGTGTGCTAACCTGCTAACATATCACCCTTAATTCATAATCAAAAAAGTTTGACATATATGAGGACACCAGCAAAAATAGTTCTTTTTGGCACGGGATGTTAGCAGCAACTTCTTTTTGCCCTCTGCAAAGTGGCAGAAATGTGTGATGTACTGTGTTTGAGAAATTGAAATTAAACAGATTGAATATTTGCAGAGTTAGAGGGACACTTCCCAAATTACCATTGAAAAATATGCTCCTTCCAAATTCAAACCCATCTCCTTGAAAAAACAGCAGTATCCTCAATTTTGAGATCACCAATTCCACATCATTCATTAAAGATAACAAGAATGCACTTCATTAGCCATCTGCTAGCTTTATGTGCCTAGCAAATCAAGTGCTAAGGGCAAAATCCTGGTAGAGAAGTACCCATGCTAATAGCTCCAGTCTATAAATATTAAATGCTGGAAATGAATGAGCTCAGCGAGGGCCACTATAAAATGACCACAACTGTTATCAACAGCAACCATAGGACTAATGGGGTTGCTTTCTCTATATTCACAGCGATATCTCTACATCAGAATGTAACTAGCAACAACAGCTGCTTTTGTATCTGTGGGGACAAAATAGTTACACATGGTCTATCAGAGATGTAAATGTGCTTTGATTATCATAGTCCAACAATGTATTGTTGCTCTCTTCTCACTTGGCAATATGGTGGGTAAAATGTTGTGGGAAATAAGGGAATACCTTTCTTTTTTATAATTTGTATTAAATTTTCTGTCTTAGAATTTCAAATACACACTTTACATCCTTCAGATATCAATGACTTCTCTTCTTCTCTTTCCATGGTTGATTTTACATATCTTAAATCCCTGCATATTTTACAAAAAATATACCAATCGGTTTTCCATTATTACATCCATCAAAACTTACTTACACTGTTGAATTTATCAATGCTGCCAGTGTTTTCAGCTGTACAGTTATTTTCCATATATTCAATAAACGTTTTCCAATCTTCTTTAAACGTATGTTCTTCTTGTTCTCTTATTCTATATGTTAAGTCTGCAAGTTGTGCATATTCTGTCAATTTAAGTTGCCATTCTTCTTTGGTTGGGACCTCGCTCATTTTCCACTTGGGGGCTAACAAAATATGGGTGGCAGTTGTTGCATACATAAATAACCTTTTCTGACACCTGGGGATTTCAGTCTGAATTATCCCCAACAGAAAGGCCTCTGTTTTTTTGTGGGGGGTTTTGGGGTTGTTTTTTTCCGGGGGGGGGGGGAGTGCTTTGAAACATTTTTTTTCAATTCATTATGGATCATTTCCCAATACTCTTTTTCCCTTTTACATGTCCAAGAAATCAGAGAATATCATTGTGATCAGCCATCACAAGTTCAGTAGCACTTTCTGAGGTAGATGGACAGTGCCCCCTCTCCCTGTCATGTCCCGCCATTGGTGTGGAGAGGGGCTGACAATTAAACCAGTTTAAGTCTAGATATGCCCTTAAAAAGCCATTTGTTTATAAACCCAGAGTACCCACCATTTGGCCTCAGGTGGTTTGGACCTTCTGAGGGGACTGAAACCATTTCCAACAGAAAGGGAATTTCTTGAATCATGCATTCACCAGGCAGCCTTTGGGGTTATTTCAATGCATTTCCCCTACGAATTGAAGGAAATTCTATAGGACACTTGTGGATTGCATTAGTAATGCCATGTCAAGTTGTTCTCAGTGTGTTGCTGCTTTCTTTGATTGTACCATCATGCTTAAGAGGACAGTTGCGGGCACTTCATACTTTTCTATTACCTCAAGAGATCTTCCTTCCACTTCTGCTATTCTAGGATCGTACATATAGTCTGACACACTGAGGGTAGTGTAGGGAATAGCAATGATGTGACAAAGGAGAAATTTAGTATTGGTTAAAATGGGGAGGAGGAGCAAACAAAAGCCTGAAACATATTTCTGACAGGTTTTCATGGATAATAATTCCTATGAGTGATGAGTGAGTTAACCTTGACCTTGGTTATGAAAAACCCAGCAGTTATATATATATATATATAGACTAGGTAAGGTAAAGGTAAAGGACACCTGGATGGTTAAGTCCAGTCAAAGGCAACTATGGGGTTGCAGCACTCATCTCGCTTTCAGGCCAAGGGAGCTGGCATTTGTCCACAGACAGCTTTCTAGGTCATGTGGCCAGCATCACTAAACTGCTACTGGCGCATGGAGGACCGTGACGAGTGCCAGAGTGCATGGAAATGCTGTTTACCTTCCAGCCACAGCAATACCTATTTATCTACTTGCACTGGCATGCTTTCGAACTGCTAGACTGGCAGGAGTTGGGACACAGCAACAGGAGCTCACTCCATTGTGGGGATTCGAATTGCTGACCTTCTGATTGGCAAGCCCAAGAGGCTCAGTGGTTTAGACCACAGCACCACCAGCGTCTTACTGTGAGGACTCTAGGGGGAATTATATTAACAATATGGCAGACATAGGAATTTGCTGATAAGCTAACAACCAAATGTTTATTCACAAGTCTCAAACTTCCTCCCCGGTAATCAAAATTAATCATATTTTATTACCTTTATGCATAATGTGCTATGTGTGCATGTTTTGGAAATTGCTTGGTATATTACTTCCACTAGTATGTGCATTTCTATGCACGCTTTGCCCCAGTTCATGCATTTTTACACACATTATTTGACTGAAAGTGCACTGCAAAATTTAGTGCACTGCAAAATTCAGTGCACTGCAAAATTCAGAGAACTGCAAATTTTGAAGGATGGCTGTGCTTCAGTTCATGCATTGTTTCAGAAAGTGCAAATTAGTTAGGTTTGCTTTTAAATATGAACTGGATTGAATTTCTCTCTCAACCGTACAGCCAGATGCATGACTTGGACCTGTTTGTCCTGTTCTAACTGTGACACTGTAGGTCACCACAATAGTTGCTTGTTAAATTGATAATGCTGGTCGCAAGCTGGTCCAAAGGGAGACTTGTAGACTCTGGATTCTGCTGGATGTGACAGAAATTTCTTTACAGACCTTTCCCAGCAAAATTGGACTTTTAACTTGGGTAATCTGCAGCAGTGGTATTATTTATGGATCAGCAGTGCTTCATATACGCTCGCTATGGTGGTGTGACAGATGTGAGGACCCCGTTGAGTCATCCCAGTGTGAGGTGCTTTAACGCTGCATAAAGTTATAGGTCAGTTATTGTGGAATCATACAACTGTGAATTCAATTATCTCTTGTATCAGGATGGAAGTGGGTTGAAGTCTCTTTCTCTCTCCAGGGTAAAATGGAACTAGAGTTTGAGGGGAGAAAGAAATTGTGCCGAGAAAAGCCACATGGTATCTGGGTCTGCAGAGAAAGTTAAGACTGTAGCTGCTATTCTAAGTAATCAATAATGCATCATCTCATAAAAAGAGGCCCATGCTTAAGTTCTGCATAAGGTAATAACCACCCCACTACTGTTTTCTTTCTCCCCTGGAATAGTGAGGAGGCTTAAGACTCACACAGGAGCAACTCACCCAGTGGGATGGAGCTGCAACAATAGCCTTAGTTACCAGGAGGGTCCAGGCAGCAGCAAGGTCAGGAGTTGCATGGATGCACCGGCAGGAGAGTAAGATGGCTGCCACTGGTCTGACCTTACTGCCTTCTCAACCCACCCAGAAGAAAGCCATGATTCAGCTGCCAGCAGGCTATTGCTGCAGCTCTGCCCTGCCAAGCAAGCCACTCCTGGGCTTAGATACCCTATATTTCAGGAATGGAGAAGCTGAGGTCCACCAGAGCTGGTTGGACTACTATACCCAGCACCCCTGACTATTGGCAATGCTGGGTGGGGCTGATGAAAGCTGGAGCTGTGGCGATCACACAGGGTCCCCGGACGTTTCACTGTCTATTGATCCCTGTGCCACCACTTTATTTCTCGCTGCCACCAACCAGGCCCCTACCTGATAACATACTGAGTCCAGTCAGGGTTAACGTGTAACATAAAACTTTGGTTGTTTTATTATATTTTAACAAGCGTGTGGTTTCATAAACGATCTCAATCCATTACAAACATAGGGCGTCTATTCAGACTTATAACATCATCTCCCGACTCGCACTCTCTAAACCACCTCTCAGCTAATTATTTTTCTTCTTAGCTCCTAACTGTTCCTGACTCCGCTTATTCTATTACCCTAACTCCAGCTACCCACTAACTCCAACTACCCACTCCAGCCAACCACCCAACCTGCCAACCTCCTCGTCTCTCCCCCAGAGCTGGTTTTATAGTCCCTCTCACTCCACCGCCCCGGGTTCTGATTGGGTATCCTGTTTAATTATTTCACCTCCAGCCACCCTCATGTTAACGTCACAGGAGCCCAACAATATCTGGAGGTTCTCCTTTCCTGTTGTATTGCTTCCTGAATTCACAAACATTTATGTTTGTCCAAGTTGGAACAATTCAGTAAGATACTCAGTCTAGTGCTGCCAAGAGCCTTCCACCAATAGCATGCTAGGATGCGTGGCACTATTAATAAACAGCTGTTGTCATGCTGTGGCTAGGAATGTAAGAGGTGAGTGGAGGGCCATCGCTTAAGGTTGTGAAAAGTGCATGCTTTTGATGCAAAAAAAAAAAAAAGTTGGTTCTATCACCATAATCTCCAGGGAAGGTCCCTTGTCTGAACTAGTACCAGTCACTGTAAGCAGTAGATGGACCAGTGTTCTGTTTCACTGTACAGTGCTGTTTCGGTAAGTGAATTGGAAAATAATCCATTCAATTATCAGTTTATTTTCATTTTTATATATATATAATTTTTATTAAATTTTCTGTTTCACAATTTAGAATATTCATTTAAACAACCTTAAAATATCAATGACTTCCCTTCTTCTCTTTCCATGGTTCATTTTGCATAGCATAAATCCCTGCATATTTTATAGAAACTATACCATTCAGTATTCCATTATTGCATCCATCAAAACTTATTTACACTGTTGAATTTATCTTAATGCTGCTAGCGTTTACATCTGTACACAGTTATTTCCCATATATTCAATAAACGTTTTCCAATCTTCTCTAAACGTATGCTCTTCTTGTTCTCGTATTCTATATGTTAAATCTGCAAGCTGCACATATTCTGTCAACTAAAGTTGCCATTCTTCTTTGGTTGGGACCTCGCTCGTTTTCCATTTTTGGGCTAACAAAACACAGGCCGCCATAGTGGCATACATAAATAACCTGCTTTTGACACCTGGGAATTTACATCTGAATTATCCAGACAAAAAGGACTCTGGTTTTTCTTTTGGAAAAGTGCTTTTAAACACACGCACCCCATTCATTATAAATTATTTCCCAATGCTCTTTTACCCTTTACAGGTCCACCACATATTATCAGTTTAGCTATGTAAGAGTATACTAATAGCCCTGCTAGACCAAGTCAAAGGCCCATCTAGTCCAACATTGTCTTCACAGTGGCCAGCCTATGGGAAGCCTGCAAGCTGAACATGAGTGCAACAGAACTCACCCCACCTGCAAATCACATCAGCTGGTATTCAAAGGCACATTACCTGCAACAGTCAAGGCAAAACTTAACCATCATGGTTTGTAGCCTTTGACAGCCTTATCCTAGTAGTCACTGATAGATACTTGGCCACCAGATAGCCTTACAGCCACATTCTATGTGCCCTTCACTTATGTTGAATCTATACTGTTCTATTCCATTTGGAACAGTTTTACCTGCTTCTTGTAACCCACCTAGGGACCTTACCGTGAAGTTGGGTAAGCAATGTTAATACACAAATAAATATTGTTAATTTGGACATTGGTTACAGTGGGCCACACTCCAAGTAAGTGAATATAAGCTTGCAGGCTTTAGTTATAATTATGGCTACGGTTATGTTAGCTTGCAGGGCAGCAGTTTCGTAAGGATTACTGGTATAATATCTATGAAACACTTAGAATGTGATCAAATGCTTAGGAATTTCACATGTGGAGTATTATGTGCATATCTCAAAAAGAAAACAACAACCCAGAAAAGCATTAACTGATTTCTGTTGCTTTCCTGGAACGTGGTAAATGGGCTTATCTGCTGTATGTGTGGCACTATCACACATTTGATCTGGATTGTAGCCAATTTCAAAATCCTCCAGGGTGTCTGAATTATTAAGCTGCTGTTTTCCTTGCTTAATGCATTCCATTTTCTTAATTTTTGCACTGGTCCACATTGAAAACACATCAAGTGCTGCATAACCTGAAAACAATAATTCCCTTCATGTAATGAATGCGTCAAAGGGTCTAATGTTTGCAAACCAAAAGCCCAGGCTCATTAATATGAGGGTTGTCACATCTACCTTCCTCCAGAGCAGCTGTGCTGATCACAAGAGCTTCACTTTATTTACAAAGTCTCTGTCAGTGAATCTGCTAATTGCTGACACACAGGAAATGAGACAGAACGGGCGGGGGGAGGGGGGAGGGAAGTGTCCCAGAGGTAATGGTCCTGTGGGTTGCTTATTAATGGATAGTTTGGATATGTAATGAAGAGTAAGTCATCATTTCAGCAGATGATCCTGCTGGTAAGGTCAAACATCTGCCAGGATTCTTACTGACTCGTTCCTTCAGTTTTGCAGAGTTGATCAAGCTCTCCCATCTTTGGAAATCAAAACAATGTTTGCCGTTTTACTTAACCAATTATGATTCATTGAGCAATCACAACTCAAGAACTGTAGCAATCATTTCATTATATGCCATTTGTTTTTATAACTGCTTTTAATTAGCCACCACCATAGGATTCAGTTGAGGTTATGAGCACCCCAGAGCGGCACTTTTCAAGAGCTGTGTGGATAGTTTGCAATATTTTCTCTTTGTTTTCACCATAGCTAGCTGAGTACAGTCACCTTTTCAAATGTATTGCTTTCCTCTGTTTCAGACTTATTGTTGGGGAAGATGGCATAGCCACCTGGGATGCAGCCGGGAAAATAGATGGAGGCAGAAACTGGTGCCTGAATGATGCAGCAAGACCTTTCCAAGTGCTACAGCCAATGCAAAGGATGGCAACATTTGGGCTCTGACTCAGACAGCAGAACATTTTGAACCAGCACTGAAAACAATTTTTTTCCTCCACTATCACTGGCATCTCAACAAAACATCTGTATTCAGATGATGCACTGCTAAAGTAGTGAGTAACTTATAAAACTGAAGTTACCAGAAGTGTACAATCGAATGTAGAATTAGAAATGTGTCCTGCAACAGTCAAGGCAAAACTTAACCATCATGGTTTGTAGCCTTTGACAGCCTTATCCTAGTAGTCACTGATAGATACTTGGCCACCAGATAGCCTTACAGCCAAATTTATGTGCCCTTCACTTATGTTGAATCTATACTGTTCTATTCCATTTGGAACAGTTTTACCTGCTTCTTGTAACCCACCTAAGGACCTTACCGTGAAGTTGGGTAAGCAATGTTAATACACAAATAAATATTGTTAATTTGGACGTTGGTTACAGTGGGCCACACTCCAAGTAAGTGAATATAAGCTTGCAGGCTTTAGTTATAATTATGGCTACGGTTATGTTAGCTTGCAGGGCAGCAGTTTCGTAAGGATTACTGGTATAATATCTGTGAAACACTTAGAATGTGATCAAATGCTTAGGAATTTCACATGCGGAGTATTATGTGTATATCTCAAAAAGAAAACAACAACCCAGAAAAGCATTAACTGATTTCTGGGATGCAGCCGGGAAAATAGATGGAGGCAGAAACTGGTGCCTGAATGATGCAGCAAGATCTTTCCAAGTGCTACAGCCAATGCAAAGGATGGCAACATTTGGGCTCTGACTCAGACAGCAGAACATTTTGAACTAGCACTGAAAACAATTTTTTCCCTCCACTATCACTTGCATCTCAACAAAACATCTGTATTCAGATGATGCACTGCTAAAGTAGTGAGTAACTTATAAAACTGAAGTTACCAGAATTGTACAATCAAATGTAGAATTAGAAATGTGGCCTGTGAGACTACAAATGGTATAGGTTAGGGTTAAACAAACCAGGGGTTTCTTTTCTTTTTCAAAATATGGGGAAATATCAAATTGCTAGTCCAGGTTGTGATAAAGTCTGATGAAGTTGTACCTCCAGAATAGCCCAGATACCCATGGCTCATTTCTTTATCTCCTGCTTTCCTCCTTTTTCCAACTAGGCAAATGTTGAGTTCTGAATGCTGCTGATGGAGGATAGACCAAAAAGTAAAACATGGGATAAGGAATGGGGGAGAAGCAAACCCAATTATTTTATCAATGCATTTCATGTGTGCTGACAGCTCTATGAACTGATATCCAGCTGGGGTTGTAAGCACAGACATAGACCAAGACCAGTGTATGGATTTAATAAGGCCAACAAAAGGGAATTCAAGATGTAGTGATAGCTAGCTTTTTGGACAGTTTTATAATGGTTTTAGATATATTCGGAGAGAATAAGGCTATCAGTGGCTACTAGTCATGATGGCTATATCAGCCTCTGAATACTGGTTGCTGAGGATCACAACAGGGAGTGTGATGTTGTGCTCATGTCCTGCTTTTGGGTTGGCCGTGAACAGAGTGCTGGTAGGCCTTTGGTCTGATCCCACAGGACTCATCTTATGCTCCTATGAAAAATAATGCAACTCTGTTATTCAATCACGGCAAGTACATTCTAGCACAATACCTGCACCCACAATGCTTCACTACAATAAATTTATGCACTAGATTACTGGCACAGCAGGGGATAAACATTGCAGAATGGCAATCGTTTGCTTCACTGCACCTTCTTGAAATCTTCACTAAAGCAGGATAGTCAGTTCCTCTGATTTTCAGGCAAAAGTTGAACCCTAACATTTTCTAGTCAGTCCAATGGAACAGGCAGGCCTTTTTGGAATTAACCAACCAAGAAGTCCTTTCTGAAAGCCTAAGTATCGCCTTGTCTTAAATCAGTATAGCTGGAGTTAATTGTGATAGATTGTTTTCCCTTAGAGGTGTCTCTCTGCTACTTGCTCCTTAGTATACTGGCTTTCCTGAACATAGTATAGGAGATACAACTTGCCCTGCTGGTCTGAAAAACTGAGGTCATCCAAACATTTTAGTGATGTCAGTAAACCAACCTATTGGTGTCAGCTATGTAGAAAGATCTGCAGAAAAATGTGAGAATTCTAATTAATGGGTTCACCAAAGTTAAACAATATAGCCAATGATTGTATTTAAATATTTAGCAATATCTTAAGCCACCTCTTCATAGATTATGTTGTTCAGGGTATTTTCTCAACGCTCATGCCCATGGGCTCCTATACTAATGTCATCAACGTTTAAGTGTTTGTATATATACTTATTTGTTCCATAACACCAGCAGATAAACATCCCTGTGCCAGCTCCAAACCACTGACCATTTGCTAGACCAGGCATCCCCAAACTGCGGCCCTCCAGATGTTTTGGCCTACAACTCTCATGATCCCTAGCTAACAGGACCAGTGGTCAGGGATGAGGGGAATTCTAGTCCAAAACATCTGGAGGACCAAAGTTTGGGGATGCCTGTGCTAGACTAAGGTTTCCAAAAATTGGGTCTCCAGCTGTTGTTGGACTACAACTCCCATCATCCCTAGCTAGCAGGACCAGTGGTCAGGGATGATGGGAATTGTAATCCAACAACAGTTGGGGACCCAAGTTTGGGAAACCCTGTGCTACACTGTGGCCCTCCAGATGTTGTCGGACTCCAGTCAACCAGCATGGCCAAAGATCAGGAAATATGAGAGATGTATTCAACATCTGGAGGGCCACAGGTTCCCTGCCTAGACAATGCACCCTTTACAGCCAGACCTTTGTCATCCAGACTCATTTATTCAGTGGAGTCCTAATCCTTCAGACTTGAGGAAAATAATAATTATTACTTTAATATTTATTGAATTTGGATACTGCCTTTCATCCAAATATCCCAGTGTGGTTCACAACTGAAAATACAAAATGAGAACACAAGATAACTATCGGTACTTAAACTAAACTGAAACAAAGTCAATAAACCCTCCTCCCACAAACACATTTTTGAAGCCATGGAATGTTAATCAGCTGAGCGCCTGGTTGAAGAGAAACATTTTCACCTGGCACCTAAAGATATGTAAAGAAGGTGCCAGGCAAGCCTCCCTAGGAAAAGCATTCCACAAATGAATAGAATGGCTGGAATTTCTATTGCAGTTCAAGGAACAAGCATTGAAAATGCCAAGAATGGCCAGATGAAGCTGAAATTTTGGCCGGTCAAATGGCTGCAAAGCTGCAAGCAAAATATAATAAATGAGAATTGCATATATTATTTGTGGGTGCAACTCAATTGAATAGTGAAGCTTTTATTAAGGAGCTCCAGGCAACAAGGACATAGTTTAAATATTGTTTCTATTATTTTACCCTTGCCCAGGCAGTTCCAACTGGTTTTCCTGATATATTCCAAGAATTTCATTTTCATTTCCCTCTGTCTAATAAGATTACATAATTTTTCTTTCAGTTTTTAGATTGATTCTCACAGCATATTTAAGACATAAGCACCCTACTTCTTTATTTGTATTTTCAGAACTTAAATAGAATTGGGAGGGGGGTGTCATTCTAATACTTTAGCAATTGTTTGTTGCTAAAGGGGATTTTTCTTATTACAATGTTGAGCTCTTCACTAAGTCTAGATTTAGATATGTTAATGCAATTTCCAACAGATATGCATTTTAATGAGGTCTGGTGGTAGAGAGTGGCCAGTATTATATATTTGTTTAATACTAAACTAGTGGCCTAGAAATGCACGCTCTAACAATTGTGTCACAAAGCGAAAGTTTTAAGTATAATACAGGATTGTGGGATGCAGATTTCCTAGAATTGCACTCGTCATCTGTGCTAAAATGGTTCCTTGTCATATTGAAGTTGGCAATGTTAGCTGAAGACCAGGAAACTAGAAGCATTTTTCTTCTTCTTTTTGGGAGTGGTGGAGAAAAGACAATTTGAAAAACTGACAGGAGGGAGGCAGTGGGAAAATATCTCAAATAACTGCTGCATACTGGCAATAAATGATTTTTAATTCCAGACTCAGATGTCTTGGTCCAACCTGGAATGGATCCAGGAGTGGGCTGAGTCTGAAGTTCTTGGGTTTGAAAACAAATGAACCCAACTTGCTTTGTCACTAGGCCGATCTAGGACAGGGAGACCACTTAAACATTGCCAAAAAGGATACACTTGCTATTAAAAGCAAAAGCAAAAGAGGACTCCAATTTTCACTGAATTTCTATAAGCTGATTTATCAGTCAATGTAATTCTTAGAATTTAAATCTGACAGAATTTTAATTTCCCACCCAAATCACCTTCCAGATTTCTTTAACTGGCAGCTTGCCCCAGATCACCCAAATCAGCTTCTATTTATTTAATTTCACCTTCCTAGTGATCCACATCCTGCCCCCCAAATCCATTTCCTTTTAATTAACTACCCCTATTCAATTCAATCATTAACCACTCCCCCCTAATAAAATAAAACTTAAAATAATTAGAATGTGCTTGCACTCATTAGGTGGTGGTAAAGAGTGAGGATTCTTTCAATGAAATGACTGATAAGGATTATCATTTTATTTTATTTTATTTATTACTGAAGACTAGATGTTCTGCCACACAACTTGCACCTCAATCCATTGGCATGATCGACAATGTGGGGACACTGCATGTGATAGGGCATAGAGCCACTTCTGTATGCACCATAAAACCAGAAAAGTCTCATTCAGGTATTCAATATCCATGGAAATATTGTGGATGTGTAGCTGGATCTACAGATGTATTCATGAGTGTCTCAAGAGAGCACTCTTATATACAGCTATGTATTTTGGATTTCATAGAAATGCAGATGTATAGGGGTGGAGTTTGCCGTCTCCAATATATTCATGCAATATTGGATAAGACAAGAGTGGGGGGATTCATTTTCCAGAGGATGGATATGGCCCACAACCAGATTTTATCCTGCCTTCTGGATCCCAATTTAGATTATCAACTGTTCAGCTGCGGTGGCTGAGGGCTTGATGTTGTGCAAAGTGTGCAACTCCAGCTCTTTCCTCTGCAAGACTACCTGCTGCAAGAAAATGAAAAAAATAATAATGTCTCGGTAGAGTTGTGTTCATCGTAAATATGAAAAGCAGTCCTTGCATTTTGCAATTGCGTGAAATTTTGCAGGATGCAATTGCTCTTCAAACTTTGAGGCTTTAAATAGCTGTGAGGCAGTCCTTGCAGTTCAGCCTTGCATCGGCCACATTTGTGGTGTTCTTCTGGAATTGCTGTTGGGCCTGGGAATGGATATAGTGTAGTGGTTGAGAGCCATAGACTCGTAATCTGGTGAACGGGGTTCGTGTCTCCGCTCCTCCACATGCAGCTGCTGGGTGACCTTGGGCTAGTCACACTTCTCTGAAGTCTCTCAGCCCCACTCACCTCACAGAGTGTTTGCCTTGACAGATGCCAGGGTCCGTGTATAGGATGATAACTGGTGTCAAATAAAAGTTATTGAGCCAGATTAGCTTTCGGGTCCTCAGGTAATAAGCCAGTTCTGCTTATGGCAGGGGGCTTGGCGACTTCACATAGGGAAATGTTTTTATTTTCATTTGCTAATAAGCCTCTTTACAATGATTATTCCTGAAAGCAGAATGTTGAGCCTCGCTCAGAATGATGTATTAATGATGTATTAAGTCCAAAGAGGCTATGGAAACTTGTAAAGTTTAACAGTGCCTTTCATTCAAGGGAGGCTGGAGGAAAGCTCGGCTTCCTGCACTTCCTGCAGCCGCGCGGGGGAGGTTATTAAACCGATAAGATGACAGGGTAGAACATAAGTCGCAACTTGAAAGGAGCTTGAAAGGAGCTCTGATAAAACATTAAAAGGTAAGACGGAGAGGCAAATACTGGTAGCTGATGTCGAGGGGTAAAATAGGAGCGTAAATCTTGCTTTCAGTTAGGGAGTAGCCAGGTTCACCTTGTCTCTTCCATGACCGGAACCGGAACCCGGAACCAGAGTGTTTGTTGTGGGGGAGGAAGGGAAAGGAGAATGTGAGCCGCTTTGAGACTCCTTCGGGTAGTGATAAAGCGGGATATCAAATCCAAACTCCTCCTCTTCTTCTTCTTCTTCTTCTTCTTCTTCTTCTTCTTCTTCTTCTATGAATCTGGCCCGGTTCTTTGAATTGATTTCCTACATATGGCTGTGCATGCATGCTTTCTTATTAATACAGTCACATACGAGAGATTCCTAAAAAACACACACAAGTTTTTCATCTCTGCATACAAAGATGAACACACTTTTCTCAATTCCCCCAAGCCTAAACTGTTTGTGCAAAGTTCTTTTAACTTCTTAATGAGCAATGTCAAAGAGGTGGGATAACGTTAAAGTTTCACTCCAGCAATATGGGAGTCAGAACGAATGTGTTTTCTAGAATAAAGCAGATAAGCATATGTATTCATATGCACAAAATCACCACCACCACCAACAAATTCAGTCTCTAAGATAACGAATAAGGTCATAGATGAAAAGTCAAACATAAGTGGAAAATTGGGCTTTGATTACACTGGCCATGTTGCATATATTTGTTCAAGATGAAAGGAAACGAGTGGAGAAGATGTTAATTGCAATCTTTTTTTGGTGTCTTGCATAAACAAAACAGTCAAAAACATTCCCAAAGAAGCAAGCAAAGAACTCTGTAGGTGCACATTTGATAATGAAAAGAGTGCACTGCCAGGGAAGCAGTAAAATCCTCAGAATATATGGTTTTCATTAATAGTGTTAATTAATAGTTAATTAGTTTTCATTATAATTAACTGAAAGGAAAGGAAAAGAAGCAAAAGAGGCATGTTGGTATAACAGTTGCCAAAGCACCTGAGTTAGTGCTTCACGTCCAGAAATGTAGTACAGTCCGTACATATACTTTTCTACAGATGCCCACAGAGGAGGTGTAGAACATAGAGAGGAGGTGTGATGATTGTTGAAATTCAAGACTTTCGAAAGGGACTTCTGACATAGCATGCAGTAGTGAAATGGATAGTAGCACAGATATTTACACAGCTGGTTTTAAACTTTAAAGCCCTGAACAGCTTAGAGTTGAGTTCAAATCAAATCAAATATTATTTATTGCATTAGCCATATGACCATAGCACACAATGAAATACCAGGCGGAAACCCACCACAAACGTACACAAAATACAACAGATACACCCTGCACCCTTTGCACAAATACATCTAAAAACTTTAGGTATAAAATCATACTGAGTGAAACAAATAAAACAAGAAGCAGTAACGGGGCATGTCAACAGTGGCTATATCAGGAAGTTACATAGATCTAGGTCTAGGTCAAGTTAGCCGAAGAGGTGGCCCTGAGTTTCAGTGCCTGTAAAATGTAGGTAGCCACTCCACGTGTGACCAGAGGGTTGGCATCTACCAATAGGTATTTCATGCGGTCGTCATGAAATTAGAGTTGAATTATATGTTGGGCAGGCTGTACCATCCTTCCTGGGCACTGAGATCTCTGCTGAATTCTCTCTGCTGGATCCACCTCCAAGCAGTGGTGGAGCTGGGGGTCACAAATGTCAGAGCCCCCCCTTGCCTCTCTCGCTCCATTCTAAATCATAGTTGTGGTGCCTCCAAGGCCAAACCAGTCATCCTTCCCTAAATCCGCCTCTGCTCTGAGGTCTGTGAGTTTGGTGCCCACAAAGACAAAGTGTCGTCCATGTTGGGCCCACAACTTTAGAACTCCCTTCTAAAGGGGAGCTCAGCAACTATGTGGTATAACATCTGCTTTGTATGCAAAAGGCCCCAGGCAGGACTGGGTGGGATCCCTGTCTGAAATCCTGCAGCTCTGCTACTAGTCAATACAGTGGTACCTCGGTTTTCAAATGTAATCCGTTCTGGAAGACTGTTCGACTTTCGAAACATTCAAAAATGGAGGTGCAAAGGGCGGTCTCCAAATTTAATTGAGAAAAATGAGAAACAATCAGCGGAAGCCATTCAACTTCTGAGGCGCGTTCGAAAGCGGAAGCATTTACTTCTGGGTTTTCGGCTTTCAAAAACCGAAATGTTCAACTTCCAAAATGTTTGAAAACCAAGATACCACTGTACTTAGTTTAACAGACCCATGGTCTGATTTGGTATTCTCCAGCTTCCTTTGTTCCAGTAGATACACTTCAGGGAATTCAAAAGGCCTTAATGACCTATCTGTTTCAATGGCCTTCCATTGAGTAATTCTCTCCCTCTCTCCCTCATTGATTGTGCTATGTTTTACTGGCCTACAATATTTTTGGAAATCAGGAAAAAATGAAATAAAGTAGATGCTTTTCTGGCTAAGATATTATGCTGCCTGAAGCAGAGCCCCCATGGTACCATCACCACTGCTAGCATCAATACTTAAAACAAATGTTGCTGCACCATTCAGACACCAGCTTCTGCCCTCACCTGCCCTTCCCTCATGCTGCCATATGAAGGAAGTTGATTCACTCTGCTCTATGGCAGTACTGGCCCTAGTTGGGTGTGAATACACAATGGCATGAGCAACTGATGATGCACCTTCATTTTTATTATATGGGGGTGATAGAGCCTCATTGCACAAATACCACTGGCAATTCTAAGACTAGCAAAGCCAGTGTCCAGATCAGTAGTCATCATCACATTAAGCAGATATTTGAATCTCTCTCTCCCCTGCCCCCACAGCAGAATTGGGGTATAATGGTTATTAGTTGTTGCCTTGCTAGTATTTTCCTCAGCTTTGCAAGATGCAAGAGCTCTAAAATAAGTAATATGGCAGCAGGGTGAAGCACCTTACTCCCTTGCACCACCATAGAAGCTTGTGAAGAGTTGAAGCCATTAGCCTGATCTCAGTTCTATTGCTGCGCTGCTGTTGTAGATAGCTAGGAAAGCTAGTATTATAGCTTCCAGACAGCAGAAATCAGGTGAGATAAAAGCCAGTAAGGTCCCATCTGGCCTGCTCCTCAGTCTAAGCAATCTGTCACTCAAATTCAGGCTGAAATACTTCTTCACCCACTTAGCTGCCTTCTTTCTTCCTTGCTTGGTAATCCAAGGACCCATCCCTGGCCTCTGGTCGCTAGCCCTGGTAAGCTTTTCCAAATCAATCTTTCAAATATTTCAGAAGAATCCCTGAGTTATTCACAGGGCAAATAACAAAATGTGTGTGTGTGTGTGTGTGTGTGTGGTTGCCAGCTATTACTTGCAATGCAAAGCTGCTGGAGAAAAGGTATTTCGTTAACCTGCGTGTCCCAGCAGAAACTGAAATAGATGGAGTACACCAAAGGATCAAGACAATCCAACTGAATAAATGTTATTCTTCACAATCAACACTTGAAAACTCAAGCGATCTTCCAGCAAATGATTTTGTGACAAAACACTTCCAAAATAACAGAGAGAAGCTAAACAAATGCCATCTCCTGGCTCCCAGGGGGAGCATCAAACTCTGATTGTATGGCTCATTTTTCAGTATATTGGGCCATATGTCATTGCCTTATATTCAGCATGAGCTCTATAAACTCAACCAATCTATTCTGATAAATGGTCATCTGGCAGAAGAAGCTGGTTATCTACAGAAGTCCTTAAATGATCCATCTGTGTCATCTTACTTGATATCTTCAAATAATTTCATTTCCTGCCTGTTCTACTGTTATGTTTTCTTCTGGGTGAAGTGTGATACATGGGTCTTTTCTTCCTTTTGCATCATAGGCCTTGAGATCCTTCTGCCCTTTCAAAGCTGGCCTGTTGCTCAAATGCAGTACTTTCGAAATAACTTTGGCCTTAAACCAGCTCGATGGTTTTCAGTCACAGGAAATGACTCCCATGTAAAATAAAGCCAGAGACATTTATATATGTTTGCTTACTTATGATTGGGACACTAGGGCTTGCCGATCAGAAGGTTGGCAGTTCGAATCCCCGTGATGGAGTGAGCTCCTGTTGCTCGGTCCCAGCTCCTGCCAACCTAGCAGTTCGAAAGCACGTCAAAGAGCAAGCAGATCAATAGGTACTGCTCCGGCAGGAAGGTAAACGGCATTTCCATGCGCTGCTCTGGTTCGCCAGAAAGCAGCTTAGTCATGCTGGCCACATGACCCGGAAGCTGTACGCCGGCTCCCTCGGCCAATAAAGCGAGATGAGCGCCGCAACCCCAGAGTCGTCCGTGACTGGACCTAACGGTCAGGGGTCCCTTTACCTTTACTTATGATAAAGACCCAGGTGGCGAAGAATGTGGTGGTATCTCATCATAGCCACAAAACAAATAAAGAAAATGACAGAATGAGTGCTAGTCTCACTACTAGGCATGCAGACCAGGGGTAAGATTCACCATACATCTGCATCTGTACATTTTAAAAGAAATTCCAATCTGTGAGCAACAATCCTGCTCTTCAGCAACCCACCCTAAAAAATGCCCCAACAGTGGTGCCCGACCTGTGCAATGCCCTCCCATCAGATGTCAAAGAAATAAACAACTATCTGGCTTTTAGAAGACATCAGGGAAGTTTTTAATGTTTGATGTTTTATCGTGTTTTTAATAGTCTGTTGGGAGCCGCCCAGAGTGGCTGGGGAAACCCAGCCAGATGGGCGGGATATGTATGTATGTATGTATAGATAGATAGATAGATAGATAGATTATTATTATTATTATTATTATTATTATTATTATTATTATTATTACTATTACCTCAGCTTTTGTAGCTGGTGTCAGTCAGGGCCCTGCCTGCCCAGACCACGTAGAAAAAGGCCTGCAAGACTGGGAGCAGGTCTTCTGGGACTCACAGCCTAAATAACAGAAGCAATGCAGAAAGTTTTCTTTTTTAAAGTCATGGTAATGGATTTTCAGGAGGGACGTGGGTGGCACAGTGGGTTAAACCACAGAGCCTAGGGCTTGCCGATCAGAAGGTTGGTGGTTCGAATCCCCGCAACGGGGTGAGCTCCCGTTGCTTGGTCCCTGCTCCTGCCAACCTAACAGTTCAAAAGCACGTCAAAGTGCAAGTAGATAAATAGGTACCGCTCCGGCAGAAAGGTAAACGGCGTTTCCGTGCGCTGCTCTGGTTTGCCAGAAGCGGCTTAGTCATGCTGGCCACATGACCTGAAAGCTGTATGCCGGCTCCCTCGGCCGATAAAGCGAGATGAGCACCGCAACTCCTGAGTCGTTCGCGACTGGACCTAATGGTCAGGGGTCCCTTTACCTTTACCTTTTAATGAATTTTCATATGCTTGATTTTGCTATAGGCACATTTTTAAAGGTATGGAAATGAAGCATCATTTCCAAGTGTGATAACTCTCCACATACTTATATTATTGCTTTTGGAGGTACCAAAATACAGAGGGGCACAAAAAAATATGTACCACTTTGTAATGCAGAATAACACTTGTTCGTTTACATCATCAGCTCAGTCCTGGCTAAATATAATTAGTCAGTTTAATCTATGGGCTTAGGCTTGCTCAACTCTGCAAAGGATTGCAGTGTGTTGATATGACTTTATACCCAGCAGCTTATAAGGATTAATGTTTGTTTTGGAATGACTGTATTTCATTTTAAAGCAATTATTTATTAATGATTTGTGTAAGCAATAATAAAAATGATACATTTCAAATGGCTGAGTGGTAATACCTCAGGAAAACTGTGTCAGGCAGATATATTTGTACAGTGGCTCATTTGGAAATCAAGACGAGCTCAGTAACAATATAGTTTTTAGGACAGGTTATTTGATCATTCAGGCGTACCTGATGAATGCCTAACCATGTTGCATATTTCATTAACTAAATTCAATGTTTATTCTGCAATTAATGAGAGCTTTCCCAAGAAGGTGCAATGAAGAGGATATGAACCTAGCCATCAAGTTAACTGCCTCATAACTGAAGGGGAAATTAAGAAAAACTAATTGTTTTTAGCTCAAACTGCATCCTGTTTTGATTACAGCAATCTGGAATTGTAATACTTGAGCACCATTGTTACATACATTTCCTCTAAAGCAATGTGGAATGAAATCAGTGTTAAAAATTAACGGAGTCCAATCCTCTCGTTCACTATAGTCAATTTATCCCATTGAATGTAATCTGTACTGGAGCAAGTTTTCTGTATGATCTGATTCTAGAACAGGCATGGCCAAACTTGGCCCTCCAGATGTTTTGGGACTACAACTCCCATCATCCCTAGCTAACAAGACCAGTGGTCAGGGATGATGGGAATTGTAGTCCCAAAGCATCAGGAGAGCCAAGTTTGGCCATGCCTGTTCTAGAAGAACCACAGCACTGTGACAGAGTACATTATACCATAAATACAGCAACTCCTATTTGTGTGCATCGAGGTTCGATCCCTGCTACTGAAAAAGAGTTAGATAGTGGGTGATTGTAAAGATGACTGACAGATTGGAATTTAGTTAGCCATTGGCTTTCACACTTCCTGTATTCTTTTATGTAGTCCTTGGTTTGCTCTCTCTCTCTCTATTATATATATATATATATATATATATATATATATATATATATATATATATATATATATCAAGGTATGTTTGGGATTTTAAATGCAGATTTCGATGCATTTTTTTTAAAAAAAAGAAATGATAATTGCAGACTCATGTGAAAAGGTGATGAAACACAATTATAGTCAAAACATGTGTGGAAGTGACTTGGACTGGAGAGAGACTGATTTGCCCATTGCTTCACCTGCTCTATCCATATATGTATTGAAAAGCGCTCTCTCATTGCAATAGTCATTGGTCAATACAAGAGTGCACCACTGCTAGCTGGATGGTGTCATTCCAGTCATTCTTAGAATGAGATGCTATTTTTTCATTGTCCTGCTTCTCCATTTCATTCTTGTAAAATACTCAGATACCTTTGTGAGGCAAAGCTGTGCAAAACAATATGTTTGTTCCTCTCTGAATAGACCATTCCATTAGTGCCGAGTCAAGATCTGCCCTTATGGGTACAGGGACCCTTGGAGATCAGGGGCAAAATCTTTGTACCTTAATCACAAAGGTATGTGTTTGTGAAAGGAATTCATGTGAACAGTCAAATACAACTGAATAATCACTTATTAATGCAGTTAAATATCAATGAATGTCAAGTTCATTCATAAGTTGTGCACGTGCCAAGAATGATCCAATTGTAGCTTTCTGAAAATCCATTTTTCTTGGGTAAAGTCTTGGGCCTCTTAATAGCTTAAAAGAGTTTTTCCTCAATGTGTTCTCTTTGCAGAAGTACAAAGAGACAGGAAGTAGTACACCCGGTGCCCAAAATAAATCAGATGTGACTCAGGAGTTGGTCTGATAAAAAAGAACGATGTATGCATCTCCTCTATTAAGTCTATGAGAAGATTGAATTCTATTATCAGGTATAATTGTTGTGTGACTAGGCATAGCAGGATGAATCAGCCCCAGCAGATTGTCAAGGGGGAGGCTGATAAATTTAGATGACTAGAAGAACGTTCCAAAAGTGCTTCTGAATGGATGAGAAAATACAACACCAAGGATGAGAGAGGAGGGGAGGGGTCCTGCTTTATTTGTTAATGTACAGATGTCATTCCTATTCCCTAAATAAGTACTACTGTACCAAATGGTTCAGATACCCAGTTTACACATTAACTCCAGAAGAAGTAACATTGAATTGAGCTTGCTCAAATATATAGAGAATGGAGGCATTAATGTCTACCATCTGTTGATTAGACGGTCCCTACTTGCCAAGGGAAGCTATTAAGATGTACATAAATACGGAAAGCCAAGGTAAGCCTTATATCTCCAACAACATGAAATGTTGATGGAAACAAAAAAGATTTTTCATACGTCCAATGAAATGACATTTAGCTGAACTTTCAGAGAAATGCTCATCTGGGCATACAGAGAGTTGCACTTTAATCAAGGAGCTAGAAGAACGCAGTGTGTTTCATCCTGAAAGCCCAGAATTGCATGGAATTATCTTCTAGCAAATAAATTTTAAGAGAACCGTAGTAGATCAGGCCAAAGGCCTGTCGCAGGCATCCCGAAACTTGGCCCTCCAGCTGTTTTGGGACTACAATTCCCATCATCACTGACCACTGGTCCTGTTAGCTAAGGATGATGGGAGCTGTAGTCCCAAAACAGCTGGAGGGCCGAGTTTGGGGGAGCCTGGCCTATCGAGTCTAGCATTTCCCCCCTCATAGTGGCCAACCAAATAACTTTGGGAAGCCTGCAAGCAGGACAGTGCTCTCCACACTTGAGGAACAAGTTGCATATTATAGGCTCCTGACAGGAGCAACTTGTGGTCTCCTGTTGGAAATGATGGCTGGTGTGATGTGTGCAGTAGAGAGTCAGCTGGAGGAGGGCAAGAAGGATTCATTGAGCTCTTTGTCCATCCTATGGAATGCATGTGTATTATTGCATCATGTGTGAAGCTTTTCCTTTTTCTGCATGCAACATATTCCTTTTAACACACCTATTTTAACAGTGCCCTGAACCATCAGCATACAGGTTTGTTCCCATCATCCAGGTCGGACTTTTAAAGTTGGGCATGCTACAGACTCTACTGACTTCCTCCCTCAGTTTCCTGACCTATTTTGCAAATCTTAATATTGGTCATCAGGGGAGATTTTTGCTGTAGCTCCCCCTCTTGGAAGGAGGTCTATCTGCTCTTAACAGACCTTGCCCCTCATTCGGCATCTCTGCATTTGCAGCCCTCTAATCCACTTGTAATTTACATAAAAGTGAAATAACCTTGCCCTTCTTACTTCAGCTATGCAGCTTTTGCAAATAATTATTCCAAATATGTCACATTAAAACCCAAATGATAGTAATTACTACTATTGCTTCGTTCAACATGCTACAATCATCTTTTGATTCTTCATGGCTTTATGTAATTAAAGAAGAAGAAAACAATCAGGAAGGTAATCTGGCATTCATAATCAACTGATGTAAAGCATGTGTTACTTATCAGTCACAGACTTTAGCCCTGAGTCTGAAGGTCTGCATAGATTATATCACTCACATGATATAATAGAGGGACTTTGGAGACTCTTTCATTAGGTGGATGGCTGCTGAAACACTATTAACTGTGACCTGAATGCATTAAGAGCTTGATAAGCCTTAAATAAAAATATCAGTCTTTTTCTAGGGCAATACTTCAAATTGATTTATGTACAGAAAGACAATTGCTAAAACAGCAACAACAAACTAAAACCAGAGAGAATTTAAACATAATGTTGGACGTTTGGTATAATTAGAGTTTGATCTGATCAAAGGAAAACTTGTTCCCTCTCTGGTGATGGACAGTTTGCTAAATATTTGTGGCAGGAAGATTTTTTAACAGAATTTCTATTTTTTTAAAGAAACTCTTACCGTCTGAGAAATTTTGGCTCATTTAACATGGAATTGAAACTTGATTAGTTCGTAGTGGTGGATGAAGGAAGTGATGTGATAAGAGAGGAGATTTGAAATGAGTTGAGGCCAAACCCACGGCCACATTATTGAAATAATATGAAACAATGTAAGCACTGGATTCAAGGGTGGCAAAATTACAGAGAACATTTAATGGAATATTCTCCATTGTGGATTTCTCCAACTGTTCTGGAGGAACTAAAAAAAAAAGAAAATGTTCAAAAATGTGTCAGAAAATTATTCTCCAGAAATTTCAACACATCCCAAGCTTATTTTGCAATTGAATTGACAGCTACTGCATGACTTCAGATCTTCTCCAAAGTGTTGGAGGACCCTTTGGAATAGCATGTGAAATGCTGTGGGGAGCTAAAGAGGTGATGAGGAATCACCAGATACCATCCCTATTCCTCTTCCACTGACCAAAGGTTCTACTGGGTCAAAGTGTCTTTCATCAAGGAATATCACATGGATACAACACATCACTACCAATACACTTTCTTTCATTCTTGAACAGGATGGAAATTTGCTGTGACCTTAATTCTAAGCCATGAAACATAAATTTAAAAGTTGTCAAGTGGCGACTTTTCTTTTCTTTTTCTTTTTTTAAATAAGTTTTATTAACAATGCTTAGTTCATAAAATACAACACATGTGTACATTTGTTGTATACAAATTCAAAGGAAAAACTATACATAGAAAGAAAACACTACAATATAAAACATTAAAGGGGTACAAAACATTATACTTCTCATCAATTGCACTTGTATTTCCAAATGACATATTTATTATTACTTTTTTTCTAGAAAGAAAAGAATAAAAGAAAGGGCAAAATAAAAAAGGAAACAATAAACAAAATAAATAGTACTAAGAAGAATGCAGAAAAGAAAAGAAAAGAATAAAGAAAGAAGAAAAAGAAGAATCAGAAGTTACAGGAATAGCAAACAAAAGGCGTTTCCACCGCCTTCCACACAGTATTCAATAAAGATGATTTTTTCCTGTAATCTGCCTCATTGGTTGTTGTTGGTTTTTTTCTTCTTTTTGACACTACCAAGTTGCCTTTCTTTAGCAGTGTACTTTTTGTTCACGCCCTGTCTGATTAACCAAGACACAGCCATGTACTTTCTCCTGGACCTGTTCTTTTCAAATAATCATTCAGACATTCCCACTGTTCTTTGATCTTTTCCTTATTTTTTTTTTTAAATTTTTATAGAATCTTTATTGATTAAAAACAAACAATACAGAATTTACCATACATTCTCTTACATCCTCATACATATCATCATACTTTACATCCTCATGCATATCCTCACATTTACCCCCTTCTACAACCTCATACATATCACCACATTTACTCCTTCCTATCAATCCAATTCTACCTACCATTCTCCCCTATTACTATCATCCATACCATACATACTTTCCCTATCATACATACATACTCTCCCTATCATACATACCCCATATATCTTATTTTCATATATCACATTTTACCCCTCCCCCTCTTCCCCTTACCCATGCGTGATTTCATCTATTCTACCTCTCTTTCCACTTCAAGTTGTGTTGTTTCTTTCTGACCATCTTATACTTATACTTTAATTTCATATCATCCTATTACATCTACTTCTTAACCTGCACGTTTCAAATTAAATTCATTAAGATATTAACCCTGGAGCACGATGTGTTCATATATTCTCTCACCCTTCCCCATTCTTTTTTCATTTCTTGGTTTGTTTGACCTCTAATGCAAGCAGTTAATCTGGCCATTTCCACCATTTCTGCCATCTTAATCCTCCATTCCGATATTGTTGGGATTTTGTCTCCCTTCCAATATTTGGCAATGAGCAACCTTGCAGCCGCCGTGGCATACAGAAATACATTAACATTATTTTTTGGGAATTCATCTGATATTAATCCTAATAGGAATTCTTCTGGCTTTTTTAGAAATGATATTCTAAATAAACTTTTTAATTCTTCATACACTTCATTCCAAAATCTTTTGATTACTCTGCATCCCCACCATAAATGATAGAGGGAACCTACCTCCTCTTTGCACCTCCAACATAAGTTGGATTGATTTTTATAGATTTTTGACAGCTTCTCCGGGGTGACATACCACCGGTACATCATTTTTAACATGTTTTCCTTAATGGTTGCGCATGCTGTAAAATTTAGCTCCCTTCTCCAGAGTCTTTCCCATCTGTCAAATTCTATAACCTATGTTCTTTGATCTTTTCCTTGGGTTTTTTCCAAATCAAGTCTGTTAATTTTGCCATCTCCAAATATTCACAAATTTTGTCTACCCATTCCCTTTTAGTTGGTATGGTGTTCCCTTTCCAATTTCTTGCTACCAACAAGAAGTGACGACTTTTCCTTCCTCCATCCCTTTTGTATGAACTGCAGATGAATCGTTCACTTTGTTTGAAACTCTACCCTCTCTATTTCAAGCTGATTCCCACCACCCTTCTGAGTAATACCCCTCCCACCCTCTCACTATATATAAGGGTCTGGTGACTTCTGTTTCAGTGTATCTGAAGAAGTGTGCATGCACACGAAAGCTCATACCAAGAACAAACTTAGTTGGTCTCTAAGGTGCTACTGGAAGGAATTTTTTTATTTTGTTTTGACTATGGCAGACCAACACGGCTACCTACCTGAAGCTGATCCCGGCATTGACTGCTTCCCCTTCACTCTTCTTAGAGACAATGCTTGGATTCATAAGAATGAAAAGTCCCAGCCAAAGTCAATGTAGCAAAAAGAAGCAACAAGTCAAGATTTGGTATCTTTGCACCTTGGCCAACTTTGGACAGTGTGCTTCCAAATTAAAATTCTAGTGGAAAAAACTTGAGCTGAAAAGCAGGGCCAAATGAGTAGAGTTTCTTAAGTCTTCCATGAAGAAAATATTCATGTGAGAACCTGATAAAAGACGCCTTTCAACTGAGCATTCAGGTATTTCGGTGATGCATATCCCACCATATGCCAGCTGACAATTCAAGAAGGATGAGCACTTAACACCTGATGAGAATGAGCTATTTCGGAGTGGCTCAGCTGGAACAGAATTTAGAATATGCTATTAGTAGTGAAATTAATTGTTCCTTCACTTTGTCAGCGGGAAGAATCCTTCACTGCACAATAAAATAGAATTCTTTGCCAATACTGCAGTTATACATATATAGGATGAGGCTTTTAAAAATGTAAAGGCTGCATATTGTTTCAGAGCGGCAAAATGTCCAATTCAATTTCTGAAATAATCAAAGGTGTCTTTTCTTTTTTTCCTTTGTGCTCAAATATGGGGGAAAAAATGTGAACGAAGAGGAGGATTTAACATATTTTTAAAAAGTTATACTATTTCATTACTTACAGAGCTTACACGTGAGACTAACAGTGAAGGAGCATTTTACTCTGGGCATTTATCTACCCATATCCTGGTACAACCCAGGATGCAGCAACGAGAGTAGCTAATGGAAGTTTTCCAGAAAGAACAGTTAGCATCTCAAGGAGCAGCACAGCGTTCCCAACAACTTGCAGACTCAAGTCCATATTTTGCAACCAAAGCAGCCAACGCCTAGGGATCGAGGTCCCTTTGCTCCCCCTAAAATATTAGAGGGGGCCAACCCCTTCCCCAGTTTGTGGACATTGCCATTCAAATAGTATGCATGTGCCATGTCATGTGACCGATTCTGTGGGGCGGAGTTTACCTAGGCCCCTGTAATATTTTATTCAAGTTGGCACCCCTGTTTGCATCTGAACCCATTTAAAGCAGGTTCTCCATCATGGAGAGCACATGTTGCGGTGGGGGCTAACAAACTACCCCTTTGTTGCTGGGAGGGTTTGTTTGGATGGCCACTACTATGATTGGACCCTGGGGCTGTTGTTGTATGTTGCCAATTGTGAGGGACAGCCCAGCGTTTATAAATGGTTTGCACGCAGCAAACCCTCTTTGGCTGCGTGCTTCGGATCACCCTCCCTCCCTATATTTTAGGCCTCTGCGTTGACCTTGCTATGCCTGTCATGGGGTCGTCTGCTGTTGGGGCAGGGGCCTGGTAGGAATTTTTCCATTTGGCTGATTGGCTTGTGCCATCTGGTTTTTGCCTACTGCGTAGCAAATAGTCACAACTTGTAAGGTTGGTGGTTAGGCATTGGTCATTATTATGTTGGTTGGGGGATGGGACTGTTGACTGCGTTTGTCCCTCCCCGATTGAGGAAGGGGCTGTTGACTTCGTTTGCCCCTCTCAATTGATGATGGTGTGTGGGGAATTCCATTAAAGGAATCCAGGGGCTCGACATGCTTTTGTCCGTATCCCCGGTCGGGGGCCAGGGCCACGCAAGAGCCCCTGGGAGCCTGTGGGAAGAGGGGAGGGTCAGACCCATTCGGCCCCCTTTCTCTACCTGGAAGGTTTTCCCCTTTACTGACAATTGTCAGTTCTGTCCTTAGGGGACAGATAGTCTGGACCAATGCCTACGCAACCACTCACATTTCTTGTAATTTAATAAAGTTGTGGCCAAATTATTGCCAAAAACCAAAACCAAAATTATGTCTGAAGTGTGAATTATTTGGAGAGGTGGTTTGGGACCTCGACACGCAATAGAGCAAGTCCTCCTATTCTCCGATTCCTGACTATTCTGCACTGTTGACAAAGCTCCAAGTAGAATATTGCTTATGATATAGCCGTGTGTGGTTCAAAACAAACAGAGTATGTTCTTTCAAACAGCTGAATCTCCAGAGCCAAATCATTTGGAACACCCTGCATGCCCATTTCCCAAACTGAAAGAAACACACACAGGTTAATTTTCTGCAGTTATCTGGAGAAATTATAGGCTTCCAAGTAGATGGTAGCCTCCCAGTTGGGCTATGCGGGAGTTTATAATCTAGGCTTGATGCTATTTGCATGTAACAATTCTTCCAATATCGATGAAAGCACAGCACCTGCAGAGAAATTTTTTTTTTAAAGATTGGATGAGATGACTTTATACAAATTTCCAAAGTATAAAAAAAGTTGTCTTTCAGCTGCCAAGTTTTTCAGAATGTGTGTCTTAGAACAAAATGATTGATGCTTGCAGAAATGGATCTTAGCTAGAGGTTTGATGAATGCTCCCTGAATCATAAGCTCTTCTTACTTTCTTTTTAGCATTATCAAAGCTGCAAAATGTATTCCCTAGAGGCAGAAGAAATGCCCTGGTGTCAGGGGGCACCCAAAGTAAGCCAGAAGCTACGCTAGTGCCTTATTTAAAGACAATGAGCACTCACACATTACATTGTGGGTGCCCTTTGCAGGATCACGCACGGTGCTACAGTTCCCAGGGAACTTAATGGCAAACAGGGGCTGGCCTGCCTCTCAGTGTTATTATTTGGAGGTTCACGCCCAGCCTCTGTAGTCAAGTTTCATTGCTGGGAGGTGGGGCCAGTCCCATTTATATATAGGGGGTGGAGCCGACAGTAGCTAGGCAGTCAGCTTAGGAGATTCACCCTCCCTACCCTCTCTTAGTTTAATGTTTTCTTGTTTGCAGGTTAACTTTTTCTTCCTGATTAACGGGCGCTGCTGCAGTCTTTGACTGGTTGCTGTTGAAGGACCAGGAAGAAATTTTCCTGCATTGGCAGGTTTTGTCTTCCCCGTAGCAATTTGTCACAACTTTGGCGGTTTATGGCCTTGGGTGGAATCCTTTAGTCTTTTTCCCCTATAATGGGGGGAGGGGTGTGAAGTGGTGACTCACCCCCCTACGGCATCGATTCCAGGGTCCCCTCTTAAAGGGGTTATATAATGGGTGTCACTGGCCATACACCGAAAGGCTGTCAGTGAACTACCCTGCATGCAGGGATATGGGGTCGGCTGCCTGCTACACGTACGTCTCGCAGTGCACCCCCATATCCCATTTACCCTGATGTTCCCCAGTTCCCCCAGCTGGGGAGGGGGCTGGGAGGGATACATGCAAGTTTAATAAAGTTGTGGCCTCATTTAATTCCATAACATGTTGTCAGAGTCTTTATTCCTTTCTTGTGGTCCCTGGGGGCTGGGGCTGTTGCGGCCTGGTCACACAATTTATAATAAGAGGGGGGGAGATTTGCATGTTAAAACAGTAATTTTAGTAGTTGTTACCTAGAGATTATGCTAGTGTAATGCATTCTGCAAGGGGGCAGCCCTTGAAAAGCATTCAGAAAGTTGCCAGGATCCTGACTGGAGCAAGTCAGTTTGACCATATTCCATCTAATGACAGGTCATGGGAAAACACCTCTCTGATGCCAATACCAGATCATCCACTCTGAGGTCAATCTCATTAGAAGTGTTTACACATCACATTTAACAAGGATTGCAGGCTAAATCTAATCTTTCTATCCTCCCCGTGCAAGTTACTGCTATTATAAGGCAATGAGAATGGAAATAACCAGTGAACAAATTCACGGAATCTGAATAAGAGGATCTACCTCTTTTACATGAGAAGAGAGACACTTAAGCACTGACAGTCCAAATCTCTGCTGTGTTCCTCTGATCAATTGCCATGAGAACACAAAATGGAACAACATGACCTATTGTCATCCTAATAATGAGTACAAGGGGGGGGGGGAAGGAAATAATTCAAATGTGACCATGGAGCATTGCATTCATAATTTAGAATTTCTCATTAAGCAAGCGTGAGAAATCTCCAAGAAACAAAACCTAACAACAGCACCAGTTTCCAAAACATTTTAATGCATGGATAGATTGGCATGATTTATTTACCTTTAACTCAGCCTAATTATCTCAATTTAGACTTTGCAGTGATCAGATTGGCTATGAATGCAACATATAATGGAAAGATGGGGTGTAAAAGGGCTTTCACTGGATCTGGCCAGATCTTTGATCCCAAACCAGATTGCAAAAATATGGGCGGATCTGGGATTCGACCAGATTAGGTTTGAGGCAGTCTTGGATTGCCACCTGAAGCCTTATTGCATTGTCAAAAGGGGGTGGAGAAGAGTTTGGCAATGAGGAGGAGGAGGAGGAGGAGGAGGAGGAGGAGGAGGAGAAGATGGACAAAGTTGTGGAGAGAAGTCTAGAAAAAGCCATTAGTCCGAGTAGCTAGCTGGAGTCCCTGTAATCAAAAGAACTAAAAAACAGGGAAAGCTGTGGTAGAAAGTGGGACACTGAATTAGATGGACCATAAGTCTGATCCAATTAGGTGCTTCAGGCTCATTACAGAAACATTTACGAATGTTGAAGGTAGCTCAAATAGGAACCTTTTTTCAATTTGCGTCTAATCATTTCCTTTCATGAGTGATTTTAAAATATTTGCTTATTTGCTTCACTGCACCAGTTCAAATTTATGTCATGCGGATCACTGAAAATTGGTTGGATTTAGAGTTGCTTTTTATTTAAAAATAAAATAAAATAAATCACAAGACAAATGTGTTCATTCATTCCCTTTGACAAACATTGCATTTCATGGTCTTTTATGGGAGAGATCATTTGGAGAGAACATTTACAGCCCACATCCTCTTTTCGAATTGGTGCATACATATTCAGAAATTCTTGTCGCCACAACACAGCCCTTCTGCACATCCTTAATTCCATCAGCCTAAGACTATGCATGCAGTTCAAACCAGCAACTTCCTTTATGAGGAATGCTGCTTGTTGTGGTGTCAGAAGGACTCAACCAACCCCAGATCAAGATCACTGAAGGAGAGGTATAATAAGAGGGGAAAGGCATATGTGGCATAAGAAAAACAGGTGAATCACTAAAAGAAAGGGGCAAAACAGCACCGAAAGGATTGTCTCTGGCTTGTGCCAGACGATCAGTGAATTTAAAGCAACATATGCAGGCGCAAACAAATATTCAAAAGCAATAATATATTCAGACAGTCTCTTATTGATAGTTCAAAATGGAGAGAAATACGCGAACACAATAAAGCAGAAGCCAGAGGTAAATAAGGAAATTCCTTGAAGTAGTTCTTATACAAAAACTTCTCAGTATCTAAGATTGTTTGTCTGTTGGCCCAGCTTCTGTAGATGTTATCCCACAAGCACAGAAAGGGTGCCGGCGTTTAAAACCTGTTTCGCCACCCTGGGCTTCTTCAGTGTGTTCTCTCTGGTATATTTACATGTATACAAAAGCATTTGCTACCATCTTTGAGTGGTTAGGCTACACCAAATGTTTTTTTACAGTCTTGAAAACTTTGCATACATTAATTCGTATATTCAATTTTTTCCAGTGGTGAGCCTTAAAAACATTTGGTGTAGCCTAACCACTCAAAGATGGTAGCAAATGCAAGCAGGATGGCAGAATTACAGGAGGAAAGAGAAAGGCATGTCACAGGGCCATTGCCTCATCTATGGTTCTCCCTTGGAGAAGGTCATGAGGCAGTATGGCAGTAAGGCTACAGGAAGATACCATAAGCCATGGGTAGGCAAACTAAGGCCCGGGGGCCAGATCCGGCCCAATTGCCTTCTAAATCCGGCCCACGGACGGTCCAGGAATCAGTCTGTTTTTACATGAGTAGAATGAGTCCTTTTATTTAACATGCATCTCTGGGTTATTTGTGGGGAATGGGAATTCGTTCATCCCCCCCCAAAAAAAATAGTCCGGCCCCCCGGAAGGTGTGAGGGACAGTGGACTGGCTCCCTGCTGAAAAAGTTTGCTGACCCCTGCCATAAGCCATCAAAAACAAGTAAGTGACTAGCTGCATGGAGCAGAACCACTTCCAAGCCAGCCATGTAGTCTAGGTCTCAGGGCACCGTCATCTCGTTCACGTGGGAAAAGGGCCCATGGGAATGGTAGCTGCCCTTGTCTCACTGTGAAGAGATGGGAAACAAGAGGGGAACATACCCAATGGCTTCATGCCACATGTTCAGGATGAGTGCTTGCCACTACCTCCTCAAATAATTCTCATTTTGAATCTTGTGGAACCAGGGAAGAAGAGTTTGGATTTGATATCCCGCTTAATCACTACCTGAAGGAGTCTCAAAGCGGCTAACATTCTCCTTTCCCTTCCTCCCCCACAACAAACACTCTGTGAGGTGAGTGGGGCTGAGAGACTTCAGAGAAGTGTGACTAGCCCAAGGTCACCCAGCAGCTGCATGTGGAGGAGCGGAGACGCAAACCCGGTTCCCCAGATTACGAGTCTACCGCTCTTAACCACTACACCACACTGGCTCTCACACCTCACTGGCTCTCACACCACACTGGGGACTGATTCATGTGTTTGATCCTCCAAGCCGTGTGAGCCTCCGCCCAAATCTCTTGGGTCTGAACTTTGTGACTTGGGACATGGTGTCTCCATCAGCCTAGGGTAAGGGACCTTTGTCACCATCCAACAGCTCACACAGGTGGGAGAACTAGAAAATAAAAGGTGGCAACTGGGAGATATTTTTAAGGGCACAGGAGAGTGTATTCTTTGAACCTTTTCCACGTGTACAGTTCAAATGGTGGGCATTATAAAGATTTTAACTTCCCTGCATTTTCTTTGGAGAAAAAACTCACAAGGAAACACCTTCCTGCACATTAAAAAAACAACAACAGGTTAGCTAGAAGGCTGTGCTATAACCTCACCTGCTATCTAAAGCATTAAAGTCTAGCAACAGATTCATTGTATGAGTTTACTGAACCCATGCAGAGTTCCCAGTATGTTTGCCTTGGATTAGGGATATAACAAATATTTGTGATAGCGTTGTGTATTTTGGTTTGTTTTGTGGGGTGAAAATCACTGCTGTGGTTTTGCAGCTGTGAATAAACCTCCTGAGCACAGATCTGAAAGGTTATTGCAGATCTGTAGGGGTGGGGAGGGAGGAAGCAGTAACAGGGATTGTTGGCACCTTTTATAATGCAAGCCTTGTTGGAGGACAAAGACCAGCGATAGCAGGGCATTGTGAAATCGCTAGCTTGTCATCTTTAAAGAGGAAGGATCTCTCCCTATGCAATTTTCTAAAGTTTTAATAATGGGAAGGATGTGTGCCCCTGTGTGAAAAGTACAAGCTCTTATTTCAGTGTGTCTTTCAAGGGGTGGGGGTGGGGAGAATGCAAAATAACACCAGGATGCAATAAACAACAATCACTATCGTGCAAAATAACTACCCATCCAGAACATCCTATGTACCCTTATGAAGACTGCAATCTGCTCTTGAAGGTGAATGCAATAACATTTTGGAGGTAAAGGCATCCACGAAAGCAGGCATGCGGGACGCGGGGTGGCGCTGTGGGTTAAACCCCAGAGCCTAGGGCTTGCCGATCAGAAGGTCGGCGGTTCGAATCCCCGCGACGGGGTGAGCTCCCGTTGCTCGGTCCCAGCTCCTGCCAACCTAGCAATTCGAAAGCACGTCAAAGTGCAAGTAGATAAATAGGTACCGCTCCGGTGGGAAGGTAAATGGCGTTTCCGTGCACTGCTCTGGTTTTGCCAGAAGCGGCTTAGTCATGCTGGCCACATGACCCGGAAAAACTGTCTGCGGACAAACGCCGGCGTGGCCAGAAAAGCAAGACCCCAGAGTCATCCACGACTGTACCTAACGGTCAGGGGTCCCTTTACCTTTAAAGCAGCCATAGGCAACCTTCGGCCCTCCAGATGTTTTGAGACTACAATTCCCTGCATCCCTGACCACTGGTCCTGTTAGCTAGGGATCATGGGAGTTGTAGGCCAAAACATCTGGAGGACCGAAGGTTGCCTATGCCTGCACTAAAGCAAGTGCCAAGGTTTCATGCATCCTTACTTAGAGTATCAGCCTGAGTTATCAATAGAACCATAGAACTATAGCTGAAATGGACCCCAAGGGTCATCTAGTCCAACCCCGTGCAATGCAGGAATCTCAGCAAAAGCATCCATGACAGATAGCCACCCAATTTCTGCTTTCAAACTTCCAAGGAAGGAGAGTCCACAACCTCCCGAGGGAGACCGTTCCACAGTCAGACAGCTCTCACTGTCAGAAAGTTTTTTTCCTGGTGTTTAGCTGGAATCTCCTTTCTTGTAGCTCGAAGCCATTGGTTCGAGTCCTACATCCTAAGTTTGCTTTTCAGTGCTCCTTCCCAGAGGGTCCAAACACTGCAGGAAGAGACTGAACACAACTGCAGTTTTCCCTTCCATACAAATACAGGGATGAGTAAAGCTCTACCGGTTGAATTTCTCCCTGACACATGGCCGGCAAATGAATAAACTCTCCAGGATAGATGGAGTTAAAGCCTATGGAGAAGCAAGGGGCAAATGCAAGCCCCTAAAGAGACCCCAAGTACTAAAAGCATAACCAAAATCCAAGAGTTTCTATGCTATAAAAAACCAAAATGATTGCTTTGAGTTTTCAAAGAAGAAAAGGCAGCATGTATGAGTCTCCTGCCTCCGGATCTGTTTTGTCAAGTCCTAGTGCATTTCTCCTCATTCTTTTGTTTACAGGCATGCAGAGTAACTAAATCACACTCAGCGATTTACAGTCCGGCGGAGCCGTTTCTTTGAAATAAAAATTCAGCGATGGAAAATCAAAAATATATAAGAATTTACCCTAAGTGGTGACAGAGCACACTGCCCATCAGTGTAACTGGTGTCACAATTAAGCTTTCTGGGCCAGCGCTAAAGGGCTCCCCTACATCTGATCCAGTCGCTCATTCCTCAGGGGCTGCAGTTGATTGCCACCTGACTAATTGAAATTCTGCTGCAATGCTGGCTGCTGTTAGAATCCTGACATCATGGCTTGTTCTATCAGACTAGCAGATAGCGTCTAGGTCATTCCAAACGCGGCTGAAGTAAGTTACTATGAGACTCATCCCTATAATACCTGAAGGGTTCAGAGCACTGGAGTCATGAAGGATATCAATCTTTTCTTATTCATCAGGGACTGCCTGCCTCGCAGAGTGCCGCACGTCTCCTTTGTGACTCGGGAGGTTCAACTGTCATTGTGTAGCCTCTCTCTTCGCGGAAAACACTTTATCTCGGAGAGCCAATCATGGCAGAAATCATGTTTTATTTAAAACGCCTCCTTGCATTTTTATTGAGAAGGATCACAGAAAACAGAATGTTTGAAAAGTCCACCGCAGAGAATAAAGGGAGAGGTGGGGGCAGGGAAACGCTTCTTTCGAAACAAGTCGTGAAAGATGATTTTCTCAAACGGTTTGGAATTTGTCCATAATTTACGTTGATTCCTTTTCTGTTTTGTTTTGCTGGATGCTGATGCACTGAAGTTGAATGTGCAGTGATACCAGTGGATGGGCACATACGCACAAATACACACTATACAGCTGTTGTGAGCTTCTGTTCAATTATGGCTTCATGTTCAATCAAATGATCTGTCAATAAGCATTAATGCTTACGACTTTTCACACGCTCAGCTTTCCCAGTTGGGCAGCTGAGGAGGAAAAGGAAGAGGAGGGGCCAGAACTCAGTGGCTGAAACATGATTGGATGGAGATAAATGACAGATGGTATAGAGTTGTGCCTAAAGAAATCAGGTGCAAATGGAGAAGTGATCACTTCAAATCTCTTTATTCCATAAACTGCCTTCGCCGAGCCAATCTCTCTTTCGGCCTCAGCACTTTCCCATCTT
The DNA here is from genome assembly GCA_034641385.1 of Darevskia mixta. Classification (NCBI taxonomy): domain Eukaryota; kingdom Metazoa; phylum Chordata; class Lepidosauria; order Squamata; family Lacertidae; genus Darevskia; species Darevskia mixta. The sequence goes on from JAWWNH010000105.1 coordinate 14,197,106, forward strand.
GTAAATGGGGCACAAAATCACATTGTATTTGGATAAATTGCTTGGAAAAATAATAGGCTGGGCAAAATTGTATACAAAATTGCATGTGTTTTGACACATTTTGAATTTTCAAAGCTAAGTGGAAAAAGTAAACAGCATTTGAAAGGACAGATGGTCCAACAAGGACTGAGGAACATTGGTGTTGTCATCATTAACTATACCAATAATTTTATTTAAATCTTATCCTATTGTATTAGCTCCCCACTTTAAGGCAACGCAATTAACTTTATGGTTAATGAATGGATATTATCTCACCTATGACACCCCAAGGCTCATGTAAAAAAGGGGATTAATTTCAGCCAATTTTGTGTGGGTTTATATATATATATATATCTTCCCCAATGAACATCTTCGAAGCAACTGTGTTTCAAGGGGCAGGAGTCCTGACAAAAGGCTTCAAAGAGGATTTCCTGCTAGACAGAGTGCAGTAATAATAAACTCTAAGGACCTGGAAGAAATGGGAATTCTGCACTTTGTGACCAATTTAATTTATATTACTCAGAGTTTGAAAACCTAACCAGGCTTGCTATTGAACTGAAACTTCAAATCCACACTGTGCCTTTTTAATAGACCATATGTTCACATTTGCCTAGGAAGCCGTGGAAGAAGAAAGTGATGCTTCTCCTTAACAGCTGTGCTTATCTTTCGTTGACCACATCTACATCATACATTTAAAGCACGAGAAGACCATTTTGAACAGCCATGGCTCCCCCCCTCAAATGGTATGGTATGGTATGGTATCTTTATTATGGCCATTGGCCCATCACATAAAAACAGTGTGCAAAGAAACAACAATTTAAACAATTCCGGCCCAATGGGAGTTTCAATAACATCGGTCGACTCCTAGCTAATCAGGTAGTTGTTACAGTTCTAATTTGTCAACCATTCCAAAGTATAAAGTTTAGGGCTTGAATGGATTTTCTAAGTCAGACAGGGATCCGTTTTTCTTTTTTAGTGATAGAACACTGATCAAATATCTAGCAACTGCGAGTGTTCTGTTTGCATCTTCATCATTCAGTAGGAATTTCAATTTGGCTCCATTAGATACCTCAGCGGATCTTGCTAAATAAGGGGCGAGAAACTTACTCCTGGAAAAGGGATGGAGTGGACAGCAGAAAAGTATATGTTTGTGTCCCCCCCTCAAAGAATTCTGGGACCTGTAGCATGCTGAGAGGTCTTAGGAGACTCTTATCTGTCTCAAAGAGCTACAATTCTCAAACAATCAATCCTGCCTCCCAGGGAACCTTGGGAATGGTAGCTCTGGGGAAGAGGGTCTCCTAACAACTCTACCTGATGGAGGGAAGCTTCTGAGTGTGTTCAAGCGAGCTCATTTACAAGCCCCCTTCAGAAACTGCCACTCAATGTGCAAAGACCAGGGGTGAACACAGTGCAAGACTGGTGCCCATGGTCCCACACCTACAAGACATTTTCATGTCCCTGAAGAGAGCTATTATCTGTTCCCAAATCAAACCCTCCAATGTGCTCCCAATCAAAATTCTCAGAACTCAAATTCTGTGTTCAAAGTACCTTGGCCAGGGGCGGAGGAAGCCTCCTCACTACCTGGGGCAGCGAACGGAGGCACCCCCTGGGGGCGGGGCATCGCAGCGTTGCGTTGTGATGTCACGATGCAACGTCACAATGGACTGCGCATGCGTGAAATGCCGCGCATGCATGCTCCGTCACTGGGCTGCCGCCGTTGCTTCCACGCCAACCTTGCGAGCTGCCACACGAAAAGCAGCAGGGGCGGGGCAGCCCCACGAGCCGCCGATCCCGCGCGGCAGCCCCATAGTGGCGCCGGTGGGTGGGCCCCGGATGGGCCACAGGGCGGAGCGGACTCGCTCTGCGGCTTGCTCGGGGCCCGCCGGTGGGGCAGGGCCGGCTCAAGTGTCACCCCCTCCCCTGGAACCCAGGGCGGACCGCCCCCATCGTCTCCCCTCGCGAAACCACTGACCTTGGCCTATGTCCATTTGTGAAATTCTTATGAATATAAACTATTCCATGAAAATGTAAACATAAATATGATGGCTTTACACAGCACCCACACCCCCAACCTGAGGTTCCAGTCCTGTTGCTGAGTGGAGAATTTAATTCATTGCTTCTCCAGTGGAGGAGTCAACTCCCACAGGTTTCCTGTGGGGAACATGTTGTTGAAGCAGACCCTGCCTACGTCCCCACCCAATGCCCCACCCAAAGACAGCTCTGAATCACTCTGGGTGGTCCAACTTGACCTGGGACAATCCTGGGCTGTCACCACCTGACTTGGCTAAAGTCCAGATCTCACTCAAAAATCAGTTCTCTTTGGTTCAGGATTTGGGCTTTGGTCGAATCCTATGCATAGCCCTATTAAATATTTTTGCGTGATCCAAGCAAGTGCAAGAATGGCAAAGTCTACTTGATTTTTTAAAGTTTAACAGTATAATCATATGCATGTATGCTCAAGTGTGCTCTGGGTAATTGTGCTTAGAATTGCAGCCTAACCTACCCAGGTGTCAGGGGCTGGGCTGGATCGGAAGAGTGGGGAATGCAATCACAGGAAGATCAGATCCTAACAGAAGAGGAGGGGGAATATTTGCCCTCCCCCTGAATCCAGCGTCTCCAGAAGTAGGGAGACAGGCAGACACAGAAGCTGCTTAGTTGAGAGAGGAGCTACCCAGCTTTGAGATAGTAGCTAAGCAACCAGAAGGGAGGGAGCAGCTGGGTGATACATCAATAGAGAGTGGGGGGAACCCCTTTCCTCCCCCCAAACTCAGAGGTATGAGCATGTCAGAGAACAAAGGAAACACACCGGGGGGGGGGGACATCCCACTGGTGCACTTCTTGCTGCGGAAGCGGAGGGAAGGAGTCAGAGTGAGCAACTGCTATGCTTGCAGAAAGTTGTGTGTCTGTGCTTGCAACATGATAAAAAGACTGTAAATCTACCGGATGCTACCAGAAGGGAGAGGGGAACTCCCGTACTTGACACCAAGTTGGATTGGATCATGCTCACCTTTATCTTCTCTTATATGCACTGCAAGACAGTGTACATAATTAAGGCTATTCAACTGATTATTGATCATGATCTTTTAGATGGGATTTGCATTGGCAAACAGTATCATAAAGCTTGTCTCAATTGCCAATCTCTCCACCATAAAGTGGTCTTTGGTAGATCATCCTGTGGTAAATGTCAGCACTAAAACAGACAAACATTTTGAAGACAATATGAAGATACATACACTAAGTATTATATTGTCTACTCCCTTTGTCATAGGGAGTTAGCAACATGCAGTGCTATTTTTCTAGAAAAAGATGTCATAGAATCATAGAGTTGGAAGAGACCACAAGGGCCATCCAGTCCAACCCCCTGCCAAGCAGGAACACCATCAAAGCATTATTGACAGATGGCTGTCAAGCCTCTGCTTAAAGACCTCCAAAGAAGGAGACTCCACCACACTCCTTGGCAGCAAATTCCACTGTCGAACAGCTCTTACTGTCAGGGAGTTCTTTCTAATGTTTAGGTGGAATCTTCTTTCTTGTAGTTTGAATCCATTGCTCCGTGTCCGCTTCTCTGGAGCAGCAGAAAACAACCTTTCTCCCTCCTCTATATGACATCCTTTTATATATTTGAACATGGCTATCATATCACCCCTTAACCTTCTCTTCTCCAGGCTAAACATACCCAGCTCCCTAAGCCGTTCCTCATAAAGCATCGTTTCCAAGCCTTTGACCATTTTGGTTGCCCTCTTCTGGACACGTTCCAGCTTGTCAGTATCCTTCTTGAACTGTGGTGCCCAGAATTGGACACAATATTCCAGGTGGGGTCTGACCAGAGCGGAATACAGTGGTACTATTACTTCCCTTGATCTAGATGCTATACTCCTATTGATGCAGCCCAGAATTGCATTGGCTTTTTTAGCTGCTGCATCACACTGTTGACTCATGTCAAGTTTATGGTCTACCAAGACTCCTAGATCCTTTTCACATGTACTGCTCTCAAGCCAGGTGTCACCCATCCTGTATTTGTGCCTTTCAATTTTTTTGCCCAAGTGTAGTACTCCCTGTTAAAATTCATCCTGTTTGCCTTGGCCCAGTTCTCTAATCTGTTAAGGTCATTTTGAAGTGTGATCCTGTCCTCTGGGGTATTAGCCACCCCTCCCAATTTTGTGTCATCTGCAAACTTGATCAGGATGCCCTCAAGCCCATCATCCAAGTCATTGATAAAGATGTTGAATAAGACTGGGCCCAAGACAGAACCCTGTGGCCGGAATTCATCATGAACCCCAACCTCTTTCTCTTAGAATGACAATGATGCCCACCTGAGAGGTACCAGAACTCAGTTCCACAGAGTTTTGGAAAGTGAAAACCAGACAAAATTTTGTTGACCTTTTTTCTTGGGGGGGCGGGAATCAAAGTTTTTACTTACAACATGGGTTGCCATACATTTGGGTTCCCCCGGACATTAAAGTGGATGTTAAAAATTCTTCCCAGATGCCATTTTCGAGATCAAGATCCTGGCGATGTCCGGGATTTTCCGAACATATGTCAGCCCTAGTACAGCCGTTGCTGCAGAGAAAGACAAAGTAGACTTTATTAGCAAACAAAAAAGAGGTGCCAAAACTCATTCTCTTATAATGGCAATGGCGCCCACCTGAGAGGTGCCGGAACTGAGTTCCGGTAAGTTCAAACTGAAGGGGGGGAAGCCCTACTTATTAGCTAATTTGTATGACTGCTGTGTGGAACAGTTTCAGAAATTTATAGCTTTTTCAAATAACTTCAGATGAACTGTGTTCTTACTTTGGCACAGAACATAAAAGAAACGGACTTATCTACTGTGGGAGTGTTTCTGAATTTTGATGAAATATGATCCAAGTTCTCAGCCATGTAAATGATTGCTTCGTGTACTTTTACTTAAAAGTTCCAAATGACTTTGCGTTTTATACATTTGACCAGAAAAATAAGGTCTGCAACTATTTAATCCATGTGTCATCACCCATCACCTTAATCTCTTTCTATCAGGTTCAAAAGAACATCTTACTGTGGAAAGGAATATTCTTATGACAGGTCATCAACTGAAGTTTTTATCTTGCGCTCCCAAGATTTTGTCAAGCTGACTTTACATTCATTCATTCTTGGTAGCTGTGTGAGATGCTTGAAGGCACAAACTTATTTTTCTCACTTTAAACTCCTGTTGACTTACTCCCCCATGAACTGCACCCTGATTCCACCACCCAGTTGCTTTCAGAACAAACACCAGCTGTTATGAATCATGGTTCCCCGTGGTTTTTCCTGAAATGTTTTGTTAAAAGTAACAATGCAAAACCTCTCATCTCACTTCTACAAGTGCCCACATAGTGTTTGCTCTGCACTTGCAAGGAATCAATCCTTTGCCAGCACCAAATCTCTGGAACTCCCTGTTCCTTGATATCATGCAGGCAACTTTGTCACGTTGTTTCCGATTCCAGCTAAAATATTTGCTTAGGCAAGTCTACCCAGATGTGTAATTTTATTCTGTATTCTTGTTTTAAAGTTGTTGGTTTTATCTGTATTTTGATAATGTCATCATGTCTATTATCAAAATTTTTAATGAATATGTTATAGTACTGTTTTATATAGTAAGCTGCTTATTCATTTATATTATTATTCGGAAGGATATAAATCTTGCTAAATGAAAACTGGAACAGATTTGTCACTGGCAGATGCATGTCAACATAGACAAATCTTATATAAAGTTATTTCTTTGAGAGACAGTGTGGTGTAGTGGTTAAGAGCGGTAGACTCGTAATCTGGTGAACCGGGTTTGCATCCCCGCTCCTCCACATGCAGCTGTTGGGTGACCTCGGGCTAGACACATTTTTTTGAAGTCTCTCAGCACCACTCACCTCACAGAGTGTTTGTTGTGGGGGAGGAAGGGAAAGGAGAATGTTAGCTGCTTTGAGACTCCTTCGGGTAGTGATAAAGCAGGATATCAAATCCAAACTCCTCCTCCTCCTCCTTCTCTAATAATAATAATAATAATAATAATAATAATAATAATAATAATAATTTTGTACCCCGCCCATCTGGCTGGGTCTCCCCAGCCACTCTGGGCGGCTTCCAACAGACAAAAAATACATTAAAATATCACAGGTTAAAAGCTTCTCTAAATAGGGCTGCCTTGAGGTATCTTCTTCTTCTTCTTCTTCTTCTTCTTCTTCTTCTTCTTCTTCTTCCTTTTTGAACGGATCCAGAGGCAGAGCTAGCTGCTCCGGCACCCTGAGCGGCACACATGCTATGCATCCAGGGGCGGGGCTAGCCGCCCATGGGGGCAGGGCAAGCATCCCAGGGGGGTGCCGCCTGCAGCGAACGTCCCAGGGGGGCGATGTCACCCCCCTCAGTGATGACACCTGAACAGACATCTGCCAGTTCATAACGCTGATGAGTTCTGCATTTGCACAGATTCATTGCAGTGCAGGGTTGGAATTTTATATTTTTTATTTTGCAGTTGTGGTCATCAGTAACCAGTTGGTCAGATGCATCAGGGAGGAGCTGGTTCTCAAAAGTACATATCTTTTCAACTGCTAGGCTGTCAGGTTGATTTAGTGTTAATCACATTTTCATCAGGTTTGTATTGGGATAATAAGAATATACACACCTGTATGTTTATGCATGGTGATGTATTTTTTCTTTTCTTTTTCATTCTCACTCATTTTTCTCTTCTTTATTTTTTTCTCACGCCAGCTTTTTATAAACAAAATTCTCTTAATAAAAGAGAAAGTGTGACTTTCATTTAGATTGACCCTTGACCCATGTCATATGGGGGCCATATGACATAAGGGGAGTGTCCAAAACAGAAAATCTTAACACTTTTTTACCATTACAGTGGTACCTCTGGTTACAAACTTAATTCGTTCTGGAGGTCCGTTCTTAACCTGAAACAGTTCTTAACCTGAGATACCACTTTAGCTAATGGGGCCTCCCGCTGCCACCGTGCTGTCATGCAATTTCTGTTCTCATCCTGAGGTAAAGTTCTTAACCCGAGGTACTACTTCCGGGTTAGCGGAGTCTGTAACCCGAAGTGTTTGTAACCCGAGGTGTCTGTAACCCTAGGTACCACTGTATACATGCTGATTGTGGCCTCATGCCTACCTAAGAAACAAAGCATTAATGCTCACTTGTCTCTCCCCACACCATGCAAGTCATTGCCTCTCAACTGAATTAATAATAATAATAATAATAATAATAATAATAATAATAATAAGGTTGTTGGCATCCATCTGTCTTGAGAGACAATGGAGTGTCCTTCTGGGGGTGAAGTCAAACCGCTGTCTTAGTGGCACTGAAGTGACCTTTCCAGGGCGCAAGTTTCTGGAGGTCCTGGGCTGCCCAGACAACAAGCCTCATTGATGTGGTCCAAAGGAAAGCAGAGCAATATATTTGCCAGCTTGGCTGCAGGAGTTGCTGAAGTCCAGTTCAGGAGGAGTTGCTGTACCTCTCAACTCTGTGCAAAGGTGGTTTGAATTCGGGTGACCACCTTGAATGCTTTAGTTTTGAAATTACAAAAGCTAGTGAATTCAGCACCACCACTTCTGTGGACAGCATTTCCATTTCGCTTGCCACTACAATAGAATCATAGAATCATAGAGTTGGAAGAGACCACAAGGGCCATCCAGTCCAACCCCCTGCCAAGCAGGAAACACCATCAAAGCATTCCTGACAGGTGGCTGTCAAGCCTCTGCTTAAAGACCTCCAAAGAAGGAGACTCCACCACACTCCTTGGCAGCAAATTCCACTGTTGAACAGCTCTTACTGTCAGGAAGTTCTTTCTAATGTTTAGGTGGAATCTTCTTTCTTGTAGTTTGAATCCATTGCTCCGTGTCCTCTTCTCAGGAGCAGTAGAAAATAACTTTTCTCCTTCCTCTATATGACATCCTTTTATATATTTGAACATGGCTATCATATCACCCCTTAACCTTCTCTTCTCCAGGCTAAACATACCCAGCTCCCTATACATGCCTGCCATTTTCAAATTCCTTGCCCCTCCTTGCCCCTCCTTCTTCTGGAAGGGGAAGAAACACAAATTGGTTTTCACTGCAGGAATTTCCAGCATGTTCTTATCATTTCGGTAATTTGATCTCATTAACTTCCTCTATATTTACTCGGAGACAATATTAGAAAAGAGGCTACAGTGGCCTAGCGATGGTATCACAACGACGGTTTAAATATTTCATGTCTTCCTTGATGGCAGGCAGCGTATAAGTACATTCATTAATGTCAGAATTATTCTGTTTTGATCAGATCAAAGATTCTATCGCACATCCCCAGCTATTGTTTTTCATTACTTGAGGACAAATTATAAAAAGGGCATTTCTTTTGGTGATCAATCATATGTGTTAGACAAATATATTCTAACACTACAGAAATTCTATTTTCAAGATTCTAGAACAGCCACAAAAGAATCTGCTTTTCTTCATGTGCCTTTGTATACATGGAAAGCCAGGGAGATATTCAGTTGAGCAAATACAGACCCTATACTTCTCACATAGGAATCTGACAATGCAATTCTATGCAGTCCTATCTGGCGTATTGAATTGAATGGGACTTGCTCCTAGACAAGTTTGCATGGGATTTGCGCCTTAGGCTGTGATTCTTCACACACATAACTGTAATAAGTTGGACTTCTGAGTAGTCGTGTATAGGATTGTTCTGTTAGTGACTATGAGTTGTATCCAACAAAGTTCTATTTTAAGTAAACCCATTGGAATTGATAGATGTAAGTTAGCTGTGTTAATTAATTTCAGTGGGTCTACTCTAAGTATGATTTACATTAGATACAACCCTACGGGTTGAGATATTGGGTTGTATCCAACAGTAGCATTCAATTGACACTGATGCTTCCATCAGTGGAATGGAGAGGAAAGAAAATTTTGGCGATTACCCTCTGCTACCCCCATACCCACACCAAAACTGCTTAAGGGAAGTCTAGAACAGATTTAGGGGAGCGCAGGGGGATGGGAAATGGTTGAACACTACTTCCCTCCCCATCCCACAAATGGGAATCTTAATGTCAGTTGAGAACCACTGTTAGACAATCCTACATTCCTGCTTTTAAGAACTGTGCTGAAAATGCTTTTGTTTTGCTTGTTTCAATTTTTTTTCTCTTCCTTCAGAAGCAGATTTCCTAAATAAGTGCACACATGGTGTAAAATGTAAAAAAAAGAAAGCAAAAATAGATCAATTTCAATATTTTGTGTAAATGCTATTGACGTGGCAGTACCATGACATGAAAGTCCATGTTAGCATTAATGTGTAATACTTGCGTCAAGATAATCTCTGACACAATCTCTTTAGGCTTTTGACCCCCTCCTTAATTAGTGGCTTCCTTCTCACTGTTCAAAGCAGATTAGTGTCAGTCTCCTGTTAGGGAACTCAGGAAAGGAAGTTGACTCAAAGAGCCTTTAGGCATCCTGGGATGTTGCATTGAGAGAGAAAAGCAGAAGAACAGCAGAAGTTAAAAAAAAGCAGAACACAGACAAACATAGGTAGATAAGGGTGAATGGACTGCGGAATCTGATCAACAGCTCAGATAACAAGAATAATGTCACTGTGAAGCAAAGAGGGGGAGAAAATAGAAGGCACTGGGGGGGGGGAATATCCTAGATCTGGACAGTGGTAGTTAATCTCAAGGGCTGAGCTGAAACAAGGGTTACTTTTCATGAAAAGCTTCTCTGAAATGCAGAGAACTGTAATTTTTGGGAGCTGGCGGTGTTCAAAATGGCGGGATGCTGTTTATCCATTCAGAGAAACGGAAGAAGGCATAATAACATTGCAAAATCTGATTGGCTGAAGTGACTTCATCACACTGCCTATATGACTGGCTAGGATCACCTCAACAACAACAAAAAGGTCCTGTTTTGCTTCCAATTTTGACAAAGGCGGAATGATGGAGTTGTGAACAAGCAATGGAGAGAACAACACAAAGGACTTTTTGTACAAACATAACCTGCCCCTTTGGCCTGAATATTTTCTAGGTGAATATTTTGCCTGAATTTTTCATTGAAATGCCCCTTTCAGACAGAGGAAACTTACTAACTTATTAACGGTCCATTTATTCTGCCCCCCTCATTTCTAATATTTCTCTGTGCTGTTTGGACTACATGCAAAACATTCATTCACTTTCTAGAGTAGCTAAAAGAAAAGAAACTGCTGAAAAGAAAAACCACTTTATCATTTTTAATTCTATTATTTCAAACAGCCAGTGCAGGTTTCGGCATAAACAAGGTCAGAGTCATTAATGACGTTCAGACCTAGTGTACATGTTCATGGCGAGACCTTTAGTCCTCACAATTAACTTTGAAGATCACACTATAGTCATAATAATAATAATTTATTATTTATACCCCGCCCATCTGGCTGGATTTCCCCAGCCACTCTGGGTGGCTTCCAACAAAAGATTTAAAATACATTAAAACATCAGTCATTAAAAACTTCCCTAAACAGGGCTGGCTTCAGATGCCTTCTAAATGTCAGATAGTTGTTTATTTTTTGACATCTGATGGGAGGGCGTTCCATAGGGCAGGCGCCACTACCAAGAAGGCCCTATGCCTGGTTTCATTAAATACAGCAGCTAGACTGGTGACTGGGAGTGGCCACCAGGACCATAACGCCAGTCCTAAAGGATCTGCACTGGCTTCCAGTACAGTTCTGAGCACAATTCATTGTTGGTGCTGACCTTTAAAGCCCTAAACAACCTTGGCCCTGTATACCTGGAGGAGTGTATCCACCTACATCGTCCAGCCCAGACACTGAGGTCCAGTTCCAAGGACCTTCTGGTGGTTCCCTCACTGTGAGAAGTGAAGTTACAAGGAACCAGGCAGAGGGCCTTCTTGGTAGTGGCACCCACCCTGTGGAACACCCTCCCATCAGATGTCTAGGAGATAAACAACTATACGACTTTTGGAAGACATCTGAAGGCAGCCCTGTATAGGGAAGTTTTTAATGTTTGACTTTTTTATTTACGCTTTTATATTTGTTGGAGGCTGCACAGAGTGGCTGGGGCAACCCAGTCAGATGAGTGGGATACAAATAATAAAATGATGATGATGATGATGTTCCACCCTGTGCTAAAGGAAAAGAGCAGCTTTCTTCCCAAGCAGGCGGCTCTTTTCCTTTGGCATAACATCTCAGTCTCTCTCATTCACAATGCATCTTTCATCAAAGCCTTTGTAATCCCCATGCTCAGTCTCAAACACTTCCACGCTGCTTTCTGCAGAGACCGATCGGTTTGACACGTGACCCAATCAGATCTGTTTTGCGAAAGCAGGCTGCTGCGAGCCAGGATGAAATGAGAAATCGGAGAAGACCACAAAGCAGCCTGTGAGGCGCTGGCTGGAAAACTCACTCATTAGTGCACTGCAAGCCTCCAGTTCTGCAATCAGATCCACTAGCCTGGCTTTTTTGTTTTCAGTTGGAGTCCACTAACCTGAATATTAAATTCCAAAAGCACAGCAAAATTGCCTCTTTCTTTCTTTTTATTCAGTGCTTGATATGATACAGAGCTGCCTAATAGATCACTGTCGATGGCTTGAAATGTGACTGCATTTACTAGCATACAGAACAAAAATTACCTGTCTAGACACAGGTTGTTTTCTTTGCTGGTATGCTATTTTCTTTGTTTTCTTGATCATTTCCTCTACTGCCTGAGTATAATCAGCTTAGAGCAGGGATGGGGAATCTGTGGCCCTCAGGGGTTCTTGGACTCAAGCTATTGTCAGCCAAAGTCATCTTGGGATGATGGGAGATGGAGCTGAACATCTAGAAGGCCATAGGTTCTACATCAGAGGTCAGCAACGTGCGGCCCACGAATTCTATTTTACTGGCCCACAAGCCACCCCCAAACTGAGCCGCCTGCTCCGTGAGTCCCCCGTGCACTGCGCTAAAGCACCGCAGTGCGGCACGACGACTCACTGAGCGGCATCGGAAATTATGTCTACGCACGCGCAGATACCAGAAACCGCATCTGTGCATGTCTAGATGCTGAAAATCGCTTCTGCACAGGCACGATTTTCAGTGTCTGGGCATGCGCAGAGGCAATTTCCAGCACCGCGGACATGAGTAGATGTGATTTCCGGCATTGCGCTGCGCCAGTCCGGCCCACAGACGATTTCGATTTCCATGGGAGTGATCCAGCCCATGGCCGGTAAACCTTGTTGACCCCGTTCTACATGCTTGTCTGAGCCTTTATAGCTAGGGCTTATAACAGTGGTGTGTGGTTAGTGGACAAGGGGGACTAGCCTAATCCCCTTTATGTTCCCTAAACGGCCTCGGTCCTGTATACCTGAAGGAGTGTCTCCACCCCCATCGTTCAGCCCGGACACTGAGGTCCAGCGCCGAGGGCCTTCTGGCGGTTCCCTCACTGCGAGAAGCAAAGCTACAGGGAACCAGGCAGAGGGCCTTCTCGGTAGTGGCGCCCGCCCTGTGGAACGCCCTCCCAGCAGAGGTCAAAGAGATAAACAACTATCTGACATTCAGAAAATACCTCAAGGCAGTCCTGTTTAGGGTAGTTTTTAACCTGTGATATTTTAATGTATTTTAATATCTGTTGGAGGCCGCCCAGAGTGGCTGGGGGGACCCAGCCAGATGGGCGGGGTACAAATAATAAATTATTAAATTATTATTATTATTATTATTCCCCCTGACAACTTCTTCTCAAAGCCTGGGAGGCTTCTGCTCCAACTCAGACACATGTTAAGTCAATAATGAACTGGGATAGCAGGCGTAAGGTTTAAATGAAGAAAAGTTGCCCCTCAAGGGTTTCGAAGTTTTTATTGTTTAACTCACAGTGAATGCATTGTTCAAAACCATCACAACCGCACCAGCCTTCTGTTGAGTTTTTTTAGTTTAAAGAAGACTGGGTTTTGATGCCATTTTAAGTTTTCTGATCGCATCAGTGACATGTTACAGCCTTCTTTTCAAGATAGTCAAGGATTATCACCAGCTGTTAAGACTTTGCTCACTGTATTGACTCTGAGTCAGCTGAAGCTCCGTTAAGCGTTTTCAGAATTTCATTTTTCCTCTCTACCGGAACATCAATTCCTACCCCCACCCCCTTTATTGGTACTATTTGGAAATAGTATGTGTCTATGTTGTATAAACTCCTTCCTGTTTTCTGAAATGTTCTTTTATATAAAGATTCGGTGTGGTGTAATGGTTAGACTAAGACCTGGGAGACTAGGGTTCATAATCCTCACTCAGCCATAAGCTCACTGGGTGACTTTGGTCCAGTCACAGTCTCTTAGTCTAACCTACCTCACAGGGTGCTTGTGAGAACTATGTGTGTCATTGTGAGGTCCTTGAAGGAAAGGTTGGATATAAATGTAAAACTAAATAAAGTATTTACCGTATTTTCCGCTCCATAAGACGCACTTTTTTCCTCCTAAAAAGTAAGGGGAAATGTCTGTGCGTCTTATGGAGCGAATGTGTGGTCCCTGGAGCTGAACTGCCCAGGGGCAAAAGCAGATCGTGCTTTTTTAAAAGAGAGGGGGGGTTGAAAGGAAGCCCGCTGAGCAGCTGCTCAGCAAACGATTGAGAGAGAGATAAAGGAGAGAGATTCCAGCCCCGCCCCCTTGCAGAGGGAGGCTGTTTCCCCAGGGACTTGTGACTGGCTGATTAGATTATCTGTCTGGAAACTGTAGAAATGGCTTCCTGAAGCTGCAGAACTGTGAGTCAAACCCCATAAAGCAGGGTTTTTTCCCTTTGCAAAGTAAGCTCAACAACTTTGAGCTGATCCTAAAAAAATGGGGCTTTTCTCCTTTGCAAAAGAAGCTACAGAAATTTGAGCTGATCCTCAACAAAATGGGGCTTTCTCCCTCTAAAAACTAGGTGCGTCCTATGGTCAGGTGTGCCTTATAGAGCGAAAAAGGTATAATAGTTCTTTCATTATATACTTTTGTTAGCGGTTGTGCTTGATACATTTTGGGGTGACATTTATGACTGTTTTCAACCGGTGTTGAAATGGGGAAAATGAGACTTAACTGAAACTGAAAGAAACGAGCAATGTCAGATGCACCCAACCATAGGTAAAAGTAAGCAGGGAAAGGATATGCCTTTATTTCCCTTCTGTACTCTTATGCTCTGATGCAAACTTTCCAGATGTAGCAAAAAATTATGGCAGCCCACCATTGCAGCCCACCTGTCTGACATCTTCTTAGAGTTGAGATGGCAATTACAGTGTTCCCATGAGAAAAACAACAGCAACGTAAGAGTACTTAATTTGCATTTGGTATCAAAATTGCCACCTCTCTCACATTTTGAAAATGTGTTAATTATCTTTGCTTCTCTCCTTCTAAGTAAAATTCAGGTAGAAAAGTTGAAGTCATGTGTGAGTTCTCTCTCTCTCTCTCTCTCTCTCTCTCTCCTAAGTTACTTCTTGGTTTCCTCACATATCAAACCTGAAAAATGAGGGGGGGGGGGATATTCCAGAAGTACAGTGGTACCTTGGTTCTCAAACTTAATCCGTTCCAGAAGTCCGTTGCAAAACCAAAGCATTCCAAAACCAAGGCATGCTTTCCCATAGAAAGTAATGCCAAATGGATTAATCCATTTCAGACTTTTAAAAAAACCCTCTAAAACAGTAATTTAACATGAATTTTACTAACGAGACCATTGAGTCACAAAATGAAAGCAATAAACAATGTACTGCAGTCACACAATCATTCAATCAGTAGCTGAACTGGGTTCTTCCACACAGTCACACAAAATAAAAGAGCCACAAAAACAAACACAAAATAAATAGGAAAAACAGACAGACCTCAGTGTAACACTAAAAACGGAAGTATGGCACTCAAATCAGAAGCGTAACACTAAAAACGGAGCACGTTTGGCTTCTGAAAAAAGTTCACAAACCGGAACACTTACTTCCGTGTTTGCAGTGTTTGGGTTCCAAGTTGTTTGAGTACCAAGGCGTTTGAGAACTAAGGTACCACTGTATATACTTACTTGTACTTACCCACCAATAGCCAGGCTATCTCATGAGGTCTTTTCGCACAAGGCTGAAGCAGATAAGCAAAACAATCTGATTGGTTCTTACTTTCTAATCACTCAAGATCGGGACATCAGTTTTGTTGGCTAGTCTTTAGCTCCCTCCCTGCTTTTCCCAATCCTACCCTTTTCTCTCTTTTTTGTTATTGTGGAAGAGGGCACAAGTCTTCCAGCTCATGGCCATATATCAAATTGATGTTTCAATTTCTGCTGTCTTCAGCCAATATTTATGGTCTTTTCAACTCTTAATCCAAAGTGTTACACTCTATGGCTCTCTAGTGGTAAACATGTGCCTGGACTGAACATGAGAACACACACGATTTCTTAGTTTGTCATTTCTTCAAGGCTAAATTTCTCGTTTTGCCTTTTTTTAAAACTGTAACCAAAAATGAGCAACACAACGGCCAATGAAAGTAATGTATATATTTTCTTCTTGTGTATATTTGCATTACATGTATTGTTTTCATGGATTGATGTGACGCATGTCCATTCAGGTTTTTAGTTGTCTGTTTATATTTTACAGTTATTATATGCTGAAGAAGACGCTAACGAAACAGTGGCTATACCGGAACACTGTCCGTTTTCTGTTATTTTACAAGAAGAAAATATATACATTAGTTTCATTGGCCGTTGTGTTGCTCATTTTTGGTTTCTGTTCGAAGAGTGCAACACACAGGTTTTTTTTTGTCTTGCTAAGTATTTTTAAAAACTATGACAATCTCTTCCCATTGGTTTTAACTGACTTGCAACACACCTTCAGGCTTATAATCCACTGAGGGATAAGAAACCTTTGTTTAAGCTATACCACATCCAATTACAGGTGGAGTTAGGGATTTGTTTTCTCCAGACGGAACTCAATGGAACTCAGTTCCGGCACCTCTCAGGTGGGCGCCATTGCCATTATAAGAGAAGAAGTTCATTGTGAGTTCCGGCACCTCATTTTCTAGAAAAATAGCACTGGGTGGAGTTAACATGAGCAGTCCATACAAAAAAAGTTTCCCTTTGCATAGAAAACTGGGTGTCACTAGGCATCTGTCTGATGCCTAGTCTTTTTAAATTTAATAATTTATTTATTTTTTAATTTTGAACAAATAAATAAGAATAAAAATGTGCACCCCACCCCCGAGACCATTCCACTGTAACTATCCAACCTCCCAAAATTTCAACACCTCTTGCAGTCGTTGGACTGCCTAGTCATCTGTGTGAGGAAGTACCTTGCGATGGATGACCATTCAAGTCAATGAATAAATGGACATAAATCTGACATCAGGAATCACAAGACAGAGAAACCAGTAGGAGAACACTTCAATCTCCCAGGACACTCTATACAAGATCTCAAAGTAGCTGTCTTATTGCAAAGGAATTTCAGAAATAGACTGGAAAGAGAAGTTGCTGAATTGCAACTCATTACCAAGCTTAAAACCATGGAGAGACCTGGTCTGAAGAAAGACATTGGATTCTTATCTCATTATACATGACAAAGCTATTTTTAACCTTCTCACCCCTTGCTTTTTCCTGTAAGACTAATTGCAGTCGTTAACAGTCGTCGACAGGTTTACCACAGCTATCAGCCTATCGCCCATTCCCACCACCCTTGTGAGTAATACCCCTCCCACCCTCTCACTATATATAAGGGTCTGGTGACTTCTGTTTCAGTGTATCTGAAGAAGTGTGCATGCACACGAAAGCTCTTACCAAGAACAAACTTAGTTGGTCTCTAAGGTGCTACTGGAAGGAATTTTTTTTATTTTTTATTTTGTTTTGACTATGACAGACCAACACGGCTACCTACCTGTAACATTCAAGTCAATGTGAGCCTCACCTAAAGTTGGAAGTGGTGCATCATAAGGCTGCTTGCAAGTCAGAGGAAATCCTGATTGTCTCACAATCCCTCCTTGCATGAAGGACTGCTGCTCATGCCTAGCTGGCAAATGGGTTAGTGGGCTAGCCTGCTTGATCCAATGTTTTATGGTGGTAAGGGCTCTGATGAGCACAAGGTCAACCTGCAGGCCACATGTGGCCCTCAGTGGCCTTTACGGTGGCCCCTGCACTTGCCAAATCCTGCTAAGTTTGTTGTCCCCCTGTGCTGATGAGGAGATAATGATTGTGATGGGAACAGTGGAATACAAGGAGCGTTATCCCAGTGCATCAGTCTTTCCATGTACATTTTGCTTCCCTAGCCTGTCAGATAGCTAGTGGGAGCATGATTCTGATGGAGAAGATGGTGTGTGGGGAGGTTAACCCTCCCAGGGTGTTTTTCTTATGTGCATGCAAGAGAGGGAATGTATAAGTTGCATGAGTTAGCATAATTGTGTGTGAACTGCTTGGCCACCAGCCCAGGCCTGCCTTGTCACTGAATCAGCCATGTCCACTGGTGCAAAGTCCTTGCTGCCCACCTAATTGTCAGTGTTTACCCCGCCTGGGGCAGGTTGTGAGACTGCCCCAAAGCAAGAGCAAAGCCGAGCGCCCATCCCCGGCTACAAGGAGTCCGGTGGCGCAGTCATATGTGATTGTTCCCCAGCTAAAGAACAACACACACAAGCCATGATTAAGGCTAAACTATTTATTGTAGGAAAAGTGCAGAGAGAATCTCTGCTGCCAGCTCAGTAAGTCAGAGCTGCCATAAAGCATCCGTCCGGCATCAGGTCTAGCCAGAAGAGAAAGTACAAAAGTATTGAGTACAATAGCACAGTGAAACATAAACATCACATTGTTGAGAAAGGAGATAAGCTAGCTTTCTCACGGGTACAGGCACAAGTCATACCAGCCTCGCTGCAGCTGTTTGCCGCTCGGCTTGGACAAATATCACAACACTAATACTGCATGGGCAAACAGATTGCCCCCTAATAACTCTGAAGAAGAAAGAAATGCCATTAAGTTGAATTGAAATTCTTTAACGTTAGCGTTGTGTTTTCGGTACACAAATATAGGCTTGTAGGACACACACACACACACACACACACGCACACGCACATATAATCAGTGACTTGGGATAAGGTATTTAATTAGTATTTCCTCCTTCAAGGTTAAACTGAAGATTTAAAAAATAATAATATTCAAAATGCCTATGCCACATATTTAAGAAGCATAATATCAACATGCTATTAACCTCGATGCACACAATAAACTAAAAATGCTCTAGTGAACAATTAGGAATATTGTATTTGTCATACACAGAACGATGTTTCCGTGAATGTAAAGTTGTTGGGGTTTTTTTGTTTGTTTTTTGAGGGTTTTTTTTGTGCTAATTCTCTGAATTGTATGATTTCCCTAGAAACAGTCTCTTCGTGAGCTCATCTGACTAATTAATAAACAAGTTAATAAACTTGTTTATTAATAAACAATTAATAAACAATTAATTAATAAACAATTAATAAACAAGTCCTTTTGATTCCAGCAAAGATGTTCTTAGAATTACTCCTTGATGTTCAAGGCTCATTCCCAGGATTTTGATTCCTCAAAATACACATTGGATATAGTCAAAATCAATTTATTTACATACAACGTTTTCTACAAATATGGTCAGAATGGTTCATATAAGCAACAAACAGTCTACATCATTATATCGCTACAACATAACACTAAAAACACACACCATATTATAAGTTCATTTAACATACAACAGCATTCATGTGAGCATAAAGCCCATCAATAGATCAATAAAAATACCCAATACCTTCACATCAAAAAGAAACAAAAATGTTGCTGACATTAGTACCAAGCATCACCCCCATCTTTTAAGCATCATCATCATCATTTTATTTGTATGCCGCCTTTCCATAGTTGAAACTATGCTCAAGGCGGCTCCCAACGTGATAAAATTTACATAATTACAGACATAACAGAAGTCATAAACAATAAATAAATAACATCAAAAAGTACACAACCTAATGGAAACCATTTCCACATAAATCATAAGATCTATCAATAACAGCAACAGCTCTCTCAACAATACCCCAGCCCAAGAATCTGTTCAACAGCCTCAGCTTTTGTAGCTGGAGTCAGTCAACACTCCACTCTCCCAGGCCAGATGGGAAAAGGCCCAGTAAGGCAGGATGCAGGTCTTCCAGGGCTTACAGCCAAGATGGTCTCATTTAAAACAACACAGATAAAAATTAAAAACAATTTAAAAGAGGAGTCCTCAGTGCTAAGCAGCAGCCACAGTCCTTGTGAAGCCTGTCAGGCCCCGCCCCAAGCCAGGTGGAAAGAGGCATGGGTGGGGCCCTTCAGGCTCTCAGCAGGCAGTCAACCCCAAAGGCCAGAAAGCCCCCAGTGTCAGGAACGTGGCCCCCCCAGGACCCAGCAGAAGGGTTAAACTTCAGAGCTAACAGCCCACAGGCTGACTTTTAAGATGAGGGAGAAGAGCTAGATTCTAAAGTTGACAGCCCACGGCCCTTCCTTCACAAGGTAGACACTCCTAGTTCAGATGAAGAGGGAGAGTTGGAAGGCGGCCAAGGCGAGGCCAGGTTGCAAACAGATAAGAGAGGCTTGGAAACTCTATCCACTGACAGTGGGGAAGGGCCAGTCCAAGCTCCTAGTCCTAGGTCTCGACGCTGGGATCGCCGCAAAGAGGAGCGGAAGGGGAGGGGTAGAAATATGAGGTTCTGGCGTCATTCCTGTTGGAGGCCGAATTCTGATTCAGATTAGAACATCTATTGCCTCTAAGAGGGAGTGCGAAGCTCCACTCTGTATGTTTGTTTCTGTAAATAAAGCTATCTTGAACTAACGGGAGTCTGCTTACTGCTGGTTAGCCAGTTCGTTACCAGGAATCGTTATACCCAGAGTATGTCTGGAAGCAGCTCATTTATGAAAGCTCCCATGGCTGGAGGATAGAGCAAGGGAAGTGGAAACAGCCAGCCCCTGATGACAAAGAAAGAGTCTCTCTCCAGTGTATCCGGTGTGGTGCTTCTGCCTTGATCCTCCACCTGGGAAATGACAGTGACTCCATGGCCAGCTGTGTGGTGGCACCCCTCCTCACCGACTGCTCCTGCCCCTCACAGTTCTTTTAGAGGCAGCTCCAACCTGAAGGCTCTTGGACTTGGAGGGCAGAGCAAGGCAGCTGGAAACAGCCATCCCCAACAGCAAACACTGAGTCTCTCCTCTCCCTTGCCATCAAAGAGCATGGGAGCCGCTGCTCATTTTTTTGAGTCAATGGCTTGCCAGTACCATTCATCACAAAACAGTCTATATCATTTCCAACTAGTGGAATAGGGGTGTGTGTGTGTGTTTGTGTTCCACTTTGCTTTGCACCACTTCAAAGCAGTGTCAAGGTTCAGCTCAAATAGACCTTGGTGCCTCTGCAATTCATTTCAAAAGGGAAGATTACATATCTCTTTTCCCCAACTTCAAATAAAACCCAGCTCCAGTTCATAGGAACTTTGCACACATTTCCCCAACTCAGGAAGAGTGCGGCGGGGGAGAAAAAGATTCCACAGTAAATAAACACATTATTGTACTTATTTGTATGCAAAGTATCATCTATCACATTACCCCAAGTTATGTCACCATTTTAATCAGCTTCTGTATTTGAGGAACGGTGGCATTGTTGGAAAAAACGCTCTGGGTCTGTTATTACTATTATTATGAGCTTGACCAACCCCATCTGCTTACCAGCCTCTGCCACCCCAACCCTACTGGGTCCCCTTCCCTTTACATCTCATCCCAACACCAGTGTGGTGTAGTGGTTAAGAGCGGTAGACTCGTAATCTGGTGAACCGGGTTCGCGTCCCCACTCCTCCACATGCAGCTGCTGGGTGACCTTGGGCTAGTCACACTTCTCTGAAGTCTCTCAGCCCCACTCACCTCAGAGAGTGTTTGTTGTGGGGGAGAAAGGGAAAGGAGAATGTTAGCCGCTTTGAGACTCCTTTGGGTAGTGATAAAGCGGGATATCAAATCCAAACTCTTCTTCTTCAGCTTGCAGCTCACCCAATCTCCCATCCCCTCACAACTTGCCCACCTCCTCTAGATTTTATTTCCTTCATTCCCCTCTCCCCAGCTCATGATGGTGACAGGGAGACGTGCAGTTCGTGATGCTGTGGGAAGGGAATTAAAAATCCTCCATAGGTTTGTCCCATGGAGCAGAACAAAAGGTAGTTTGCAGAGAGAAGGAAATGGAGCCTGGGCAAACTTTGAAAAAACTTAGCTGTAATGTGTCATTTCTCTGTAACTACATTCTGTGAATGTTAAAAGCTTCACAAGTTCCATAGCAAGCAGCTTCAGCGGAACCAGGAATGGGTTCTGTAGCCATGGAAACTTTGAAGTGATGGAATAATCCAGGTGGATCAAAGAGTTCAGCTGAGACAGGCTATCCCTGAACAGTTGATAAACGGTATATATGGCAGGAATGGCTAACCTGTGGCCTTCCAGATGTTGTTGAACTCCCAACTCTCATCAGTACAAGCCAGCATGACCAATAGGAATGATGAGAGCTGTAGTACAGCAACATCTGGAGCCCCAATGGGTAGTCACCCCTGCTTTTATGGAATAAAAGGTATATGGCTGCCTGCCAATATACCTCTCTGATGGATGAAACATACTTCATAGTAATGAGGTTAGAAAACTCATATTTTCTGATTTAGGGGTTCTGGATGTAATTTCATCCACACAGCTCCATAGTCTGCATCTTCCATAATGAGAATTTATGGTGAGTTTTGCATAATATACCTAGATAACCGAAGGTAATTTCAGTAATTAGGATGGATGATAAAACCATGCCCTTCACTCCAAACCATTCATATTTTAGTAGGATACCAAGAATAGTGTATTGGCTGGATAATTACAGTTCTTATTAGCTTATTGCAGGCTTGCAGTTGCTACAATCATGCTCTGTGTGTACCTGATTAAACTGTCATTCATTCAACGATTTCTGGTGATATATTCTCCATTCCCACTGCTTTTTGGTCCTATCACAAAAGATGCACACGTAGAAGTGTAAGTACATAAAAGACAGACATGGATAGTATGCAGTGCTTTATTTCTAGAAAAAGAGGTGCTGGAACTCACCATGAACACCTCCCTCATTCTCTTGGAATGGCAATGGTACCCACCTGAGAGGTGCCGGAACTGAGTTCTGGTGAGTTCTGGCTGAAAGGGGGGGGGGAAAGCCCTGACAGTATGTCATATTTCTGAGTCTTTGCTTCCTCAGAGTATCTGGATTATTTTCCCAATTTCCCTATACCCCCAAAACTCATTTCTCTAGTTGGGAGTTGTGTTACTGAATATGCAGTAGGGGAAGACAGAAAAAGGAGAATTGAAAACCAAATAAAACTTGCCAATTTGATCAAGTGAGGAGTCAACGAGGCACACAAGTAAGCTTCACAGCCGCTCAGTCCAGTCACCATACAAATCCAGAACATTCTGCCAAATGGCATGACATTTTCCAGAGTTATCTTGCTTAGAGCAGACCTCTGCTTGGTCTAATGAATCCCTCAGCCGTTGGTCAGTGCTAGGAGTAATGGAGGACTTCCAATGTTTTAGGATAATGCCCTTGGTTGGGAAATGAGCTCTTAGAAACCATGCCAACTGGTGTTTCGACATGTCCTTGCTGCTGGGAACAAAGCTTAAAATATGGACAAAGGGAGGGACATTTTCAAAGTAATATTTATGCATGCATGCTGCAACTTCTTTCCTCAAAGGGGTTGTTATCACCATACAACTCTACAGAAGGCAAGAGAAGATTATCTCCTTAGCCCTTCCGTCTCCAACATCATCTAAATATGTGTCTAAAGTAAAGAGGTTTAAAGGAATCCAGTAGATTCACAGCAATTATTTCCTGTAGGACAAATCTTGGATGCAAGTTAGGAGAAGACTAACTAATTGCTGCCAATGCAAGCTTCTGTTGAGAAAGTTGTACAGTGGTACCTCTGGTTACGAACTTAATTCGTTCCGGAGGTCTGTTCTTAACCTGAAACCGTTCTTAACCTGAGGTACCACTATAGCTAATGGGGCCTCCCGCTGCCGCCACGCGATTTCTGTTCTCATCCTGTTCTCCACCCCCATCTGGTAGTTCCCTCACTACGAGAAGCCAAGTTACAGGGAACCAGGCAGAGGGCCTTCTCAGTAGTGGCACCCACCCTGTGGAACGCCCTCCCTTCAGATGTCAAAGAGAACAACAACTACCAGACCTTTAGGAGACATCTGAAGGCAGCCCTGTTTAGGGAGGCTTTTAATATGTAATAGATTATTGTATTTTAATGTTCTGTTGAAAGCCGCCCAGAGTGGCTGGGGAAACCCAGCCAGATGGGCGGGGTATAAATAATAAATTATTATTATTATTATTATTATTATTATTATTATTATTATTATTATCCTTGGGCAAAGTTCTTAACCCGAGGTACTACTTCCGGGTCAGCGGAGTTGAAGTGTTTGTAACCAGAGGTGTTTGTAACCAGAGGTACCACTGTATTGGATCCTCACTCCATTTCCCCCTCAGCAACAAAGTATTCCTTAGACAGATATGTAAGATTGTGCTCCCAAATGGATTCAGTGGTATGCGGGATCATAAGCCCCATCCACATCCCTGTAGTGAAGAAGGAATTGTCCTCCCGTCACATTTTTATTACAATATTCTCAATGTTGGTGTACTCTGTAGTTTCTTATTTAAGGGTTGCTTTCAATGTGTGTTTGTTTTGGAATGAATGGAAAATGGAAGTGAATGGAGCCCAACTGGCAGAACAACAAATGGGACTCTCCATAAAAAAAGTGAGTAAACAAATGATGCCAAGAAGTAGCCTTCATATATGGGACAGATTTCGTTTCATTTTGATACAGAGAAACAAAAAATGATCTTCATAAATGCAAAATGGAACATTGAAATATATTCACCCTGTTCTATTGACCTTTATGCACTCAGAGATGCAAAGAGATGTATTGTGTTTACAATGATTGCAACGAAACCCAGGGATGCAAAAGAATCCACATACAGAGTTATTTTCTGCAAAGAACAGAAGTGATTTTCAGCAAAGGAGCACCTTGCAACTGGTGGAAGAGCTGTGAAGCTCCATGGAATAAACTGCGAGATTGTGGTGGCAAAGTAACAAATAACGAAAAGAAACACTCTGCAGCAAGGAAACATCTTTAACCAGATTTTCGTCTTCGAATGTATAACCTGTGCAGGTGTCCCTAATAGAGCTGACTGTTGGAGAAGTAGACTGGAACATTCCTACAAGTACAACATTTATACTGATGCTGAGAACTGGAATTGTACGGAGGTTACACTGAGGATCCAGGGGTCTACCTTGTTGCTGTATGACTCATTTTTCCATGCCTACAAAGCAGATGTCTGCCCCAGTAGAGACTGGAAGAGGAAACACAGTAATTACATGCTGCGCTACCTTTAGGTTGCTGACTCAACGATCCTGTATTATCTGGTAGAGTCTGCTGTGCGAG
Source organism: Darevskia mixta (assembly GCA_034641385.1). Lineage (NCBI taxonomy): Eukaryota > Metazoa > Chordata > Lepidosauria > Squamata > Lacertidae > Darevskia > Darevskia mixta. The sequence continues at coordinate 14,221,523 of JAWWNH010000105.1, forward strand.
TTAAAATATGTACACAAAGGATCAAATATCAGGATACTGGAATAGAATGCAAATTAGATAATATATTTCAAAGCAAGGGGGTTTCACATTGGAGAGGTTGGGGGGAAAGGCAGCTAACTATAATTGTAATAATGACCTTAATGTCATATGCTTCACACAAATCAACTGCTTTAATTAGAGCTCAACTTGCACTATAACAGTCTGATTTGCATAAGCTACTGCTTCTCCATAAGCTACTGCTTCTCCATTTATAGGGTGATTCTGTTCTATGGGCCAGTGCAGCAAAAATCCAGCACTTCAAACATTTTATGCAGTGCTCAGAGCCACCCAAGAATGGCACAGGTACTTTTCATGCCCTAAGAATAAGCATTCAAGCTTTTCTTTCTGCTCAGTACAAAATTATTTGTGGGAGAGACCGTGATGGGGATCTGCTTGGGGAAAACCTAAGCCTAACCAGGTTTGTCCACAGGACTGCTTGACACTGCACCCTGGAGGACAACGGTTCAAAAACCTTGAAGATACTCTACTTCCCAAATGCCATACATACAGGTAGCTAACCTTGAAATACCAAAACAACGAAGGGCTTTCACTTTGGCCCATTGTCAGGCCCTCCCTTCAGCAGTCCAGGAAGGCCGTTATAGGAAGATACCTTATGAGGAGAGGAAATGCCCATGTGGCGCTGGGCAGCAGGAAACAACGGAGCATGCCCTTCTTCATTGCCAGCATTACATAGACATTTGAGCCAGGTTTATCCAGCCTATCCTATATAAGTTCCCTGGGCGTTCAGAACAACACTACATCTCCCTATTACTACAGGACGAAAGCCCAGAAGTCACATATTTAAAAAGGTAAAGGGACCCCTGACCATTAGGTCCAGTCGTGACTGACTCTGGGGTTGCGGCGCTCATCTTGCATTAATGGCTGAGGGAGCCGGCGTACAGCTTCCAGGTCATGTGGCCAGCATGACTAAGCCGCTTCTGGCGAACCAGAGCAACGCACGGAAACGCCGTTTACCTTCCCGCCGGAGCGGTACCTATTTATCTACTTGCACTGTGACGTGCTTTTGAACTGCTAGGTTGGCAGGAGCAGGGACCAAGTAACTGGAGCTCACCCTGTCGTGGGGATTCGAACCGCTGACCTTCTGATCAGCAAGCCCTGGGCTCTGTGGTTTAACCCACAGCGCCACCCGTGTCCCATTTAGTTGCCAGATTTTGCACTGCCATGATAGATATTCGTCTTAAGGATGATCTATGCTACAAATCAATCCTACACTGAAGGCCCATATTGTTAGATCTGCACTTCTGAAACACCACCCCATATAGCTGTTTTTAACTGATCTCTTTTAATTTCTCTTATCAGTTTTTACTCATCCATTACCTATGTTTAATCAAGTATTCTATGTATATGTTTTAATCTACGTTTGGTTCTTGCTCCCATTTATTTAATAATCATCGGCTTAGAGATACTGTTATGCTATTTATTTAGATGTTTTGCTTATGCTGGTCTGTGACTGTAATAAAGTAAATTCATCCATTCAAAAACCCTGCTCACTGGGTGACCGTGGATCACAAACGCTCAGCCTCACCTACCTCACAGGGTTGTTGTCAGGGTAACATGGGGAGGAAGGGAACTATGTGTGCTACCTTGAGCTCCTTGAAGGAGAGGTGGGGTAAAAATGTCATACACATATATAAAATTAAAGACAGATGTTGGCTCCTGTAAAGGCTCCTCCACATCCATCCTAGGTAATGGTGGCGGTGGGGTTGTGAGCCCTTTCATACGGCAGCTATTGTCATGAAAATAAACACTCAATATTGTCCTGCGTTGAAGATCAACACCTCAGAAACAGCGAAGCATGTAGCATGCTTGGAAACAGAAGTGTCAGAATTGCATTTACACAATATTATCAACAACACATAAATGAAACCCTTTGCTAATAAAAGCTAAATGTGGCAACATTTAGTATAATGTATTTGTAATGATTTAAAATTCCCTTTATGAGACTTTAACAATACCCATTGGGGCTTTAGCTGCAGCTAGCTGAAAGAGAATTCGTAAAAGGCAAACAGAACCAAAGCTCAGGGGGCTAAATGGACCCAGGAGAACTTTTCAAACATGGCACTGTTCCAGGGAGGGAGGGGTAAGGGAAGCAGGAAGAAGATGAGCCACAGAAAGGAGAACTTGAACTCGTCTCACAAGAGATACCAGTCACGTACATTATCTGAAGTGGTATTCTTTTATATGCTAAAGAGTACACAAGTCATTGAAGCATACCTTCCAACATTTCTCCAATGAAAATAGGGACATCCTATTCCATGATGATGATGATAATAATAATAATAATAATTATTATTATTATTATTATTATTATTTTACTATTTATACCCTACCCATTTGACTGGGTTACCCCAGCCACTCTGGCATCCAACATATATAAAAACATAATAAAATTTTAACATTAAAAAAACTTCCTTATATAGGGCTGCCTTCAGATGTCTTCTACAGGTTGTATTGTTACTTATCTCCTTGGCTCAAGAGCTGCATAACTCCATACCCTCCAGCATTTCTCCGATGAAAATAGCTGGATAGAGCGTGGTGCTGAAAATACCAAGGTCGCAGGTTTGATCCCCATATGGCACAGCTGCATATTCCTGCACTGAATGGGGTTGCACTAGATGGTTCTCAGGGTACCTTCCAACTCTACAGTCCTATGATTCTATGGAATCAGAAATCGGGACGGCTTCTGTAAATCCAGGACTGTCCCTGGAAAATAGGAACACTTGGAGGGTCTGGTTGAAATGAACTGAAAGGAAGCCAACAAGCCCAGGCAAGATGAGAGATTCACCATCCTGCAAACTTTCATCTCTGATACTGAAAAGTGTGGTAGGCCGGATTTTGAGGTGGAGACAGTCCACAGGATCGATGAAACACGCTGTCCACTTGCGAGTGTTCTGTCTGAGCACAACAAGGGTGCTTGCCTTTAAAAGCATAAATAAATTGGGGTGGTGCTGTGGTCTAAACCACAGAGCCTAGGGCTTGCCAATCAGAAGGTCGGCGGTTCGAATACCCGCGATGGGGTGAGCTTCCGTTGTTCGGTCCCAGCTCCTGCCAACCTAGCAGTTCGAAAGCACGTCAAAGTGCAAGTGGATCAATAGGTACCGCTCCGGCGGGAAGGTAAATGGCATTTCCGTGCGCTGCTCTGGTTCGCCAGAAGCGGCGTAGTCATGCTGGCCACATGGCCCGGAAGCTGTACGCCGGCTCCCTTGGCCAGTAAAGCGAGATGAGTGCCGCAACCCCAGAGTGGTCCACAACTGGACCTAGTGGTCAGGGGTCCCTTTACCTTTACCTACGTAACAGGAGGACCCCATTAGTGCCCATTTGCTAATCCCATTCTCAATCAATAATCTAGATCACTTTCCTCTCTTATTATATGCACCAATGTTTAAAAAGACCAGAGATGAGATTCACAGTTGGTCCACTCTTTCCCGACAAGTGAAGAAACAGGGTGTGTGAGAGGTTTTGATTAGGTTTTTGGTGTGTTACCTCACTCACGATTGTTACAGCTGTTTGCTGCTTCCAAGGAAGAAGCATAAGATATTAAACCTTTGTTTAATCACTTTGAAAAATGCTGCTCTTGCCTTTATCAGGTTAAAACTGTGGCAACTCTTTAAGAGGTAGCTTAATTGATGTCTTTGTACTCACCCGCTCACAGTTCTGCTGAAGCGAAGGAATTTTTCACACTGTTTACTGTTTTGCTGCTGTTGTTCCTCTTTTATCTATTCTCATATAATTGTTTCCCTTTAATCACTCCTCCGGCACCCTGTATCTAGCCATGCCACAGCCATGTTCCATGCCCATTGTTGCTGGAGGAAAACAATGCAGTGGCAAGGCACTTACTTACAAGTAATCAATGCGGCTCGGGGCATAAATCAAATCAATAGGATTACTGAGGAATAAGAGGTCTGAGGATTTGAGCTGCATTTTATGGTAAACTCTGTAGCGGTATGATTTTTGCCAGCAGACTTCCACGCGTAAAATTCACTCACTGTCAGCTGAATTGCTAGGTCAAATCTCCTCTCTGTAGCCTGCATCTATCTGCAATTTCTCTCAGCCTGTCAAGGTGTAATCCTCTTGGCATTCCTGCAGATCTAACTGATTGGAAGTCAAAGAGGAAATCTATTTTATATGGGGGGAGTGTTGTTGGTGCTTTACATCATTGTAGGTCAGGAAAATGTTTCTTCTCTTGTGGATTCATAGAAATGTGCACATTTTAGACCACCTCGGTCGCCTCAAGTGCCCCACCTGGCTCAATGTTATTAGAATAGTCAGTGGTTCTGCAAAGTCTAAAGTTTGATCCAAGCTTCCAGGTTCTCCGGGGGGGGGGGGGTCAGCCAAAATCTGGGTGGTGGTGGGACAGGCCAGATGGAGTGTGAAACCCCTGTACACATTTTTAGGGTGGGTGGGAATTATTTATTTGCATTTAGGGATTTAAAAAATAATAATTTTACAAGTTGTGTGTCTTTGCTTCTCAGTTTGCATTGTGTAACGTCATGCACAGTGACTTGCTCTTATTTGTATCGATTATAGTTTAGAAATTATTTATTGCAATTGTTATTAAGAGTGAATTTCTGTTTAATTATTATTTGTGGATATTTAATTTTATTGTGTGCTATTGCATTCTAATGGATTGTTGGATGTTACTTTATTTGATAGAGGTTGTTCATTTTGAAGTTATGTTTTTATTGTGGCATTCAGCCCCATATATAGTAATATAGGAAGGTGGTATATGAATTAAAAGTGAAATGAAATGAAATTACATTTACATCCCACCTTTTCCTCCAATAAGCTCAAGGTGGTCACCTGGCTCTCCGCCCCCCCCCATTCCACATTTAACCCCGACAACCTTGTGAAGTAGGTTGGGCTGAGAGGCAGTGACTGGCCCAAGGTCACCCAGTGAGCTTCATATCTGAGTGGGGATTTGAATTCTGGCTTCCCAGGTCTTAGTCTAACACTCTAATGCCTACAGCACAATGGCTTTGTGTTATAAAGGCTTATCAGGCAGTGGTGGCAGTTTCCATTCTTCCTTCCTCTCAACACACAAATGCAAACACACAAAATGTCCTCTTTGTGTTGATTCTATTTCTATTTCCTGATGTACCTGATGATTCCTGATGAATCACAAGACAGAGAAACCAGTAGACCACTTCAATCTATTGAAGTGTATAGGACATTCTATACAAGATCTCAAAGTAGCTGTCTTATTACAAAAGAATTTCAGAAATAGACTGGAAAGAGAAGCTGCTGAATTGCAACTTATTACCAAACTTAAAACCATGGAGAGACCTGGTCTGAATAGAGACATTGGGTTCTTAGCTCATTATACATGATATAGCTATTTTTAGCCATCTCACCCCTTGCTTTTTCCTGTAAGACTAATTGCAGTCATTAACAGTCGTCAACAGGTTTACCACACCTATCAGCCAATCACCCATTCCCACCACCCTTGTGAGTAATACCCCTCCCCACCCTCTCACTATATATAAGGGTCTGGTGACTTCTGTTTCAGTGTATCTGAAGAAGTGTGCATACACACGAAAGCTCACACCAATAACAAACTTAGTTGATCTCTAAGGTGCTACTGGAAGGAATTTTTTAATTTTGTTTCGACTATGGCAGACCAACATGGTTACCTATCTGTAACTAGAACTGATGTACCATTGTTCAAGGGGCATTATAATTTATTTAGTGCATTTGGTGCCAATAATCACAAAGGAAACCGTGATAATTGATCCCAGGACAGTTGATGGGTGGATGAGATGCTTTGTTGGAAGAAGGCAGAACTCATTACCATAAGGACTAATCTGTTCATAAACCCAATCATGAGCACAAGGTTTGCAGTTCACAAGTTCTTCAGGCTTGAAGGGGCATTATCAATTAACTGTGGTGTGCTGGCTTGATTTTACCTATTTAATATACATTGTACTTGTTTTCACTGTGATTTTTGTAACGTGCCCTGGGACCATTTGGCGAAGTGCGGGCTTTAAGTGCTATTATGCCTATGACTACAACAGCTACTAATAATTATTCGTTTGCATGGGCTATAAACACCCTGCAAATCTAGGTCTTCCATTGCTTTCATTAGCCCCATCATTGTGCGACAGCTCATCATCCCCCACTCCCTTCGTGACAAATTGGCAAGTAAATTTTGCGCCTGAGACCCCAAATGGAAAACATTGTTAGTACGACGTACACACTTTGGACGGCAACAGATTTATGAGTCCTGGCAATCCAATTTACAACTTGACTGTTTGTACATTCCGTCTCTGGTCTGTGTCTATCAGGAGCTCCTATTAATTATCACATGAAATAAAGTCACGGTTTTGTAACTCAGTCTCTAGCATGCTGCAAAACAGCAAAGAAAGAAATGAAGAAAGGGAACAAACAGATTTGTTAGTCTTATGCGTGAATGTTGTAGGAGAAATTTGATAATGATACTTCCTGGCTTACGCCTGACAAATCTAGGAGAAATGTTGTTTGTAGCTTGAGGGTAGGGTGGGGGGAACTAAGGCACCAATCTGCAGAATCTAAGCATTGTTTTATTTGAGGCCCATTAATTTAAATGGAAAAGTTCAGCTCACTTTAATATTGCTGAATTTCTATGGGTATTCTGGTCCTAAACAATTGGAAGCTACCAGATAGGTTTGCCACCTTTGCTTGGGCAAAATGCGGGACAGGGCTGGCAAAATAAAGGACAGGCGAAGGGGTGGGGATTGGGGGGGCACGCACTTTCATGAGACCAAATCCTCCCCCTCTTTGTGGAAGGGGGTTCCCTGCATTCAGCTTCCTGCCTTCCTCACCATTCTGGCCCTCGACTTACAGTACTTTTCCGTGCATAAGACGAGGTTTTTGTACTCTAAAATAATGTACAAAAACGTGCCTCGTCTTATACATGGATAGTGAATGGGGTGGACGGGTGATTGGCTACAGCCACGAGCAGGAGCTTGTCAGAGACAATTTGATGGGTGATTGTTGTCTGCTAGAAGGGCTTCTTTGGATTGGGTGCTGCTGCTCTACTTGGGTTGGTGATTGGTTTCTGCAGCAAGGACTGTTAGGATTTTGTGTAGCCTCTGCTGCGTGAGCTTGGCTATTGTGATTAGTATAAATCACATGAGTGTCTGAGAGAGTGTGTGGGAACAGAAGGCTGTCTTATCTCTTCCTCCTGAGTGTGTTATTGTAAGTTAGTTTCACTTCTGCTGTGTCACAGTTTGCTTCTTGTTCTGCCAGAGCTTGGAGAACACAGAATTGGAAATGGATTCTCTGTATATAGATTGTAAATAAACATAGTTTAGATCTACAGATGTTTCCTTCTTCTTGCTGCGTGATGCTAGAAGACTTGTGTGCTCTTCTCATAAGATAATAGGCACTCTGGACTGAAGGTACATGCCAGCCAGAGAGGGCCTCAGGGGAGATGCTCAGGGGTTTTGGAGTTCGCCGTCTCTGAGAGAGCGTCATTTCCATGCTGTGGATTGGCTGCCGCTGCCACGATTGGCGGCTGCTGTTCTGGGATGCACGCGATTGTCAGGGGACAGATTTTCTCCGGCGAGTTTGTGATTTTCAGCTGTGGAAGGGCCTGTTGGTGATTGGCTGTCGCTGTGGGAAGTAGGTGGTTGATTGGCGGCTGCCGGCGATAGTCAGCATCGGAGCTGCAGGTGAGCGATTTTCGGCACCCCCCAAAAAAGCTGTACAACTCTGTGCAATCCCCCAGCCAAAAAAGGCTCAACAACTGAGCCATCTCTCCCCCCCCCCATTTTCTTAAATTTGAGTCCCCCAAATAGGGGGAATCTTAAACATGGGTGCGTCTTATAGATGGAAAAAGTACGGTATGTAGATGGGCACCATTTTTGTGGAGGGTGTAAAAGCCTGGCATTTGCTTCTGCACCCTACAATACATAGAAGTCTGGGCTTTGTGTGAACCGCCTCTTAGTTCATCGTACATGAAATATACTCAGTGTTTGTAGTTTAATTTCCATTAGTCCCTGTAGGTATCTTTCTCCTCTACAATACAATCACCCAGCTCACAAAACACCGCTTCAGTAATACATTTCAAGCAAATGTGGACTGCCTGTGGAAAGGGGCTATAGTTAGAACTATGCTGTTGTGTGTACAGAAAGTTCATACTATGAAATAATTAGGCATTCTGAAACAGACGCAAATTAGCAGCAAAAGATTTCAGCTCTGAAACAGATTGCCCTCCTACAAGACACAAAAATGAGTGGAGGTGTGGAGAGTATACAAGCAATTAAATGATTATCCGTTGTGCTCAGAAACAAAGGAGGCACATGATCTCCAAACTCATCTTAAAACAACACCAAATTACCATAGAAACTGAAGCACATGGAAGCAACAAAACTAATAATCAGAAATCTTGTAGAATTTTCTACCTTACAAAAATAAAAATCTGTACCTACAAGATTGACACCATTCCTGGTGAAAGTTAACAATGAAGCAGAGGAGCATACAAACTCCACCCCTTCTATCAACACTGCCATCACATTTCCCATTTCTCATGCTATGAACACTGGGAGGAGCACAGAGGCAATAAACACCATCTGAGCAGCACAATTGGATGCCTTCATCTGCCCCAGCTGCAACAATACATGTCTCTCCCGTATCGGTCTCTACAGCCACAGATGCTGTAACTTTTCTTTCTTTCTTTCTTTCTTTTTATAAACAAATAATCTTTATTTAACTCACATTAATACATCACAAAATAATGCAACCAACATCACATCCATTTCCTCTTCATACATCCTGTCCCATTCGCCCACCATCCAACCTATCCTTTCCACTCTCTTTTACTCTTCCAATCTTATCCCCTCCCTTTTCCCCCCTCCCTCCCAATCTCTACTTTCATACTAATACAATACCATACTAATACATTATTTATCCTATCACACACCTAACCCAATCAAGCAATCCTTATACATTACATTCCTTTCAATCCTTTCATACTACATTCTTTCCTTTCATTCCATCCTCATATTCCTAACATTCCTAACATTCCTTCTCATTCCCACCTCTACGCTCTCCTACTTACATTTTCAAGCTTACCAAATAAAAATGACTTCAAACCGAGTGTGTTTCATTCCTTATTTTGTTAAGTGATTTTGCTATTACTATTAACTACTATGCTACCACTTATATACCATAATATATCTAATTACATCTTTTCTTGCTCTCGCATAGTTCATTCATTTTTTCCATCCCTCTGACATTTTCAATCTAAGCATTTCACCAACTCTGTTTTTAATCCTTCTTTCTTAAAGTATTCCTCTACCCATCTCCATTCTTCCCTTATCCTTTGTTTTGGTACATTTCTAATTGCTGCAGTCATTTTTGCCAAGTTCATATATTCTATTAGTTTTATATGCCACTCTTGAATTGATAGTATTTCCTTATCTTTCCATTTTTGTGCTATAAGTAATCTCGCTGCTGCACAGGCGTACAGGAGAGCATTTGCTTTTATCTCTGGGATGTTTTCTGGTGTTATACTTAATAGGAAAACCTCCGGTCTCTTCCGAAAGGTGATCCCTAACATTTTCTTTAACTTTTCGTATATCCTGTTCCAAAATTCTTGAATTTTTTTGCACTCCCACCAGCAATGATAGTAAGTGCCTTTCCCTTCTTGACACTTCCAACAATTGTTGGACTCTGTTTTATAAATTTTGGCGATTTTTTTCTGGTGTCAGGTGCCACATGTACACCAGCTTAGATGCTGTAACTTTTCAATAGTTTGACTTCATCCCCAAAGGAGCACTCCTCCATTGTCTCCTGAGATAGATGGGTGCCAACCATGTCTATGCTATTATTTGCAAGCTGAAATAAAAAAAAAAAAAGGATGCTTAGCACATTGTATGTATTCATTGCCTTCCTGATGCCAGGATGCCTGTGTCATCAATGGTGAATCACTACCTTTACTTTTCTGCATTTAATTTCCCTCTGATCTGATTATGAACCCCCCCCCCCACGTCCACCAAAAACCTCATGGACATACACACATCTCAGGAAAACTCTTCATGCATCTGATGGAGTGAATTGTACTCCACAAAATATTATGCCATAATAAATATGTTAGTCTTTAAGGTGCCACAAGGCTTTGCTGTTCCTGTTTCTTGTGAAACTTGCAAGTTATAAAAGAAATAGATTCCCAAAAGTTTGGAAGCTTAGGAATTCCTAAATCTTTCCTCTCAGATTTCATTTTAATGGTTCCCCCCACCCCTCTTTTAGTTCCTACAGCCTTACCAAATGCTTCCACCGACTTGTGTGTAAGTCTCCAGGGCTTCCAGCTTAAAAAAAGAATTGATAAAAAGAACAGCATTTTTTCACCCTCTTATCAGGAGCTTACCATTTATATTCTTATATATGACATGTTACATTTTGTCAGACTTTTAAAAGTGAAAATTCTGTGGGACATTAAAAGGTATTGCACTGGAAATGAAGAAATGGGTCTGTATAACATGAACTTGACAGATAATGGAAATTAGTGTGATCCTCATTTTAAGGTTCTATTTCCTATCTTCTCTATCTTCTAATTTACTTTAGCCTTTGCCTAACTCATTCTTCATGCCAGTTAACATGGAAATCTGACTCAACAATATATCCCTGAATAGAAAGGCATGCTTTTGAAATATGAAATATGTGAAACTTTGATTAGAGTTGTCTCAAAACCCCCCAAAATAAACACTCTAGTTTAATCAGCATTTGTAAGCAGTTATGCAATACTGTTTTCCTGTAAATGTTTAAATATTTAAGAATATTCTGAGAATTCAGTGTTCCTAGTGCTTTTGTTAACCAACTCATTAGTTTCATAAATAAATATTATCAATATATCTGTGTTTATTTGTGTAAGTCCAGGTCCCATGGCTCTCTCCGTATAACAGTTTCATTCACACAGAAATGATAAATGTTTGTGCATTAATAAAGGTTTAAAATGGAAAATGGCTAAATGTGTATTGCTAACACAATGTTGTTTTCTAAAGGACTCTGAGCTCCTTGCAAAGTTAATGATTAACTAACTGATAGTTGTTCTCTGGTAGCTAACATGTGAGGGTTGCAAACCTGGGATCATGTGAGAGATTTGTTGTTGTTTAGTTGTTCAGTCATGTCCAACTCTTCCTGACCAGTGCATGCCAGACACTCCTGTCTTCCACTGCCTCCCGCAGTTTGGTCAGACTCATGTTGGTAGCTTCGAGAACACTGTCCAACCATCTCATCCTCTGTTGTCCCCTTCTCCTTGTGCCCTCCATCTTTCCCAACATCAGGGTCTTTTCCAGCAAGTCTTCTCTTCTTATGAGGTGGCCAAAGTACTGGAGCCTCAGCTTCAGGATCTGTCCTTCCAGTGAGCACTCGGGGCTGATTTCCTTAAGAATTGATAGGTTTGATCTTCTTGCAGTCCAAGGGACTCTCAAGAGTCTCCTTCAGCACCATAATTCAAAAGCATCACTTCGGCGATCAGCCTTCTTGATGGTCCAGCTCTCACTTCCGTACATTACTACTGGGAAAACCATAGTTTTAACTATACGAACCTTTGTTGGCAAGGTGATGTCTCTGCTTTTTAAGATGCTGTCTAGGTTTGTCATTGCTTTTCTCCCAAGAAGCAGGCGTCTTCTAATTTCGTGACTGCTGTCACCATCTGCAGTGATCATGGAACCCAAGAAAGTAAAATCTCTCACTGCCTCCATTTCTTCCCCTTCTATTTGCCAGGAGGTGATGGGACCAGTGGCCATGATCTTAGGTTTTTGTTGTTGTTGTTGAGCTTCAGACCATATTTTGTGCTCTCCTCTTTCATCCATTTTGAAAGAGAGTTGCCTCTGAGTCTTTGTCTCTCAAACTTAGTGGAGTGAATATGCAAACAGAGTTGTCTCTCTGAATGCTACAGGGAGAACAATGCTGTGAAGCAGTCTGGAGAGAGAGAGAGAGAGAGAGAGAGAGAGAGAGAGAGGGAGGGAGGGAGGGAGGGAGGGAGAGGGAGATTTGCTTATAGGTCTGTTTGGATTATTTCATATTTTAAAAGTTGTTGAGCCTGTGCTGGACAGCACAAGACCCCATAGATATTTTTGATGTTTTAAGGAAAGTTCTGCCAGTAAAGATTTGAATAATATGTCCATGGGCCTGGACAATGTTTCATTTCCAAAGGAGTCTGTTCCGGTCACTTCAAAATACTCAATATCTGCAACAGGCTTTCAGGACACTCCTTATCACATGGCCCTTCTAGTACACACACGCCATGCTCCTCAATGACCCTGTTCCACACTTGTGTGTTGTTGCCTGGCTGAACTGTGTTTTTGAACTGTGGTAACACCTCTTCCTTGTGTGGATGGTATATAGGAAAAGGTGTCAAAACCACTGACTTTTGCATGACTGGGATGTAGTCTACGGTCACAAAGGTAAGAATCGTGTCCACTGCCCTGCCACCTTTTGCTGCTTGCCCCACCTTTCCCTGGCATGTGTGACCCTCCAAAGATACCCTATGAGAGAATGCGGCCCTCAGTTGACAATGGTTCCCTACCCCTGCTATATATTATAGTTTCACAACGCTCTGCTTGACACTTATCAGGCTTATATGTCTCCATTTTTATCACAAAGTGTCCAACTCTTGCAACCTGTGAAGGGGAAGCCCCAGAGACAGACTCTTTCCAGTTTGGCATTGCAAGGATCTGTGAGGCCTTCGCATGGGGAACTCTATAAAATGGTTGCAAAGATGATCCCCTCATAACAGAATTGTATTGTTTTGCTGGATGTCGTTGTAGCTCTTCATTCCAGAAGAATATGCAATGTTCTGAATAAGATAGGATTGCTAGTTTAGAGTCGAGCACTAGGCCCATTCCTTTGAAATAAAGTAAAATTATACCTCCTCCTTACGTAATCTGGACAGTTCATCCTTTCCTTTAGTCGCAATGCTTTCTTGGGAAATAAATAAATGTTGTCTTACTGCCTGGTTCAACCTGCTGAATTACAGTTCCGCTAGTGGAGATGGCTTATTAAAGATTAAAAGCAGAGGTGCTTCTCTTCGTCTTCAAACCTCATTTCGGTGGTTAAACCGTGCCAACGGATGAAGGTCTGAAGTAAAGATAACATGCCAGTTTGCATCTGTTTCACATTCCGTTCGTGTTCTTGAACAAAGATGGGCTTCAATTATTCATGTGACCCTAATGTGGGGCAGCATCCTTTTCTGTATCTATGAAATAAAGTGGTTCCTCCTTTGCCAAATTCATTTAAAATGAGCTGTTTGCTTCGTGGCTCTTATTTTCCTTGCCGTTTCTAAGCAGGTTTTGTAACACTTGGGCTTGAAGGGACTCCCAGACCTCCAGAAACTAAATGGTAAAAGCAAATGTGGTTGTGGTGGGTTTTCTTCTAAACGGATGATGGGAGACGCCGTGCTTGCCAAACATTTCTCTGCCACAGAACTGTTCTCACGTGCAAATATATCTAAATAAATATACATTGCAGCATTGATCACCCTCTCACAACTTTCTTTAAAATAATAAGGCAGAAGGTACAGTGAAGGGGGGCTTGAAACCATTTTAGACAAATAATAATAAGAGTCAGACATGACTAAAAGACTGAACAAACAAACAAACAAACAAACAACAACAACAACAACAACAACATCAACATTCCCCAAACATTCTCCCAAACCCAGCCAGATGGACGGGGTATAAATCATCCTCATCCTCATCATCATTTCTCGCATGCCATTCTATGCATGTCAGATGGCTACATTCCATAAGCAGAGAACAAGTGCCCTGAAAAGAATTGTGCCTATTTGAACCCACAGCTTAATAGTACCCAAGGAACTGAAACAATACCAATTACTGCAACTGAAAAGAATTCACCACAGGGCCACTAGCCCATATTGTTTAATATTCAGGAAACCCTTATTCTTTCATTTAGAAATAGTTAAAGCAAAACCCACACATCCAAGAATCCTGGAAACTGGTTCGTTAAGAGTGCTGGGAACTGTATCTATACAGTTTCCATTCTCCTCTTTTTTTGGGGGTGGGGGGTGCTTTAAATGTGTATAGGCAGTCCATTTCTGCTAACTATGTGCTTAATTGTCACATCAATTACTACACAATGGATTCTGCCCAAAATTTAAATATCTCCTTTCTGCAAGAGATTATAAAATACTTGACTATTTCTTCCACTCTTCTGAATCACCCTAGTTAAGCAATTCTTATTTCTTCATGTGGATCATACAAATTACAAATCCCATTGAGGCAGTCCAAGGCTGAATGAGGAGTACAGAGGGCAGGTGTTTCAATGATATCTGCCAAGATTTTAAGTAGTTCTGACTACGGTCTCCTCTAGTCCGTGATTTCCATGTTCCCAACACCTCCTCTCTGACTAAGCATCAACTCTGTAAAACAGAACCCACAGTCTGTATATATTATAGATGTACACCCTGCCAGCTGGTTTCCGTTTTGTCCTCATACTTTCCTCTTCTCTGGTTCTCACAAGCAAAGGATAATAGCTCATGGTGATGGTGCTTGAAGGTCAGGACTAGCCTCCACCCTCCATCGAAGTGTAAGAGAGAAAAACTCCAGAGCTGGATGCCCCAGGCCATGGAAACCTGAGTCAGTCTCCTGCCCATCATAATGCAATCAGGATGCCAATTTGGGGCTTGTTGATTGACAGTATCAAGAGCTTGAAGCACTTTTGTGACTTAGAGGTCCAGCATCTGTTGCCTTCTTTTCAGAGGGTATCCCCGCTATCCCCACCACTTTTTGTCCCCCAGAAATTCTAGTAGAACCCATTGGTTTTGTTTTCTAAGCAGTGCAATTGTTTTTGAACCCATGGACTAAGGCTGTTGGACCCCTGAGCTGGCTCCTAGTACGTTTCCGAGCACAATTCAAAGTGTTGGTGCTGACCTTTAAAGCCCTAAACGGCCTTGGTCATGTATACCTGAAAGAGCGTCTCCAGCCCGGACACTGAGGTCCAACGCCGAGGGCCTTCTGGCAGTTCCCTCACTGCGAGAAGTGAGGTTACAGGGAACCAGGCAGAGGTTCTTTTCGGTAGTGGCGCCTTCCCTGTGGAACACCCTCCCAGCAGATGTCAAGGCAATAAGCAACTATTTTACTTTTAAAAGACAACTGAAGGCAGCCCTGTTTAGGGAAGTTTTTAATGTTTGATGCTGTATTGTTTTTAATATTCAGTTGAAAGCCGCCCAGAGTGGCTGGGGAAACCCAGCCAGATGGGCGGGGTATAAATAATAAATTATTATTATTAATATTAATATTATTCAGAGCACTTATAGGAACAGCCATGTTTCCTGGCTATTCTTGAAACTCCCCATGTGGTGCCCATCTATCATCTCTCACTCCTGTCTTGTGGAAGCCCTACCACAGCTTAGGGATACTTGACCTGCCTATTCTAGGCTTTTGGTGCCTTTGGGAGAGTCTCTGTTTCCCATGGTTCTCTCCCTCTCCCTGCCTCTCCCTCAGCTCTTAGCCAGACACCTATATTTATATCTCAGTATAATGTTCTTCAGAGTTCCTGAGTTTATACATGGCTAAACTGACTTATGTGGGGGAGGGAGACAGTGGTCCTGAAGGTAGGAGTCTATCAAATGCTGAAGATGATCATCCAAAAGTCAAGGACCAAATGGAGCAAACAGCGCACAGACCTAGTGGTGGGAGGAAAAAATCCTTAAGTAGGAGACTAGGGGGAATGATCAATGGTTTTCAATGTCTGTATACAAATGCACAGAGCATGGGAAATAAACAAGATGAACTTGAGCTCTTGGTACAGCAAACTAAATACGACATAATAGGCATCACTGAAACCTGGTGGGATGAGTCTCATGATTGGAATGTAGTAATAGAGGGATACAATCTATTTAAGAGAAATAGACCAAACAGGAAAGGAGGAGGAGTGGCGTTATATGTCAGGGATGTGTATACCTGTGAAGAGATCCATGATTTAAAACTTCAAAGCCAAATTGAGAGTATCTGGGTCAAAATTAAGGGAGAGAAAAATAACAGTGATCTCATGGTGGGAGTTTACTATAGATCCCCAAGCCAAACTGAGGACATAGATGATGCCTTCCTGGAACAGATGACCAAGCATTCAAAAGGAAATGAGATAGTAGTAATGGGGGATTTCAACTATCCTGATATTTGTTGGATGTCAAACTCAGCCAAGAGCATAAGGTCGAACAGATTCCTCACTGGCCTTGCAGACAATTTCATTGTCCAGAAAGTGGGAGAAGCAACAAGAGGATCAGCCATTTTAGATCTGGTCCTAACCAATAGTGATGACCTGGTTAGTGGGGTAGAAGTGGTAGGATCATTAGGTGGGAGTGATCATGCTCTTCTGGAGTTTATTATACATCAGAAAGGAGCAACCAAGCATACTAAGACTCAAATTCTAGACTTTAAGAAAGCCGACTTCAGAAAACTTAGGGAAATGTTGGGTGTGATCCCATGGTCAGTAATACTAAAAGGGAAGGGAGTTCATGATGGATGGGAGTTTGTTAAAAGGGAGATATTAAAAGCACAACTTCAAGCAGTACCAATGAGACGAAAACATGGAAGGTGCCTAAAGAAGCCAGGGTGGCTATCTAATGAACTTTTAACTGAGTTAAGATTTAAAAGGGATATGTACAAGAAATGGAAAAAGGGGGAAACCACCAGAGAGGAATTCAAACAAATAGCCAGCACATGTAGAGACAAAGTCAGAAAAGCTAAAGCACAGAATGAACTCAGGCTTGCTAGAGAGGTTAAAAGCAATAAAAAGAGTTTTTATGGGTATGTCCGTAGCAAAAGGAAGAACAAGGAAACAGTGGGGTCACTTAGAGGAGAAGAAGGTGAAATGCGAACAGGGGACGCAGAAAGGGCAGAACTCCTCAATACCTTCTTTGCCTCAGTCTTCTCCAAAAAAGAAAACAATGCCCGACCTGAAGAATATGGAGCAGATGATTCAGCAGGGGAAACACAGCCCAGAATAAGTAAGGAGGTAGTACAAGCACACTTGGCTAGTTTAGATGTATTCAAGTCTCCAGGGCCAGATGAACTACATCCCAGAGTATTAAAAGAACTGGCAGAGGTGATTTCAGAACCACTGGCAGTAATCTTTGAGAATTCTTGGAAAACAGGTGAAGTCCCAGCAGACTGGAGGAGGGCAAATGTTGTCCCTATTTTCAAAAAGGGGAAAAGAGAGGACCCAAACAATTACCGCCCAGTCAGCCTGACATCAATACCAGGAAAGATTCTAGAGCAGATCATTAAGCAAACGGTCTGTGAGCACCTAGAAAGGAACGCTGTGATCACTAAAAGTCAGCATGGGTTTCTGAAAAATAAGTCATGTCAGACTAATCTGATCTCATTTTTTGACAGAATTACAAGCCTGGTAGACGAAGGGAACACTGTGGATGTAGCCTATCTTGATTTCAGCAAGGCCTTTGACAAGGTGCCCCATGATATTCTTGTAAAGAAGCTGGTAAAATGCGGGCTAGACAATGCTACCATTCATTGGATTTGTAACTGGCTGACTGACCGAACCCAAAGGGTGCTCATCAATGGCTCCTCTTCATCCTGGAGAGAAGTGACTAGTGGGGTGCCACAGGGTTCTGTCTTGGGCCCAGTCTTATTCAACATCTTTATCAATGACTTGGATGATGGGCTTGAGGGCATCCTGATCAAGTTTGCAGATGACACCAAATTGGGAGGGGTGGCTAATACCCCAGAGGACAGGATCACACTTCAAAATGACCTTAACAGATTAGAGAACTGGGCCAAGGCAAACAGGATGAATTTTAACAGGGAGAAATGTAAAGTACTACACTTGGGCAAAAAAAATGAAAGGCACAAATACAGGATGGGTGATACCTGGCTTGAGAGCAGTACAAGTGAAAAGGATCTAGGAGTCTTGGTAGACC
Organism: Darevskia mixta; assembly: GCA_034641385.1. Taxonomy (NCBI): domain Eukaryota; kingdom Metazoa; phylum Chordata; class Lepidosauria; order Squamata; family Lacertidae; genus Darevskia; species Darevskia mixta. Next base: position 14,239,461 of record JAWWNH010000105.1, read on the forward strand.
ACAAACTTGACATGAGTCAACAGTGTGATGCAGCAGCTAAAAAAGCCAATGCAATTCTGGGCTGCATCAATAGGAGTATAACATCTAGATCAAGGGAAGTAATAGTACCACTGTATTCCGCTCTGGTCAGACCTCACCTGGAATACTGTGTCCAGTTCTGGGCACCACAGTTCAAAAAGGATATTGACAAGCTGGAACGTGTCCAGAGGAGGGCAACCAAAATGGTCAAAGGCCTGGAAACGATGCCTTATGAGGAACGGCTTAGGGAGCTGGGTATGTTTAGCCTGGAGAAGAGAAGGTTAAGGGGTGATATGATAGCCATGTTCAAATATATAAAAGGATGTCATATAGAGGAGGGAGAAAGGTTGTTTTCTGCTGCTCCAGAGAAGCGGACACGGAGCAATGGATTCAAACTACAAGAAAGAAGATTCCACCTAAACATTAGGAAGAATTTCTTGACAGTAAGAGCTGTTCGACAGTGGAATTTGCTGCCAAGGAGTGTGGTGGAGTCCCCTTCTTTGGAGGTCTTTAAGCAGAGGCTTGACAGCCACCTGTCAGGAATGCTTTGATGGTGTTTCCTGCTTGGCAGGGGGTTGGACTGGATGGCCCTTGTGGTCTCTTCCAACTCTATGATTCTATGATTCTATGATTCTATGGTGAATGCACTGTCATGGTCTGAGAATAGCTGGTCATTTATTCTTGTTGGATTTGATCTACCAATAACAATTCATTCTCTCCTTTCTGTTCATTCTAGCAAGCTAAGAATACCCACCACTCACAGCCTTCTCCCCCTCCTCCTCCTCTGCTCTTCATTTTCTCCTGAAGGCTTAGCACAGCTGTCCTTGGTTTGTGACCACTTCTCTTCCTCCTTCCTTTCTGAGACAGCCTTCAGTAACTTGACTATGGTTTTGTACCTTACTGCCTTTTAATAAAAATCATTTTCGGGGTTAACTCTCAGCTCTGTTTTTCCTTCCTGGAAATCTTACGGGACATGGTCAACTATCTAAACCAGGGGTATCCTTTGGCCTTCCAGTTATTGCAGTGCAACTCCCAGTTATTGAGTGCAACTCCCAGCATCCTAACATCCCTGACCATTAGCTTTGCTAGCTGGGGCTGATGCAAGTTGGAATTCAACAACATCTGGAGAGCTGCATGTTATACATGCCTGACATGAGTTCCCAATCACGGGGAGGTTTCTCATTGTGCACAACTAAGTTTCTTCTGTGCAATTTCTGCGCAGAAATAGTCACCATGTAAAATATTCCCAACAATGACTAACAGTGCATGTCTACTCAGAAGTGAATGCATTTGACTTCAACGGCACTTACTCTCAGGTAAGTGAGTACAAGATTGCAGACATAATTTATTATCAGTGTTGTCATTTTGCACAGTTCCTTATATTGTAGAAGAGCTGCTCCCAAAACTGTTATTAAAGCACATTGGTTATACAAGGCTGAGATGCCAGTAAACACTCATAAAGCCTATCTGCGCTCCACATCTGTTGCAGAATATTTGTGTGGCTTTGCTACAGCTAAGAAGAAGTGGAATGTTGACAGAGGTCTCCCAAGGATGATCCTCTCTGTCTCTTTTGTTGGAAGGATGATTTTCTGATTCTTTTGTTGGCTTTTCAAGCTGGCTCACCCTGGCAAGCTTTTCCTTCAGCATATATTAGATCAACAAGCCTACACAGTATTTCAGGCTTACCTTATTCTGTTCCATATGAAAAATATGTTGTGTTTAGTCTGTCAATGTGAAATTGGGAGTCTCTCAAATCTGACACTATGGCACTAGAGTGATCATAATGTCTTTTCTTTGTGTGCTGAACAGGAATTTCACGCACCATTTCATCATCCAAGTTTACAACCAGACACAGTACAGTACGTAAAAAAGAAAAGAAAATACCCTATAAGAATATCAGGCAGAAAATGTTTTAGTGCCTGATGGATGACATAAAATCCATCAGATACTATACCTTTCATATTTCCATGAAACCCATTTACATAGCTTGGAACTCTAGAAAATACTGGCAGCTTCTCTGCTGAGAGGTAATTTCACAAAATACACAATGTATTAACGTATTATGTTTCCTCTTCTATATGATTAATCTTGTGTGATACAATATGCATGCATTCATATTATATTGTCATCATAATTTCCTTACTGTCTATCTAGTTTGGTGCAGTGCCGGATTAAACCCTGTGGGAGACCCCTAGGCAGTTGAAATCTCGGGGGCCCTCTCACAAATTATCTCCTAATACATTTTTGATTTTACCAACCAATAATTTTAATAAACCAATTTAAAGATCACATCAATAAATCATGACAGTGATTTATCGGTAGTTCCAGAAGTGTGCCAGCAGTTTTGCCAAATTCTGTGGCCCCTCAGATGGTCTCTCTCAAGTATAAGAATGTTGTCAGGCTTCAGGGAATCGGCTTCCTCCCCTGTACCAGAGAAGAAGAAGAAGAAGAAGAAGAAGGAAGAAGAAGAAGGAAGAAGAAGAAGGGGAGTCTGGACTTGATACCCTCCCTTTCACTCCCCTTAAGGAGTCTCAAAGCGGCCAACAATCTCTTTTCCCTTCCTCCTCCACAACAAACACTCTGTGAGGTGAGTGAGGTTGAGAGACTTCAGAGAAGTGTGACTAGCCCAAGATCACCCAGCAGCTACATGTGGAGGAGCGAGGAAGCAAACCCGGTTCACCAGATTACAAATCCACCGCTCTTAACCACTACACCATGCTGGCTCCCAAGAGATCAAATGAAAGGAATGTCTTACCAGTTAGATTCTTTAATAAACACAGGGAAGGACAAAAGAAAGCATCTAACCAGAATGGCCGTGCTCCCAATTAAGGCTCACTACCCACCCCCTATTTATCTACGTCACTCCTACATCTTGTAATCCGAGCTTGTAGCCTCTGCTCTTTCTGTTCTAACACTTTCTGAGCTCTCTGAGACTTTGGGGAAGGGGGGGGGTGGATGCTGTCCAGAGACTGTGTATCTGTTAACTCTTCTAGTGTTTCTTCTGCTAGCTGTTCCCCATCCAGTATTGCCCAGCTTCTGCCTTCTGAACTATGCCCCTCTGCAAACCGCTGCTCCAAATCTACGCTGTCCTCCTGCTCCTGGGAAGATTCAGGATCAGGATCAGAGGGAGGAGGTGGCTCCCACCATTCTTCCTCAGTGCAGCCCTCCTCAGCGCAGTCCCTGACAAATGTGTCCTTCAGTGGCGTAGCATAGAGAGTGCCAGAGGGGTGTTGCCCTGGACGCACATTGGGGTATGTGTGAACCAGGCACCCCCCACCGAGATCCAGCATGCAAGTGCCCGCCTATCAGTGACAGGGACTTGGGGGTGCAGAGGGTGCTCTTCACCCTCTGCACGAACGCCCGTTTGGAGGCAGCAATAGCTGGGGGGCATGGAGGGTGAAAAAGCGCTCTCTGTGCGCAGCGCCCACGCGGCTATGAAGGCTGGGTGAGTGCGCTCTGCCACCATCTGGCACAGGTACGCTCACATTCACCCCAGGCACTAGCAGACAGCACTAAACCCCTATGAATATCTTTCCCTATGAGTAAAGGTAGGATAAATTGGTGGCAACAAATGATACTTATTTTTATGCTAGGCTTAGTTTTCTTTTGCCCTCTCCCTAGCACACTGTTAAAAAATGTGTGAAGACCAGTTGCTGACTTGGTGACACCTGACTCTGATAACAACTATTATCATTCTATTATAATTGTGGGATGCAGCATTTCACACAAACACTTTTCAAAATTTCTCTCTTGGATCTGCAGAATTAGTGAAAACATCTTTCTTAGCAGACTGACTGGCTGACACTGATATCAAGTTACATCTATGTTTCCTGATTCAGAAAGAGGATCTCCCGTATTGTGAAGTCTTCCTGGATAAAAATGATCTGATAGACAGGTTGTTTGCTGGTGTCTGAGGAAGCACATGACCACTAAACTGCAGTGTCTCTATGAATTCTAAAACCCTGCAGAGGTTCTTGTAGATTAATGTTTGCTTTCAAGGTTTGTGCTGGATTCATAAAAGGTGCCCAGTCTATGCTAAATCTTTGCTTTTGTATACACAACAAATACAAAACAGACAACACGGTACAGTAGAGTATATATCAAAATGACGTAAACCGTGAAGAATATTCAATCATATATATATGCATATGCAACCGGAGGAAATCTATTCCATACAACATACAAATGTCTCAAAAAGTGCAAAGAGATTCAAAAGTGCATGTCTGATGTGCAACAAGTCCAATGTCATAAAGTGCTAAAGTCTAATTCGTATATCGGTGGAATTAACCTATTTATAGCTTGTGAGTAAATTCTATTTGAATATTTTGTGGCAGATGTTTTCAGGATACTTGTAAAACTACGGTAGTTCCATTTTTGGGTGGTTGTATCTTTAAAACCGATTGGTGTTTGTTAATGTATTGCCTTGTCATGATTAAGGACTTAGGAGAAATTGTATTTAATCTAGTAACCTTCTATTTAGTTTAGCTTTACCAACCAGGAACCGTTGAGGTTGTGAGCGTTTCAGTCTGGTTAAGTGTTTATGTATGAACAATTTGGTGAGTAACTTTTTAGATGTTAATATGTTTATTTATCCTAAGAATGTAAACGCTCACTGTGTACACTGTAAATTATAATAATTATTATTATTTAAGACAATGTCCATCCCTGAAGAAACGATAATAGTGAAATGGGGATAATACAAGCTAGCCGCCCGTCTGGAGAAGCAGACATGGACTCCTGAGAGACTTTAGCACTTTATGACATTGGACTTGTTGCACATCGGACATTGCACTTTTGAATTTCTTTGCACTTTTTGAGACATTTGTATGTTGTATGGAGTAGATTTCCTCTGGTTGCATATGCATATTATATGATTGAATATTCTTCACGGTTTACGTCATTTTGATATATAAATCTTTGCTTTTAGCATGCACTCTCTATTTCCAAACATATGGTATATCCTGAAATAGGACATAAACTAGATACATTCAAAACAGGGCTTTTTTTCAGCCAGAACTCATTGGAACTCAGTTCCGGCACCTCTGAGGTGGGCGACAAGGGAGTTCTACCACCTCTTTTCTAGAAGAATAGCACTGGTTCTAAGCCTAGAACATGTAATCCTCTCAAAAATGCATATATTAAAGTGGGAATGGTCATTCATTGCCCAAACACTGGGTGATAATTCACAGAAGAAAATGTGAGTGATTCTTAAAGATACATAATACACAGAGCTGCATTAAATAGAAGTCAAGCTTATTATATCTGTAAATAAATAGAAGCTGTGACTAAATTATATGCCTCTGGAAATGATGGGTGTGAAAAATCATTCTCACCCTGGATGAATGCCGGTTTTCAGTGAACTGAGCTATAGGTGGATATGCCTTTAATTCATCTGTTGGGGATGTAAAAGGCAAACTAATAGGCAATGCTGTGTGTGTAGAGAGAGAGAGAGAAAGTGTGTGTGAGAAAGGGAGTGTGCTTGTACTTAATGCTTTTAAAACAAAACAAAACCACAAGTTAAAATAGAAGCATCTGTGAAATGTGACTCTGATGTGACATAGCTCTAGGTATTCCTGGAGGAAACTGTTTACCTAGACCCATTCTAATCTGGGTTCAGACCCAAGTTCAGGACTGGACCTTCCTTGGTCACCCTGATGGATGACCTTTATCAGGAGAGGGACATGGGGATTGCAACACTGTTGCTCTTACTGGTTCTCTTTGTTGGTAAAAAGTTAGGCGCAGCAACCACACCGCAGAAAACGTGCTGAGGAGACTGCACATAAATAAGAGGATGCAAAAGTAATTCCTTTGCATAGTTAAATTATAGAAAAGTAAAATAACAGAAATTATACTAATACCACACATGACCCAAACTGTGACCCAACCACCAGGGTACCAGGGGACAGCAGAGATGCACAACACTCCTTATATACTACATATCATTACTCAATTAACATAAACTTGACAACACCTGTTGTACTGTCCCACAGCTGCAAAAATAGGTCATGAGATTTACTTTTGCTTCTTAAAGAGGTATACATTCTGTGGAGCGATAATGAACCCTTGATATATGAACAACTCAACACTGTTATCAGCTTTTGATATCTTGAACCATGGTATCCTCCTGGACCATCTATGGGAGATGACTACTGGGGACCCTGTTCTGCAGTAGTTCCGAGTCTCAGCTTCCAGAAGGAAGCATTGGATGAGTGCTTCTCAGCCACTTGGCTTTTGAACTATGGAGTGCTGCAGGGCACTATACTGTGTCTGATGCTCTTTAAGATCTACATGAAGCCGTTGAGAGCTGACATTAGGAGTTTTGGAGCAAGGTGTCATCAGTAGGCTGATGATGCCCAATTCTATTTCTCTGTAACATCTGAATTGGGAATGGCTAAGCAGGACGCGGGTGGCGCTGTGGGTTAAACCACAGTGCCTAGGGCTTGCCGATCAGAAGGTCAGCGGTTCAAATCCCCATGACGGGTTGAGCTCCCATTGCTTGGTCCCAGCTCCTGCCAACCTAGCAGTTTGAAAGCATGTCAGAGTGTAAGTAGATAAATAGGTACTGCTCCGGCGGGAAGGTAAACGGCGTTTCCGTGCGCTGCTCTGGTTCACCAGAAGCGGCTTAGTCATGCTGGCCACATGATCCGGAAGCTGTATCATGCTGGAACGCCCTCCCTTCAGATGTCAAAGAGAACAACAACTACCAGACCTTTAGAAGACATCTGAAGGCAGCCCTGTTTAGGGAGGCTTTTAATGTTTAATAGATTATTGTATTTTAATGTTCTGTTGAAAGCCACCCAGAGTGGCTGGGGAAACCCAGCCAGATGGGCGGGGTATAAATAATAAATTATTATTATTATTATTATTATTATCCGGAAGCTGTACGCCGGCTCCCTCAGCCAGTAAAGTGAGATGAGCGCCGCAACCCCAGAGTCATCCGCGACTGGACCTAATGATCAGGGGTCCCTTTACCTTTACCTTTAAGCAGGCCCTGCACTTCTGTCTGGATGCAGTGTTGGGCTGGATGAGGGTTAATAAACTGAGTCTGAACCCTGGGAAGATGGAGGGTCTGTGGGTGAATGATTCTCAGGTCCAGGAAGTTGGTAAGTTACCTGCCCTTGATGGGGTCACAATCTCTCTGAAGGAGGAAATTTGGGAGTTTTCCTAGATAAAGCTCTGTCACTGGAGGTACTGATGTCTTTGGTGGCTGGGAATGTCTTTTTCCAACTTCACTTGGTAGGACAGCTACAGCAATTCCTGAATTGGGATAGCTTGGCTATAGTTGTCCATGGAATGGTAACCTCGTGGCTGGATTACTCCAATATGCTCTGTGTGGGGCTACCCTTGGGGTTGGTTCGGAGGCTGACGCTCAGGCAGAATGTGTTGCCTAGGATTCTTTGGGGGCAAGCAACTGCCGTCATATAACACTTTGCTTGAAGGACTTGTGCTGGTTGCCAATCTGTTATCAGGCCACATTCAAAGGGTTGGAACTAACATACAAGGTCTGTACAGCTCAGAACCTGGTAACTTGGGAAATTGGCTTTTCCCTTCGTTAAATTTCTGAGGTCTGTGAGATAGTCTCCCCTGTAAATTGCAAAAATCTCAGAAGCCTATTGAGTAACTAAGAGCAGAGCTTTCAGTGTAGCTGCCCCTGCTCTGCAGAATGATATTCCTGTCAAAATATGACATGGAGCAACTATCTGCACCCTCTGGTAACAATTGGAGACATTTTTGTGCTGACAGTTTTGCTCAGTTGTATCCAGGCAAATAATACTCAAAATATACCCATGGAAATCAACTGACAAGTTTGGCCACAATTCTAAACCTACTTACCTAGGAGTAAGCCCATTGGCCTCAACAGAACTTCTGAGTAGGCATGTATGGGATTGCAAATTAGTAATGGCTAACTTAAGTACGTTGATTTCAATGGGTCTATTCAGAGTATCACTTGGTCAGAAACAAACCAATCTCTTTTAAAACAACAACAACACTACTCATAAAGTATGGGATTATTGCAGACATATCGTTTGCTGTCATTGAGTCAGCTCCAACATCAGAGTTCACGTTGATCCTGTCTTCTTGGTTCAATGATTTGTTATATTCCTCTGCTGCGTTGTATTTTTACTTGACCTTTTTCAAATTAATGGCATTCTGAAAGATACCCTGGTGAGGACTCAGGTTACTGAAAATGAGCTTTTGGCAACAATCAGTTTATTAGAAAAAAATGTTTTGGAAAATAGAGATTTAGCTGATTAAAATTTCAGAATTACAGATCACAATTGTACTATAGCAGATTATCACTTAATTAAATCATGAAAGGCTTCCCAAGTAATGGGCAGAAATTAGAGTTTGTGTTGCCTAGAGTAAGTTACCCATCTCTCAAATGTGGAATTATCTTTAAATGTAGCCGTTCTAGGTGATTACAGTAATCACTCTGTCAATAGCTCACATCATTAAGAAGCTGAAAACCATTTAATGTTTTTTTTTCTAGCTATGTAGCGCTCACTGTTCACTACCTTTATTATATACAAATTCTACATTGTGTCCATTTATAAAACTGAGTGCAAATTGTTTTAAGTCAGAAAAATTCAGAAACAATTTAATTCAACTAAATGAGTCAAATGAAATTATGCAATTCTGTGCTGTATTGAACAATTTGCATGCTGCTGCTTACAACTTGCTTTTTCCTCATCAACTTTATTATTTGAGATATAGAGGTCATTAAAAAACTTGGCAGCACTTGAAACCCTTTGATTACTCTAATGAAGCAAACAGCCCATATAGAAATCATAGCTGACTATCCTTTCTTCGGCAGTTTATGGTGGCGTGGTAAAAACTGGTAGACTTGCACAATAATTGGCTGTGAATCAACAGTCCACCATTTGTGGAGCCTTGCTTTTGAAGTATGTGATCTGATCAATAATGACTCATGTATGCTCCTGTCCTAAGGGATGCGGGTGGCGCTGTGGGTTAAACCACAGAGCCTAGGGCTTGCAGATCAGAAGGTCGGCGGTTCGAATCCCCGCGACGGGGTGAGCTCTTGTTGTTCGGTCCCAGCTCCTGCCAACCTAGCAGTTCGAAAGCACGTCAAAGTGCAAGTAGATAAATAGGTACTGCTGCAGTGGGAAGGTAAACAGCGTTTCCGTGAGCTGCTCTGGTTCGCCAGAAGCGGCTTAGTCATGCTGGCCACATGACCCAGAAGCTGTACGCCGGCTCCCTCGGCCAATAAAGCGAGATGAGTGCTGCAACCCCAGAGTCGGTCACGACTGGACCTAATCGTCAGGGGTCCCTTTACCGTTACCTTTTATGCGCCTGTCCTATAATAAAGAACCTGTTGGTTTTTTGTGTTTTTTTAAGTATGTTGGACAATGCTGCATGAGCTTTGCCAGACTTAATACTTCAATTGCCTTTACTAAACTTGCTTTTTAAAGCATTTCTGGGTTTAATAGTGATGGCATGCAAAGTATAGTACACTTAGTGGTTTGCAGCATTTTAGATGGGATTAAATGAAGCACATAACAAGCTGTCAATGTGGTTACAAGGAACTGGACATTATGCTGTCAATTTTAGATCCGTTGACCAGCCCTAAATTTGAGAATTGTCTTATGTAATGGAGTTGTCCTAGCTGTCAGAATGCCAGAATGCCAACAATTTCCGAGACATTTTCCCAAAGGATTTGTAAATGATGAGTAAAATCAAACACTTACAGCTAAAATATGAGATCGCACAGATATAGTCCATCATAGATTACATGGCTGGAAGTGAACAGTTGCCTGCGGAATTTCACAAAGAGAAAACAAGTATATAGAATTAGGTTTTTAAAAATATATATGCTTCCAAGTGATTGTGGGCTCTTATAACTAGTTGGAATCAAGAGGCTGTCCAATCTATTAGTTTTGTAATTTTCTTCTTCATATTTCTGCTTTGCCTTGTATGGTAAAATCGCTCACCTTCCGGGGTGGGTGGAGTTGCAACCATGCATCTGGGCCCTCATAGCATCCTGGCTTGGGAGCCGTGGTCACCCCTGCCCGGCCAATCCATGTGTGGCCATGGTTAATTTAAACTGTGGTGCAGCCGGGGAGCTTCCCTCTCTCGCCTCCACGCTGGATCTCCCGACCCCCCACCCTCTTTTTAAGCTTTGGTTTGACATGACCTTACTATGGACAAACGCTGGCTGCCTTGTTGTTGGGGCCAGGTAGGAATTTTTCCACTTGGCGAATTGTAGATGTTCTCAATTAAAAGATAATAGTAGTAATCAAGCTTATTGGGTGCTACCACCATTGTTGGTGTCCCCATGCAATGAGCATTTGCAGGAGCATATTAGATATGATTTCAATAGGCTAGGTTTTTTAATGTTATATTGGCTCTCATTGGTTTGTAGCTGTTGACCAATGGACTGGCAGAGATAAAGGCAACTCAAAGTCATTGGGTCCTACCTGAAACTGTGTAAAAGGACATCACAGCATTATTCAGGAGCAATGTAGTCTAAGATCCAATAAAATCAATAAGTCTAAAATTGATAAGAGGTCTAGAATGCTTGCTTCATATTTGATGGGAGCACCATTAGCCACAGAGATTCACATTTCTGAGCTAGGAAACTTGGTGATGTCACTATTTTTTATTATTCGTTGAAGTCTAAGTCAAGTATATATTTGATGGAAACATAAGCTCGTCTCACTCTGGAACATCTTCCAAACATGAAGCATGTGGTGTATATCTTGAATGGTCTAGAAGGTAAAAGTATGCAACCCTATTTCTGTCCAATATCCCAGTCATATGTCTGCCTGTTTACCTCTCTGTATGCTGTGATTCTGATGTTAATTTCTTGTGCTGACCACATTAATCTGTCATATGATGTAATCGCCAACTGCCATTGCACCATAACAGGTCAAGCCCTTGAGGAATATAAGATTACAAAGAATGCACTATAAATGGCAAAGCTGGGAAGATGAAAGTATTTTTTTAAAAAAACCACTATTGATTATTTTATTCAGTGTTAATGTGTCATCCTAGATCGTCGCTAGAACTCTAACATTAGGGAAAACAAGAGGAGAAAATGCTTTCATATTATTTCTACTGTGTGACCATTTAATCAATTCCTTCTCTAAATTAGCTGCTTGACTTCAAACAAGCACCCCAAGATCAGTAGCAGTATATGAAATTCAATGTCTTCCTTAGATTAAACTGTAAAGGAGGAGAAAAGACATAAGTGCCCCATGATATTCTTGTAAAGAAGCTGATAAAATGTGGGCTAGACAATGCTACCATTCAGTGGATTTGTAACTGGCTGACTGACCGAAACCAAAGGATGCTCATCAATGGCTCCTCTTCATCCTGGAGAGAAGTGACTAGTGGGGTGCCACAGGGTTCTGTCTTGGGCCCAGTCTTATTCAGCATCTTTATCAATGACTTGGATGATGGGCTTGAGGGCATCCTGATCAAGTTTGCAGATGACACCAAATTGGGAGGGGTGGCTAATACCCCAGAGGACAGGATCACACTTCAAAATAACCTTAACAGATTAGAGAATTGGGCCAAAGCAAACAAAATGAATTTTAACAGGGAGAAATGTAAAGTACTACACTTGGGCAAAAAAAATGAAAGGCACAAATACAGGATGGGTGACACCTGGTTTGAGAGCAGTACATGTGAAAAGGATCTAAGAGTCTTGGTAGACCACAAACTTGACATGAGTCAACAGTGTGATGCAGCAGCTAAAAAAAGCCAATGCAATTCTGGGCTGCATCAATAGGAGTATAGCATCTAGATCAAGGGAAGTAATAGTACCACTGTATTCCGCTCTGGTCAGACCTCACCTGGAATACTGTGTCCAGTTCTGGGCACCACAGTTCAAGAAGGATACTGACAAGCTGGAACGTGTCCAGAGGAGGGCAACCAAAATGGCCAAAGGCCTGGAAACGATGCCTTATGAGGAACGGCTTAGGGAGCTGGGTATGTTTAGCCTGGAGAAGAGAAGGTTAAGGGGTGATATGATAGCCATGTTCAAATATATAAAAGGATGTCATATAGAGGAAGGAGAAAAGTTGTTTGCTGCTGCTCCTGAGAAGAGGACACGGAGCAATGGATTCAAACTACAAGAAAGAAGATTCCACCTAAACATTAGAAAGAACTTCCTGACAGTAAGAGCTGTTCGACAGTGGAATTTGTTGCCAAGGAGTGTGGTGGAGTCTCCTTCTTTGGAGGTCTTTAAGCAGAGGCTTGACAGCCACCTGTCAGGAATGCTTTGACGGTGTTTCCTGCTTGGCAGGGGGTTGGACTGGATGACCCTTGTGGTCTCTTCCAACTCTATGATTCTATGATTCTAACACTTAGCACAAATGATGATTTGATGATTTGTTTATTTATTTATTAGTCTAATAGCTGCTTGCTGTTTTAGATATAGACGCTTTCCTGGAAGATGGAGCACTGTTGCTTACCAGAATGGGGAAGAGGGGAGCAAGGAGGTAGGGAGGTTGGCATGGTGCAAACGCATCAGCGGAGCCAATCTGGTAATCATGCTATATTTCAACCGCATCCTCCTCCTTGCCACTTAGCCCTCTCCCAGTAAGCAACAGTAAGCAACCACATGCCAGGAGGAAAATATAGTGGCTCCACCCCGCTGTCAGGCATCAGAGGACCCTAACACCACGGTAGGTTGCCAGGAAGGGATAAGACAAGGAAAGTTCTTACCAACAGCTTTTTATTCAATATTCACAGAGAGAGGCTTAGAAATGCAGCATCTTGGAATAATGGCATTGCTCCGAGTAAATCTCCAACCCCTTCTTTTCTACTTCTTTATTCGTCAACAGCACCACCACCCTTACAGTTGGTGGTAAGGGACCATCTGTCTCTGAGTCCTTTGCTCTCCTACTTTTAAGGCTCGCCAGGTTCTGGGAGATGGTGGGCCTGGAATGCTTTCTAGTGGTAATGTGTCAGCCAGCTGCTCTGTCTTGGCCTCTTCCTCCTCTCCCATGATTTCCCAGCTTTCCCCCTCATCTGCCTCTGAGCTGTGTCCTCCCTCAAACCCCTGTTGTAATTCTGAACTGTCGTCTTCTTCTCTGGAAGGGTCAGGCTGAGGAGGCAGTCTCCACCATTCCTCCTCTGCCCAGTCCCTGACACCTGCCCAGCCAGCTACTTCTGCCCCCAGGTGAGTTAGGGCTACAGCACAAGTCAACATCTGACCACCTGTTGGCTAAACTGGATGCTCCAATGGGAGCTGGGGCTGATTCTTAATTTGAATATTAACTGCTTCTGTGTTTCAGTGGTGAATGATTTGCATGGATTTCTAATGCCGATTATTAAGATGCAATGGCAAGAATATGCACACCATAATTTTGTATTGAAACAATCCTGAAGTGAAAATTCCCTGTATACAGTATATACAATTATGTTATCTCTCAAATATGTTTTGTCTGAGCAAGTCACTGAGAATCCTTTGATCAATATCTGCTAATGCCAAAGAGTTGGAGACCTACTTTTCCCTATTGTTTCAGTGTCAGTTTAAAATATCTTCCTAGTAAATCTCACCCAAAAAAGATAAAGGATGCCACAGGTCCCTCTCATTAACTATCCTGTGTTCGGCTCGTCCAAGCAACTTCCAGTATCAGAAGTGCCAGCTCATGAAGGCGATTGGGAGCACCAACATTGTGTGTGCAACGTCGATGTTCCGACACGCATGGTGCCATGACACTGGGAAGAGCAGGGGGTGGGGACAAACATGGCAGCCGCATAGCTTCAAACAAGTTCTTAAAGAAATGGGAGTGCCTGAACACCTCATCTGTCTCCTGAGAAATCTCTATGTGGGACAAGAAGCTACAGTTAGAACTGGATACGGAATAACTGATTGGTTCAAAATTGGGAAAGGAGTACGTACAAGAGTACGACTCTTGAGAGTCCCATGGACTGCAAGAAGATCAAATCTATCAATTCTTAAGGAAATCAGCCCTGAGTGCTCACTGGAAGGACAGATCCTTAAGCTGAGGCTCCAATACTTTGGCCACCTCACGAGAAGAGAACACTCCGTGGAAAAGACCCTGATGTTGGGAAAGATGGAGGGCACAAGGAGAAGGGGACGACAGAGGACAAGATGGTTGGACACTGTTCTCGAAGCTACTAACATGAGTCTGACCAAACTGCGGGAGGCAGTGGAAGACAGGAGTGCCTGGCGTGCTCTGGTCCATGGGGTCACGAAGAGTTGGATACGACTGAACGACTAAACAACAATTTTTTTAAAAAAAAATGTTATAAATTGTATTTATATGTTTTTATGAGTTTTTTTGGGGGGGTTATTCGGCTGTTTCTGTTACACCTTTATTATGTATTTTGTGTTTTTATATTGTAATTTTATCTTGTGAACCGCCCTGAGTAAAAAAAAAAGAAAAGAAAAAGGGAAAGGGAAAAGACCCCTGGATGGTTAAGTCCAGTCGAATTCAACTATGGGGTGTGGCGCTCGTCTCTGCTTTCAGGCCGAGGGAGTCGGCGTTTGTCCGCAGACAGCTTTTTGGGTCATGTGGCTAACATGACTAAACTGCTTCTGGTGCAACGGAACACCATGACAGAAGCCAGAGAGCATGGAAATGCCAGTTACCTTCCCGTCGCAGAGGTACCTATTTATCTACTTGCACTGCTATGCTTTCGAACTGCTTGGTTGGCAGGAGCTGGGACAGAGCAATAGGCACTCTCTCCATCGCGGGGATTTGAACCGTCGATCTTCTGATCAGCAAGCCCAAGAAGCTCAGTGGTTTAGACCACAGCGCCACCCACGTTCCATTATATATGGGCAAGCAGCTTCTCCTGCTGCTGACACCACCATCGGTGGGAGACTCCTTCAACCCTCCTTCTATTCTTTAGCAGCAGCAAGAGAAGGAGTCGGCCACTGAAACTTCACCACACTCAACTCTGCGCTTTACCTCCATGCTTTTTGGACATTTGGGGGGCCCCACTCCAAATATATTTGCCCCCCCAGGAGCTGGTGTCAGCACCCAGTATTCTCAACTAGTATAGATTTCCACACCAAATGCTCAGAAACCAGGGGCCTAGTTTTCTGGATAAAACAACAACTGGATTTTATTTTATTTTTTATTTTCTGCCAATTGCATTTATTGACCAATTGCGGCAACTGGTCTCTCAAGTAGAGGAAAAAAAGGGGGGATTTATTTAAGTATGGGTAAAGACTCTAAAATACAAAGGAGAAATGGGATCTGAATAGTTGAAATGATTGCAACCTCTCACACTGCCACTTTTACTCATTGTCACTTTGATTTGCCATATAAATCAAAGATGTCCATATCAAGCTTTGAAGAAAAAATACACCACATTCCTAAGTGGTGTATTCATGTACTCAATGCACAGCTGCATGCCAGCCAAAACTAAAGATAAGATTGACACACGACCATCAGAGGAAAAATCCAATTTCCCCGGTAACAAATACACCTTTTGTTGCTTTCTTATTTTCTTTAACCATACTTCTCATTTATGTAGCTATGTTTTCTCTGAAGTTCCTGAAACACACACGAGCAGATTGTGCAAACATTTAGAAAGGAAAAACAAAGAATCATGTAGCTTTGGAACTAACAAATTAGTTGGTGGTAAAGATAAAAGGTAAAGGGACCCCTGACTGTTAAGTCGAGTCGCGAACGACTCTGGGGTTGCAGTGCTCATCTCGCTTTACTGGCCGAGGGAGCCAGTGTTTGTCTGCAGACAGCTTCCAGGTCATGTGGCCAGCATGACTAAGCCGCTTCTGGCGAACCAGAGCAGCGCACGGAAATGCTGTTTACCTTCCCACAGGAGCGGTACCTATTTATCTACTTGCACTTTGACGTGCTTTCAAACTGCTAGGTTGGCAGGAGCTGGGACCGAGCAACGGGAGCTCACCCCGTCGCAGGGATTCGAACCGCCGACCTTCTGATCGACAAGCCCTAGGCTCTGTGGTTTAGACCATAGCGCCACAGGATAGTAAAGGTACATAAGCACAAATTCATGCTTCAGAGCCTACAACACATCCGTATGTGTTTGAGTGTGTTAATGTGCACATGTACACACACCGACATAAGAAGTACAGCGAGAAGTAAATAAATGAGTAAATAAGAAAGTTAGGCCAAATGAGGCAAGGAATAGCAGAGAGGTGTGTCCTACAGGTTATGCAGAGTAAAATAACAAGGTAATAAGCAGGGCTTTTTTTTTTCCAGCCAGAACTAACCAAAACTCAGTTCTGGCACCTCTCAGGTGGGTGCCATTGCCATTCTAAGAGGTGCTCATAGTGAGTTCCAGCACCTCTTTTTCTAGAAAATAGCACCAATATTAAGATATTATTTGTAATACCTTGTACTAGTTCAATGGTATCCTTTGTATAGCCCTTTCTATAAACTTTTTGATGAAAGCCAGCAATAAAGATGATGGCGCTTAAATTTATTTCTAATGAGTGATTACAACTGTAATCACAATATATCATAGTTAACAATCATAATTGAATATTGTGAGGCTAAAGAAAATAAAAAATAGCAAAATAATCAGTAATTGTTTTTATATAACTCCGGTATAATTTGAGTAATTAAGAGTATTCAGCACAGGGACACTTTGCCTACAGCTTTTTATATTATCTCCATTTAGGCTTTGATGCTATATACACAGTGGGACTTATTTTTGAGTAAATAAATATAGGGTTGCACTGCACATCCTCCTTTTGTGTGTTTTTTTTAGTCAAGCTGTGATATGTTCCTTTCTGCTGATCAATTTAACCCTTATACAGAACAGTAGGTAGTTCCTGCTGAAGACTAAAATAGATTCTCAGACTAGGAACATGAGAGAATACTATTATTATTATTACTACTACTACTAATACCACCACCACCACCACTACTACTACCACTACTACCCTGCCTAGCCTATCTGACTGGGTTGCTCCAGCCACTCTGGGCGGATTCCAGCATATACAGAAACATAATAAAACATCAAACATTGAAAACTTCCCTGAAAAGGGCTGCCTTTAGATGTCTTCTAAAAGTCAGATAGTTGTTTATCTCATCGACATCTGGTGGGAGAGTGTTCCATAGGGTGGGCGCCACTACTGAGAAGGCCCTGTGCCAGGTTCCCAGTAAGTTCACTTCTCACCAGTGGTGGATTTACCTATAGCTTAGGGCCCCACACTCTTGGCCCCCCTCCAAAAAATATACTTCTTCTTAATTGTATTTCACTATTAATATACTTCTTAATTGTATTTCAGTTCAACAATTACTTTGATAAAATACATATTTTGTTATGTGCAAATGGTTTTAGATACCTATTAGGTCCATAAATTACCATATAGCATATATTCAACAACAACAACAACAAACAGCAACAATTTGTTGTTGACAAAGGACAGCTGGACATATAAAGGGCCCCATTACCTTCAGTAGCTTAGGGCCTCATCAAACCTAAATCTGGCCCTGCTTCTCACATCCACATTTCCCCCTAATGCACTGCATTTTGTAGGTTATTTCACTAATATGAGCACTTCCATGCACACTTTCCCCGACAAATGCATTTTGGCAGACATTTTGTTTGTTTGAAGAACTGCATTGCAAAATTCAGCAAAGTGGAAATTTCAAAGGATAGTTGCACTTTGATTTTGTATTGTACATACATACCCAACCAAACTTCTCCTCCAATCTTACTTAAAGGACTTTGGTCATTGGTTACAGTCAGCAGTGCCAGCGTGGCCCTGTGACCATGGTTGCCCGGGACCATGGGTACCATGCAGCGTGCATGTCCCTGGCACCAAAATTTGTGAGTCCCCGGACCCTTCATGGGGAATTTTGTGGGTGCCCAAGGGAGCCGCCACCTATGGTTACAGTGTAAAAATCCAAAGAAGCACTTGAATTTGTGAAGAAATATAATATTGCCATTGTATGACAACGTTTTTGTCTTCCACAGGAAGCCCAAATTTAAGCCCTGTCAGAAAATATTGATCTATGAAATGCAGGGGCTCTTTGCATACTTACTAAACCATGTAGTGAACAATTCTATGTGGAGTATCTTATACAGTGGTACCTTGGTTAAAGGTAGATAGCCGTGTTGGTCTGTCATAGTCAAAACAAAATAAAATAAAAAAATTCCTTCCAGTAGCACCTTAGAGACCAACTAAGTTTGTTCTTGGTATGAGCTTTCGTGTGCATGCACACTTCTTCAGATACCTTGGGTTACAGACGCTTCAGGTTACAGACTCCGCTAACCCAAAAATAGTACCTCAGGTTAAGAACTTTGCTTCAGGATGGGAACAGAAATCGCGCAGCAGTGGTGTGGCGGCAGTGGGAGGGCCCATTAGCTAAAGTGGTACCTCATGTTAAGAACAGTTTCAGGTTAAGAACGGACCTCCAGAACGAATTAAGTTCTTAACCTGAGGTATCACTGTATGTATTTGCTGCGCTGCACTGTGTGTGTGTATTTTTCTGTGTATGTGTGTATGTGACAATTGTGTGGGCAGAGCTGATGGCCTCCATCTGGCCTCCATCAACATTTTAGCTCACAGTTGGGTGCCAATTGCATGAAAGGCACCCAACATGATTGTTCCCCAACCCAAGAGGGCAGAATATTCACACCAATTTGTCAGCAGCATAATGTCACTCCACAGGGAAGTGGTTCTCACTTTGCGGTTTCCATTTCAAGTGTGAGGAATCTATTTAAACACAGTTATTATGGGGTTAGAGCGGCCAAGGAACATTTTTGCTCCTATTCATTCATAGATTAATTCCAGCAGATATGTGTGAATCCAACAAGAATACAGAAGATTTCACATGTTTAACTAATTGCTGCAAATGTTGGGGTTTCTGTCTGGCATCCAGAGAAAGGCAATAATAACTGCTGTTGAAGTGCCCATTGAAGTACTTACCAGTAGTTTTAGATAATATGCATGTTATGTACACCAAATTTCCCTCCACACAAGCATGCTTAATGTCCTCTCACATACTTATTCATTACAATGGAACTTAAAACACAACCAGTTTTCCCTGGATTGTACTCTTCTCATCACTTCCTCATGTCATTACTGAAAATAGTATGAAGTACAGTATATCAGCTTTATGGCATTGTGGGTATGTTATTAAAGCTGTCAATAAAACCAGAGAGAAATAATGGTTTCTACTAATTACAAGTGGATGTACTGTATACAAGCCAATTTACATCTTATGACTATAGTCCTCATCTACCAGTAATCTGGACATGAAATGTTACAGGATACTCTGAGAAGTGGCAATTGACCCTTAATTTTAAAACATTTGTTTTAATCTAAATCTCATCACTCTCAATCCATCATACATTTTGGAGGGCCTAAATTCATGGAGTTAAGTGCTCCAAATTTCCTTCTAGGTTGTGGCCTCCATGTTTAAATTTGTTGTGTGGGGTTGTTGTTTTTTTGCTACTCCCTAATTTGGGTAATCACTTTAAAATTAGCACATATTCAACACATCCAAATTACTAAAAGGAAAAAGAAAAATCTACTACTTCATGAATAGCTGTTCGTTCTTCTTGGTGCCGTTTCCCTCAGTTTGCCACCACTGTCCACTGCCCCTCACTTACCTACGTTGCTAATATACTTGACCATAGGTGCTGAGTGGGGGGGCAGGGGGCCAGGGCTCCCCCAATATTTCAGATGAAAGGGCTGCCCCTCCCCCGCAGTGGCCGTGTGTGCACACCACAGGGCTGATAAATTCACACGTGGTGAGGGGGGAGGGGGTAAATGCTGTGAAACCCTATCCAAGTTTGCTTTTAAATAAAACAATTAGGTTCTCAATCCTGGCAGAAACATATAGAAATCTATATCTGACACACAATTCAGAAGAACAGCCAGCTAAGGTCTTAACTCAGCAGTAAAGAATGGGATTATCTGGAGCAGCAGAAAATTGGGGCGATTAACCAATTGCCATTTTAGTACCTGCTCCGTTTTCACACTTTCTTGCACCGGCCCTCAGCAGATCAATACGACTGAATGGAAGAGATAACAAATAAAGCTGAATCTAAATGTTTAGCCAAAACAGACCCCTTTTCTTTTAACTCAAGTCATGTTGATGTGCTGTTTAAACATGGGACTGAGCACACACCTAAACCCTTCCCTGCCCCCCCGCCACAATCCAAGGTCCCCAGCACACGGTAACACAACAGGTCTTAGCACTTATTGTCACGGTCCGGTCTATGGGTGAGGGAAGTCCCAGCAGAGGACGTCAGGACCGGGGGCAAGATGGCGAGGTGGGAGCAGAAATACGAGTCCAGAAACCCAGGGTCCGAAGGTCAGGGAGCAGAAAGTCACGAAGTCAAAGGTCCGGGGGTCAAGAGGCAAGCAGTCATGAAGGCTAAGATCAGAGGGTCGAGAGGCCAGGAGTCCAGAAGCCAAGGTCCGGGGATCAGGAAGCAGGAGGCAGGAGACAAGAGGCCAGACACAGCAAGGCAGGAAACGTGTTGCTGTGGCAAAGAGCCGAAGGGAAATGCTGATCTATATCCCCTCCCGGCTCTTGCCACCAGGTGCAGTGAGTTACCAAGCCGCCTCACCTGTGCAGCCGCGCCTTGCCTCTCCAGAACAAACTGAGGAAGGCCCCAGTCCTGCGAAGTCCTGCTGGTCCCAGGGCCTGGCTCCTTCATGCACTCCTGACACTTATTTGTAAGGGCTGTTCTGAATATTTAGTTTTGTATGTGAAATGTAGATATGGAAGATAAGGCTATCGATAGCCATGATGGCTCTGCTCTGCTTCCACAGTCAGGGGCAGCAGTGCTTTTGAATACCAGTTGCTGGAAGCCATGGGAGGAGAGAGTGGTCTTGTGTTCGGGTTCTGCTCTCCAGTCCCCCCACAGGCATCTGGTTGGCTACCTTGAGATCAGGATGTCAGACCAGATGGGCCATTTGCCTGATCTGGCAGGCTCTTATGTCCATATGTCCTTGCTTCCTTTCACGACAGAACTTTTTGGCAACGGAATATTATTTAAACACCCCGCAAATCCTATTTCTTCATGCTGTAAGAACATTGGGTTCTAGGTAGCTATAATGCCACCTATTCCAGATCTGAAGTATCGCAGTAAATGAGTAACTGAAACTCCTTAAAAATAGCATACAGCAGGGGTAGGCAACCTAAGGCCCGTGGGCCGGATGCGGCCCAATCGCCTTCTCAGTCCAGCCCACGGACGGTCCGGGAATCAGCATGTTTTTACATGAGTAGAATGTGTCCTTTTATTTAAAATGTATCTCTGGGTTATTTGTGGGGCATAGGAATTTGTTCATATTATTTTTCAAAATATAGTCCAGCCCACCACATGGTCTGAGGGACGGTGGACCGGCCCACGGCTGAAAAAGGTTGCTGACCCATTGCATACAGCTATAATATACAGTAATATCTCTGGTTACAAACCGTCCTCCTTGCGAACGCTGTGAGTTACAAGCTCTGCTAACCAGGAAGTAGATGCTTCTGGTTGCGAACTTTGCCCCAGGATGTGAGAAGAAGTCACACGCTGAGGGTGCACGCGCAGCGGGAGGCCCCATTAGCAAAACCGTGCCTCATGTTAAGAACGGCTTCAGGATAAGAACGGATCTCCGGAATGAATTAAGTTTGTAACCGGAGGTACCACCACTGTACAGAATATAATTTAAGAAGCATTATATAATAATCAGAAAAAATGGCATACTTAGACAGGGATGCGGAACCTGTGAGATCCTGCTGAACTACAACTCCCATCATCCCTAACCATTGGCCATTTGGGCTGGGGTCGATAGAAGTTTGACACCTGGATGGTCACAGTTTCCCCCTCCTCATACTAAGGAAATGATCCATGATGCAACCTAAATTTTCTAGATCAGGGTTTTCAAACACTGTTCTGGGAAATCCTGGGGTTCCTTCTCAAGACCAAGTCAATGAGAAGATGAGTAATGATGGACATGTTTTCCTGGAAGACATGACATTTCCCAAGAATGTTTGGTCTTCTCTAGTGTAGGGATGAGTCAATCAATCTATTCCCAGTCCATGTCCCTTGGTTCATTTGTAAACTGTTGTATCCTGTTTCGTAATTTTTAAAATAATTCACGCACGCACACACTGCATTTAAATACATATTTAAAAATGTGTTTTCACTCAAAATGCATTTTGAGCTGAGAACGACGTCAGAATATTCAGGAAGTGCAAATGCTCATGGAAAACTGAGCTCCAATTTATGCATTGTTCCAAGAGGGACAGATGAGGTCAGCTTGTAGCTGAACTCCTCAAGCGTCGGTACTATAAGCTGCACCCTAATTTCACAAGAGGACAAGGTGATATGCAATAGTCCTGGCCAATGCCCTGTTTGAAATGAGTGTTCACCCAAGAATGAAATGCATCCATTATAGAATACTGTCAACTGCTAAATAATTGCTTTGGTTTGTGTGTCCAAAAAGCTAAACTTGGTAGCCTTGTCTTCTCCATGGCCATATTTAATATGAGAAGAAAAGTTTAAATCAGGGGTGGGAAACTTTTCCAGGGCCACATTCCCTTCTGGACAATGCTTCCAGGGGCTTAATGCCAGTGATGAGCAGGGCCAGATGCAAATGTGGTCAGAGCAATAAGCCCCATTCCATGCCCAATAAACACGAGACACTTTTGCTGGCAGCTCTGTAGCCCATAAATGGCAGCAAAATACTGGGCAAGGTTTTGCCCAGTATCTTATCTGTGTGCTGGGCTCATGGGGAAATGCTGTCCCATGAGCCCTTGCTGCAGAGGGGAGGGGAAAGCCTATATAAGGCTGCTTCGCCTGGTGCTTACAGCTATTTTGCTTTGATTTTTGGCCTGATTTTATCCCACCACCGTTGTACAGTCTGGCTATTTTGCTGCTGTCATGGGTCACATAATACACCTGGGCAAATGAGAATTTTACATTTATGCAGTATACAGTGGTACCTCAGGTTACATACACTTCAGGTTACATACGCTTCAGGTTAAGAACTCCGCTAACCCAGAAATAATGCTTCAGGTTAAGAACTTTGCTTCAGGATAAGAACAGAAATTGTGCTCTGGCGGTGCAGCGGCAGGAGGAGGCCCCATTAGCTAACGTGGTGCTTCAGGTTAAGAACAGTTTCAGGTTAAGAACGGACCTCTGGAACGAATTAAGTACTTAACCAGAGGTACCACTGTAGTATTTTCCACACACTCGCCCATCCCTCTCTCTCCTTCATCTAGGCAATAAGAAGTATTAGGAGGGTTGAAGGACACCTTCCATCCAAACAAAAACATTCAAGGAGCAGGCAAAGCAGGGCTGGGGAAGGGTGTGGGCTTAGGAGGATGTGTGACCTGGGGAAAGTCATGAGGCCCACATAGAGAAGATCGCATTTAGCCCCATTGGCCTTTGGTTCTCCATCTCTGGTTAAAGTTGTCTAGCACTATCTTTGCATACACAAAGGCTACAGCTGTGCTTATCTGCTAAAAAAGAAATGGCTGTCTTCTCATTTGCCATGGTAAGATAAAAATCTGGCTCCACCCAGACTCTATTTAGCTTTAAAGATGTTGAAATGACTTCTTTATCTATGCTTATATACCCCATTTACCACAATCAATATAGCAATTTGTATTAATATAACTGATGGAGCTATAAAACCTATACCAGAAGATTTTTCTTTCCTGAAGGCAATGTAGCATAATAATCTACTATAACTTCTGTTCTCCAAGTTTAGGGAAACAATTGATTATATTTTATATTATCTTTACATTATCATTTCCTCCCCACCCCAAAGCAATGTGTGGGGAAATGTTTCATTGTGGCTGAACTTTTCCCAGAATTTCAAGCAATGCCTGAACTTATAAGAACAATAGTATTCTTGGGATGTATCCTGTGGATCACCCATCTCCTCCTTAAATCACCTGTGGCCCTCTAGGGGGTCTCTCTGCCCTTGTGGGTTTCCTGCAATAGTAAGAATCGGAGCATGGAATGCTTCTGTAAGTAAGGAGATTGATGAAACTGGGTTCTTGCCTGGAAGAAGAATATTCTGCTAGTGCAAAGCCACCACTAGACATGATCCTTTCTGAATATTTATGAGAATAAATATGCAAAAGTGACTTGGCGGGTGGGGTGAAGCTGCTCTGTTGGATTCCCAACAGGCGGGTCACTGTTGATTACCGAGAGCTCGGGGTCAACAAAAGGATAAGTGCAGTGCAAAGACACCACCAGAGCCAATCCAGTGTTTTTGCTGGTGCATTTGTACCTCCTCAACCCTCTCCCTTTTCCACCAGTTAGGTAGCTAACAGAGTGGCCCCGCCACACCCAGCAAAATGCTTCTGTAAAATGATAATAATTAAGAATTGCTTTGCTCTATCATGGGCAGGCCGGGTCATCCTCTTATATACCTGCTGGGATTGACAAGGCATCTGACCCTCACCTGAATCTCATAGCTCTCCTGACGACTGCTTTGGTCTGCCCACCAGATACCAGGCACTCTACTATTCAAATTAGTCCCCAGTGTTTTTGTTACAATCCCCTTCTCAATTAACTAATCAATTTTAATCTAGAATTTAAATTCTCAAAACTTTCTTATTTGTTAATTTGAGCAAGTAAACTATTGCTCTCACTTCATTACAAACAGTATTTCTACCTGCAACACACTTGAGCAAACGTGCTCCTCTTCCTTTCACAGATATTTTGTGAAAATAATTAGCATCACATGTCATGTGCATAGAAGTTGCCAAACCAATTAACCAACTAGAAGGATTACTGTTAATAGCACCAGTTTTCCTATAACTTGATATTGCTGGATAGTTCTGATGAACTGCAAAAGCATTTTTAGTTTGCTTTCTGTTGCCACCCTGGATCTTTTCTTTATTAGTGCCACTTTGTTTTGTACGATTCCTTGCAAATGAAGGAAAACAACTTTTCTGCTTGTATATGTTGATAATATAATTTTGGTTACTGAGGACAAACAAGATTATACAAAAACAAGATTGGGTGTAGGTCTGGCCAGGACATAGGCGTCCTGACTGTGACAAAGGTGACCTGTGTGCGTGCTTGCTTGCTTGCTTAACAGCTGTTGGGAACTTCAAGGTCCCTGCTCGCCCTTCTTATGGTCTTTGTACTGGACCTGGAGACTCCAATAGAGACCATTCCATGTCAAGAAGGAGGGCAAGTGGGCACCCTATCAAATGACAGGGCAGGAGCTACACAGAGCAGGGCCTTTTCACTGGTGGTTCCCATTGTATGCCTCGCTCTTCCCAGACCTGCTCTCTTTTGGCCTATATTTTGGAGCTTTATAATTTAGGAAGACTTTGGAAGAACTGGTTGACAAGTCTTATCAGTCGCTGATGTATGAGCGGATTTTATTTGCTGCTATTCTGGGATTCTGGTGCGTAATAGAGTTGGCCAGGATGCCAGAAGGGATACAATTTATGAGCTTTCTCCATTATCTGCACAGCAGGGAGTGTTCAGTCAACAGTGCAAAGTCTGAGCTGAAGCATTGGCTGCTGGTTACCTGTTTTCAGCAATAGGGGTCGCTGTTTGGTAGTACCCAATTGGTTAGCTATCAGATTCTAGAGCTCCCTATTGGTAGCTCTTAGGTAATTCACAAAATACAGAGTCCATTCATAAAACAGTGTACATTCATAAAGCAGTAACATAAATCTCCATTGCTACATATTGGGTTGAATATACAGGTTTATGGCCATGCTGTAGTGTGGTACTTATGCCACTGTGAATAAGGCAGTGCCACTGTGAATAAGGTGGCTAGGCTCATTGTCTCAGGATTTGCGGGGGGGGGGGGAGAGGTGACAAAACTGATTTCCAATATGTGCCCCCCCTTTTATTTCCATAACAAGTCCTTGAGTCTGTACTCTGAATAGTGACACCAGGGACCTAGAAGGTGCAGGGCTTGTCAGTCCAACCCCTGCACAGTCTCATCAGGGCTGACCTTAAGGCAATTGGAGCAATTTAGCCAAATTGGGCCTCGCGTGCCGATCCTAAGTGAGCCCCCGCACCAGGGCAATCTAGATGGATTTTATTTATATCTATAAGATTTTGCACTTTGGCTGTGAACTGGGGCCCTACACACACACACACACAAAAATCAAGTTGTGCCCCACTGCTTCAAATTGGGCCCCCCTGGCTAGCCCTGAGTCTCATAGTTTCTGGGCCTGAGTTGCCCTGCCCTTGCATGAAGTCTTGGGTTTACAATTTTGGGAGAGGGCAGACTGATCACTGGGGAGAGGGCAGGCTGGTGAGGCCCCCTAAATTTAGAGGCCCTAGGCTTCAGCCTACTTAGCCTATACATAAATCCGGCACTGCTAGCTGGTTCGAGAAAAAGGCACTTTCAAAACCAACACTACAAAGCAGTGAGAGAGGGAGGCAATGGATGAAATAAATGCATATGTGAAATTGCTTACGATGCAATTGGTCTTAACTTTATACTGATTTCAGTACTTATCTGCCATTTTCACTTTGTTGCTCGCGGAATTTCAGATTATCGTCTCCTCTGAATGGGTGTAGTTAGGCACACAGCTACTTGTATTATTATGAACTGGAAGGCATTTATCTTTCAAGGATATGTTTTTGTATTTTCATAGCTATTTTGGATAGCGTGACTACAATTCTTCCGAACGGTTGCAGCCGTATCCAGCCCAAGAGATGGCACACTTTTACAAAATGTAATGTTGTAGGGTGAGGGAGGGAGGGGGAGGCAGCATGAAATGAAAGGAAAAGGTGAGAATGGTATAAGGCAATGTTCTGTTAAAACTGGGAGTTTTGTCCCTGAAATAAATGAAATGTCAGGAAATGGTGTTGAACTAGCCCTGAACAAACTGAAGTTGTTGATTTATAAGAGCACACGGTGTGTATAAACATAACCCAGACATTTATTTTACAGGTAGCAGGTAAATAACTTAATGTACAGGAAAACAGCATTTCGAGGGTGGAGGGAGAAAATTATATGTGTGGTATTGGATGTAATTGACTGAGTGAAGTTCAGTACAAGTTAAGAAATTACAGAAACATTCTGATTAGCTAACAGTGCCAGCCTATCATATTAATATCTGTATAGCACTGCCACATTGTCAAAGCACTCTAGGTGCGTTACTAAGTTGCAGTCCTTACATCAGAGATGCAGATCCTGAGACTTCTAGGTTGCTTATTTTTGCCGTCAATTTCGCCATCTTCATATAGTCTAATAGTTTTAAGTCCACTCCTCTTTTATTGGCACTTCTTCTTTCCATTTCTGTGCATACAGAATTCTGGCTGCGGTAGTAGCATACCTAAACGATTTAATAATAATAATAATAAATTGTGGGGGGGGACACCCCTGCCCCTATTCTTCCTCAAAGAAGAGATTTAAGAGTTTCATGCTCTACCGAATGATTTATCTGTGGCTCAGTCCTTGGACTGTGATATTCATCTTGCTTGTTTGAATGAGCGATGGAGAGATGTTGTTTCATATAAAAAACAAACAACAAAAAAACACTCTTGACTTTGCTTGGCTCAGACGTAGCCCACAGCCAGCAGAGAGCAACAGTGATGCACACCTGAACTCTCAGCACAGGTAGTTTTCCAGCTTACCTGGAGGAAGACGGGGGAAGGTCAATCTGGTGAGGAGGTTGCCACTGTGCGGTCACATTGACAGAGGCAACCCACCATTCCTGCTAGTGCAACCACACAGCAATGACCTCCCTGCTCCTCCCTCCCTCCCAGTAGACTGCAGCAATGATGATGCCAGAAAGCCAGGTGTAGAGTGGTGACCACAAGCCACTCCTGCTGTACAAAGGTCAGACACACAGCTATTGCTCCACCCTCTTTGGTCTCAGTCCTTGTTCACTGCAGGCAGGCATCTCCTTGGAAGGTTGATCATGAGAGAATGTGGCCCCGGGGCTGAAATTAATCCAAACTTGGCTCAGGTTTGATGGAGAAATTTTGGAGATATTGATGTTGACTTCTAAGTGTTTATGAGGAATCACCACCAGGAATATCTGTTGCACACTTCAAGCAGATGCTCCAAGTGTCCTATTTTCCAGGGACAGTCCCGGATTTACAGCAGCCATTCTGGTTTCTGATTTGATCCTGGAATTGCCTGTGTTTCCTTTGAATGTTCCTATTTTCATCAGAGAAATGTTAGAGGGTAGGGAGTTATGAGACCCCCAAGCCATCTGGACGTTTTTAAATGTTTAATGTTTATTACTACTACTACTACTACTGCTACTACTATTTGGAAACTGCCCAGAATGTCTGGGGCAACCCAGTCAGATGGGCAGAGTATAATAATAATAATAATAATAATAATAATAATAATAATAATGGAATAGGCGATTCCTATTTTCATCGGAGAAATGTTGGAGCTATGCACTTGTGGTTTTCTTTTACATGTGTGGGTAGTGCCAGAAACTGGATGTTTGTAGCTTAAAACAGTGCAAAACTAGTGCAAAACTGTGGCACGGGTTTGGATGAGATCCATCAATGCTGATTTTTTAAAGGCATTAACTATGAATCCCAATTTGATGTGTCAACACACACTTGCACTCGAGATTAGTGGCACAAGACTTTGGCATGGGAATTTTTTTGAGGGGGGGGACACCAGATTTTGGGACTTGAAATTAATGGAGCTGTTCAATTTCTTACTGTGGATGGGGACAGCCCCAAAGCTGTGATTACCAAGGAGATGAATCGTGCCAGTTCTGCCATTCACACCCCACCCACCTCCCAATCCAAGTTGTTGTTGTTTTAATTCCTTTCCAAACAATTACAAAAGGCAGCATGGTGTCCTGGAGGTTTAACAAATGCTGTAGGCCACTCTGCTGTGCTTTGAGAGAAAATATACATATGGAAAGATTGTGCCAGGATTCTAGCTGGGAAGCCAAAGAAGCATCAGTGAGTGCCATAACAACGAAGGATAAATAAAGCAGAAGTTGCCAACACCCAGGAGAAAGAAATTGCTTTAGAGGCTGTTGTTTACTGTGTCAGCAGGCAGAGATATCTCCTGGCTTCATCTGGAAGAGTTTGAATGTTATGGGTCCACAATTCTGGAACATGGGGCCACAGGGATGTAGGACAGCATCTAATTTTGCATCTGGCAAAGGAGCTTCCAAAGATGATGAAAAGGAGTTTTACAATATCTAGGACAGACAATTAAAGCAACAGCTGCAACCGCAGAGATTTATTTAGCAGGACCAGAGTTAAGAACACCCTGGGGTTTCTGTTGGCATTATAGTAGAATACTTTCTGAGATCTTGATAGTGACCTGCCCTAGATGAACATTACTACTATCAAGTGAAAGATTTCTCAGGATGTTAGGCAGGCGTACTATGGAAAGAGATTCAGAATGTGTCTCTTTGTGCTTTGAGTCATTGCAGAAAGGGTTCATTGGACTCTTGGTTTAAGACTCGGTTTCAATAAATATTCTGCTAGCAGCTTCAACGGAAGAGTTGGCTTCAGTAAAAATTCTGCTAGGTGATCTGCAGCAGCCATCATTGCTTTTCACTGCAACAGCAAAAAAAAATAATAGAAACCAGGGCCTACTGTACAGAGAAGGAAGAAGACATGGTTGGTTCTCCATGTCACCACATTTGGAGTACTGAGTGCAGTTCTGGTCACCACAGCTCAACAAAAAAAGGGGGGGATATTGTAGAGCTGGCAGAGTTTCAGAAAATGGCAACCAATGAGTGGTTAACATGCAGATGAAGGTGATGGTTTGTTGATAGACCCTGTGTGAGAGACAGGGAAGATCTCCCGGGCTGGGAGAAGGTTGCAGGTGAGAGCAGAGAAGACTCACCTTTCTCTGCATGGGACAAGTTAAGCTCCACCTGTGAAGGAGGACTTTATATTCATTTTTTTCTTTCTGGATTCTTTGTTTTTTTTTTAGATTAGTTTGTTTTATTATCATAACATATTATGAAAAGTCTAAATAAAATCTAATTTAAAAAGAAAAGAAAATGGCAACCAAAATGATGAAGGGGTATGGACCAGCACTCCATGAGGAAAGATTGCAACATGTGGAATTTTTTGTTTAGGAAAAAAAGGTGAGTTAGGAGGGGGACATGATATAGGTGTAGAAAATGTAGATAAAATGGGCAGGAAAACGTTTTTCTTCCTCTCTAATAAATGCTAAAACTGGAGCCATTCAAGAAAGCTGCATGTTGGAAGATGCAGGACAGACAAAAGAAAGTACTGTATTTTCCCATGTATAACATGCCCTCATGTATAAGATGACCCCTATTTTTGGGGACCGCAACAAAAAATTGGGGGGGGGGGAATGCCAAAAGTTGTTGAGTTTTTTGGGGGGTGGGGCACCACCAACAATCACTCTACAGCCTGCAAGCCAATGCAAATTGCACACATCACCGCGGCCACCAGCTGAGAGCCAGTGTGGTGTAGTGGTTAAAAGCAGTAGACTCGTAATCTGGTGAGCCGGGTTCGCTTCCCCGCTCCTCCACATGCAGCTGCTGGGTGACCTTGGGCTAGTCACACTTCTCTGAAGTCTCTCAGCCCCACTCACCTCACAGAGTGTTTGTTGTGGGGGAGGAAGAGAAAGGAGAATGTTAGCTGCTTTGAGACTCCTTCGGGTAGTGATAAAGTGAGATATCAAATCCAAATCCAATTGTCTGCACGCTCGCCGCCTAAACACTCAACGCAACCACAGCCAATTGCAAGCATGCCTCGCCACTGCCGTAAATAGCACGCCCAATTGCCGCAGCCACAGCCAATTGTCAGCAGGCTTTGCTGCAACAACCAATCACACACACAATCGACGCACTCAATCTCCTGCTGACTGCTGCCACCAATCACCTGTCCCTCCTCTGCTATCCGTGTATAAGATGACCCACAATTTTTGCCTATTACAGTGGTACCTTGGGTTACAGACGCTTCAAGTTACAGACTCCGCTAACCCAGAAATAGTACCTCGGGCTAAGAACTTTGCTTCAGGATGAGAACAGAAATTGCGGCGCGGCAGCAGCGGGAGGCCCCATTAGCTAAAGTGGTACCGCAGGTTAAGAACAGTTTCAGGTTAAGAACGGACCTCCAGAACGAATTAAGTTCTTAACCTGAGGTGCCACTGTATTTCTAAGGAAAAATATTGTCTTATTCATGGATAAATGCGGTACGCCATTATACAGCACATAGTTATACTATGGAATTTGCAAGATGTAATGATGGCCACCAACTTGCTGCACTATGATCTCCACCCCCAGCATCAACACTGGTGCCAGGGAGGGGGAGAGAAAGCCATCAGGATTGCTTTTGAAACTTAAGTTACTGTGCAAAAAAAAAAAAAAAAAAAAAAAAAAAAAAAAAAAAAATAGAAACAAAATGCTTCTGTTCTCTTTCTTCTGCAATTAAAACTGAAAATAATTTTTGTCCATAAAAGAGCTAATAGTAGCCAATGTTAGCAAAATAGGATACATATCATATGCATATTAGGTTTGTTTTGTTTTTTTCATTTTTATGGCAGGCACACTCAGTTTTATCATGGATAGGGAACCAAGATCAGATGTTGCTAGACTACCTCCACCCTGTCCATTGGCCATTCTGGCAGCAGCTGATGGGAGTCCAGCAATTTCTGGAGGGCTATGGCTACCCCATCTCTGGTTGTTTTTAATATCACACACCCCTCTAATCTGACGTGGTAGAGTCCAGATACAGACTTGCCACCCCAATGGGAAGAAGCAGGTGATGTTACAGACAATAGGGTGACCATAAATGGTCGTCGGGACAGATGAGCATTTTGCTCAAGTGAGACTGAGTGTGTTCTGTGGGTAGATTACAAGAGACACTGGTGGCGCTGTGGTCTAAACTACTGAGACTCTTGGGCTTGCCAATACGAAGGTCGGCGGTTCGAATCCCCAGGACGGGGTGAGCTCCTGTTGCTCTTTCCCAGCTCCTGCCAACCTAGCAGTTCGAAAGCACGCCAGTGCAAGTAGATAAATAGGTACCACTGCGGTAGGAAGGTAAACGGCGTTTCCGTGCACTCTGGCTTCCATCAAGGTGTTCTGTTGTGCCAGAAGCGGTTTAGTCATGCTGGCCACATGACCTGGAAAGCTGTCTGTGGACAAACGCCGGCTCCCTCAGCCTGAAAGCGAGATGAGTGCCGCACCCGATAGTCGCCTTTGACAGGACTTAACCGTCCAGGGGTCTTTTACCTTTTACCTAGATTACTACAGCTGCTTTTCCCACCACAAATCTTCCAGAATTAAAAAGCCCTTGTATCACACCTGGTGAAAAGTATTTTATGTAGTTACAGTTTTTTAAAAAGCACACACTCTTGTTTGGGGTCCCCCCTTCTTTTTAAAAAAAGACCTGTTGACTTTCATAAGAACAGACATTACAGTAGTAAATAATCAGCCTTAACTTTACTGACTCCTCTGGGGGGTGGCAAGTGTGCATTTCTCCTTCCATTGCTTTAGTATATATTGATTGAAAATGCAAGATGTTTTTAAGAATTAATGCCTGAGGGCGGCTGGGTCTGTCTGCCTATCCATCTAATTTAATAATTCATTCCTAATAGCCCATATATATCTCCTGTCGTTTCCGTACGTAGCAGAGAATCTGATCACAGCAGGTAAAATGAAATTAATGAGACTAGCGTGGGTTAGATGAGATAAGAAGTAAGATTGCTTATTCCCATGACTTTGAAAATCAGCCATATGCAATTCTTATCTAGCCATATATGTATTTAGCACAGGAGGATAGCACTCATGTTTGGGATTGTAGCCTCGGAGGGATGTTTCATATTGCATCATTCATGTTCCTTGGATGTAGTAAATCAGCTTGTCTTTATTTGAACAGGGATTTTGCTTCTCTGGAGGGCTTTTGGAAAGCATCACTGTTTTAACAGCTAGAATGGCTGAAAATGAAATCCACACAGAAGGAAACGTTATCTGGGCTGTTCTTATTGCTGTGAAAGATATCGGCATTATGGAGGCATAGCTGGGATATGAAAGCAACACAGCGTGAAAGAAGCATGCAAATAATGTTTATGTGCCTCCATAATATATACTTGATCGAGCTGCGTGCTTAGAAATAATTCAACATCTCTTTCTGCTGTTCATCATATAGTCTATTCATCATCTATCTATTCAACTGTATACATATATGTACATGGGAAAAGATATTAACACAGATGCAAATGTATCCTGTAAATGTATAGTTTGACGCATGTGAAATGACAGAATCCTAGGAAATTCCTTCCCAACAGTAGCCAATTCTTAAGAACAGGGAGGTCAACTGATAGAATGGATGCAATACTGATTGTTGGCATCCTTCTGTCTTGGGAGAGACAATGAGGGGTGCGCCTTTGGGGGGGTGAGGTCAAACTGTTGGAAGGTTGTAGTGCCTGCTGTGGCCGTAAAGACCAATAAAGGAGAGACATGTTTTGTTGCAGCTGGGGTAAATGAAGGTGTCTGGTTGTGCTGCTGTAGATGCACCATGGCATTTCTTCTCTCTCTCTCTCTTTTAAGTAACATTTTATTGATTTTCAAAAAATAACAAAAATAAAAACAACAACAATACAAATACAAAACAAAACAAATTGACTTCCCTCTAATCCCTTCCTTGGTTCTATTATTTATCAACATACTGCATGTGTATTGTTAAATTTTAACCTATTTGAATCCCTATTATCCATTTATAACAAAATTACGTGGGGCTACCTTTGAAGGTGACCCGGAAACTACAACTAATCCAGAATGCGGCAGCTAGACTGGTGACTGGGAGCGGCCGCCGAGACCACATAACACCGGTCTTGAAAGACCTACACTGGCTCCCAGTACGTTTCCGAGCACAATTCAAAGTGTTGGTGCTGACCTTTAAAGCCCTAAATGGCTTCGGTCCTGTATACCTGAAGGAGCGTCTCCACCCCCATCGGTCAGCCCGGACACTGAGGTCCAGTGCCGAGGGCCTTCTGGCGGTTCCCTCGCTGCGTGAAGCCAAGTTACAGGGAACCAGGCAGAGGGCCTTCTCGGTAGTGGCGCCCGCCCTGTGGAACACCCTCCCTTCAGATGTCAAAGAAAACAACAACTACCAGACCTTTAGAAGACATCTGAAGGCAGCCCTGTTTAGGGAGGCTTTTAATGTTTTATAGATTATTGTATTTTAATGCTCTGTTGAAATCCGCCCAGAGTGGCTGGGGAAACCCAGCCAGATGGGCGGGGTATAAATAATAAATTATTATTATTATTATTATTATTATTATTATTATTATTATTATTACAAGTAATCTTAAAACCCTGCTAATGTATTAACCTGTGTACATTCCTTCTGTAAATATGCAATAAACACCTTCCATTCTTCCTTAAATTCGTTGTCGTCTCTTCCTCTTAATTTCATAGTCAATTTTGCCATTTCAGCATATTCAATTAATTTAACTTGCCAATCTTCTTTAGATGGGACACCTTCTTCTTTCCAATGTTGTGCTGATAAGGTCCATGTGGCCATTGTTGCAGACATAAACAAGTTCTTTTGTGATTTTGATAGGTCCACTCCTATGATACCTAATAAGAAAGCTTCTGGTTTTTTTTAGCAAAGGTTATTTTAAACATCTTCTTCATTTCATTATAAATCATTTCCCAATATTTCTTTATAATTTTACAATCCCACCACATAAGAAAAAAAATGTCCCCTCTGTTGCTTTACATTTCCAACACTTGCTTTCCTTACGGTAGTTTTATACATTTTTGCTAATTTAGCTGTAGCTAGAGACCATCTATACATCATTTTCATATAATTTTCACACATGGCATTTCTTCTCTCTGCACTCCTCCCAGCGGTCAGTCCTCCTTTGGTCGCTGCCATGGATACACAACATGACTGTTTCCCGACACTGCGGTCCTGTGCAAGCAATTCCCACATGGCGGGCTTGAAGTTGCCATCCTTCATGTTTGCAGACATTTTTGTAACACAGAGTTGGTCTGTCCACAGGCCTGGTGCCTTAAGCCAGCTTCCCATAGAGCACATCCCTGGGAATCCTCTCATCTTCCATTCTGTGGGCATGACCAAGCCAGCATAGAGATCACTAAAAGAGGAGTGTGACTATGCTGGGAATGTGGGCTTGGGAAAGCACATCTTTCTTTGAAACTCTGTCCTGCTATGTGATACCCAAAATCCTCCTCACATGTTCAGTAAAACAAAAAGGTAAAGGTAAAGGGACCCCTGACCATTAGATCCAGTCGTGGACGACTCTGGGGTTGCGGCGCTCATCTCGCGTTACTGGCCGAGGGAGCCGGCGTACAGCTTCCAGGTCATGTGGCCAGCATGACAAAGCTGCTTCTGGCGAACCAGAGAAGCGCACGGAAACGCCGTTTACCTTCCCGCCAGAGCGGTACCTATTTATCTACTTGCACTTTGACGTGCTTTCGAACTGCTAGGTTGGCAGGAGCTGGGACCGAGCAACAGGAGCTCACCCCGTCGCGGGGATTCGAACCGCCGACCTTGTGATCGGCAAGCCACCTGGGTCCCTTCAGTAAAACATAGGATGCCTCTAAGTATTGTCAGGAAACGGTGGATTCTGTTTGGCTCACTACTGATCTAGTCTGTCTTCCTTGACCCAGGGCTGGACACTGAGTCTTTGGACCTCCCGTTGACCAAAGACTTGGGGAATCAAGGCGGTTCCCCCTTAGCCTCCTTGTACTGTATTGGCTAAGCACCTAACAGAGCAGGACACAACCCATTGAAAACCCAGCTTTTAAACAGTACAACAGTACATGGAATTCTGTACTTCTCATTATGCAAAAGACACCATATAATTGTGTTTGCTGCTGGCCTGATTGAGCATTCACACCATGTATTCAGCCTAAGGCAGGCCTACACAGAGTTCAGCTTGGGACTCATTCTTGGCTATGAGAGAACTTTGTTGCAGTGTCTTCGGCATGCTTTGAAGTTGGAAATCTTGCTCACACACTTGTCAGCAGACGTTGCCACCTAGTGCTTCCTTTGAATAGATTACAGCTCAACTCTTAAAGTATCCTAGGTGATAGATTAGGAACATCACATGGTATGAATGATTGCTCTAATTGGCTCATGTATTTTGAACAGTTTCCCCAATGAGATTTATTGCAATTGGCATGTGTCTACTTTTTGGTGTTGACCTGCATCTACCCTTTCATGTACAACCCTGAACTATTTCATTGTTCATTTTCCCAGAGCTGTTCTGAACTTCTCTTTGGGGAGTGTATCTCTGATCAACAGTGATTAGAAATAGTAGGGCTTGCTTTAGTGGCAGACAGGGAAAGTGGGAGAGGATACTTTAGTGATGGGGAAAGTGTCCTGCGAACGACAGTCAAATCCTATGAAGAAGAGTTTGGATTTGATATCCCGCTTTATCACTACCCGAAGGAGTCTCAAAGCGGCTAACATTCTCCTTTCCCTTCCTCCCCCACAACAAACACTCTGTGAGGTGAGTGGGGTTGAGAGACTTCAAAGAAGTGTGACTAGCCCAATGTCACCCAGCAGCTGCATGTGGAGGAGCAGAGACGCGAACCCGGTTCACCAGATTACGAGTCTACCGCTCTTAACCACTACACCACACTGGCTCTCCATGAAACTTTACTCAGTAGTAAGTCCCACTACATTTATGGGATGTACTTACTAGGAAATAAGTTTGTTGCAGCCTAAGACAACAAGATTTGAGACCCAGGTGGCGCTGTGGCTTAAACCACAGAGCCTAGGGCTTGCTGATCAGAAGGTTGGCGGTTCGAATCCCTGTGACGGAGTGAGCTCCCGTTGCTCGGTCCCAGCTCCTGCCCACCTAGCAGTTCGAAAGCACGTCAAAGTGCAAGTAGATAAATAGGAACCGCTCTGGCGGGAAGGTAAATGGCATTTCCGTGCACTGCTCTGGTCCACCAGAAGTGGCTTTGTCATGCTGGCCACATGACCCGGAAGCTGTACGCCGGCTCTCGGCCAATAAAGCGAGATGAGCGCCGCAACCCCAAAGTCGGACACGACTGGACCTAATGGTCAGGGGTCCCTTTACCTTTACCTCTTTAAGACAACAAGAGGATAATGGAATCAGAAAAGCCATGTTCGTACATAAGATGTCCTACATGCATTCAAGAGAGAAATATGGTCAAGATTGCTGGCTTGTATCTGATCAACACCCCAGACAAAAAGAGCCAGCCACTTTAGTTTTACTCATCCAGCTACAGGCTGGTTAGTTGCTTGTTAAGCAGAGCATAACATTTAAACTTTCACTACTTGCCTGTAAATTGCTTTACACACAGAACCCTCTTATTATTATTTAGTAGGTGCTGATAGCAAGCTCACTGTTGCACAAATGAAGATGTAAAGCTCGTTTCTTTGCCCAGGATCTTGTAGACCATACTGGATAAGAAAGATGTATGCTTAGGTCAGTTACATTACCCTAACAAAAATATAGATATATATGAGCTGGATTTCCTATACACATCTCTTCGGTGGCTGTTAGGGTTGCGTACTGCACATCAAATCATTACAGTGTTAGCTGGTCTGGATGATCCTACTCAAAGCACATGATTAAAATAATTAAAATTAATTTAAAATAATTTGAATAATTTAAAATAAAATAAAATAAAAAATAAATTTTAAAAGCCAAATATCTGTGAGATCGTAGTCATATTCATGCATTTTCTATCAGAGGCGATGTGGGGCTGCCCCATCTCTCCACCCTGATATTCTAACTTTCAACAGGGGGTTTGTTCAGCTGAGGGGGGCACATGGGTGGCGCTGTGGTCTAAACCACTGAGCTTCTTGGGCTTGCCAATCAGAAGGTTGGTGGTTCAAATCCGTGCGACAGGATGAGCTCCCGTTGCTCCGTCCCAGCTCCTACCAACCTAGCAGTTCGAAAGCATGCCAGTGCAAGTAGATAAATAGGTACCGCTGAGGTGGGAAGGTAAACGTCGTTTCCATGCTCTCTGGTTTCCGTCAGAAGCGGTCTAGTCATGCTGGCCACATGACCCAGAAAGCTGTCTATGGACAAACGCCGGCTCCCTCAGTCTGAAAGCGAGATGAGCACTGCACCCCATAGTTGCCTTTGACTGGACTTAACCATCCAGGGGCCCTTTATCTTTACCTTTTAACTGTTCTACTGAACACAGTTACAGTCCCTGTAATCACAAGTGCTGCACAGAGTTGCTGATCACAGTGAGTATTGTAAGTTTGTAACCGGTCATACAAGCATGTCTGCAATTTCCAAAGTTTCCCATTCAATACAGCAGGACTGGTGTGCATGCCTCATGTTCTGTTGCACAGGTGAAATTTAAGAATGCCTCATTAGGGATGAGATCTTTTGATGAAGGGTGGTATATAAATTTAATATACTACTACTACTACTACTACTACTACTATTAATAATAATAGAAGCCATATTAGGAATAGGAATAGGAATAATTTATTGGCCAAGTATATTTTCCAACATACTTGGAATTTTGCTTCGGCTACATTGCAATGTAAACATACCTTATACAAACACTGTTCCACTCACAATACAATGACACAGCAAAGAAACACCTCCCATAACTGGCCTCCCCTTCCGCTACACAACTACGAATTTAACAATTTAATAGCACAAGGGGAAAAACTGTTCCTGTGCCTGGCCGTTTTTGTGTATAAAGTCCTGTAGAGACGTGCAGATGGAAGTAAGTCAAACAGATTATGACCGGGATGCAAAGGATCTGTGACAATTCCCTCTGCTCTCTTCCTAGCTCGGGGAGCATAGAGTGTCTCTAGTGAAGGCAAGCTAGCACCAATTACCCTTTCTGCAATTCTTACTGCTCGTTGGAGCCTTTTCTTGTCCATCTTGGAGGCTGTGCCATAATAGTAATAGAATTACATAATAGTAATAGAATTACAGAGAACTGTTTCAATTATGCCTCTGTAAAATTGGATTAACACTTCCTGGGGCAATTTAAGTTTCCTTAGTTGATGCAGGAAATACAACCTCTGGTGGACCTTTTTAATAATACTATTGATGTTACCTGACCAATTTAAGTTTTGAGAAATTATAGAGCCCAGGAACTTAAAGAACTCTACTACTACAACCATGTTACCAAGGATGGAAAGTGACAGCAGGACGGAAGAGTGCCTTCTAAAATCAATTACCATTTCCACTGTCTTTTGGGCATTTAGCACCAAATTATTTCTGGTGCACCACGAAACAAGATGGTCTACTTCCCGCCTATACACAGATTCATCGTCCTCCCGGATAAGCCCAATAACTGTTGTGTCATCGGCAAATTAGTGCTTTGAATGAGCATGAATTTTGAGACTAGGGAAACCTTTCCAAAGATCAAATCCAAATACCTCAAGTGCACTCAAGTGATGGTTTGAGACATATATTTAAAAGAAAATAAAGTAAGTACATGTCAGGGACTGGACTGAAGGGGAAGGCTGGGAATCCTCCTTTGCTTCCTTCAGAGGAGGAGGAGGAGGAGTGGGGTTCGCCCCCCACCCAACATCCAGTAGTTTCAAGAGAAGAGGGAGACAGGCTTGAATTGCAGCAGAACCCAGAGCTGCCAAGTTATGAGGTATTAAGAGAAGGAGGGGAACTGGGAGAATTGCCAGCAGAGATGTCCTTGGAAAGCATAGAAGCGCCACCATCCCCTCATACTCGATGTTCACTTAGAGTTCAAGAGCAAAGGGCTCAAAGACGTTTGACTCCTGAGGCCACTCATAGGGCCACAGGCTGTTGCTGGGAAAGAAAGGGGAGGGGCTCAGAGTGAGCTACGTCACTATGGAGTTAAGGACTGGATTCTTGTCTCGCATCACGATCACTGAATGAAACCATGAATACGAACTTTCCATAGAGGTGAGGAGGGGCACCATCACCTGCCCCTTATCTTGAAGGGTATTCCGGTAAAGGATTCTGGGGGGTGAGGCCATGTCCGAAGCCTAGGGAGGTTAGGCGGGCAGAGGGCCTTCTCGGTAGTGGCACCCGCCCTGTGGAACGCCCTCCCTTCAGATGTCAAAGAGAACAACAATTACCAGACCTTTAGAAGACATCTGAAGGCAGCCCTGTTTAGGGAGGCTGTTAAAGTTTTTAATAGATTATTGCATTTTAATGTTCTGTTGAAAGCCGCCCAGAGTGGCTGGGGAAACCCAGCCAGATGGGCGGGGTATAAGTAATAAATTATTATTATTATTATTATTATTAGGGCCCAAGGCACGCCCCTAACGGTGATCACAGGGGGAGGTCCAGTCGATGTACATCACTGGGGCTCCTTACTGGTGGTTAACCCTTCCCGGACTTCCAACACACGGGTTAGGGTCGGATATAGTCTGTTAGGGTCCAATGCCTAAGCCAATACCACTCAACATCCATAACCAATAAATTTGTGGTCTTCTCGCCCATTAAACTTATACAACGTGTCTGTGTCATTATTTTCCAAGGGGAGGGACATTGGCATGCAAAGGAAGGGGAGGGGCTCAGAGTGAGCAACGTCACTATGGAGTTAAGGACTGGATTCTTGTCTCGCATCATGATCACTGAATGAAACCATGAATACAAACTTTCTTGTTTCTTCTTTGATCCTTGAGGCTACTGGGGAAGGAGAGAATCCCCCACGCCTGCCAGTACTGAGTCTTTGTCATTCACTGAGTAGATCCATCGAACTCAATAAGGCTTACGTTAGTCATTGATTTGAAGCATCCAAGTCTCTATTAGGAGTGGGACTGTGGGTTACTGCTCACCACAAAGCATGTATTAGCACAGTGCTGTGAAAGCCTTTCTCTGAGATGTTGTTTCCCTGGGAAAACAATTGCTGGCAGC
The DNA here is from genome assembly GCA_034641385.1 of Darevskia mixta. Lineage (NCBI taxonomy): Eukaryota > Metazoa > Chordata > Lepidosauria > Squamata > Lacertidae > Darevskia > Darevskia mixta. The sequence goes on from JAWWNH010000105.1 coordinate 14,280,154, forward strand.
ACTGCAGCCTGGTGTGCGTACGCATGCAGTAACCACAAAGGCTGTGTAGATAATATGTATCCCTAGAAGAGGAAAGTGAAAAAGAGTAATAGACTTTGGTAGAAGAGAAACATATCCATTAGCATAAACATGTGGTGCTGAAGCCAGCAGTAAGGATGGGGGAAATTTCCAGAGAGAGAAGCTAAATTGATTGGTCAGGGAATTTAGCAAGAACATATGACAAGTTAAGCAATGTGAAGTCCCAGTTTTATTTCTAATCTGGGCAAAAAAGGAAAGGAAGACTTAGTGAATAAGAAGCAGGCCCACCATGAGCTCAGGGAAATATAGCTTTACATTTTCATTTCTAAGTGTAATTGTAGAGTTAGCCAGTGAAACTTGAAATGCAGCCAGCATAAAGTATATGGCTGCCTGGAAACATCAGGAAAACCCTTTCAGCCAAAATTCCCAGGATACATGATGCTGGGAAAGTTACTGGTCTGCAGTAAGGGAACTGAAGGTTTCAGTTATGGAAACATGAAAGACTTAGGCAAGAAGTCAAAGAAAGGTACCTGGAAGATATCCAAGTATTTTCACATACCTAGTATAATATTTGATTTTTCTTTCTATCTATCAATAGCAGACAGAAGAACACAAGCAGAACCCTACTGGATCAGGTCCAAGGGGCATTTAATCCAAAATCCTGTTCTCACAGTGGCCAACTAAAACCTATGGAAGGCCCATAAACATGACATGAGCACTTGTGATTTTCAGCAGCTGGTATTCAAAGGCATGCTGCCTCAGCCAGTGGAGGCAGAACAAAGCCATCTGGGACTGATGGGACTGGAAATCCAACAACATGGCTTCGGTCCAGTATACCTGAAGGAACGTCTCCACCCCCATCGGTCAGCCCGGACACTGAGGTCCAGTGCCTTCTGGCGGTTCCCTCGCTGTGTGAAGCCAAGTTACAGGGAACCAGGCAGAGGGCCTTCTCGGTAGTGGCACCCGCCCTGTGGAACGCCCTCCCTTCAGATGTCAAAGAGAACAACAATTACCAGACCTTTAGAAGACATCTGAAGGCAGCCCTGTTTAGGGAGGCTTTTAATGGTTTATAGATTATTGTATTTTAATGCTTTGTTGAAAGCCGCCCAGAGTGGCTGGGGAAACCCAGCCAGATGGGCGGGGTATAAATAATAAATTATTATTATTATTATTATTAACATAAAGAGGTTACCAATTCCCTGCTTTTTCGGATCTTAGCCATGTTAAAAAGCTTCAACTGCATCACCAGTCCTAAAAGGCAGCATGGTTTCTGAAAATCTCTCTTCCTCCCTCCCTCTCTTTCTTTCTCCAAAGATAATTTGAAATGTTTGTTCTGGCCAAGTTGACGTTGCATGTTGACCTCAAGCAATCTCGAGAATGCATTTGCGGTGGGAGGGCAAGAAGAGCAGCGCTGCAGCTTCAATTCATTATTGACTTATTAGAAATTCATGTGCCGCACCAACAGCCACCCCAATGTATTTACATAATGAATAGAATGCCAAATTATTAATAAAACTGTGATTAGTTAATCTAAACTCAGTGAACAATTTCATAATTACTGCAGAAATAATTCCAGGACTGTGAACTTCAACAGCAAATGAGTTCAGCCTGGGAGTTCTTTTAAAGATATGATATGTGGCTGTTCCCCCCCCCCCACACACATTTTTGGACAGTTGTCTGCATATGCGCTCCAGGCCAGATATTGCTTCTAGGGCCCTCTCATCTCTCCAGCAACAAAACAACAGAGGTGTGTAGATTCTCCTAAGAAATCTCATTAAACCCCATTTTCCCCTTGCAGTTTTTACAAATTATTTCACCACAGTAGATTTCACAGGAGGCTGCCTCAGTTGCATAGAGCTGTTACACATGACCAGGAGCTTGCATGTTGCAGTTCCTTAATAGACAACCAGATGGAACGTGTGGTTGCTGAAAGAAACTGGTGTGATGTTAGGGGCAGGACTGAAATCATGCCTCCACTCAGGGGCAGTGCATCCTGTTTTGCCGCCTGAGGCAAAATGGGAAGGTGTCACCCCACCTTGCTGTCGCCACCCTGCCGCTGCTGCAGCCAACCTTACCAGGGTTGTGCAGCGACAGGTTTCAGCAAGGCAGTGGCGAAGCTGCAGAGCCAGTGTGGTGTAGTGGTTAAGAGCGGTAGACTCGTAATCTGGTGAACCGGGTTCGCGTCTCCGCTCCTCCACATGCAGCTGCTGGGTGACCTTGGGCTAGTCACACTTCTCTGAAGTCTCTCAGCCCCACTCACCTCACAGAGTGTTTGTTGTGGGGGAGGAAGGGAAAGGAGAATGTTAGCCATTTTGAGACTCCTTTGGGTAGTGATAAAGCGGGATATCAAATCCAAACTCTTCTTCTTCTTTTTCTTCTCCAGCACCAGGGGCGGAGAGCAGGCGGGGGTATGGCTGACGAGCGCCCCGGGGGCATGGCGCACATCCCAGGGGTGTGGCGCACTGTCCGTGGGGGTGTGGCACCCGGAGCAGTGGGGGGTGCACAGCATGTGTCTGGGGGGGCAGCCGTGATGGTACCCCCCTCGCCGATGGTGCCGGGGGCAGTGCACTTCCCTCGCCCCCCTTTCCTCTGCCAGTGCAGCAAAGTCTTCTGAGATATTACTGAGATCTCATGAAATCTCTTGAGAGCTCATGTGCTCCATGGGATCTCACAACATTTCAGTGAGATCTCATGCAATCTTACTGGAAGCAGACGCCGCTGCGCTTCTCTGCTGGTGGTAGCAGAGGTGGGACAGGTATGGTGCCCTTCGGCATGCCACCTCTTGGGATTCTGCCACCTGACATGGCTGCCCCAGCCCACCTCATGGGCAGGCTTGCCCTGGCTCCACTCCTGAATGAACCTGAAATTGCCCTGCCATAAGGTAATGTGTTGACAAGGGTTTTATACAGAAAGAATGGCATGCAACTCCCAGGATGTAAACATCACAGTTACATTGGCGCAGTGATGAATATTCCCCCATTGTCTTGGAAGTAAATCCTATTGATTTCAATGGGGCTTGCTTCTCAGCAAGCGTGCTTAGAGATTGCAGGCTAAAGAATAGAGCCTAATGATTGTAATGGAGCAGAATAGGTCAATAGGCATTGTGATCCCCCCCCAATGCTGATTATGAGACAAGAAGGAGTCTGTGCACTTCCAAATAAAGTCTTTGTGCAAGAAAGTTTGACACGGTGAGCTAGGAATGCAAACCGTTTTATGTGGAAACCACAGTTCCTGTCATTTTCAGTGGAGCTCACCCAGTCTGTGCACCAAGATTTGCCCTTCCATGTTTTCAAATGATTAAGAAAATAAGTAGAAAAAGTAGAACAACTGTTGGATCTAGCCCAGGGCTCTGTTCCCACAGTGGCCAACAAGATGTCTGTGAGAAGGCCAAAAGTCCACTCCTGTGGTTTCCATCAACTCATATTTGGAGTTAGAACATAGAGATAGAACATAGCCATTAGGCCAGGGGTAGGCAGCCTAAGGCCCATGGGCCAGAAGCAGCCCACGGGGGCATTTAACCGGCCCCCAAGCCGCCCCCGAACCGAGCCGCCAACTGGGCGAGTCCCCACGCGCTGCGCTAAACCGGCACAGCGTGGCACGGGGATCTTTTTTTTCATATGTGGTGGACTTGCAAGAAAGCGAAGATATTCTGGGAAATGATACATGATTAGATAAAAAAGATGTTTAAAATGAGTATATACAGTATATATTTAAAAAGCCCAAAGCATTTCTGTTAGGGATTATAGGGGCAGAAATTCCACACACACAAATGTTAAAGTTGTTTATGTATGTAACAACAGCAGGTAGGACTCTATGGAAAAGGGTGGGGAGTTGACAAAAATAAGAGAAATGACGAAATTGTATTTTGACTGCATATGTTAAAAATGTTGAAACTTGACAAAATATTTCCCCCCAAAAAAGAACATAGCTATTAAGGTCAATAAGCACAGACAACCTTATGCTCCATTAATTTGTCAAATCTTCTTTTAAAGTAACCCAAGTTAGTTGGCACAACTGTCTCTTATGGGAGTGAAGAATTATTTTCTTTTAGCAGTCCGGAGTCTTCCAAAATTCAGCCTTACAGGTTGCCTATGAATTCTAGTGTTATGAGAAAAGGAGAAAAAACTTTTCTCTATCCACCATCTCCATACTGTGCCTAATTTTATATACTTCTATCATGACACATCTTACTCACCTTTTCTCTAAATCAAAAAAGCCCCAGATGCTGTAATCTTTCTTCATAACCTTGGAATTGTTATGTGGTTGCCTACGAGTCATTTGAAAGTTCCATCACTTTTTGAAAATCTCATCTGTTATTGGCAACTGCTTCCGTATTCCTTGACCATGCAATCCCCACACCACCCCGTTAATTCAATTCAGCGTCAGGATACTATAAATATACATGAAAACAAATCTTGGAGAGGGGGTGGGGGACAGTAACAGAAAATCCATGTGAGATAAATCAAAGAGGTCTTAAGGGATGGGGCTCTAAAAATTTACACTAAAAAAAATGAGAGGAAAATCCTATCACGGTGTGTCTCAGCGTGCACAGAATCTGTACACAAACAATTGAACATATTTCCTTTCATGTATGATGAGGCACAGCTGGAAGTTATAGTCCCAATCATGGCACGATGAAAGGGAAGCTCAGTCTCCTTCGTTCTTCAGGGATAAATGTGCCTCACATTTTCTCACTCAGTCCTTCGTAAGTGGACTGAGCAAAGCTTAATTGCCCTGGGTTTTCACAATCTGACGGTATCAAGGACCCCCCGGTGTTTCATCTCAGGATGAAAACTGCAAGGAAAGCTGCATTTGTGACATTGTTTCCAGGGGGTACACATTATGAGGAACATAATACTTACAAATAGAAGGGACAATGCTTGGAATATCTGGCTTCGGGACTCATCCTTAAAAGGATAACTCTAGGCCTTGTGAATGATATGGGGGCTATTGACACTGTGCTTTGACTTGGAAGAGGTCAACCCCAATTCCCTTGTTATTCAGCCTTCACACCATGTTGATGGACAGCTCCAATACATGTCAGTGTTGTGTTTTTATGTCAGGTTCCCAGCTTGATAACACAGTAAGCGTAGCTCATTAAAAATGAGGATTTATTGCAAAAACAAACAGATAGCTCCGGAAAGCTTTAACGAAGCCTCTGGCACCATTACTCAAAATAACCCTTCTGAAGACCCCTTCTGGGTTTTGCAGAAGATACTGAACTTGCGTCTCTTGTTCTGCTTCCTGTCTAACAGCCCTCCCCTTAGCGGACTCTTAGGAGGGATTGGATCAGCTCCAATCTCTTCCCATTCTGACAGACTACTTCTTTCTCTCTCCCTTCCTTCCAAGGGGCGGGGGAGTTGTCACAAGCCGATGTCCCTCCAGCATGACAGTTAGCTCACTCTGTTCCTGGCTGCTCCTCAGTTGGCTGCAAGTCTTCACTGGGAGCTGTCTCATTCATGACATTTTATCTATCATGATCACACTTCCATGAAGATATCTCATGCGCACACCACAACCCTAGAGTTTTACATACAAGAACTCTCTTTGCCTCTCTCTCAGTATTCTGACCCTGCACCTCACTTTGGAAATGTTACTTATGCTACTGAAACACTGCCTTCAGCAGTGGCATGCAGTCAGTGTGTTGGGTAATAACACTGAGGCCTGGTGCCTCCCCCCCCAACGCAACGTCACCCGAGATTCATCACTCCGGTCTCCCGTCACACTGATGTGGCCCATATCCAGGGACATGAGCACACGACAAGCAGAGTTCAAAACAGAAGCTCAGCCTTGAGGAGTAACATATAAGCCTAATTCATTGCAAATGTAATCAAACGTAACAGAACAAAGAAAACATGGCCTCTCTCTTTGTCTTTCTTCCTCAAAGTAAAAAGGTAAAGGGACCCCTGACCATTAGGTCCAGTCGTGTCCGACTCTGGGGTTGCAGCGCTCATCTCGCTTTATTGGCCGAGAGCCAGTGTACAGCTTCCAGGTCATGTGGCCAGCATGACTAAGCCGCTTCTGGTGAACCAGAAATGCCGTTTACCTTCCCGCCAGAGCGCTTCCTATTTATCTACTTGCACTTTGACGTGCTTTCAAACTGCTAGGTGGGCAGGAGCTGGGACCGAGCAACGAGAGCTCACCCCGTCGCAGGGATTCGAACCGCCAACCTTCTGATCACCAAGCCCTAGGCTCTGTGGTTTAACCCACATCACCACCTGGGTCCCACCTTCCTTAGAGAGAGAGCTGCAAAAGCAAAAGCTATACAGAGCGGAAACAGCGTTTCTCAATTTCCTCTCACAATACTCCAACAATCAGTGCTGGAATGTAAGCAGACATGTGACCAATCTCACACACACATCTGCAACTCGGGAGGAATGGAACTCTCAACACAGTGGACTAGGGGGGCTAGGCTAGTACCCTAAATATCCCCCTTGGGCCTCCTTCCCAAAGACCAGAAAGCCTCTGCCTGGCTTAGGAAGGGAAGCACAATGCTCACACATGCAACATCACACGGGCAACATCCTCTCCATTGCTCTCGCAAGTTGGCACTTCTGGCACTAACTGTTCCCCTACAAAAAGAATTCACTACACACTACGCACCCGCCCTGTGGAACACCCTCCCGCCAGATGTCAAAGAGAAAAACATCTACCAGACTTTTTGAAGACATCTGAAGGCAGCCCTGTTTAGGGAAGCTTTTAATGTTTGACGGACTATTGTATTTTAATATTTTGTTGGAAGCTGTCCAGAGTGGCTGGGGAAACCCAGTCAGATGGGCAGGGTATAAATAATAAATTATTATTATTATTACTACTACTACTACTACTACTACTACTACTACTGGCCTTCAGCAAATCACACATGAGCATAGATCTGGACATAGGAGATACGTTTACATAAAAACACTCAAGTATGATCTGTAATTTAGCCTCAGTCTTTTCCTCATGGAATGGTTTTGTAGCCTAGACTGTGGAAGATGCCCCTTACCGCTCTGTTTGTGACCTGTCCTTAATTCATCTGAATGGCAATGTCTAGATTTAATATGCACAATGTTCAGGTTTAATCTCTTTAGTCTTAATTGTGCAATGGATATGGGTGTCCTTTAATGCAGAAATACATGGACAGGCAAGAGCATTTAATAATAATAAATAATAATAATTTTATTATTTATACCCCACCCATCTGGCTGGGTTTCCCCAGCCACTCTGGGCGGTTTACAGTATAACTTAAAATATAATAAGAACATCAGACATTAGAAATGTAAGAGGAGATGTCACAAGGTTCAAAGCTCTACTCTTGAATATTTATAATTAAATTGCAATAAAGAAGTTTAGTTTAATATGATACGCCTTAGTAAAATTTTAAAAATGTCCATAAATAACTAGGTTGTCTGAGCAATATGTGGTGGAAAGGGAATGGGGCAACTGTGCTCCCCAAATACCACCCTTGGCAATGGATGAGAAGAACAAGCCTGCCTGTGTACATGGAACGGAACAGATTAATGGAATCCTTCCCTTTGCAAACTAGATCATGAAGTCCAGTGGAAATGCAATAGAGTTTGAAAATAGTCACACATCTTCTGCAAAATACAGAAATAAACGAGTTGCTGTCTTGCTAAGTATCAAGGTGAATATGTGTAATCACAACACATATGTGCCCACGTTAATTCTGCATCCTGTAGCATCATCTGCTCACTTTGCAAAACATTAGCTGTCTTCAGCCACCGATTCAACATATTTCAGAACATTTGCAACATTAATATTTTGACTCTTAAAAAAAAAAAGTCATAAACTTTCCAAATGCTCACAATTAGAGCTTTTATTTTCAGCCAGAACTTGCAGGAACTCAGTTTCGGCACCTCTCAGGTGGGCTCTACTGCCATTATAAGGGAGGTGTTCATAGTTAATTCCTGCAACTCTTTTTCCAGAAAAATAGCAGTGCTCACAATGAAACAAAATTGTAACACTTCTTCTGAACTACCCACTCCCCCTGCCCTTTTCAGACATGTCTTCAGTTCATCAAATGTTGGGGAAAACAAACAAACAATGGAAGGTTCACATGAACACAACTACAAACCATTAGTACCAGTTTCTATGTCAAGACATTATGATGGCGGGATATTTACTATAACTGAACACAGGAATTCAGCTGTAGATGCTTGGGACTGACAGAAAAGTAACTGAAGTGAGTCCTGAGCAGATCTGAATGACATATTTAGTGTATTCATCTTCCAATATCTCCTAGCACTTAACTTATTTAGAGCATGGAGGTGTTCCACAGAGAGATTTGTTACACCAAGCATTTCCTTGAACTCGTTGCTTTATTATGGAGTTCTGCTCTACAGCAGTTGGAAGAGGAGAAAGGGCAGGTGGACATCATGGAGGAACAGTGGAAACTACCTCAGAGCAGCTCAGACTATTTGTCCATCTCAGCCAGTTTTTGTCTTCTATGGCAGTCTGCCCTCTAGGGCCAGGGTCGTCACCCCTATGCTAAGACAATCTTGGGACCTCCTGTGAAGGATGCGAACAAAGGTCTGCTTGCTATTACATACAAATACAGTGCTATGAATCTAATAGCTATTTACGAATGGGGGGGGACCTCTCTAAGAACCTCATTCCCTGTGCTGCTTTCTTTACCTTGAATCTATTATACTATGGCAAAATTGAAATGGCTGGAGTTCAGATGTGGGTGTGTTTCTTTGGAACCCTGCCTTTTCCAATCACTCTTTCAGGAGCAATGTGGCTTCACTCTATTATGCTGACACCAAATGAGATTTTCCTGCCCCCCCTTCCCTCTCTTGTCTAATGTATTTTTACAACACATCTACACAAGCAATTTTGCCAGACTTAGCTTGAAGGATTGTTGATTTTCTGAAATGTAGTGAGAAAAACTGTTCCACTTTGATTTGTAACCAGCATTTCTGAAGTGTAGAGGAGGGTGATCGGACTAGTGTCTTGGAACACATCTCTGTGGGGTAAGTGACCTTCAGCTAGTGATGGACAAATTCCTTCTCAGCTCAATTTGGAATCAGCTCAGTAATTATGAGCTTTCTCAGCAAAGGGGCAGGGAGACCTTTCTCCTCCCTAAGACATCCACAGTATTGGATGTCAGTATTATCGTATTACCCCTTTGAGAATGGTCCTTTTCAGCACCCAGGCATGCTGGACAGCTCCTATGAAATTCTAATCACATTCTGAAACATGCATCCCTCTAGAAAAAGGGATAGGGAGCTACAATTACATAAAATGTTTTCAAGAAACAATTGACTCAAATGGAAAAGATGCACACTAGGCAGAAGCCAACATGGTCAGAGAATCTGATCAGATATTTCAAAGTTCTTAATGAGAGTCTCATCATGAGTAAGGACTTCACATTAGCAAAATGTTGGCTCAAAACTTGGGAATGAATTATTTCTCAAAATGTGTATTATTATGTAGCCAAATTGGGAGATATTGGCAGACTTGGGAAAAATGTGAGGAAGTAATACAAACCCTTAGATAAAACCCTGAAAGGGGAAGAACCCCCAAAATCATCCCACTGAGGAGTAAGCAGGCTCAGAGCTCATGGGGCAAAAAATCCAGAAAACTGAGTTGGAGAAGGAAATGGAATGGAGTGGGTGGAAACCTAAACTCTACAGTACACTGTTTTGTTGGTGGTCTCACTTACACAGAGGAATTCATAAGATGCTGTCAAATAGGTTATCAAAAGTCAAGAGGACTGAGTTACTCAATCTGACACTTTCAATCCACCCAGAAACTGTATCAATCCCTGTGCTGAGCTTTGCACCGGTTAACTACAGTAGTAGATGAAAAGCATATTTCTTTATTTCACTCACCCTTTGGTAATAAAGTTGCCTCCTACAATGGCGCTCATCCTTTAGTGGGGTGGGTAGCACGTGCTCTTATTGCTATGCTACTAGGTGAACATTTTATGTATTTTGTTCATTGATTTATTTATTTTCTTGTCATTTGTTGTATTTTTGCTTGTCTGGTTGCTTTGAGAATTTTTCTTTTGTATAAAGTTACTGATTAATAATAATTATTATTAGAATAATAATACATGGTCATTCCAAACCCCATAACTAGATGGCATCTTTTCCTGTCAGTGCTGGTGGAAGCAGAAACATCGCAGTGATTTTCCCTGTCCTTAAATACATTATAATGTCACCCAAAGGTTTGATTTTAGTTTCCTCTGGTGCCACAAGAATATCCTTCAACCTGGAATGTAAGAAGCTGTCATACCAAGTCTGGTTATTTGCCCATCTAGACCAGTATTGTCTACTCTGGTAACAGCTCTCCAGGATCTCAGGTAGGCAACTTTCACATCACCTGCAACCTGATCCCTTTAGTCAGGTATGGCATGTTTTTAATCTGTGACCTTCTGCATAAAAATCATATGTTCTACCACTGAACTATGGGTCTCCCTTGAGTTAACTTTACACTGAGAATACAGATAAAGTATTATTCATAAGATGGATCAGGCAACTTATGAGGCAATTACCAGTACTTGCTAGTTGTCCTACTCATTCCAGTTTCCTCCTTATTCCCGCCTGTATGTGAACAATGAATGGTGACAGGCATAGAGTCAAGAAACTCAAATCAAATAATCCTTTATTACGGTCATAGACCAGAAAATAAGAGAATAAAACAAAAGCGGAGAATATAGTAATATTACATATACTAGATAATTATTAAATATCATCTTTTAACAGCACTATTAGTCAAGAAACTATTTTTAAAGTTCTAAATGAGAACATCTTACTGTGTCTTGAGTCAAAAGGCCACCATGCACTCCTGAACTTAGGTTTACAGTCACCAGTAAAGTAGAAGAATGGTATATGATTCAGGAGCAGATATAATGACTAATTAGCTTTCATGTGCAAACACAGCATTCTAAATTCACCAAACTAATTAGCTGTTTTATGATTCAATAACACTGTGTGTTTATAAAGCAATAAAAATGTCTCTTTATTAGAAATTGATTACAGATTGCTGCGGATCCCAAACGTATAGGTAGATGCCTCCTGAAGAAGTAATGGGTTGGATGACAAACACAACATTCATAATGCAGATAGGTAAGTGTCTTAATATTTGATTACCAGAAGCAAAATCTTTCCTTTTATAGCACTGATTTATGTCTTGTGGCTACAACCAGCAGCCCTTTCATTGCTGATCTATCTGGCACCCTCATTGGCAGCAAATCTCTTAAGATATCAGGCAGACAATCTCTTACAGCCTTGCTCCTGTTAAGAGCTTTCTGTCCGAAATAAATATACCACAGGTCGAACCTGTGGCCTTCTATGCACAAAGCATGTCCTCTACACTGATCCATGGCTTATTCTGAGTTGACATTGCTATCACAGATTAATCAACACAGGTGGCCTTTGAGAAGGATGCTGACCCTGAGAGTGGCAATGTCTTTTCAATGAGCAGCCCACCTTTTGTGATCAGCTTGAATGGCAGTAGTGCTAATTTGGTGATGGAAACAGGGTTGCTCTCTACAGATTTTAGATTAGGGTCCAATCCACAAGACACAAACAAGCAGGGGACACTGGAAGGAACATAGGAAGTTGCCTTTTACTGAGCCAGACCAGTGATTCTCCTAGCTCAGCATTCTTCACATTGACTGGCAGCAGCTCTCCGGGTTTCAGGTGGAGTCCTACCTGGAGATGCTGGGGATTGAATCCGGGACTTTCTGCAGGTAAAGCAGATGCTCTACCTCTGAGCAATGGAAGTGAGGTTGACTTAGGCTTTTGTGATTCTGATACAATCTATGAAGAAGGAATGTATACATTCCCATCAATTAAATATACTACTCCCCCTTCATCTATTGCCTCACAAGCTTGAGAAAAGGAAGCATGGGTTCCTCATGTGTCTCATGCCACCCACAGAGGTGGATTTAGGGCAGCATGTCTGGTTCTCCCACACAGGGCACCAAGCTGAAAGGGAGACTTCCCACCCTCTTCCCAAACCCTAGTAAGCACTTGCTTTGGGAAGGAGGTGTGAGGGAATCTGACAACCAGCAAGGTCAGCAAGAAGAGAGACAGGGAGAGAGATAATTCTGGGGTGGGCAGGGCCAGCCCACCCTTGAGGCAAGGTGAGGCAACCGCCTCAGGTGGCAGGGTCCACAGGGGCATCAGATCCAGCCTCCAATGAATGCATCACCTGCTGCCACCACCATGGCTGCAGCACTGGCAGCAGTGCACTCACTGAAAGCTGAATCTGCTACTTCCATAGAAGTGCCTCTTCCGCCATGCTGCCTTTAGAATTAGGAGGCACTGCCGGTCTCCTCCCATGTCTATGGAGGAAATGGCAGAGCTTGCCTTCTGGGGTCTCCAGGACTCTGCACCTGCCCAGCGGAATTCAGAGAGGGCCTCTTCCCCACCTCCATTATGGCTTTTGATTCCTACTTCAACTGTTGGGTAAGGTTGCTTTGATTCCCTCCCTCACCAGCACTTGCCTCTTGTTCCTGTTGTAGATCTTCCTTCCCATCTTGTTCCCCAACGGAAGGACACCATTTTGAGGTTTGCCTCAAGTGCCGAAATGTTTCGGGCCAGCCCAGATGTGTCTGTGTGTGTGTGTCTATTTTTAGAAAACATTCTAGACCCCTTGCACAACTCCTTAACTATAGGGGCAGAACTACTTATCAATATAGGCCTTTCACTCAAAATAGTTGCCCTATGTCAGATTTTTCCCCCTCCTTTGTAACATATAGTACAGCTTACAGGACCTGGCAGCAATGGCTGCCACTGTTCAGCATCTATGGCTGCCGGTCATGGATTCAGGGATATGCTCAACATAATGATGAAAAGACCCAATTAAAGTTATACTACATATTATGAGGTGCGCATGTAGAACTTAGTATATCTGCCTGAAGAAGACATACCATCAAGTAAATGCTTTATACACTTCTCACTTTGGATAGTGATGGTCTTTGTCTATTTCTCTGCCTCATTGCTTTTCCATTTCATTTCAGCCAAGGGCAAAGCTTTTTCTCCCTTCCTTGTATTTCTTAATTCTGTTCCCTCATATATAGCTATTTATTATTTATGGGACTAATTCTAGTGTGGGCTACAGGAGCATAGTTCCTATTGACCTGTATATCTGCTAATAAAATTTGACCCCCATTCAGTATGACTGTGCAATCAAAGCCTGGGAGGTTTTTAAACACCAGCTAGTCAATTAAGATTCTCAAACAGTGCAGAAACCACATCGTAGATGAAGTTCAATGACGTCTCCTGAATACCTCAGCCTGTCAGCCATCAAATATGGTGAAATGCTCAGATTCCTTTGCACGTTCCACCATAAAATAATATGAGATGTGGAAATCAGCAGATCATGGGAGTCAAATGCAGATATCAAAAATTCAGAGAATGACTGAAAATTCAACACAACATTTGCAGAGCAGAAGTTTGAGGATCATATTTTCTCTTAACAAGGCATAAACAAGGTAAGTAAATAAAGGGATGTTCGTGAATTCATGAAAGAGTGTCTCCATCCCCCATCGTTTAGCCTGGACACTGAGGTCCAGCCCCCAGGGCCTTCTGTCCGTTCCCTTCCTGCAAGAAGTGAGGTTACAGGGAACCAGGCAGAGGGCCTTCTCGGTAGTGGCGCCCACCCATCAGATGTCAAGGAAAGAAACAACTATCTGACTTTTAGAAGACATCTGAAGGCCGCCCTGTTTAGGGAAGTTTAGGGAAGTTTTTAATGTTTGCTGTTTTATCGTGTTTTTAATATTCTGTTGGGAGCCGCCCAGTGTGGGCGGGGGTATAACTAATAATAATAATGTTAGAATGACAAGAGTCTTGTTCCAGAATTACAAAGAAGGTTGTGTGAACATTTGAGGAAGGGCAGCAGGGATGAGTGAGCTAGGTCAGTGCCTCTCTGTCGCTTCATGAATTGAAACTGTCTGCACATTTTTGATCCCTACATAATCAGTGCTCAAAAGCTACATGAGGAGCCTCTGCAGATTGCTGTGGACAGTTGCCACTGCTTCCTCCCATGCTTAATAACATAGGAAACTGCCGTATACTGAGTCAGGTCATTGGCTCATTGGGCTCTGTATTTAGAGATGTCCAGTTGACTTACTTTTTAAAACAGAAAGGAAGCTAAGTGTCCAAGCATCCTGCTGGCAGAAGGCTTGGTAGATGTGTATCCACTCTCAGTGGACTTCTCTTCCAGCTCTACCTGGAAATGCCAGGGATTTAGCCTATAACTTTCTACATTCAAAGCAGGTTTTATATCATTGAGCTATGGCCCAAAAGCTCTCTTCCTAACACCTGAAGATAGCTATGATATTGATAGGAATCTCAAGATGGAAGTATATTGAAGCTGTATATTGAACCCACAAAACACACCATCCTATATTGGCCCTGCATTATAAAATGCCCTCCACTATGTCAGATGCTTCTTACTTCTTATAAAGACATATTTTTTGCCCAGGCTCTCCCTGATCCACAAGTTTGGACCCTGTTATTACTGAAATTCTGTTTTTATAATATTGCTTTACTGATTTTTATGTTGCACCTCTGTTTTTATGATACTGTTTTATTGTTTTTATGGCATATCTTTGTATTCCACTTAGAGGTTTTTTAATTGTTATGTAGTTCAGAAATGCTTTCAAATAAAATAAATAAATAAATAAATAAATAGTCTCATTCCGACTCAATGCCTGGTGTGCTGTTGCTTCTGTAGCCGAAATGCCACAGTCACATGCAAGGGTACATCAGCAAATTTAGAAGAACTGTGACATTTTCAGAAATACAAAATAATAGTAATCATTTAACACCCTCTCCAAGCAGGAAGTGAGTGCACAGCATGCTTTGTGTCAATGAAATGGTTTATTGACTACCAAGAGGGAGAAAACTTGAAAACCCGGTAGAAGGAGGAATGGGATGGAGTGGCTGGAAATGGAAGTTGGAGGAAGAGATGTATTGATATAAAAAGGGTAAGAGAGTCATCTAATTGTTTGTAATGGTCATATCCTGATTCACAAGATATTTTTAAATATGCCCAGGGACAGAAACTGATAGCTGCTCATAGAAATCAATGCAAAAATCCAAGAAATGGCAGGCCAAAGTTCTATGGGGCCTGAGTATGCACAGTAGCAATGATGACTGACTTTGCTTTTTTTGGAGGGGGACAGGAATACCCAGGTAGGGAATGCAGGGAGGGGAGGGGGTGGAATACTCAACAGAAGCATTCCACACTGCAACATGCTGTTGCAGTGCCTCACTGGTTCCTTTTAATAGCAAACTGAAGTGATTAGTGCATATTAGTTTGGAAAAGGACTGGGACGCACAGAAATAAATGCTTTGGTATAGAAGCATATTAGCTGAAGAAAGAAAGAGAATGACACACAAAACAGCCCAGCTGAGCATACTCAGTTGCCTTCAGGAGCTATGGGATGTTGATGTCAGTTTGGAAAAGCACGTTCCAGTTAGTGGCCGGGTTAAATCAGTTCACAAATGAATAGCTGTGATAAGATTTTATCTGATTTTATTTGTTTATTTTTTTGCTAAATGCAGTGTGAAAAGAAAGCTTTCGATCTGGTAAGGCAGCATATTTTGGGTTTGGATTTTCGCAAGTTCTTGGCAGAGATTAATACTCAAAGAACATCTCCCTTGAACTCAAGATAGGATCTCATAGGCTCCCTTTGCCTCTGTGGTTGTGTTAGCCTGGTTTAGAGGGATTCCTCTGGAGAAGCACTTGTGTCAGTGAGGACAACCAGCTGTAGAAACCCTTAAATATGTAAGGGTTGCTTGCACATTATGCTCAATGAATGTATAGTCTATGTAGCTGTTAATGAAGAAGAAGAAGAAGAGTTTGGCTTTGATATCCCGCTTTATCACTACCCGAAGGAGTCTCAAAGCGGCAAACAATCTCCTTTCCCTTCCTCCCCCACAACAAACACTCTGTGAGGTGAGTGAGGCTGAGAGACTTCAGAGAAGTGTGACTAGCCCAAGGTCACCCAGCAGCTGCATGTGGAGGAGCAGGGAAGCAAATACGGTTCACCAGATTACGAGTCCACTGCTCTTAACCACAATACCACACTGGCTGCAATAGTTGAGCAGTACAAATTAGCAACTGTACACCCTTTCAGACATACAGATGTACATTTGTAGAGCCAGCTTGTGTTCAGTGCAACACGGGAACAAGCCTAGTGTTGTAATTCCGTTATATAGTCATCCAGACCAGTGCTTTTCTTCTAGAGGGACGCAGGTGGTGCTGTGGTCTAAACCACTGAGCCTCTGAAGCTTGGTAATCAGATGGTCAATGGTTCGAATCCGCACGACAAGGTGAGCTCCTGTTGCTCTGTCCCAGCTCCTGCCAACCTAGCAGTTTGAAAGCACACCAGAGCAAGTAGATAAATAGAGGAAGGTAAATGGCATTTCCATGCGCTCTGGGTTCTGTCATGGTGTCCCATTGCACCAGAAGCAGTTTAGTCATGCTGGCCACATGACCCAGAAAGCTGTCTGTGGACAAACGCCGGCTCCCTCAGCCTGAAAGCAAGATGAACGCTGCAACCCCATAGTTACCTTTGACTGGACTTAACCATCCAGGGGTCCTTTACCTTTACCTTTTTACCTTTTCTTCTAGAAAAAAGGTGATGGTAGTTCGTACCCTTGAGTTTCCCCAGAAAAAAAGCACTGCTCAAGACTATAGTCAAAGGAATTGGGTAGGAGAGGATATATTTGTCTTTTTGTCAACCAACCAGGCACATAGGATTATATTTGACTTAGCTGGTTTCCTAGTTGCAGTTGTGTGTGTGTGTGTGTGTGTGTGTGTGTGTGTGTGTGTGTGAAAAAGTGGATGGAGAATGCCGAATTGTGTCAAAGTGCTGAGTTGAATTATAAATGCTAGTATTCTGCCTCTTTCGGAATGAGTAGTTTTTATATTATATTGGAAATTGCAGAAGATTATGCTAATTTTGCTTTAACCGTGTTTTGAGTGACACTCCATATATTTTTGCACAACTGATGACCTTTGACTAAATAAGAAAGATTGGGATCTGAAAAGAAAAATGGAAAATCAGGAGCAGGGGGAAATGAATTGGTCTGCTTGAGGTGTTAAGAGCTTACAGAATGTAGGATCCTGTGGGAAGCTGTGGCTGGTTGGTTGATTTGAACCCTGAAAAGGAGGACTCCTGTTATGGAGTGACAAAATTCCCCAGACCTTTGTTGTGGGTCCCACTTGTTTGTACTAACTGCTAACTTTGAAAGAGAGCAGTAGCCATTAAGTTGTTTTCTAACTAGATAATTAATAGCCTACTTACATTGAATAAATGAGACAGAGGGCATGCCTGCATTTTAATTAAGCCTTGAATAAGCTTATTTACTCATAAATTTAATTATATTGGATGTCGGAACAAAAGGGCAATGCCTGCTCTGGAAAAAAAAATGAATTATTTGCTAATAAGCATGGCTTCGTTATTAGCCCATAGTTCAGTTATGGAGCCTTCCTGTGTGGCCTTTCAGATTTCAGAGCCTGATACATCAGGAATGCCCATCTTTGAAGAGAAAATATAGAGTGTTTGTAGACATCAGCTGCATTCTGAACAAACTGCAAATAACTGAATATATTGATTGAATAATGCAATATTCACATAAGTATATAGGAAGCTGCCTTATACCAAGTCAGACTCTTGGTCCACCTAGCTCAGTATTTTCTACACTGACTGACAGAAGCTGTCCAGGATTTCAGAAAGACAGCCTTTCCCAGCCTTAACCTGAGATACCAGGGACTGAGCCTGCATGCAAAGGAGGCACTTAACCACTGAGCTCTTGTCCTTTCCCTAATGGAGAATTGAGAAAGACATAAATTGAGATGAGACATAAATACAGAGGTTATGCCCGTTTACTTCTGCCTGTTGAAATGCAGGACATATGATACAGTGGTAGCTAATAGAAGGGTTCAACCTTTGAGCATTAGGGCTGAATATTTGCCTTTTCTTCATTTCGTTCACCACTGATTTACCATTTTGCCATTGTGCTATTGCTGTAAATGCTGGGGTGGGAGGGCAGGGGATGGATAGCATGTTTCTCCCTGTATATCCTAAATGTCACATCTTATCTCCCAGTACTAGATCCTGTAATACCTCTGTGACTTTTGAATGCTGACAGATAAGTGCTTTATATGTGAAAGCACCATGGAATCAAAGGAGAGGAAAGCAGGAAAGGGAGGGGATTTTTTATTCCATTTTTTCTTTAAAAAAAACTTCAGTGAAAGATAGCCTAAATAACCAGTAGTAAATTGTTTACAGAATATATCTGTCTTAATGAAATATTTTGCTATATTTTATGTATAATTTTTCAGAGGTTTAAAATACAATCCGTGTTTTCCTGGTCTAGGTAAAAAGACGAGGAGGAGGAGGAGGAGGAGGAGGAGGAGGAGGAGGAGGAGGAGAAGAAGAAGAAGAAGAAGAAGAAGTTTGGACTTGATATCCCGCTTTATCACTACCCAAAGGAGTCTCAAAGTGGCTAGCAATCTCCTTTCCCTTCCTCCCCCACAACAAACACTCTGAGGTGAGTGAGGCTGAGAGACTTCAGAGAAGTGTGACTAGCCCAAGGTCACCCAGCAGATGCATGTGGAGGAGCGGGGAAGCGAACCCGGTTCACCAGATTGAGTCCACCGCTCTTAACCACTACACCACGCTGAATATTAGGATCTAATCATGAGTCCCACCCATATGGAAGAGAACAAAGTCCCAGCCCTCTGTTCCCTTGAGAATATCTTCTCCATCCCATAGAAATGAGCTAAGAAGACACATGCTTGGACTAATTTGGACTAATAATCCAAAATGTTGCTTTCCCTTTTGTTCCATCCTGTCTGGCAGTAAACCAAGAGGAGAGTCATTTTCTAGTCCCACAGTAGTTCAACAATCAACCCCTCATCCCGGGGAACTGTGAACTGTAGCTCTTTGAGGGGAATAGGGGTATCCTAACAGTTCCTTGGATTTGTGGGGAAAGGCCATGACTGTATAGCACCGCTTTAAGCCCTGTTCCATGCCCAATAAGCACAGGATGCCTTTGTCTGGCAGCGCTGTGGCCCATAGATTGCAGCAAAATTCTGGGCAAGGTTTTGCCCAGTATCTTCTCTGTGTGATGGGCTCATGGGAAAAAGCTGTCCCATGAGCCCTTGCAAAGGGGAGAGGAAAGCCTATATAAGGCTGCTTTCCCTGGATCTCACAGCCATTTTGCTTTGAGAGCTTCCCACCCGCCCACTGTCAGGTTAAAGCCTACACTGAGCAATTTTGGGTCATTGTTTGACAGGGCCGGAAATTTCTTTCAACCTGATTGGCACTTGGTTGGGATTATTATTATTATTATTTTGCCTTTCTCTCAGTGAAATTATGGCTTTTCTTTGTTAGGTGGAAGAACATTGTTTGTATGAGCGCAGAAATAGCATCGGTCAGGATCAACATAGTATAGGGGCCCCCCCCATAAGGAGCCTGTGGGCAGGACTGACCACCACAAACCCAAACATGGGTTGTGTATATGCCTGGTTGGAATCTTCACCCTGGTCCCCCAGTGAGACTTTGCTTGCTTGGCTTGCACCACGGCAAGGTTCAACACTGGCATACAGGTTTGGAGCGATCCAAACCCAGCGGATCCATTCCATCAACATGGGGCTTGTGGAAAGATGAACTGATCCTGGGACCCAATGCCATGCCGACCTTAGCCCTGCCTGCTGCTGTCAATAGAGATTTGGCCTGATTTCATCCCAGCAAAATAACAGTCTGGTTATTTTGCTGCTCTCATGGGTCACATAGTGCGCCTGTCTGGGCAACTGCATAGTGAAGATGGGGCCTTAAAGCCACTTCCATGGGTAAGATCCAATAACTCTGTGCATTTTACCTCCCTCAACTCCACCATCCTTTTGTCACCAATTCATGGAACATGATAGTTTGTAACGGGGAGGCATTGTTATTGAGGTCACAGGGAGGGGAAGTTTAATCACTCCCTCCCCAGCGACCATATCCATGAGATTTGCTCATCCCCTGCATGTGGCAATTAGCACCGGGACTGGAGAAAACTGGAGAGGACTCTGATAGGCGCCAATAGGAGGGAGATCTCCAACGTTGCATGAGCAGAAATTGGTACCAACCAGTGGCACATTGTGTGATTTCATGTCTAAGGCTGTCTTGCGTAATTGCTCCTTGCAAATGTCAAGATATTCATGTCGATTAACTGATATGAAGCGTTTTGGTTAAATCAGATCACTGAGTGCAGATTCATTACTCGGGGTTATTGTGGGATGATTTGATACTCCCTGAAGGACTCTGAGACCTACACTAATGAATGAGACATAAGTACCATTCACTGACTTAATGTGTGACAATTAATCTTGCTCTAGTTTCTTCCCCCCTCCCCCTGAAATATTCTTATTATAGAAAGCCATGCTCATATTAGTTGGTCCAGAAGTTTAAAAGTTCAGGCACACATTGCGGCATGATTAAACTGCAAAATGTGTTTGAAAGAAATTGCTTCTGACAACTGCTGCTAGACACATATTTTGCCAATATCTCTTGTAATTCATTAAGAGTGAGAAGTACTTGTTATCTTTTGAACTTTCAGAAACACCAGGTTTTTTCACACTGTTGTGAAAGCACGATTGAATGAAAATTAATTGCACTCAACGCGTCATATATTTTTTGACCTGGAAAAAAACTTACTTTTCCCAGGTACTTTTATTATATCCAAAAGCAATTTACAGATGGGTATGACTAATGCCCAGATTATCTCTAGCTTTCATTTTCAAATAGGGGTTAACACTTAAAAGTCCTGTTCAGTCATTCATCTTGGTCAAAACAGTGTGTGACAGGGGAGTGTGACAGGAGAGCTCTGTCCATTTCTTCTATCTCCATTCCCCTTCTATGTGTTGAGAACTCAAGACTTGCTAAGATGTATAAGACTGAATCAGATAAGTGCTGGAGATGCCATGAGGTTGAGGGAACATTCTTTTATAAGTGGTGGACTTGTAAAAGGGTAAAAGAGTATTGGGAAATAATCCATAATGAATTGGAAAAAAATGTTTAAAAGTACTTTCCCCAAAAAATCAGAGTCCTTTTTGTTAGGGATAATTCAGATGGAAATTCCCAGGTGTCAAAAAAAGGTTATTTATGTATGCCACTACTGTGGCCCATGTTTTGTTAGCCCAAAAATGGAAAACGAGCAAGGTTCCAACTAAAGAAGAATGGCAACTTAAGCTGATTGAATACGCGCAGCTTGTGGACTTAATATATAGAATAAGAGAATAAGAAGAACATACATTTAGAGAAGATTGGGAAATGTTTATTGAATATATGGGGGAATTGTGTACATTTGAAAACGTTGGCAGCATTAAGATAAATTCAACAGTGTAAATAAGTTTTGATGGATGTAACAATAGAATACTGAATGGTTTAGTTTATGTAAAATATGCAGGGATTTGTGATGTGCAAAATGAACCATGGAAAGAGAAGAAGGGAAATCATTGATATTTTAAGGATGTTTAAATGAGTATTCTAAATTGTAAAACACACACACGAGAGAGAGAGAGAGAGAGAGAGAGAGAGAGAGAGAGAGAGAGAGAGAGAGAGAGAACTCAGGAACTGCAGCAGTGGGGATTCTACTCTATGCATGTAGGCTCCACATATAATGGCGAACCCTGCAAAATAGGCTTCTACATCATTCAGGGAGCCTGCATGTGAGATGTAGATTCCCTCCACTGCAGATGTTGCCCTCCAAATAATGGAGGGTGTTGAGGTCAGTGGCAGGGAAAGGATCTAGCATGTGGGTCCCTGCTCTCCCAGGGATTTGACCCAGAAAAAGGACATGAACTCTCAAATAGGACTTTATTATTTCTTGTAAGTGGGAAAATAAGATGCATTCTCTTCTTCTTCTTATTATTATTATTATTAATTATCATTACTACTATTATTATTTATCCAGCTTCCACACTATGGTCCCAGGGTGGGTTATAACAATTTAACATTTACCATTAAAATCAATTACAAAGAATACAACAACAACAAAATTATTCCTCTCAGGTGTCAAAGGCCTGTGTAAAGGTGTGTGTCTTCAGGATTCACCAAAATCTGTACAGTCGTACCTCGGAAGTCGAAGTCCGTTTGACTTCCGAAATGTTCAGAAACCAAGGCGTGGCTTCTGATTGGTTTCCGATTGGGCAGGTGCGCCAGAAACAATAGCGGAACCCGCACTGGACATTCAGCTTCCAAAAATGTCCGAAAAACTCGCTTCCGGTTTTTGATCGTTCAGGAACTGGAATGTTCGACTCCCAAGACATTCGGGAGTCGAGGTACGACTGCATAGGGAAGTTGCCAAATATAGCTGTGGGAAAGAAGTTCCACAACTTACTGGCTGCCACAGAGAATGCCCTCTAATAGGGCATAACCTCCAAGCTTCTGAGGGCAGCAGAATCACCAAGAGGATACCCTTTGTTGATCTTAGTACTCGAGAAGATCTGCAGGGATGGAGGTGGCATAAGCTTTCAGTTATTTACAAATCTGATACCTAGGCTAATCCACTTTATATTTCGAAAAGTTGCTTGTTTGCTCTGTATTTGGACACCTCTTCAGATGAGGTCACCAAATTTTGCATGATGATTCCTGAGATCAGGGAGCAGGCTAGCCTAGGAAGCTATACCCCCGAGGCTCAACCTCTGAAGAGAAAACAGAGAAGCTACCCCTGCTTATCCTAGGCTCTCAGTGCCCCTGCTCAATGTTCCTGCTCAATACCCCAGCATAAACCAAGACCACTTTTGATCAAAGTAGCAGGGCAGGACATCAGAAGTGGTTTGACCATTAAATGAAAGATGGTTAGGGAAAAGGCAAGAAAAAAATCTAGAGGTCTTCACAGATGCAACCTCTTTCTTAAAAACAATAGTATTCTATATTTCATCTAGCTCAGTCAAACCTTAGTCAAGTGTGCTTCTGATGAACTAGCCTGACAAGCAGATTTTCTGTGGCATGCCTGATAACTGATGATGTACATTTTCTATCATTGCTGAAGATTTTCCTGTCTGTGGATGACGCTAATACTCATGGTACAAAGTTTAGCACTTCTCCATTAAAGCTTCATGATAATTCACTCTGCTCCTCACCAGTCTCATGGTAGGCTAGAAAGTTTTGGTTGTGGCAGTCCTCGTCATCCCCTACAAATATTGTTCATAACTCTGCAGCATCCACAGAGGAAAATATCCAAATAATTATGCATTCGGTATTTTGCTTACTTTTTAAAAAGTTTTTATTTAAGTTTTATAACAACGGATAGAACACTACAAAACTCAGTAACTCAATACAGAGCAGCCATACAAATGCATGTCAATATTGATGCATATTTCATTGGCCCAATTATAAACAGAAATATATTATAGAAATAATTTGAGTGTAATAGAAATAATTAAATCCAGGCTCGATGTCAGGTTTTACTCTATTCTGAAAGGGAGCTAAATACTGCAGTTAAAACCAGCAAGACTATCAGGTGAATTGTGAAATGTATGAAAGAGGAACTATGCATGTGAGCATCAGTAGTAGGAAAAAAATAAATCCATACCTTTCACTGAATGCAGAAATTCATTCCATTGAACCACATCTGCCACTCAATCCAGTGTGGCATATCAGAAACAGATAGAAATGGTGAAGAGGGAATTAGATCATTAGCTAAAATACTGTGTGAAGTGTGACAAATGAGGAATCCATCAGTATTTGTAAAAACAAAACAAAAAATCCTGTTTGACTACAGTAAGCCAAACAATGAAGTTCTTCAAGAGTTTAGCCTCCTTTTATTTTGATTTACATACACAATTAACTGGAAATGCCAAACATATCTTAGATCCTTTTGTGAAGACAGTAGCGGAACCTGTTTGGGAATATTTAATCTTTACGATGTCCTGAATATACTGTCTATTCTTGTCTGGATAACTACACAGTAGAAGGTAAAAGAAGTGTCAAATTAATTGGTTTTTCAGTTGTTCACAAAAGGCTGTTGATAGCTCCCTTATGCATATGCCCTTTCTCTAACTGTATCTGGCTGCTACATTTAATAAGAATATCAAAGTGTTGCTCGGTGAATATTAAATATTACGCAGGAGACAGACAAAATGTGATTCTAAAGGGTAAATGCTGACCATATTGTGGCTTATGATAATGAACATGATGCTGATATAACTACCATTTCACGGCGTGAGCCTAACCGTGGGGCCTACTTGCTTGAAGGTATGCTTATAAATGTAGGCTTTGGACCACATTCACTAACCCATTCCACTCGCAGAAGCCAGCACAAAGATTCCTGCTAGTACAACAAGGCTTCCCACCACACACACACACACACACACACACACACACACACACACACAAAAGGAGCATCAAGAGACCCACCCAGGACAGCACAGAGGGGAGATCATTCCATCTGGCAAGCAGCAATGCTTGCACTAATTTCCTTAGCACTATGTGGAATTCCACCCCAAATTCAAGGACCAAGGAAATAGTTCATTTAGTTGAATTTGACCCAGTGGGTCCAAAATACTTTCTATTTTTGTTGTTGTTGTTGTTTGCTTAACTTCACAATTAACTTGTGAACCTAATCCTTATTATCCCCATGTCATATCCAAGATAATGAAAAACAGTCAGCAAAATTACCCACCCAAGGAAGGCTATTGCAAATTTCAATATGCCCAAGATTCATTTTTGTATTCGGTGGTTTTAAAACCTACTGGTTTCAAGCAGTCCTTTTTCTCCTGAAGTTCATTTTGGTTCTTCTTCTCTTCCTTCCTCATGTAAGATCTATCCACCTACCCATCTCCACACATAGACATAGAATCATAAAATTGTAGAGTTGGAAGTGACCCCAATGACTAGACATAAGCCTGGGCTTTCCTCTTCCAGCAGCTAGCCACTGTGTTGTCCTTTACGGGCAGGCATAGGCAACCTTGGCTCTCCAGATGTTTGGGGACTACAACTCCCATCATCCCTAGATAACAGGACCAGTGGTCAGGGATGATGGGAATTGTAGTCCCAAAACATCTGGAGAGCCAAGGTTGCCTATGCCTGTTTTCGGAGGTTGCCCGGATGCAGAGATGGGTGTGTCAGAAGAGGAATGTCAGGGTGATGGTGATTATAAAGGGATAACACTGCACCAACATAAAATGAGGGAGATGGAAGATGCAGGGGGTGTTTGTGGGGCAGCAAAGAGGTACATGATTTGGGGGAAAGCAGCTTTTCGGAAGTAGCCTTTTTCACCTGCACTATCTTGCATAAAATTTTAAGGGCTCAAGCTGGGTCCTCACATCAGCTGCTACAAAATGCTCACCCAAATGCTTGAAAATCCTTGAAAATAAGCACATTGAAAAACCAACCTATTTGCAAAGCGACAAAAGCTGGACACATGTTTCTTGTAACTTTTCCTCCCTCCATCAATTAATTAGACGATAGATTACATTAAAAAGTTATCAAACAGGAGTTTGGTGAAATTCTCATGGGTGGGCTGTAGGCGTTTTGCCACACTTCGCTTATGTTCGAGGTGGCTGAAGTGTGTTTGTGTCTTTTTTCTCATTCAGAAAGTTTACCTCTGTGGTAGTCAGCACTCAGCTGCCTCCCTGGTGAACACGCTTCTGCTAAAGCCCAGGGGAAGGCATCGTGAGGGAAATCCTCCCACTGGGTTTCTTTCAGATCAAGAAGTGTGGGCAGAGTGCTGATGAAACATGCATTGGGATGACAAAGAAACATGTTACCCTCAAAATTCCACAGCCGCAGAAATTTGAAATAACTTCTAAAGTTCCTCGAGAATGAGGCGGAAAAAATGGAATGCCTCTTTTTGCAGGAGATGAAAACCTTTGAGAAATTAGAGGGTATACAGTGGTACCTTGGTTCTCCAACTTAATCCATTCCGGGAGTCCGTTTGATTCCTGAATCTGTTCGTAAACAAAGGCGCGGCTTCCGATTGGCTGCAGGAGCTTCCTGCACTCAATTGGAAGCCACGGAAGCCACATCGGACATTCGGCTTCCGAAAAATGTTCGCAAACTGGAACACTTACTTCCAGGTTTGCGGTGTTCAGGAACCGATTTATTTGACAACTAAGCTGTTTGGGAACCAAGGTACCACTGTACTTTGGCACAGCACTGGTAATTCTATCAGGGGCGAAGGAAGGCTAAACAGCAGCCGGTGTGGGGTGTTGGGGGTGGGGCATGGCGCTGCTATGTACGGACGGTCGTGGGATCCCTCCGCCGCTGCTGCAGCCTTCTTGTCACCCGCCTTAGAGATGCCAACCCCCTTAGAGATGGCACCCAGGGCGTACCACCCCCTGCCCCCTTCCTCCACCACTGAATTCTACACCATGTTGTGGTTGAATCCTTGTGGGCAGTTGGATTGAAGTAGTGTGTGGTAGCCTTGTGGACACGTTGGTTGCTTTGTATTTTTGATTGATTAACTGACTGTACATATATGAAGGAATTCAAGCAGTGCACCGTATAATGAGAATATCATCATTGAGTTTATACACATTTATATTTGTACGCGGTAAAGCTTCATTTCCCTTTTGTGGTCTACATTTCCGATGCTGCTTACACAGTCTGTAGAACACTCACCTCCATCAGTGCTTGTGATATGAACAGGAGTGTGACTTTGCGTAATGATAAACCAGTGCATTTTAAATTCAAATATAAAAGAAGGATATCAAGCACTGATCCATCATTTCAGCAAAACAAACATCCTTGAAATCTCAGTGCCTGGCACACCTGCTTGCTATTATTTAACAGCTATCTAGCGTGAAGCATTCCTCTTTTGTTAATAATAATAATAATAATTTATTATTTGTCCCCCCAGCCACTCTGTTCAGCTTTTAAAATAACTAATTATATACAGAGCCTAACTATTGTGTGCCTCAAAGGTTGGTCTTTCTTGTAATGTCGCAAAAGCAGCATCTAACCTTTGGGTGCACCAAATTAAACCTGGGGTTGGGCTGGTTTGTGCTTTGCTTCTTGTTCTAGTTTTTAGAAGAAATCCTTTAGGCAGAGCAGTAATCCACAGTTGGTTCTATTGATTTCTTGTAAGGCAACTAAGGATACTTGCATGCTAAATTGCCATATAAATGGTTATTGTAGAGTATTATAGTATTAGTGCCAATGGCTATGACCTTCCATTTGTATCTCTCTCCCTCAGGCTTCCTTTTACTGAGATCTTAAGTTCAACCACTGTACTTTTCAACCAGTACAGTGAAACCAAGCAGAAATCTATGTGGTCCCAGGATAACTTCAGAATGTTTGTTTTTATCAATGAGGCTCGAGTTAGAATCTATGCAACAGTAGTATGCCCTGAACCATTGGATGTCAAGTTGATGTCTGCATTTAAGGATGCTATTGGTTGTGATGACAGCAAGATGCAGTTTGGGCCTGGATAATTCCCTACAAAATGGGATGTTTTTAACCACAGCATAGGCAGCAGGGGGAAACAGGGTCCTCCTTCCATTCAATGGCTTTTCTCCCTAATATCATTTTATTGGAGCAGATATTTTAGTTGTTTGTCTCCAGATGGGGATGATTTCGTATCACAGAGACTCAAATGCCTACAGCAAAGGCATGGTAGGTTCACCTAACCACCTGCATGCCCCAATTACTTTCTAGGGCAGAGGTTTTCAACCTTTTTGGGTCCACAGCTCTCTTGACCAATTGCATTCTTTCGGTGGCACCCCTGTGGGTTTCAGTAGCTCAGTTATGTCACCCCCCTGCCTGCAGAGCTGGCAGCCTCTCATGCTTTTTCGAACACGCTCTCTTGTGGAGTGTTCCCTCAGTGTCCTCTCTTCTCCCCTTTCCTTGGAAGTGCTCTGGGCAGCCTCAGCTGCTGCCCCTGGTCTCTGAGCTGCCCCCCTGCCCCAAAGAGATGTGCCTCCTCACACTGGGCCTGGGAAGCAGCCCCTGACCAGCCCCAGAGGCGCCATTCGCCTGGGGAGCTTGTAGCCAGGGCTGCTGCAACAAACAGCTGTGCAATCCTTTGGGAGGCAGAGAT
The DNA here is from genome assembly GCA_034641385.1 of Darevskia mixta. NCBI lineage: Eukaryota > Metazoa > Chordata > Lepidosauria > Squamata > Lacertidae > Darevskia > Darevskia mixta. The sequence continues at coordinate 14,308,173 of JAWWNH010000105.1, forward strand.
GCGAGAGGCCATCAGAGGAGGGAGGGAAGGAAGGAAAGAGGGACAAAGGCCAGTGTTGCCCACGACACCCATGGCCATCATTCAAGGCACCCCAGGGTGCCATGCCAAACTGGTTAAAAACCATTGTTCTAGGGAATTCAATGGCAGATGCACCTCTGCACACAGCTCTGCAGCTGCCATATATAGTTTCACATAGTTTTATTTGGTCTTGAGTAAGATCAGCTTGTTTACAGGCAAAGTCATTATTGGCAGTTGCCATAGGTCTCTGAATAAGGTGGCTACTTATGTATTGCAGAAAAGGGGAGAAATTCCCACAAAAAAACCATAGAACCCAAACTAATTAAATGCACACACGCAAATTTGGAACTGATTACTATAATTTAAATAGAAATTCTTATTTCCATAGCAGGAAAAACTGTGGCTTGCTGAGTTTGCGGTCCATGCAGTGTTGATGGGCAAAAGAATCCATTGGAGTTCGATTGGACAGACATTCAAGAACAGGATTCCTTGAAATATTGAAAATACCCTCTTGAAGCAACACTCATCCAGCCTGGAGGTCTGCATTATGCCCACTGGAGATACAAGTGGGTAACAGTACTACTGTCAGGATTCCCACTATCAATAGTATGAAGAAAGCCCCAGATGGGATTGTTCCAGTGTAGGGATGGGTTGAGCTGGCCAGTGATCCACTGGATCCTGAACCAGCTCCACTGCAATGATGGCAACTAGATGGTAACAAGCCTAATATGGGCCTGATCACTGTGCTAGCACTAGCTGACATTGGACGGCACCTGATTTCCCTTGCCCCATGCCTTCTGCCCCACACAGTGTGAGTGGTGGAGCTACAGTTGCCTGGAAGCTATTGTGTTCCATCATGGCCCTGGCTGGACAAACGCCTGGCCGGGGTTAGGATTGCTTTCTTACGCTTCCATCCTGCACCTACTTGGCTTTGAGTAAATCCAATGGGACTTGCTTCCGAGTAACCATGTGTAGAATTGCACTGCTCCCTATTCCTCAGAAGGATATATGAAAAAAAAAAACCAAATTGACTTTGAGGCATGTGTGGATGGAAACTTTTTTCTCTGTAGGGGACTTAGAGGGGGATAGAAATTTTGTGGAGGAGCGTGTACTATTCATTCAAGAGGAGTGAGTTGCTCCACTGAAATGAATGGGGGCCACTCCAGAACATAAAACTTATCTGTAGTGGCAGGACCCTTTTTTAAAAAAAGGTCCTACATTTGTCTGTACTGTGGTCTAAACTACTGAGCCTCTTGGGCCTGCTGGTCTGAAGGTCGGCAGTTCAGATCCCTGTGACGGAGTGAGCTCCTGTTACTCTGTCCCAGCTCCTGCCAACCTAGCAGTTTGAAAGCACGCCAGTGCAAGTGGATAAATAGGTACCACTGTGGCGGGAAGGTAAACAGTGTTTCTGTGCTCTCTGGCTTCCATCACAGTGTTTCGTTATGCCAGAAGCAGTTTAGTCATGCTGGCCACATGACCCGGAAAGCTGTCTGTGGAAAGACGCCAGCTACCTCTGCCTGAAGGTGAGATGAGCGCCACAACCCCATAGTCGCCTTTGACTGGACTTAACCATCCAGGGGTCCTTTACCTTTTACTTTTACTTGGTTAGCCACTGTTTAGGAATAGCTTCATTGGAAATTTGCCTAACCAAAAGGATTGCCTGTTTAGCATCAAAATAACATTGTTAGCTGCAATAAAGCCAATGATTTAAGTCCTTTTCCGCCTATACAGCAGAATCATGAGCTGACAGAATGTGCTGCATTCTTATATAGGAATTTATATATAGGAAATTATACAAGAAGCTGCCTGGAAGGAGACATAATTTTTCCTAGCCCTACTGGATATGCTAGGGGTTGAATCTGGGATAACCTACCTGCATGTGCCACACCAATTAGCTTCAGTCCTCACCCCTTCCCCCTTTTTAATAGGGCCAACACCTCATGTGATGGGGGAGCGAATATGATTGGATAGTGTTTTCTTCCAATATATGGCAGGTAGAAAGCTGCCGTCTCTGGGGAGCAGTTCCTGCAAGTTAGCTTCATTCCCTTTTTATTTATTTTTACTTTCATTGAGATACAGACAAAATAATGTCATGGCATGACCTTATAGAAGAATCATAGCAGTAGTGCGTTGTTGTTGTTTTTTCAATCAATAAAAATCATTAATCAAGCTAGTTCACAGGAAGCTGACTTTAAGATTGTTCTACAAAGTCACATCCATTATGCAACTTTCTGTGATAGCCACAGCTGCGACGCTCCGTCTCACAGATGCGCCTTCGATGATAACACGCATTTGTCATAACATGACCTTCTTTTGCCAAGGAATCTCAACATGCTAATTAGACCTTTTGAAAGAAAAAAAGGGGGGGGCGGAATCTCCCATTGCAAAGTTTAGCCTGTCCTTTGCGACCCACTCTGTGGGTATGACTGTGCAGACACAAATTTATTTTTCTTCTCCAAACCCACTGCGTTCCTCGCATTCTCTCACATACAGAACGGGTGTCAAGCAGGCAATGAGCGATCTGCGAAGATAAGGTGTTTCACATATTGTGTTGAATGTGTGTTACTTCGCTCTCAGCGTGATTTAACATCTCATTTTGTGAAATTGACAGAGTGGACCTTTTCATTAAAATCTGTGAAACGGCTGATATTAATGAGCTTTGTAGTACATGAGCTTGAACTGACACCTTAACAGATTGTAATTGGCATTTACAAATTTCTTCCACAGGAGATATAAATTCAACCAGGCTGCACCATAGATTATTGGCAGAATGATACTTGCCAGAAGTACATCAGATTTTCAAAACCTTGTTTTAATTAATTAATTAATTATATAAGCAATACTTTTTTTTAGTTCACCGGATACACCAGTACATCAGCATTACAATGCTTAGGAAGGCTTGTGGTTGAAATAGCTATTTGAAATGCATGTTAATGGCCAATGTTTATTTGTACTGAGTTGGGAAATATTTTTGTAACAAATCTTATTATCTGCTTCGTAAAGAAAGAGAATCATATATAACTGTGCTGCCATGTTAAGTATAGTTAATTTAATTCACTGAAATTGTAAATGCTTGTATTCATTACTATGTGTTTAAATTTGGTTGGTTGGTAGCTGAATTCTAGAGAGTTCTTCAGTAGTTCTCGTGTGATTGGCTAACATTGGTCACATAGAAGGCATATAGTGAAGGAGAGACTCAATTTTATATGAAGCAAGATGATTGCTTTAGAATCCACTGTGAACACTGCTAAGTTGAATAGAGGGTTGGGGTGCTTTGTCTCTGCTCAAAAGCAAGCAAGCAAAGATTCAGGAGAAGGTAAATGTGGACATTTCTCATAGGTGCTGCAAAACATGGCCTAATTAAGATACAGAAGGCTCAAAGTGCTGAGCTCTGGAAAGAGAGGAAAATACAATTATTTGGAAGTTAGAAGAGACTGAAAGCCTATGTTTAGATGAGCATGTGACTGTAAATATTATGTTTTAATTCATCTGTAACTATAAGATTCTGCAAGTAAAGTTTATGAATGTTAAAGTCTGGACACTGGTTAAATTTCCAAAGAAGGGTGTCAGTCATATATATGATTTGAGCTTCTTAGCTGCATTTTTGCTACCCTTATATCAGGGGTCGGCAAGGCTTACCAGGCATGGGGCGGATCACTCCTGCGGAGATCCTCTGCAGGCTGGGCTGGTGCAGTGCGGTGCCGGAAATCGCGTCTGCGCACGCCCAGACTCTGAAAATCACACCTGCGCAGAAGTGATTTCTGGAGCTGCAGAAGAGATTCCCTGCGCCGCGCTGCGCCGGTTTAGTGCAGCGCGTGGGGATTCGCCGAGCAGGCAGCTCGGTTCAGGGGTGGCTCATGGGCCGCTTAAGAGACCCTCATGGGACGCTTCTGGCCCATGGGCCTTAGGTTGCCGGCCTCTGCCTTACTTCAACATGCCAGAAGGCTCATTGGAATGAAGAGAACTGTTGTCAGATTCCTTTCCTGGTTGTCCTGGTTTACGTTCTCATTCTTTGATGTTCTCACATTTGAAATCTTCTCACTGACTGATATTCTCACTACTTGCTCTGCCTCATTTGATGCCATTGGCTGACCTGCTCTGATGTCATATGGGGTATGGTGACATGCATGATGCTGTAGACACTGGGCACTTAGCGAGTGATTGCTCAGTGAGGCATTTCTCGGAGGGAGTTTGGGGTCTCTTTAGCAAGGTAGACAATTTAATTTGTGGCTGGATGTGGATTGATCTCTCTCCTTGCTGCTGCTAACTGACAAAACTCTCAAATGTTTTGGTTAGTTACAGAGATTTCACAAACCTGTAACTGGAAACCAAGCAGTGTGGTAATCTATTAGTTTATAACTTTATATATGGTTTCATTGAGTTGGAACAATGTAAACTTTAGCACTTAATCGCCTTGTAGATATTAAAAAATTAAAGCTGAGGGAAAGATGATTTTCTGGGTCTGAAAGTCCAAACCTTTTTTCATTTAAAAGATGCATAATTTTGTAGCTCAAGTACAAGCAAACTGAGGCTTAGTTCAAGGGCTTGTTTTATTCTTCTGACAGGCAAGAAATGCCATTAAGTGCTTCTCTTCTCATATGAAAATCTAAATGCCAGGATCTTATTTTCAGTTCGCCCTGAAAAGTCTGTCTTTTCAGTGTGTGGGTGGCGTTTTACTTAAGTGACTGAAAGAACAACTTTCCCAGAGCTGACAGAAGGAAGTCTATTATATGCAGTAATTTCATTTTCAAACCCGGCAGATTCTTCATCTGCATTTTCAAAACGGCATGTAGAGATTGCTCATTTACCGTACCCGCACTTGTTCTTTCCTGAAGTTGCTTCTCATGGTCGTAGTCCCAACTTTCAGCTGTCTCACAGATACAGAGGGTTGAGAGTCCAGGGCTGAACACTGAGCTGGTAATGAACCTCAGCCCTGATCATTAGCCCAATCCAAACATCCATGAATCTGCTGAGCCTGGATCTCCAAGCTACTACAGACCTTGAGTTAGATTGAATCAAGGAACTGGCATCCTCTTCCCCAGGGCTTCATACACCACTGAGTCCTCTCACCAATCATACAAACATAAGAAGAGCCTGCTGGATCAGGCCAATGGCCCATCTAGTCAGTCCAACACCCTGCTCTCACAGTGGCTGAACAGATGCCTCTGGGAAACCAGCAAGCAGGATTTGAATAAAATAGCACTCTTCCCTCCTGTGGTTTCCAGCAACTGATATTCAAAAGCATTACTACCTCAGACCATGGAGGAATAACATAGCCATTGTCGCTAGTAGCCATTGCTAGCCCTCCTCATCAAGGGAATGAGGCCTGTGGTAAATAGTCCCAGGTAGGAGAAAATGGACAGTTAAGACTTGAGTACAGTGGTACCTCAGGTTACATACGCTTCAGGTTACATACGCTTCAGGTTACAGACTCTGCTAACCCAGAAATATTACCTCGGGTTAAGAACTTTGCTTCAGGATGAGAACAGAAATCGGGCAGTAGCAGCGCAGCGGCAGGGGGAGGCCCCATTAGCTAAAGTGGTGCTTCAGCTTAAGAACGTTTTCAGGTTAAGAACGGACCTCTGGAACGAATTAAGTATGTAACCAGAGGTACCGCTGTATTCCAAGACTGCTAGGGTCTTGAAAATATGTCACTGTCTTTTCCCCCCTGGAGTTCCGGTCTAGAATCAAACCTTTCCTGTCCCCGACCTCACCCCTGCAATACTGCCTGGGCCTGTTTGTGAACCAGGCCTGAATGCACATTATGAAGCAAAGTGGACTGCAAACAATTTTGACTCTTTTCATTTCATCCTTCTCCTGTGCAGAAAGACAGCAGTCAAAGAGAACAGAGACATATCCGGCGAAACTTTGTTTATTCATTCCATGCTCCCCCCATGGGAGAATAGATGATGAAATGTCAAGAGCAGCCGGCATGGCGGAGAAGAAGAAGAAGAGAAGAAGCGTTTGGATTTGATATCCCGCTTTATCACTACCCAAAGGAGTCTCAAAGCGGCTAACATTCTCCTTTCCCTTCCTCCCCCACAACAAACACTCTGTGAGGTGAGTGGGGCTGAGAGACTTCAGAGAAGTGTGACTAGCCCAAGGTCACCCAGCAGCTGCATGTGGAGGAGCGGAGACGCGAACCTGGTTCCCCAGATTACGAGTCTACCGCTCTTAACCACTACACCACACTGGTAATGCTATGCTGTTGCCCTCCCAACATGGCCTCATGGTGGCTTACCTGCATGGTGCAGGGGCACAGCACCAGTGAGGCTGAGACTCTGCCACAACAATGGCACAATGGTGCATACACTGGGTTGCCTCTGCTGGGGCACTCACTTGCCTCTGCTTGCTACCCTGCTGCGACACTGTCCTGGTAAGTGTCAGTGACACAAGTGTTGTGTACAGTTCCTGGGTTTTCACTCAGCAACCCTAGATTCTTACAATATAACATACACTGCATTCGTGTGTGTGTGTGTGTATGCAAAAGTAATACACCACCCCTCTGTACAAAACACTTTATCATAATGACTTTTTTCTCGTTACACAATGTAATGGGATAATGCAACTCCTCTTCATTTCATTCCCCTTCTAACCTTCTGCAAAAAAATGGTTCTTCGGCTGTTCCTAGATTATATAATCCATTTTAAATACTATTCTGGAATAGACGCCTGAATGTGTTGTGTTCTCCTGAGTAAAAACATTTTACAAAACCAGCTAATTAGTTTAACCCCCAAATGGGAGATATATTCTAAGGACATTTTCATTTGCTCCAGGAAAATGTATATTTTATACTTTTTTTTTAATGCTTTGCAAACTAAACACTCATTTAAACAATGATTATAAAAAATACACAGCCTTACAGTTTCGTTAGCAATGAGACCTCACACACTTCTAATGAAGTCAAGAGAAACACAGACTGTATTTAAAAGGTACCGCATATTTTACACGTTCGTTTTGTAACAAAGAGAACAAAACAAGTCTCTCCTGCAACACACAATACTTATTGACAAGACAGAGCTTAGCAATACAAACCTAAAGCAACGCTTTACCTTAAAACCCTTCTGCAATTATGTCTCCTTGTTAAAAAGAGAGGCAGACTTATATGTACAAACTTACTTGTTTGAATGAGTTACAGTCAATTCAGTGGCGTTTTCTTTCAAGCAGATACGTATCAGAATCTGCACTCAGGGCTACAATCTTATGATGCTTACTTGGGAGTTAGTCAACGTGGCAGGACTAAGGCATTAAACACATGAAACCCTGGTATGGGTTTCTAGATTCATGCCCTCCATTGCTGCTTCTGTTCCTTTCCAACTTGTGGAAAGTGACAATCTGAAGCAGAGGTAGACTCATTTATATGTAGATTTTGGAACCTACATAATTTTAATGTATATATTTTATTTTATATAAACTGCTTGGGGTGTTTGGGGAGGGATCGTACCTCTGATGGGGGACACGTCATGTTCTTTCTGGGGTAGTCTGTCCACCTTTGATACCCACCTTGAACTCAGCTGTCACCTGTGGCTCCTAGAAGATTCTTGTTAAAGGAAACCTCACTAAGATAGATAATCTTTATTGTCATTGTCCCCTTGCGGGAACAACAAAATTACTCAGCTGCTCCATCCACCCAGACAGGGCACTCCACACAAATTCAAAACAACTGCAAAACACTAATTAAAACAGTAGAATATAATGCAGCATAACAAGTAAGATAGGATGACTTTCAAAGTCCAGGCTTCCCATTCAAGGCCGAAATTACCCTGGGGAAGAAGCTGTTCCTGAGACGGCTTGTTCTTGTCCTCAACATCCTGTATCTCTGTCCCGACGGCAAGAGCTTGAAGAAACGTTGACCAGGATGTGATGGATCTTTTACTATGTCCAGTGCCTTTCTATGGCACCTGGTGGCATAAATCTGCTCTAAGGTGGAGAGCGAGCAGCCAACAATGTTCTCTGCTGCCTTAACAACTCTGCACAACCCCATCCTATCCTGGGTAGTACAGCTTCCGTACCAACTTGCTCTTAAGGGTATGGGACCTCACAGAGAGGAGACAGCCAGAGAACCCCCAGGCCTTGCAATCATTATCTGAGGCCCTTCTTCATGTGCCTCCTCTACAAGAGATTTGGAGGGTGCCAAGAGAAGAGTGGGCCTTTTCTGTGAGGGCTCCCCATTTGTGAACGCCTCCATAGGACCAGCCCTGGATTCAAAAAGAAAACCAAGCAAGCCTCTGACCCTCTCCCCAGCTTGCTGACTTATACGGACTGCAACATCACTGCAAAAACTCCACCCTAAGCTCTCCTTAATCACTCAAAGGTCTGGTTGAAGAGGAACTGTTTCGCCTGACACCTAAAGGTGTATAATGAAGGTGTCAAACGAACCTCCCTGGGGAGAGCATTCCAGGCACCTCACAAACCAATAACAATATTATTTATCAAAGCTCCCATCTATGTATATAGTGGAAATATTTTGAGGTAATGCATTGTAAAACTTGCATGTTTCTTCTCTTCTCTGAGTTAATGACACGTATATAACTTAGTTGAGATAATGTGACATTTCAAATTAATAATGAAATCTGTTTATAGCTGGCAGGCTAACATTAACATTTTTTTTATATATCCCCCACGCAAGCCAATCTACTTTGGAAAGGCTGCAGCAATCCTATTCCTAGATGGATTGTTAAACAACCAGGCTCCGGTTATTGCTGTTCGATGAAACAAGCTAGAATTCCAAAAGGCAAGAGAAGCTTTTCCCTGTGTAAAATATGCTACCCAAAAAAGAAAAAGTAAAAAACTATCGCTAGCAACAACCCAGTAAGTTGAAAGGCAAGAAGTATATTTTACAGGGCCTACATAAAATTGATCGGTTTGCATTTATTTTTATATGCACCATTTTATAAGTCTGTAAACAGTTTTTTGGAATCCATCAGCTAGCTTAATTATACACCAATATGCCTGCGCTTTTCATTACTTCTTCAGAGCTTACCATGAAGTAAATAGGCCCAGTCTTTAGCTGAACTTCTTATAGACTAAGATAAAGTAGATAAGAACTTAAAAGCAGGATCCGCCCCGTGCCCTGGAAGACTATATTTGCATAAAACCCAAACTTGGGTCTGTGAAGCAGTGTTTTGTCATGTGTAATTGATCGTGAAGGGAGATTGTGTAACTATACTTACGCTACCCAAGTGGCAGGACCCAGGTGGCACTGTGGGTTAAACCACAGAGCCTAGGGCTTGCTGATCGGAAGGTCGGCGGTTCGAATCCCTGTGACGGGGTGAGCTCCCATTGCTCGGTCCCTGCTCCTGTCAACCTAGCAGTTCGAAAGCACGTCAAAGTGCAAGTAGATAAATAGGTACCGCTCCGGAGGGAAGGTAAACGGCGTTTCCATGCGCTGCTCTGGTTCGCCAGAAGCGGCTTTGTCATGCTGGCCACATGACCCGGAAGCTGTACGCCGGCTCCCTCGGCCAATAATGCGAGATGAGCGCGCAACCCCAGAGTCGGACACGACTGGACCTAATGGTCAGGGGTCCCTTTACCTTTACCATTTTACTTATGCTACATAAAAACCTGGGGACCAAGTGCTCTGGATCAGAGAATGAGAGGCAAAAGAATTTGTTGATTATCATGATAACAACCAAGTGGGTCCCACTAGAAAAAGCTGCAGTGGGCTTAATTCAGTGCCCCATCTGTTCCCCTATCACTCTTGTTTCTATTTCACTCCAGTCAGTAGTCTGTGAACAATAAACACACTCAGTTCTCTCCGCTTGCCCCCAATTGTCCGTACTTGTACAAATATTGGGCTTCCTCCAAGTCAGCTTGGAGGTAGTGGAATTTGGGTTTTCATGTCCAAGGTGCATGTCCGACTACACTCAGCTTTCCCTTGCATCTGTATCATGAAACCCAAGAGAACATGATCACATCTTTTGAAGGTTCCCAGTACTTTAAAGTCATCGATCAGTGCCAGGCAAATTTCATCCCTCACCTCTCCATTTTTTCTTGTTTGCTTCCTTATTTGCCTTAGGACTGCCTGGGTATTGGGAGGGGGACAAGTGTTTGTCTGGCCGGCTCATCTTTGACCACTGACTGCCTCCTCCACTGATTAAACATGAATTAAAAACTCAGCTGGAGACACAAAGGGCGGATCTACACTCATCATTTATAACGTTAAAAATGTGCTGTTAAAATGTGACACCAGAGCAGCGAGCCACCACCAATGGAAAACCGCCATTAAGTGTTATAGAACATTATATTTACTAATGTTTAGAAGATCAATGCAGATCCAGCCAGCGAGTGTGCAGGGAAGGGGTGTGGGAACACAGCCTGCAGATCCAGACTGGTGGGTGGGTGTTGAAAACAAGGCTGTGTCTGTTGTAGTTTCTCTTCCTCCGGTATACAGGAAACTAAGAGGATTTACTTGCTTGGGTACAGATAGATTTCCAAATGAAATATTACTTGGTGTATAGATGGTTTTATAAAATCCACTCAGCACTCATAAAATGGCAGATTGGGTGAGACAGGTGCTTAAGAACTACAAATGAGTTGGGGAAAGTGATTTTGTGTGCTGGTTTTTCATAAATCTGCCACAAATCAATAGTGTTAGTCTGGCATAAGCAATTCCAGTAACATGTAACTATTGACCATATCAAGAAACTGTCTGTGTTCGTTGGCTCATTGAGATAGATTCTTATCCAGGCGTTGGATCTCAAAGCTCCTCTGCTTCAATGGAAGATGTCTTCCTTTGGTGGAAGGAGACCTTCTATGGATGAAAGGGCTTTCTCTGTTGCAGGAAAACTCCTTTCAGAGGGAAAAAAACCCCTTAGATCATCCATCCCAAGGTGCTGTTTACTTCTACATTGTGAGACGATTTCTTTTATCGAAGTCAAGCTTATAGATGCAGGGGAGAAAAATGAATTCCACATATGACGTGTTAAAGAATTCTGGAAGCAATTGAACATCAACCAAAGAACAGAGTTCTGTAACTTCCCCTCATAATTCTTTTACTTTTCTGTTTTTACAAAACTCACTTCCAAAGAGTCTTCCACTCCCTATCTAATGTCACTCCCAGTTTTGCATACTTCTACATTGTGAGAGGAAGTTTTTCAATGGAAAGACAAGCTGTATAGATGTGGGGAGAACACTTCACTCGCTCCCATCATTTTGGGCTCCCCCCCTTTTTTACTCTGGCTAGCAATTTCTCCATGACTCATATTGCAACACAGGGTGGGGAAGCAATATATCTTTCCCCCCAAACTCTTCCCATAGTTCCAAGTTCACTCGGTGTGGCATTTGGGAATATTACAGTGCAGCACGATTGTATGGGTTTTGTTTAATTAAGGACAGATAGAGAGCCCTATACTTGATCCTGTTTAATTTCAGTAATTGCTACCTAATGTCAAAAGGTCACATGTGCCATGATTTAGCATTCCGGCAAAGAAGTAGTCTGAACAGACTGCGTGATTGTTAAAAGTGGAGTGAAATAATAATGCCTTAAGTTGGCTATTCTGAAGGCGGCAGCAAAAAATGAAGAAGCTGAGCTGGATGCGATTGCAGGATAACATCTGTGCTACTGAGCTTGGAATGTGGAAATGTAATAACATGAGCAGGCTCATTTGCATAATGAGATTGTAGGGTTCGTGGCATGAAGAATATCCCATGCTGTGAATATGCTGTCTTAATATTTTCTACAGAAGATCTGACTCTAGGAATCCTTCAAGCTCTACAGATCACATTAAAATAAAAATCACCTTCTGCACTACTTTGTTTCCAGTATGGCACTATGCTACATTTCAGACAATTATGAACAATAATATAGAGAGTTTAATTACTGGTTTATGGCTGTCAATATGCCAGCTGAATATGGGGAAAGATGGCCTAAGTGAAAAGAGATGATTTTTAGTAGTAGTGCCACTGATTTAGAAAACAATATTTGGAGCCACTTTGACTTGAGGAAAATTGCAATCGAAGGTTTTATTTCCTATTCAAGGATCAACACCCCTTTTAGTAATGTACTGATTCATTGTCGCAACTAATAGCTGCTTTTCCTCAACAGATTATTTTTTAAAAAATTAAAAAAAAAATATTATCCTGTCAGTCACAAGGTCTAAGATTCAAATTGTAGAAGAGTCTCCATTCTGGTTCTTTTGACACTTGGCTTTCTTAGTGTGTTGGATACATAACACTTTGCTGTACTCGCTGTACTCTCTTTCTATACACACATAAAATTTTCATACCCCACAAAAGCCATTAAAAACCCTTATTTAGCAACACTTGAATAATGCATTGATTCTTTTTTTTTACGAAGGAGCTACATGAGAGGAGAACACACAATTAAGTCATTTCCACATCTTCCAATGCAGCTAAAAGACACGGTTTTATGTGTGCATGACTCAGAAGTGACGCAAACATCTTATGCATAAAACTCATCATGAGTTTCAAAGACGTGCTCTTTTGATAATCAAGGATATGTGAAAAACTTGAAATCATTGCTATTATGTTGTTTAAGGTCAGCATGGTAGAATTCATCTCTTAAACCCCATCGCCCAGTGATAGAGGAACAAAACACATTCTCTCAGCAAGGAGCAGAAGTCCTCACTTCTGATTTAAATGATATGCCTTAGGAACATAAGAAGAGTCTACTGGATCAGGCCAAAGGCCCGATTAGTGCAGCATTCTGTTCTCAGAGTGGTCAACCATATGTCTATAGGATGGCTGGGAACAGGTCCTGAGGGCAACAGTGTTTTCCCCTCTTCAAGTTTCCGGCACCTGGTATTCAGATGTATACAATAAGAGGTGGAACTTCTAAGCATACTTGGGGTGTCCGTTGCTGCCATAAGCTTCTGTAGTTGTTTAATTCATTCTGATACAATTACCAGTACATTTCTGTGCACAATTCAAAGTGTTGGTGCTGACCTTTAAAGCCCTAAACGGCCTCGCCCTGATATACCTGAAGGAGTGTCTCCAGCGCCATTGTTCAGCCCAGGCACTGAGGTCCAGCTCCAAAGGCTTTCTGGCAGTTCCCTCACTGTGAGAAGTGAGGTTACAGGGAACCAGGCAGAGTGCCCCCCCTCCCCCCCGTGGAACGCCCTCCCATCAGATGTCAAATAAATAAACAACTATCTGACTTTTAGAAGACATCTGAAGGCAGCCCTGTTTAGGAAAGTTTTTAATGCTTGATGTTTTATTGTGTTTTTAATATTCTGTTGGGAGCCCCCCACCCTACCCCTGAGTGGCTGGGCAAAACGCAGCCAGATGGGCAGGGTATTATGTTGTTGTTGTTGTTGTTCAGTCGTTCAGTCGTGTCTGACTCTTCGTGACCCCATGGACCAGAGCACGCCAGGCACGCCTATCCTTCACTGCCTCTCGCAGTTTGGCCAAACTCATGTTAGTAGCTTCGAGAACACTGTCCAACCATCTCATCCTCTGCCGTCCCCTTCTCCTTGTGCCCTCAATCTTTCCCAACATCAGGGTCTTTTCTAGGGATGTATGTATGTATGTATAAATAAAGAAATAAATTATTATTACTACTACTACCAGGAAGTTCTTTTTTAAAAAAATAAAAAATAAAAAATCTCAACCCATTTCCATACTTCTTATTGCCACTGAGGGGCCTGGAAACTTGAGGAAGAGCTTTAGCTATGCATCTCAACTGCAGTTTTATTTTGCCCACAATTTGGTGAGTATGAGAAAACTACAGGAAGAGGAGAAATTGGCAGGATAGTGGAGTAACTTCACGGACTGGGACATTGCAAGCTTTTTGGCAAATTCTCAAGGGGAAAAGTCCAAGCTCGCCCCCCCCCTTCTCAAAAATTGGCTTGCAAATTGAAATATATGGGTTTTTGGCTTTTTTGTTGTTTTCCATCCCAAAAAGACACAAAACTGAGGGAGATAACAGGACTATAGCACTGGCAAGCAGCTTCAGAGGATGCCTGATAAAATTGTGCCATTAGCAATTGGTTTTTGTGCTCTTAGTGTTAAGAATGTTTTATTGTCCTAATGGACAAGCTGGCACTGCTTAGCTGAAAGTTAAGTTGCTTTTAATTAAAATTGCAGACATCTAAAAATGCCAACTTTTTTTCAAACACAAGGAATGCCAGGTACGTTTGATAGGGTAAACAACCTCTCTATCCCAAATTACTTCATTAAGGGAAATTGGTGTCAGGAGAAAACAGGTCTTCTGTCTTTGAAAAAGTGAGCCGCAGAATACACCTTACATGCAACATGGGAATATAGTTGGATAATAATAATAATCCATATCTATCCATTATTAATCCATGTTCCGTATCTATTTCATTGGGCAGCCTGCTTAAACATTAATGATAGATTTTGGCCTATAAACTGCAGAGAAAATCCGTAGGGATGAAATTTATGATGTGGGTATATGGAAGGAAATAAATAGCTTTTGTGAATTATTACCCAGAGCGCAGCTGATGGATTCAATAACCTTTTTGTATATTGCTTAGGGTACAATACCAAGGCTGTTGCACCGGATACATACAAGTATTTCCACTATAGGACAGAAATGAGATCCATCACTCTGCAGACTTAAGGAGCACATTTTCTTCCGTTTGTCTTTCAAAGAGAATATCAGTTTCATTGTGGGAATGCTTGAGGAATCTGGTTTCTGTGAATTTCAATGTGAACTAGCCTGATTTGCATCTAATGTGCAGACAAAAATATAATTATCCCTCAGATTTTTTTAAAAAATTGCACCTTTCTAAATGTTGCAATATAGTTATTGGCCCAGAAAAGTGCCAAAATGCATTGAAAATGTTTATTGTGGAGTAAAATATGTTGGGAAATGTGTACATTGGGGGGGGGGGGAACCATATGCATTGAAACATGTGTTTTGTGACAAAATGCATATTTAAATATGTGTTTTGTTTTGAAATTAAGGGCAGGAAGGAAATGGCTGCATGGCTAAGGAAAGAAGGGTTTCTTCAGTATTTTCAGATCAGCTTGATAATAGTACCTGAGTTTTTCTGCTCTCCCTTCCCAAGAAAAGATCAGGTGATTTCTGGGGTGATCCCAGGCAAATTCTAGAGAACTCATCAATCTCTGAACCCCAAAAAGAAAAAAAACTAAACTAAAATATTATATAAGTATGTATTTACACTGATTGATATAACATGAAACAGACTTATGGGTGAAGAAACCAAATTTGGTGCAGGCTGGAAGTAGACTAATCTACCAAGTGCTTTTTTTGGGGGGGATGCAGGGGGGTGCATACCCCTAAACATTTTGTGAATTTTTGTACTTTTGTCCATTTACTGTATTTATTTTCCTCAGTTTGAACTATAAAATGGTGATTGTCTTGAGTCAAAATGAAAGTACCCCTAAACTTTTTTTTTAAAAAAAGAAAAAAAGCACTGGATCTATCCATCCCTTTCCCACTACACAAAGCAACTTCTGTCTGACCTTACATCACCTTTCATTCCCTACACTAGCTCTGTTCAAGCATTCAGAGCCCCGTGATAATAACTGAATGGAATAAGGCGCCATTTGTGCTCATTCTGCCCTTGCTGTTGCAGCTGCTGTTGTGCCCTATGCTAACTCCTCCCTCCATGGAGGACATGTGGGTGGGTGGAGGTCAATTGGGCCTTTATAGGCTACCCTGTGAGCTGAAACACTAAGCCCTCGAAATCCCTACTCTTTTTTTTCATTACAAAACTATAATACAGAGTCCCGCCTGCAGAACATTAAATGGAACGGGATCAAGCCAGAGTGGTACATGCTCTAGTTATCTCTCACTTGGACTACTGCAATGTGCTCTACGTGGGGCTACCTTGGAAGGTGACCCAGAAACTACAACTAATCCAGAATGCGGCAGCCAGACTGGTGACTGGGAGTGGGCGCTGAGACCACATAACACCGGTCTTGAAAGACCTACATTGGCTCCCAGTACGTTTCCGAGCACAATTCAAAGTGTTGGTTCTGACCTTTAAAGCCCTAAATGGCCTCGGTCCAGTATACCTGAAGGAGTGTCTCCACCCACATCGTTCTGCCTGGACACTAAGGTCCAGCGCCGAGGGCTTTCTGGCAGTTCCCTCACTGCGAGAAGCCAAGTTAGAGGGAACCAGGCAGAGGGCCTTCTCGGTAGTGGCACCCGCCCTGTGGAATGCCCTCCCACCAGATGTCAAAGAGAAAAACAACTACCAGACGTTTAGAAGACATCTGAAGGCAGCCCTGTTTAGGGAAGCTTTTAATGTTTGACGGACTATTGTATTTTAATATTTTGTTGGAAGCCGTCCAGAGTGGCTGGGGAAACCCAGCCAGATGGGCGGGGTATAAATTATTAGTATTAGTATTAGTATTAGTATTAAAATTAGTATTAGTATTGTTATTATTATTACAGAGCAGCACTGCCCACGGAAGGGGCTGTTTTTCTTTGAGTCGTCCCAGTGATTCAAATTCACTTCTTAAAGGGCTACATGACTTTCTGTGGCTGCTACTTATTAGCAATGAAATTACTAATACATGCCAGCTCAGGAACAATTGGTTGTGCCTGGGGGTACAATTATCAATTTAAGCATGCAACAGCATTTTCAGTGTTATTAGTTGCCTAATTATGCATTTAAGTTCAGTTAATTCATTTGCGCGCACACATATCAGAGACAACAATGGATTGCAAAGCACCATTCACCATCTCTTACTTCAACATTCATTCTAGTCAAATTAGGGTGACCCAAAGCACAGCGAGAAATTAGTTGGAAGTAATTTCCAGCTGTATGTAATCCTTTACACCCTTACTTGGAGGTAAGCCTCATTGAACACAGTCCAAGAAAACATGCACGGGATTGTGCTATTGCTCAATGCTTTCCTTTTCCTTTTACTGCCATTATTCTTAAGGAGCCTGGCCTCTCTCTCTGCTTTTAACAGAGGTCTGGTGTGCAAAAAAATCAAGAGATAAAGCTTTTCAAGCCATAGGCCTGTCTAGTCCAGCATCCTGTTCTCACAGTGTTCAAGCAGATGCCTGTGGGATGGATCCATGCTATAGCATGGAGGTAAACATTATTGCAGTATGTGTATATTACCGGTAGATGAGAAAACCAGAACTGTATATAGTATTCCAAATATATTTGTATCACGCACACACAACATTATGATCCTCACTATCTTGTTTTTTGTCCCATTTCTAATAATCCATAACATGGAATTTGTCATCTTCCCCACTGCCGCAGTACATGTTAAATTACTTTCAGGGATAAAGTAGCACCTCGGTTCCTTAATTTTTCATGCTGTGATCACGCTTTGCTTGCTAGTTTCAAATTGCATATTGAGTATTCTGAATTTATTTTTAAAATTTTCATGTGCATATATATTCATGCAGAATTAATGCTGCTACATTTTCAAAGACCAATCCTTCCTTAAAAATGGCTATGGGGACATAGGCATTATATTGATGCAGTTGTTATTTTTAAGGTGAAATCTGATAACCTGACAAAATATAGGAGGACAGGAGATTTAATTCCCTTTCTGCTGTTATGGGACCAAAATTTCTAGTCCTGCCAGGGAAAAGGGAATTGGAAGGATAGCATCATATTTTGACAGTAAGAGCTGTTCAACAGTGGAATTTGCTGCCAAGGAGTGTGGTGGAGTCTCCTTCTTTGGAGGTCTTTAAGCAGAGGCTTGACAGTCACCTGTCAGGAATGCTTTGATGGTGTTTCCTGCTTGGCAGGGGGTTGGACTGGATGGCCCTTGTGGTCTCTTCCAACTCTATGATTCTATGATATTTTATTTTAAATTAAAGGTAGATAGCCGTGTTGGTCTGTCATAGTCTGTCATTTTTTTTATTTTTTTTATTTTAAATTGTACTTTATACATCTAGGAGTGTCATATATGGATAGGAAAATTCTAAACTGCTGAGAGCATGCTGAGTTTATGTTAGGACAGGATGAATATTTTTATACTCAAAACAAAATAAAAAATAAAAAAATTCCTTCCAGTAGCACCTTAGAGACCAACTAAGTTTGTTCTTGGTATGAGCTTTCGTGTGCATGCACACTTCTTCAGAAAAACTGAAACAGAAGTCACCAGACCCTTATATATAGTGAGAGGGTGGGAGGGGTATTACTCAGAAGGGTGGTGGGAATGGGTGATAGGCTGATAGCTGTGGTAAACCTGTCGACGACTGTTAACGACTGCAATTAGTCTTACAGGAAAAAGCAAGGGGTGAGAAGGTTAAAAATAGCTTTGTCATGTATAATGAGATAAGAATCCAATGTCTTTATTCAGACCAGGTCTCTCCATGGTTTTAAGCTTGGTAATGAGTTGCAATTCAGCAACTTCTCTTTCCAGTCTATTTCTGAAATTCCTTTGCAATAAGACAGCTACTTTGAGATCTTGTATAGCGTGTCCTGGGAGATTGAAGTGTTCTACTGGTTTCTCTGTCTTGTGATTCCTGATATCAGATTTATGTCCATTTATCCTTTGGCGTAGGGTTTGGCCTGTTTGTCCAATTTTTATACTGACATTATTATTATTATTATTATTATTATTATTATTATTATTATTATTATTATTAAGTATGGTTGATTTTAATTGGTATTTATATTGGTTGTTTTTGTACACCAAAACATTGTAAATATTATTTTCTTAAGAAACAGCTTATCAATTAAACTTAAACTTAGGGAAACCAATTCCCATACTGTTCAATTCAACCCTAGATGCCAATTTTATTTAGAAAAGGTAGGTGTCTTGATGAAAAAATTGGATGGGGAAAATTATTATTGGAAATAATTGAAATTAGTTTTCTAATATAGAGACGGCTAGATTGAATCGCACTGATTTGTTGAAAGGCAATCCACTTGCAGAAGTTATAAACACAAACAATATGCTTGTGTGAACTTGAACTAAGTTAATTGCACTTAAGGTGATATAGATAAGCTAGAATATATTTTTAATTGCTTTCCATGTTCTACAGTGGAGAAAGTTTTTTACATTCCAACTTGGATACCTCCAGGGTTTTTATCATTCCCCCCCCCCCTGCCCAGCAGCCCCTAATGCTTTTCCATATCACTTGTCCATTACCATCTGCAATCAGCATTTGTAGGTGTACCAGTGGACAAAGTGATTTATAGAATTTCCTGGAGGGCTTAATAGTTCTTCCCAAAAATGCAAGCTCAGCAGTATTAATGCTGTTTCGTATAGCAGTTTCCAGTATTTTGTAGAACGTTGTAGACTAGGAAGTAGCACTGTTGCTGATTACCCAGATGCCTGTATTATTTATAGATAATATGAGGAACACTCTGAGGATACATTGTGGGATTTTATTCCTATTTCCACATTAACAAAGGCTATCTGCTGAGTTACTTTAGCAGTAAAATGGAACAGAAATATGCCTAAGAAAGAGAATCATGGTTCAACATTAAGCATAGATGTGTCCAGCACTTTCAGTTAGGTGAAGTTAAACTAGTCAAGGAATATATAATTTCCCCCAAAACAGCATTAAAGCAGTATAAGGGAGAAACAGACAGTTAGACAGTATATATGTTGCATTCCTTCCACATATCTTACGGCTATCACTATTTTGGGAAGGGCATACAGAGGCCTGCAAGTGTCAACTGGTATTAATGCTGGGTTCAGTACAAAAAATGTTTATATCCCATCTAGGAATGGAGGAGTTTGTCAATTTTGGGGTCTCTCAGTTTCACATGTTCCCAATTTAAAATTCATTTCTCCACATTTTCTCAGCAATCTGCGGATTTCTTTTTTAAAACATCCTCATGAAAATTCGCCAGCATTTTCCCAATTAACACATTTTTTTTGTATGAGGTTTTGACTAAAGTACACATTTTTGACAACAACTTTGCATAAGATAATGCATTCTGTATGTTATTTTCCCCTATATACTGATTTTGAAGTCCCCTAGTAGTATATGTATTTTGGTAAGCACTCTTTGATTTGAGAATGGCATCACAAAATGTGGATGTGTGTGAATTTCAAAGCATGGCTGTGTTTCAGTTCTCATATTGTTTCGGAGGGTGTGACTTCGATAGAGTTACATAAATTGCAAACTGAATTGAATTTCTTCCCCATCTAACCTCAATCTAACATCTTATTGTTAGCATGTGCTTTGATTTTCAATAGGTGAAAAACCCCTCTATGTTGTATAGGCCAGTGTTCTCCAACCTTGGGTCTCCAGCTGTTTTCGGACTACAATTCCCATCATCCCTGACCACTGGTCTTGCTAGCAAGGGATGATGGGAGTTGTAGTCCAAAAACAGCTGGAGACCCAAGGTTGGGGAACACTGGTATAGGCAGTGGTATTCCTCTGCTGGTAGAAGGTGATTTGATCCAGCAGAAGGGAGAAATGGATGCTTTTTAATGGCTTTGACACAGCAATCCTGCTTGATTTTGCCTGGAGTCCCCATGTCACTTTCCCTGCTCTTCTAGAGACTGGCCAACCCTCTGGAGAACATTTGGTTGAACACGAGATGTAGAAATGAGGAGAAATTGGTGACTATATCTCCCTTCCCATTCCACTGATTGAAGCCTCCAGAGGATCAGAGACTTGCATGTGCAGAGGGGACATTTATTTGTTTATTTGTTCATTCATTAAAAAAAATATTTCTATACCACTATATCAGGCATAGGCAACCTTGGCTCTCCAGATGTTTTGGGACTACAACTCCCATGATTCCTAGCTAACAGGACCAGTGGTCAGGGATGATGGGAATTGTAGTCCCAAAACATCTGGAGAGCCAAGGTTGCCTATGCCTGCACTATATCATTAAAAAAATACCACAGTGGTTTACAACAATATAAAACACTTAAAACCAAACAATAAAAATAATCAAAATTTAAAAACAATTTAAGAGCAAAAATAAATTAAATACAAACACCAATAGTCCATTGTGGGGGGTGTACTCTTAACTGCCTGGTGGAATAGAAAAGTTTTCCTCAGGACTTTAAAATTTGGCACAGAAGGCCACAGAAGTTAAATACTGTCATATATCAAGACTTACCCATCCACCCCAAAATAATGAGCAATATGCCTGAAGTCAAGTAAGGATCCATTTGGCATAAGCATGAGAGAAACAACAGTTTTCATGGATATTGTTACCTTAATCTGGAAAGGGCTGTGGCCCTTAGTCTATTTGCTCATGAGTAGCTCAGTTGAACCCATTGAGGTCTTCTCCAGAATGAAATCTAAGTTATGGCTTACAATACAACCCCATATACTGTACCTCAGAAGTAAATCTCAGTGACTTCAATGAGACTTACTCTGAAGTTGGTGTCAATTTTGGTTTCTCCTTTTTCAAAACTTGTGACATGTTTACCATAGTTGTGCATCTGTTGCTGACGTTATTTTAAACTGTTGCTACAAAACTTTGTACACGTTTTCATGCTTATTTCTCCTAATATACATTCTGCCCAATAAATGCATTTCTGTATGTTAGTTTCACTTATATGATTTTCTGTGTGCACTTCTCTCTAATACACCTTTTTTTTTTGCACGCAGCTGCCGGTTAGATAACTACATTGCAAAATTCAGAGAAGTGTATATCTTCAAGGATAGCCTTTGTTGTTCTTGTTCATTCATTGGTTCAGGAAGTGCAGATTATGTAGGTTTGGATTAAAATCACCAAAGAAACCCCCTCACCCCCCACTTTGATGTTCGAGTGCATAGGATTGCAGCCTGACACCCACTTCCCTAGAAGTAAAGGTGAAGGTAAAGGGACCCCTGACCATTAGGTCCAGTCATGGACGACTCTGGGGTTGTGGCGCTCATCTCACTTTACTGGCCGAGGGAGCTGGCGTACAGCTTCTGGGTCATGTGGCCAGCATGACTAAGCCGCATCTGGAGAACCAGAGCAGCACACGGAAACACCGTTTACCTTCCCGCCAGAGTGGTACCTATTTATCTACTTGCACTTTGTGCTTTTGAACTGCTAGGTTGGCAGAAGCAGGGACCGAGCAACAGGAGCTCACCCCGTCGCGGGGATTCGAACCGCCGACCTTCTGATCGGCAAGCCCTAGGCTCTGTGGTTTAACCCACAGCGCCACCCACGTCCCGAAGTTTGTAGACCCTATGAAACTCGGTGTGACGTACTTCTGAGCAGATACTGTATGTATGGTATTGTGGTGTTAATAACTTGACCTTTTAATTGAATTTCATATCAGTGGAAGTTTGTGTGAAGTGAGTTTGGTTAGTTCAGCTGTTCCCTCTGGGCTTGCCTCAATCTTGTCTGCACAGGAGAAAAACAAAGCAACTCTGAATTGTATGTAACTTATCTTGCATTGGGTTGGAAAAGATTCAGATAATTACAGCACTACAAGGGCTTGATGTTCTCATTTGTTATTTGCTATTATGCCTGTAACAGATAGTAATTGGCTTGTGTACTTAATGCACTCCGTATGTCATTAAGACAAGATTGTTCTCCACAACCGGTGCTGCCTGTTTTACTTCAGCTAATGAAAGATTAGTTTAAAAAACATTGAACTCCAGCTTCTAAACAAGAATTCTTTTTCTAAAAAAAGTTTCCAATATGTAAAATGGTTTCTCTTGTGTTCTAAAATACTAAATTGTATCACAATTATTCCTGCAGGGATGTGGAGCCTGGGGGCCTCACTAAGTTGTTGATCTGTATCCCTGCCATTGGTCTTGTTGACTGGGGCTGATGAGAATTGGTGTCCAAAAACGTCTGCAAGGCCACAGCTTGGCCTTCCAAGGATCTGAAGCTCACAAGAGCACTACCTAAACTTTACTTAAGTGAAAGGTCATGAGTGTAGTTATTTTACACCCAACACTAAACACTTGCTGTTAAGTATAGTAATTTAATTCACTGAAATTGTAAATGCTTGTATGCATTAAAGGTAAAAGGACCCCTGACCATTAGGTCCATTCGCGGACGACTCTGGGGTTGCGGTGCTCATCTCGCTTTATTGGCCGAGGGAACCGGCGTACAGCTTCCAGGTCATGTGGCCAGCATGACTAAGCTGCTTCTGGCGAACCAGAGCAGCTCACGGAAACGCCGTTTACCTTCCCGCTGGAGCGGTACCTATTTATCTACTTGCACTTTGATGTGCTTTCGAACTGCTAGGTTGGCAGGAGCAGGGACTGAGCAACGGGAGCTCACCCTGTCACGGGGATTCGAACCGCCAACCTTCTGATCGGCAAGCCCTAAGCTCTGTGGTTTAACGCATAGTGCCACCCACGTCCCTTGTATGCATTACTATGTGTTTAAATTTGATTGGGTTCTCTAGTAGTGCTCATCACATGGGAGATATCTAGTGAAGGAGAGATTTCCATTTTATGTGAAGCAAGATGACTGTGTTTTAGAATCCACTGTGAACACTGCTAAGTTGAATAGAGTGCTGGAGTGCAACTTCTCTGATTGAAAGAAAGAGAGCAAAACTGCAGGAGAAGGTGAAAGTGGAAATCTCTCATACGAACTGCAAGGCATGGCCTAACCCAGGCATAGGCAAACCTGGCCCACCGGATGTTTTGGGACTTCAACTCCCATGATCCCTAGCTAACAGGAGCAGTGGTCAGGGATGATGGGAATTGTTGTCCCAAAACATCTGGAGGGCCGAGTTTGCCTATGCCTGGCCTAACCTCAGTACACAGCCTAATCACAATACATAAGGCTGAGTGCTGAGCTCTGGGAAAAGAGGAAAATACAGTTGTTTGGAAGTTTAGAAGAAGAGACTGTAAGCATGCTTGGATAAGCATGCGGTTGTAAATATTATATTTTAATTCATCTGTAACTATAATATTCTGCAAGTAAAGCTTTTGAATGTTAAAGTCTGGACATTGGTTTAATTTCCAAAGGAGGGAGTCAGTCTTATATATGATCTGAGCTTCTTAGCTGCAATTTTGCTACACTTACTTCCATACTTGCATGGGTGCATTTTGCCTGAAACACACTGTGGCATAACAATGGCCACTCCCAAGTCATATTACATTATGGAATGGCACATTGGCACAGCTGTATTTACGTATCTCACACCAATCACTTGGCTTGACCCATTAGTTCAATGGAAACCAACATGGAAAGGACCACAGAACTGTGATTTAAAACAACAAAGCATTAAGGGTTGTTGTTTTTTTGTACATTTTGCCAAATGCAAGCTTTTCATCACTGCAAACAAATTGGAAATCCTACATAAGGATTGTGACTAAATCTTAGTGATTGCAATGAGCTGTGCATAAATCTTAGTGACTTCAATGAGCAGTACAAGGGTATCAAGTGTGGGTAGGATTGCAGCCAGAAACACTGCAGATGCAGGAGTTATTATGAGCACATGTGGCTAATAAACAAACAGAATGGGAGCTAATTTTGATTACCCTGCATCACTAGCTGCCAGCAAGTGGCGGCGATGTTAAGCTTCTTTAGCTATCATATGGATGCTGGCAATAAATGGAAAGGAATCATGTTGTGGCTTTTATTTTATTTTAATCTCATGCCTTAGCACAACTGCAGACCCAGATCATTAAGAACTGCAGCTATGATATGCAAAACAAACAGGAAAAAAACCAGTACTGATCTCCTACCAACGAAGCTGCGGGGCTATTCTCCTGGTGTGTGTTTTGCAAATCAGGAGAAATGTGCTGGGGATATTTAGAGGTTGATATATGTTGTACCATTTCCCCATCCACATGCAAATAAATAAAATCAATAACAAGAGTTTGAAAATTACCAGAAATGGCTCTCTGAAAGTAAGTAAAATAACACGTAGGAACCAAGAAATGTATGGGGAAGGTAGTTGCAGGGATGAGGACCCATTTCATATGCATATACAAGTTATTCATAGCTTCCACTGACAGACTGGCACTGATGACAGGTTTGACGTAACCAAAGGAATCACCTAGAAGCAGTGAAGGCAGCAAAGAAGGCATACTTTGCTGCCTCCATTGTCTTCTTCTTCTTTGGTGATCACTCGTAGCTGAGTAAGATTGTCTTCAATAAACACGGTTTTAACAGTGAGTCCGTAAGTGACTGTGGAGGTCAATTCTGGATCCACACATCCTTCCACAGTGGGGACATAGGTTTCTGGGTGGGAGTTGATCACAGTGAGGGTTTGCCAAGCGTGCCTTCCTCTTAGTGCGTTTCTCCCTTTCGTCCTGAGTTCGAGTGTCTTCAAAGCCCATGACACCTTTGGTAAAGGCTGTTCTCCAATTGGCGCCCTCGTAGGCCAATGTTTCCCAGTTGTCGGTGATTATACTACTTTCTCAGTTGTCTGTGTTTATATTATATTTTTTTTAAAAAATTGCCTTGAGAGAGTCGTTAAGCCTCTTTTGTTGACCACCAGCATTACACTTTCTGTTTTCAAGTTCGGAGTAGAATAGTTGCTTTGGAAGACGATAATCAGGCATCCACACAACATGACCATCGAAGTTGATTTTGAAGAATCATTGCTTTGACACTGGTGATCTTTGCTTCTTCCAGTACACTGACATTAGTTCGCCTGTCTTCCCAAGTGATGGGTAAAATTTTTCGGAGACACCGTTGATGGAATCTTTCGAGGAGTTGGAGATGGCATTTATAAGTGGTCCATGCTTCACAAGCATACAGTAAGGTTGGTAGTACAATAGCTTTGAAGACAAGCATTTTGGTTTCCATGCGAATGTCCCGGACCTCAAACACTCTGCACTTCAAGAGGGAGAAAGCTGCACTCGCAGAGCTCAGGCGATGCCTCCTTTGTATCCTCATATTGCCACACAGCAGAGCTTTTCTGGGTGTTGTGGGGCCTTTTACAGTCTTCACTTGAAGGAGGCGACAGAACTGATGGTAGCGTGCTGTGACTTGTTTGTAAATCATTTTGAGGAGAAAATCGCTTGCATCTACCAGAACTTTGACTGTTACATCAGATGAATCTTGAGAGGTGTCCAGAGCACTGTCTAGGCCTGTTGGAGTTTCAGTTAGTATGGCTTGAGGATGTGGACAAGGTTTTTGAATAGGTCAAGGTGACTATTTGTGCTCTGAATCCTTGACCATCTCAACTGATAAAAACTAGCAGGGAAGGGACAACTGGCAGGCCAAGAGGGAATGGTCCCTGCTTGCTTGAATGAGGCAGTGCTAAAAACCACCGCTCAATAAACCCTTCTCAAATTCTGAAAATGTTAGTAATAACCAGGCAGTTGCCAAGCTCCCTTTCTCTGGTAAGGTTCTTAAGCAGGTGGTTGCAGACCAGATCCAGGTGCTTTTGGAGGAAACTGTTTTTTAGATCCATTTCAGCCAGAGTTTTGACCCTGCTTTGACACAGAAACTGTTTTGGTCATCCTGTAAGTGGACCTCTGTCAAGAGAGAGACAGGGGAAATATGTCCTTGTCAAATCTCCTCAACCTCTCAGTAGCAATACCTCCAGGACCACCTGTCCCCATATGAACAGACCCTATGTTCATAATCTGAGGCCCTTCTTTGTGTGCTTCCTCTGAGAGGTCCAGAGGGCAGCAACATGAGAATGGAGCTTTTATGGGGTAGCTCCCTGCTTGTGGAATGCTCTCCCCAGGGATGCTTGCCTTTCATATATTTAGGCACCAGGCAAAGACATTACTCTTCAGCCAGGCCTTGGGCTAATTAAACAATCAATGGCTTTTTCAACTGTGTGATGGGGTTATTGTTTTTGTTTGTCACTATGGAATGTATTTGTGTGGCTCCTAAGGAAATCAGCCCTGAGTGCTCACTGGAAGGACAGGTCCTGAAGCTGAGGCTCCAATACTTTGGCCACCTCATGAGAAGAGAAGACTCCCTGGAAAAGACCCTGATGTTGGGAAAGAGGAGAAGGGGACACAAGGAGAAGGGGATGACAGAGGATGAGATGGTTGGACAGTGTTTTCGAAGCTACCAACATGAGTCTGACCAAACTGCGGGAGGCAGTGGAAGACAGGAGTGCCTGGCGTGCTCTGGTCCATGGGGTCACGAAGAGTTGGACACAACTAAATGACTAAACAACAACAACATATTGCAAACCGCCCTGTGATCTTCGGATGAAGGGCGATATAGAAATTTAATAAATAATAAACACAATGAATGATCTAGAATCACCTTTCTCAGTTTGCTGCTCCCACATTCACGTGGGGATTAATTTGCCACAGCCCATTTCCCCTAGAAGAAGACTCAAGTGGTTTCTCCCAGGCAGGAGTGCCAACTTGGCTCCACGTTCATGGGTGCTTGGGGCCGTGGGTGCCATGCAGCGTGCATGGCCCTGCTAACGAAATATGTGGGTGCACGGTCCCTTCATGGGGAACTTTGTGGGTGCTCGGGCACCCAGGGCCCCAGGGAGTTGGCACCTACTGTATGCTCCCAGGGGAGCTAGGATGGAGTGGTTTGCCAGGCTTTTAAAGCTGGTTCCGCTCCCATGGTCAACCTCTTTATTTTTTGCAGCTATCTTTTGATAAGTATGATTTATTTTGGAGAGTGGAGAAGTATCTGATTGGCCTTTAAGACTCCTCTTTTTCATCTGCTTTATGCTGTTGTAATGCTATTTGCTTCTAGAGCAGCGTTTTATGTATTTGGTTTAGCTGGCCTTTAGTTGGACATCAGATCTGGTTGGTTAAACACCTAAGGTGTTATTCAGTTAAGGGAACTCTTTAGTCATCTTCCACTGCTTTTGGTTTTGGGGGTCCTTGGGGTGCCCTTTGGGCTTGGCATGCTCACCTTGGTGACTGCTGCACAGGGGGACCATTATGTCAGGCTGAGGTTCACATACTTAAGGTTTAAGTAACAAGGAGGGAGAATTTCCTTATAGTCCTTTCCTATGTGCAACAGACTGTGGTTGAACATATGTCCAGAATATGGGGAGGATCATCTCCTTCCTTATTATTGGATAACCCACCTTCCCAGACTCCTATGATTTTGTTAATCCAGTTGATTCTTTTTGCAGATCCTGAAATTTGTTATAATTTGTGCATCTGCAGTCTTCTCTATGGGTGTGCTGGCAAATCCACAATGCGATCTCTGCAAAGGGGCTGCAATTGTATTTGATTTGTGTATGTTACCAAAAAGAAGGCAATGCATTTAAATAACTGACACATTTCAATTTAAATTGGAGATTAAGGGGAGTGGGGGAAGGACAGACAAGAATCTGGCTAGAAGGATAGCTGCTTGATCTGATTCCTATTCATTAGGTTTTAAAATCATGTTCTTTATCTGTTGGAGGGGGACGTCCTGCCATTAGTGAAATCATGGTTAAAATGAAAAGTCATTGCAGGATGGTAATCCATCTTTAGAAAAATCAATGCGATTTTTGGCACCTGGAAGAAGGGGATTGCAAGCAGAATTTATGGAGTTCTTTATATGAAAAGTAATCCATTCACTACACTAAGGCTTTCTAAATCTTCACATTGCTGTTCCTCTCATGTGTTCAGCTGAGATAATTTAACAAGAAATGCAGTTTTAAATACTGAACAGAAATTCTTTTTTTTTCTCCCAGCATCACTTTAAGAGAGAGAGAGACAGAATGAATAATAGACACCAAAACGGAGAAGGGAAAGAAAAGCTTACTTTAGGAGCATTGCCTGGTATTCAGACACACCACAATCACCTGCTTAGTTTCTTTGATAAAGAAAAAGAGACTCGATGAATACTACATGAATTAATTCCCAGAGGGGTAGCTGTAGTCTTTAAGGTACCATGAAACTCTTTTTCGTTTTTGCTGGAAAGGGGAACAAATGTATTATGGCATCAGCTTTCATGGAGTACAGTCCATGTCACCAGATGCATGGGGGTGGGGGGGTGGCGGGGGGGAAGGGATTGTAAAAAGTGAGGTCAGGAAGAAATGACGCGCAGAAAAAGTACAGAGAGTGATGGAAACAAAACGCCGAAAAGTACAGCCAGTGATAATTATGCAATTATCGCAGTCTGTATTTTCTGAATTTCATTTCCCTCTGGCTTCACTTTTTACAATATCCCCCCCCAAAATAATGTGCTACCCCCCCCGCCAACCCTTCCCATACTTATAATTCAGAATAACCCTGAATGTATCTGATAGAGTGGGTTACAGCCCGGCTAAAAGAGACACACGATTCTTCCGAAAGCTCACAGCAAAGGAATCAGGCTGCAATCCCATACTCTTGGGAGTAAGTCCCAGTAAACTCAATGGCATTTACTTCTGAGAAGGCATTATAAGATTCCACTGTCAGCATATGATACAGCAGGGGATGGACAACCTGAGGTCTTCAAATGTTCTTGGATTTCAACTCCCTTTGGCCCCAGCATCTGCTGGGCCACAGGTTGCTTTCCTGTGGTAGAGCATCAAATCATTTATAAAATAGCACAGAGGAACAGGAAGTATGGTCTCCTTCCTTCCTTCCTTCCTTCCTTCCTTCCTTCCTTCCTTCCTTCCCACTGGAAAGAGCAGATAACCCTTTGCCATGTGGTGGCAGCTTATTTTAAGAAGGTCCTATTGCATGGCCATACGATGTGGTGAATTTTATCATAGGACAAAAGGTGGAGGAAAGAAAATAAAATCTCAGCGGTGCTCAGGGAAAAAAAAAGATTCATTAGTGCAATGCATTTTGCAGATTCTTCTTCAGGGGCTGAGGCACGGCACTGTGACCCACTGTCAAAAGACACAACAGCACATCATTGAAACTCAGTACTGTGCATCTAGCTGCCCCTTTTGAAAGGCAATAGACCTTCTTTGCTGTCCACCTTTCAGATTTTACTCCCCCCACACCAATCGTTGGTGCTTTCTCTCATTTGTTACAAGTTGTATCACAGCATAGACCATTTCTGACCAAGGTTTTTCCACCAATGCTGTGGGATTAAAAACCATTCATAGTGCAACAAAAAATACATATAAAATAATGATGCTCCATGAATGGTTTTTAATCCCACAGCATTGGTGGAAAAACCTTTTTTGGCTGCACAGGCCCGATCCATATCAGAATCTGCCTTGTGGGCCAAATTTGATGGGTAGGCGGAGCTACCCACTTGTCAATCAACAGATGGCACAAATGACATTGGGAGATTCAGCTGTGTGGAGTTCTGAAGTCCCAAAGGGGAACTGGAGACAGGGAATATATTTGCAAGAGGACTTTCTCGCAGCCCTGCACTATGCTTTAACTATGTGTTCCTGTTCCCAGCACACACAGTCAGACTGAACAGAACCTCAGTCTGTTGAGTTGAGGGTTCAATCCTGTTAGCTGCAGCAGTCCGCTTCGCCAGCATATTACCAGCAAGGCATGTGCTACAGAACAGAAGCAGACCCCAACAGGATTGAAAAGGGAGTTGCAAAGACAGTAGAGGCCCCAATGAAGCATACGAGCCAACTCCTAGGGGCCAAGGTCCCTTCACCCCCCAATAAAATATTTGAGGGGGCCAGCCCCCCCAAAAAGGTGATGAGTATTGCCATTCATATGGTGTGTGTGTTACATCATGTGATCAATTATGTGGGATGAGGCTTACCTGCTCCCCCATTTCTTTCTTTCTTTCTTTCTTTCTCTTTCTTTCTTTCTCTTTCTTTCTTTCTTTCTTTCAGTTCCCAGGAAATGCTAGGCACCACTTTCAGCTGGTATTAAATGTGTTGGTTCTACAAGTTCACGTCTGAGCATTTTACGAAGTTCCAGGCAAATGCCACCCAGCTGTGGTAATGCATTCCTTTTTTATTCACCACCTTTTATTAAACTTCTTATCTTCTTTCCTCTTTGTGGCACTTCATCAGATATACCACCTGAAAACAACTGCTTCAAGTCTGTATCTCTCTCCATCATCTTCTACTGTGAAGACAGATGCAAATAATTAATTCTGCTTCTCGGCAATTTCCCCACCTTCTCTTGATGTTCTTTTTACACCTGTGTCATCTAACAATCCCACTGGCTGGTGTCATCCTTCTGCAGTACTTAAAGAAATTATATTTTTTCGTTTCTTTATATAGGTTTCCTTTTTTCTGTTTGACAGTTTTGTTGGCCTGTAGTTTTGTAGGTTTACATTGGTTGTTGTTGTTGTTTTAAAAAAACAAGTTTGTACTTTTTCAAAAGTAAATAAAAATCTTGCTACTTATAATTTCGTTGATTCCTTTGTTAAAGAGTGATAGCAGCGTTTTGGACACATGTTTGCTCTTTAAAATGTGTAATATACAGACACTCCATGTGTCCCTATTTTCCCAGGACAGACCCGGATTTACAGAAGCCATCCCAGTTTCTGATTTGAACCTGGAATGTCCCACTTTCCCTTAGGATGTCCACGTTTTCCCCAGAGAAATGTTTGATGTTATGGAGCTATGTGACCCCCGAGCCAAGGAGATATTTAACTATACAACCTTTAGAAGACATCTGAATGCAGCCCTGTATAGGGAACTTTTTAATGTTTAAAGCTTCATTATGTTTATATATATTAATATATATTGGAAGCCTCTCAGAGTGGCAAGGGCAAACCAATCCAATAGGCAGGGTATGATAATAATAATAATAATAATAATAATAATAATAATAATAATAATAATAATAATTTATTATTTGTACCCCGCCCATCTGGCTGGGTCCCCCCAGCCACTCTGGGCGGCTTCCAACAAACATTAAAATACATCAAAATGTCACAGATTAAAAACTTCCCTAAACAGGGCTGCCTTCAGGTATTTTCTAAATGTCCTGTAGTTGTTTATCTCTTTGACCTCTGATGGGAGGGCGTTCCACAGGGCGGGCGCCACTACCGAGAAGGCCCTCTGCATGGTTCCCTGTAGCTTTGCTTCTCGCAGTGAGGGAACCGCCAAAAGGCCCTTGGCGCTAGATCTCAGTGTCTGAACGGTGGGGGTGGAGACGCTCCTTCAGGTATACAGGACCGAGGCCGTTTAGGACTTTAAAGGTCAGCACCAACACTTTGAATTGTGCTCGGAAACGTACTGGGAGCCAATGTAGATCTCTCAGGACCGGTGTTATGTGGTCCCGGCGGCCACTCCCAGACACCAGTCTAGCTGCCACATTCTGGATTAATTGCAGTTTCCGGGTCACCTTCAAAGGTAGCCCCACGTAGAGTGCATTGCAGTAGTTCAAGCGGGAGATAACTAGAGCATGCACCACTCTGGCGAGACAGTCTGCGGACAGGTAGGGTCTCAGCCTGCGCACCAGATGGGGCTGGTAGACAGCCTCCCTGGACACAGAATTAACCTGTGCCTCCATGGACAGCTGTGAGTCCAAAATGACTCCCAGGCTGGGAGCACAATTTATATAGGCAGGGGCACAATTACCCCGTTCAGGACCAGGGAGTCCCCCACACCTGCCCACCCCCTGCCCCCCAAAAACAGTACTTCTGTCTTGTCAGAATTCAACCTCAATCTGTTAGCCGCCATCCATCCTCCAACTGCCTCCAGACACTCACACAGGACCTTCACCGCCTTCACTGGTTCTGATTTGAAAGAGAGGTAGAGCTGGGTGTCATCCACATACTGATGAACACCCAGCCTAAACCCCCTGATGATCTCTCCCAGTGGCTTCATATAGATATTAAAAAGCATGGGGGAGAGGACGGAACCCTGAGGCACCCCACAAGTGAGAGCCCAGGGGTCTGAACACTCATCTCCCACCACCACTTTCTGGACATGGCCCAGGAGGAAGGAACGGAACCAGCTCCCAACCCCTCTAGACGGTCCAGAAGGATGTTATGGTCATTGGTGTCAAAGGCCGCTGAGAGATCCAGCAGAACTAGGAAACAGCTCTCACCTTTGTCCCTAGCCCGCCGGAGATCATCGACCAGCGCGACCAAGGCAGTTTCAGTCCCATGATGAGGCCTGAATCCTGATTGGAAGGGATCCAAATGGTCCGCAATAATTATTATTATTGAATATTAAGGAAGCTGCTGTAATCTTCAACTAAAAAAAACTAAGCCCATGCTTGGATAAGCGTGTAAATGTAAATACTTTGCATATATTCTTCTTTAGCTATATGTTCTTAAACAAGTGTTTGGACACTGTTTTAATTTCAAGAAAAGAGTCAGTATCACACATGATCTGGCTTCCTAGCTGTAATTTAGCTACTCTGCCAAACAAGAGATTGAACCTGGGATGTCCTTGAAAACAGATTCATACCGGGCACTTTAATCACGGGCGAATAGTGCTTTGTTTTAAATGCTCATTGATTAGTCACATAGAAGATGCTAGGGTCTGATGTTGAGAGCAATATTTCAGAGATGAGTGGCTGAATTGCTAATACGCAATGCAACTGACTGAGTTTATGCTGCTGGGCTAGATGTTTACAGGACTGAATCGGTGCAAGCCATGAGGAGTTCAAGTCCTCCATCTGAGAGCCTGAAGAGAAATGTGGGCTCCATCTGATAAAACAGGACAATCAAGAGACTAGAAAGTGTTAAAAATAGAAAATGAAAGAAAACCCCAATGCTTCTTTGTCATCAACCGCATCATCGTATTTTGGGGGCATATTTTTATTTCCACTGCTTAGGCAATTTATATAATAAAACTCATGGATTTGACTCCTCTCAATTCTGGTTCTCTTACATCAATGTCTGTGACACCAATTTTTCTTTTTTCTTTTTGTAGGATTTTGAAGCGAGTCTCAATCAAGTAAAAATAATTGAGTTTCCCATTCTCAGTAACCTCTGCAACAGATAGCTTTTTGAAAATGAATATAATATTTTCCTATAGAAATACAGAGGGTTATTATCATGATCTCTCCCCCCCCCTTTAGTTATCTGCCCATGTTGGCAGTGATGGATAAAGGAGGGGAAAGGTAGTGTGATGCCTATAAGTGACATGCCTCATGCACTTAACCAAAATACATTTTATTTGCAAGCTGAAAAAAACATGATATAGTGAAGACAGCCAATGGTAAAATGTCATATTCAAATGGTGACACTCTTTATAATCCACTTCCTATAGAAGGCAACAGCTAATGCAATCATATGATAAGCCGGAGTTTGTTTCTTCAGTATTTATAGTATATATTTATCACGATGTTCTGCAATTACATGTGAAAGCTTTATAA
Source organism: Darevskia mixta (assembly GCA_034641385.1). Taxonomy (NCBI): domain Eukaryota; kingdom Metazoa; phylum Chordata; class Lepidosauria; order Squamata; family Lacertidae; genus Darevskia; species Darevskia mixta. Next base: position 14,342,068 of record JAWWNH010000105.1, read on the forward strand.
AAGGTCAAAATGATCATCTTTGAGAAAAAGAAGCTAGCTGTATTAGAGATAATTCTGATGAGACAATTATGCATGCAATAAAAAATAAAATATGCATATGCATTTTACAAGGTAAATCTAAAAATAATACTTTTAAAATCGTATTTTATATTATGTTTATAACAAACTTTTGATTTCTTTAAAGGTGATGGCTAACTTATGAGACTGTGTAAACTTCAAATTTTCATTTGAACTTCATCATTCTTGATCTGATGTCTCTCTCTCTCTTTCTAAAACAGACTGCAGTCTTGATACAAGCAATTTAGCTGCCACTAAAAACAGCTTCCCCCATGATTTAGCAGTGCTAGCTCCCATGGATTCATAACACTGGTGTGTGGGCACATCAGGTGTTATAGATCTTTTCATATCACATTTAGAGTAAGTAAATATGTATGGACAAGTCTCACTCCTAACCTACAGGTATTCCATTAATGATGTTTAGTTAACAGGCTCTACACCAGGCATGGCCAAACTTGGCCCTCCAGATGTTTTGGGACTACAATTCCCATCATCCCTGACCACTGGTCCTGTTAGCTGGGGATGATGGGAGTTGTACTCCCAAAACATCTGGAGGGCCAAGTCTGGCCATGCCTGCTCTACACACAGATGGAAAACCTTTGTCCCTTTTGATGTTGTTGGATTCCAACTTCCATCCATTCGAGACAGCCACTGGCCAATGAGTAGGGGAGTTGTAGTCTACAATCAACTGGTTTCTCACTCCTGCTTATGTACAATTTGAGTGTCCATGGGGTATATATTTACTATTGGGTGCCCTAAAAAAAAAAAGGATTCTCAATTGAATGGATGAGCCTATGCATGTATACTTAGGATCTGTTCACATATTTTGCTGGGTGTGAGAATATTGGGGAAGGGTCTTGCTCCTGTTACCCCCAGCCCCCATGGACATTCTTGAAACTGTGAAAGAGGCTGAAAAGTATGCCAGGAAACGCAGTCACATCTAAGAGAAAAATAAAATAACTAAGGACTGTCCACAAGTAAACAAAAGGAGGATTTAAGTATGTATCATACATTATATGTGTGTGTTGCAGTTTCCACAGTCTCCTGAGGTTGTTAATGCCTTCCTTAAAATGTTCTCAGCCTTGATAGGCAGAAAATGTATTTGAATTTTCCAAGGTTCCTATTTTGATACTCCACGTCACAGCTAGAAACCCATATGGTGACATCTAAAGCTTTGAGAGATTTCATCTGAATGTTTAATGTTAACATTGCTATTGATGGGCTGGTGATACATTTTGTGACACAGATTTTGTTTGTTGCTCCAACCTTAGTGTTATCATTGTCGGATGCTGTAGAGGGTTTCTGCCAGAAACCCCCCCCCCCCATCCTGATTATTAGAGCTAAGAGGGCCTTATGGAGAAACAGCTGTCCATCAGCGACAACGAAGAAGGGAAATAAAACATTAACAGAGCTTAGATCAAAGCACTTACAGAACACAAGAGGAGAAGGTTATGGAGACAATTCCCCGACCCATATGTTCAACAGTTCCTCAACCTAATTTATTATCTATCCAGCACAATATTATGTCTTCTCCCATAAGAAAGCAAAAGGAAATCACTATGTACACAGCAACTTGAATTCTCTTTCCGTGAAGCCTTTGCGTAATTCTGGCAACCATCTGCTTTTGTTTCAGTTGTGCAAACAATGGCTCGCTCTGTCACAGCTGTGAAGGAACATTTGTGTCTGGAAAGCAAAATATGATAGGACAGCTCTGCCCACTGCCAATGCAATGAGCTATTTGCATGGAAGCCAGCGCAGAGCAATGTTGGGTTTTCTTATTTATTTATAAAAGGCAGAAGGGACTCACTGTATGGGGTGGAATGACCACATTAGCTTCTGGGCAGATAGGTCACTGTTACTTACTTGGAGGGAGAGGAGGAGGAGCGAGGCAGTGGGGAGGTTCGTGTTTTGCCCCTCCCCCCTCTCCCTCTCAGGAAGTAACAGTGATCCACCTGCCAGGAAGCTAGTGTAGTGGTTCCATTTCATACCATGAGCCACTTCTGGTCAAAGGGGAATTTAACAGTTCCATCTCCACAGTGGGTGGACAGGTCAGCCTAGAAATTGCCTAGCACAACAGCATTAATGCAGTGGAGTCACATACAACAGAGGTTTGAAACCTTTTCAGCCTGAGGGACAGATTCCCTTCTAAGCCAGCATGGTGTAGTGGTTAAAAGCGGCGGACTCGTAATCTGGTGAACCGGGTTTGATTCCCTGCTCCTCCACATGCAGCTGCTGGGTGACCTTGGGCTAGTCACACTTCTCTGAAGTCTCTCAGCCTCGCTCACCTCACAGAGTGTTTGTTGTGGGGGAGGGAGGGAAAGGAGATTGTTAGCCGCTATAAGACTCCTTAGGGTAGTGATAAAGTGGGGTATCAAATCCAAACTCTTCTTCTTCATCATCATCATCATCCCTATTTAGAGACATCAAGGACTGGGTCTTGGGAGTTTTTGTATGCAAAGCATACACTCTGTCACTGAACTATATTTTGTACGTATACATTCGCAGCAGTGTGAGCCCCTTAAGAGTAATCCTATTAGCTTCATTACCAGTGCAATCAGCTCCAGGGGGAAAAATTAAGAAAAAACCCCAAAAACATCAGCTGCTACTGATCATTACCAAAATCACCAGAAAGAAATCTTTGCTGAAATTAGTGCTCTGCTGAATATTCATTCACCAATTACCTATTTTACTATTATTTAGTTAAATATTTATATACTGCCTGTTTTCAAACTCTCTCAAGACTATTATGGAAATATCTCAAGGTGGTCTGTTGAAAATACAATAACAGCAATAAAATAAATCCAACAGCTTTAACAATCAGTTCAAAATGTAACTTTAAAAGGCCATGTCTAATAACTGGCATCAGTTGTCAGCAACAGCATCAGAAGTCAGGCAGATTTTCAGTATGCATCCAATCCATGTTACCATGTTTATCCTGTATTTTATTTTGTGAATTGCTCCGCTCTGAGATCCTATGATGAAGGGCGGTATATCAATCTGACAACAACAACAACAACAACAACAACAACAACAACAACAACAACAACAACACATGCCTTATTTCTGACTCAGTTCCATATCCTACACAACACCACCTCACTCAACTCAGGCAATCCTCAGTCAGCACATTCCCATAAGCCACACAACTAACAATTCACACACTCATACCACAACATTCCATGACTCTTCCTCACCTCCCCCTTCCCCACCTGCCAGCCCAAAATTTCAGCCACTATCCACTGGCTGAGCACCATTTCAAAACGCCATGCAAAAAATCAAAAGAAGCACCAACTGCTCATCCACTCCGTTCTCTTCCTCTCCTTACATCAGTCGACTATTGCAAATCCAATAAATAACTTCCAAATTACAGCACCCAACCCAAAGCTCCCTGCCTCTCACTTGCTGAGTACCACCTACCCATGCCTCCTAAGTATCTTAGTTTTTTGTCCTCTCTTCTCTCAGAGCACTGGAGGAGGGACAGCTGTAGGGATGGAGATTGGCAAAATCCTATAACTCAAGACTTGGAGGCAGTGTACTTCAAAGGATTGCCTCACCTTTTATACCATGGGTCGACAAACTAAGGCCCGGGGGCCAGATCCAGCCCAATAGCCTTCTAAATCCGGCCCATGGACGGTCCGGGAATAGGCATGGATCTGATCATTTGGGCTGCTCCAGCACACACGTTCTTTCCCTCTCCCTCACACGCCAGTGGTGGCGGCAGCGGCTCCTCCCTCCCTCCTTCTGGCTTCTCCCTGCCCTGCGGAGGAAGGGGGCTGGGCTTTGATTGGTGCCAGCAGCATTGCAGGGGGCTGTTTATATATATAAAATATATATAACCGGCCCCCTGCTGAAAAAGTTTGAGGACCCCTGTTTTATACCCTGCCTGACCTTTAAGATATACAACTAAGTCACCATGGACAGCTCCTTGTAATGCCATGCTACCAACTGAAGATACTGCATTAAGTGTTTTGGTGCCAAGATAATGGAGCTTTTTGCCCGCTCAGGTTCAGCTGGCACCATCAGTAATGCAATTTAGGCACTAGCTAAAGACTTGGTTGCTCCAGCAAGTCTTCTCTTGAAGGTGGTCCATATTGTGCTTCTGTGAACATGTTGCATTTCATCTTTTCTCAATCGATCTTCTTTAGGTTTTTTTTAATGCATGATTTTGAACATTGCAAAGATATCGTTATAGGATTGTGTGACATAAATATTGAACCAACAAGAAATGTCAAAGCAAGTTTCAGCACAGCACCAGTTAAAATGCAAGAGCCCCGTCCAAGTTGAGTTAAGACAAACCCACCATGCATAGATCCCAATAATTACTGTATCACCGTAAACTCACTTAAATGTAAGTTTGCAGCAGCATGGAAATAGTAATACTGGAATGTTATCACATAGCTAGCAAACAACTCACAATATTCCCTCTTCCTCTTTGGCACAAGTATTTACTCAATGCTTGGTAAACATGGGACAATTTCATGAACAGATTGGAATTGTTTGTGCTTCAAAATATGCTTCAAAGATCACCATTTATTGACTACACAGGCTCTGAACTTGACTTCAGCTGTTATAAGGAACAAAAAAGATTATGAACTAGTCAGTTCAGCTTGGAAAGATGATGAGGTTAATAATAATAATAATAATAATAATAATTTGTTATTTATACCCCGCCCATCTGGCTGGGTTTCCCCAGCCACTTTGGGCGGCTTCCAACAGAATGTTAAAATACAATAATCCATTAAAAGCTTCCCTAAACAGGGCTGCCTTCAGATGTCTTCTAAAAGTCTGGTAGTTGAAAATGATGATGATGATGAATTGAAATATAGGGAGCCTATAAATGGATGACCTTTGAAACTATATTTACAGGAACCTGCAAAGAAAACCTGAAAACAGAGGTCACTAACAATGCCTGTAGGTGCACGAGAACTTTCAGCTCCTCTATAATATCTTCAAAGTAATCAGAAGGAGAGAGAAATACCGTATTACCACTTGGAGGCATGCTAGACTTATTCAGCACTTTTCTTTTTAACATTCATCACAATGATAATAAGCAAAGTATCTTTCAAGCATTTTATCAACAACAGTATCCACATCTAATGCATTAGCTGAAGCAATAAAGCAAGAGCTCTCTCAGACATGCAGGGAAATGCCTAGACACTGTTCCCCCCTCCCTCCTTGAATTCTCCAAAGTCTTTATGCATGAAAATAAGTTTATAGTGCTGAAATCATTGTGAACAAAAATGTCAATCTAGGTTTATCTTTTACATGGGGAAAGGGAAGCAAATTTGCCAATAGAAAGGAATTAGAAATAAATATTGTTTTCAGTTAAAGATATAAATCAGAAATGGGGCAAGAACCCCTTTTCAGCCCAACCCTTTTGGTGGCAGGAGCATCTAGAGGCAAAAAAGTGAGCAGAGTGGTAAAGATAAATCTTCTCTTTGTGCAGTTGGTTAGTTTCTATACATTTATGCAACCTTCTCAATCAACCCTCCAAGCAAGGCAGAGGCATCATCAGACTTCAAGGATGCAGTCTATGTTAAGTATAATTGTTTAATGTCCATTGAGATGGGAAATATATGATGTTCCTGTATTGTATTTCCAGAAAGTTGAAGAGCCTACCAGGTTAATCATAACGGGGTGACGGTAATCACAAGGTGATTAGCTCAGAATCACATGAAAAGGGTAGTATTACAGGTCTATGCATATGCTAATCTGGTAGGCATCCATGTTGGGTGTGGTGTCTCTTTGTTCTAAGCTACTGAAGAGAATGGATGTGTTTTTTATTTGCCTCCAGCAAACAGCCTGAGGCTTATAGCGGCTGCAATGGAGAAGAGACAGAGCTTTGATTTTACCTCACAATACAAGATATTCGTAATTAAGTTATTTTGCCTTATGCTGGGATCAACATAAGAAATATGCAACTAACCGAATGTAATGTTTATTGTTTTATGTTGCTTTGAAGTTAAGTTCTGTGAGTAAAGCTTTTTGAACCATATTTTTGGACTGGATAATTTTTATTTCAGTACAAGAATCAATTTTTATTCATCCAGCAGCTTCCATGAAATTCCATTGTTTATGTGATCACCTAAATTTGGCCCTCTGCTGTGATCTGCTCATCATTGTTCACCTTTGTTTGATCCCAGGCAACATATGATATGTACAATTTCAAAGGGTAAGAAAAATGCAGGGTTTTTTGCTAGGTTTTGCTCCAGGCGCAAAACAGTATCACACACATATGCCATCAATGAATATATAATTTTGGAATGAAAACTCACCTGGTCGCCTCTGGTCTCTTAGTCTGAAAATCTGAAACCAACCTTTATGATCCTAAATGCAGTAACTGAGACTGGTCTTGGACTGAGAGGGCAGAGAATGGAACTGAGGTGGAGCCCACTGCCTGGAGTGTGGAGAGAACAAGAAGAGGAAGGGAGCCTCTTATTATCCGGAAAACAAAAGACAGAATATGTACATTGTATGTTGCATGCATGTAACATGTAAAGGTTTGTTAAAATGTGCATATTTTAGCCGAGCTTGAGAAGGAGTGAGATGGGATTAGAAGAAATCCAAGCAGATTAAACTGATCACAAGATTTCTAGAATCATCCATGTCTAGCAGGATCTCCCAACCTGGAGCTCCAATGTAATGTGTAGTTTGGCTTTAAAATTGATGGGATCCAAGCTCAAGCTAGCTTTCCAAAGAAATAATTTATAATGTGAATATACCAGGAAGAGGAGGAACAGTTGAAAATTCCACCGGTGATTCTGGTAGCTACCATATTTTTCTGTGTATAAGACGAGGGGTTTTTTATTATTAAAAAATGATGTTAAAAATTGGGGTCTTATACACGGGTAGTGCAGAGGGTGGACTGATGATTGGTTGCTGCCATGAGCAGGAGATTGTCAGCGGCGATAGGGTGGGAGATTTGTGGCTGCGGCAAGGGTGCTGTCGATAGGCTGACACTGCAGCAATAGTGCAGTCAATTGGTGGCGGCTGGAGGCGAGCAGGCAGTCAATTCGTGGGTTTGGCGGCATGTACAGTTGTCATTGTTGGTCAGGCAGGTGAGCGATTTTAGGCACCCCCCCCCCACAAAAAAGGCTCAAAAACGGTGGGCAATCGCCTCCCCAAAAAGGGGACAATCCTCTCCTCATTTTCTTAATTTGGAGTCCCCCAAAACAGAGGGCATCTTATACACAGGGGCGTGTATACACGAAAAAATACGGTAATAATAATAATAATAATAATAATAAGAATAATAATAATAATAATTTATTATTTATACCCCCGCCCATCTGGCTGGTTTTTTTCCCCAGCCACTCTGGGCGGCTTCCAACAGAACATTAAAATACAATAATCTATTAAACATTAAAAGCCTCCCTAAACAGGGCTGCCTTCAGATGTCTTCTAAAGGTCTGGTAGTTGTTGTTCTCTTTGACATCTGAAGGGAGGGTGTTCCACAGGGCGGGTGCCACTACTGAGAAGGCCCTGTGCCTGGTTCCCTGTAACTTGGCTTCTCATAGTGAGGGAACCACCAGAAGGCCCTCGGAGCTGGACCTCAGTGTCCGGGCAGAGAATGATGGGGGGAGGTGGAGACGCTCCTTCAGGTATACTGAGGTAATTTGCTACTAGCTAATTTGCCGAACCAGGTGGCGCTGTGGGTTAAACCACAGAGCCTAGGGCTTGCTGATCAGAAGGTCGGCGGTTCGAATCCCTGCGACGGGGTGAGCTCCCGTTGCTCGGTCCCAGCTCCTGCCAACCTAGCAGTTCGAAAGCACGTCAAAGTGCAAGTAGATAAATAGAACCGCTCTGGCGGGAAGGTAAACGGCCTTTCCGTGCGCTGCTCTGGTTCGCCAGAAGCGGCTTAGTCATGCTGGCCACATGACCTGGAAGCTGTACGCCGGCTCTCGGCCAATAAAGCGAGATGAGCGCCGCAACCCCAGAGTAGGGACACGACTGGACCTAATGGGCAGGTGTCTCTTTACCTTTACCTATTTGCGACCGTCAACTGCTTTCTCAACTCTGTTCCGGCAATTCGCAAGACGTTTTCATTTTAGAGCTCTGCATGAGGTTTAGTCTCATAGAGAGCTATCATTTAGTTTGGTTAAATAGAATTCGGGAAGAATGGCAATTGTGTGTGTGGGGAACCTAGCTAGATAGCTGGCAGCATAGATAGATTCTTCAACGACCTAGCTGATCAATACATCTCACTTGTCAATAGAAGAGTGACAGGGAGCTTTTGGTACAGCACAGCCTAATATCTCCCTACTTACACTTTTTACATTTCCTAATGGTAATACTGCCAGTATGTAAATTGCAACCCAGGAAATGTTTTCTATATGACAGCATTCTTGCTGAAGTAAGAGAAGTATTTTCATGAGAAGTAAACCTTTGATGGAACAGTTGCAAAATAATTATGTTACTCTAAATATGCCTCTACATATATAGGTGGTTTCATCAGAGCAGACCTGTTGAAATTAATGGACCTATCTTAAATATGTTCATTAATTTCAGTGGATCTGCTCTGAGTAAAATTAGCAGAATACCACCTATGGGGTTGTGGCTAGTGCTAGTCCTGCTCAGAGTAGACCATTGGCATTATGTGACATGACTAACTTAGGTTCATTGATTCCAGTGGCTCTACTCTGAGTATGACATAGTGGAGGAAACAACCCATGTATTAATACTCATTCAGAGAAGATTGAGTCCAGAAAGCCATTTTCACGAATGGCTTTTTCCATTTGTGGAACCAACTCAGTTCCTGCCTCTAGTCTTTCCTTCTGTCCTGAAATAGTAACTAAGCATATGTTCCAGGCAATGTATGGCTGGGTTAGTTCGTTTTACTGCATTATTAAACCCTTTATATTATGTCTTTTTCTGTGGTGGTGCTTCAAGCTGCAAAGCCACTTTGTTGCTTTTATATCGATTGTTTATTGGTAAGTTCCTTACATTCAAGTCATTATTCTTCCATAAAGAAATATTGTCATTGCAACGGCGGAGTGTTTATTTTTAGCTCTGCAGAGGAAGCACACAAATATTATTTTTCTTGTTATTGGTGTTGTTTTTAGTCATTGATGTTGTTATTATTACTTATTTCATTTCATTTATGAATCGCTTCATAAATGGAATCTGCATGCTTCAATGTAGATTGAAGCAATCTACAATAAAAAACACATATAAAATAACTGCATACATAAAAAACAGCTAAAACAATTGCAGGTATAAACAAAATCTAAAGCAAAAATAGATGTAAAACAATTTTAAAAACAGCAGATTCATATATAAAATCAGTTGCATATACAATATTGAGATACCAACTGGCATAACTGTCTCTACTTAGAAGTCTTTTTGAAAGTTTCCAACAAGCACCTAAACAACAACAGAGATGGGTGTTTTCTAATACACAATTGTTTAATCCACCCAAAGTAAGCAATGTAATCACAGCCAACACAAACCACACAGCATGTTTGGTGTTGTCTCAGGTAAAGTTCCCAAAATTTATTTGTGGGAGGAGCGTTATTGGTTTGTTTTTGTTTCTGTTGTATTTTGTATTCTCATTTTGTATTTTTCTGTTGTGAACCACCCTAGGTTCTTCAGAGGAAAGATGACATACAAATTTAATAAATATTAGTAATAACAAAACAGTATTGCTAATCTCCCCAAATTAGCTTTTCAGTGAATACAAATGAAAGATATGTGTTTGCACGCATGTGTTCACAAGACACACAAGCAGATCAGGTAACAGAGGGTCCCCCAGAAAGCAGCTTTCCAGGAGGTAAAGGGAATCTTGAGGATAATTATTATTTATTATTTATACCCCGCCCATCTGGCTGGGTTTCCCTAGCCACTATAGGCGGCTTCCAAAAAATATATTAAAAAGACGATAAAACATCAAACATTAAAAACTTCCCTAAACAGGGCTGCCTTCAGATGTCTTCTAAAAGTCAGATAGTTGTTTATTTCCTTGACATCTGATGGCAGGGTGTTCCACAGGGCGGGCACCGCTACCGAGAAGGCTCTCTGGGTGTGGAAGAATTGGTGAAAAATCACATCTGAAGAAGTGTGCATGCACACGAAAGCTCATACCAAGAACAAACTTAGTTGGTCTCTAAGGTGCTCCTGGAAGGATTTTTTTAAATTTTGTTTCGATCCCCTTCTTCATTTAGCGGTAGTTCCCTTACAGGGCACCCAAGATCTAACCCAATACTTTTTTTCCAGAGAAAGAAAGAAAGAAAGAAAGAAAGAGAATATCCCAATCAGTAACATTTGTAGAAAGTCTTCCATAGGCATCAGAGCCAATGAGGTTAATCCAAGGCATGATTATTGCTAATTGACGTCCCCCTCCCAAATCTGAGAGAGAGGGGGGGGAGAGAGAGTTTGGATTTGATATCCCGCTTAATCACTACCCGAAGGAGTCTCAAAGCGGCTAACATTCTCCTTTTCCTTCCTCCCCCACAACAAACACCCTGTGAGGTGAGTGGGGCTGAGAGACTTCAGAGAAGGGTGACTAGCCCAAGGTCCCCCAGAAGCTGCATGTGGAGGAGCGGAGACGCCAACCCGGTCCACCAGATTACGAGTCTACTGTTCTTAACCACTACACCACAATCTGCTCTGGGAGTTCTCTGGGGCACAGCAGTGGAAGGAGAAGCTAGGGAGGTTCTGTTGTATGCATGAACTAAATTTGCTTCCATTTACATCCATTTATGTTACAACCTGCACCTTGCAACCCTTTTCCATACGAAGCAGATAGCCTTTCTCGATCAAGATGAGTCAGATGAAATAGTGGCCATTAGGAGTGATTTATCACCAAGCGAAAAGCCAGAGTTGCGTTGTGGTTGTTGTTGATGTTGAATCGCTGCCACTTGGCGGCAGGGAGCCTCGGAGGGATCAAAGGGAAGGCCTGTGTCGTGTTTTTTTTGTTTTTTTGTTTTAAGCCTGTTTTGCCTACTCAAAGAAAACAACATCTGTGGCGTCATAATCATCACAGCATTACACCCAGCAGTAGCTGGGCCTGCAGTTTATCAGCTTGGCTCACATGAATAAGTATCACTTCAGTCAATGGGAATTCTTATAAAGGGGATCTGTGTGGGTGTGGAGATAAATCAAGCAGCTAAAGAGGAATAAAAAATTATACAAGTATACAAGTAGCTTACCATATATTTAAGTGAGCGCACAAAAGAACAGAGCTTGGTGCTGGCACAGCTTTCATGTTAGGGGCCCAATAATTTGGGGGGGGGGGATTCCTTCCTGTGCTTTTGCTGAAATCATGTTAAGGACTGAATAGGAGAAGTAAAATAATAATAATAAAAAATATTGAAAATAAAAACTTTATTTTTTGTTTTGAATCTCTCTTAGTTTATAACCCAGATATGGGTCATCATCTGGAGGGTACCGCTTTGCCCATTCCTAGCTTAAGTTCCTGTTTTATTATCTGGCAGTTCCACACATAATTATTTTCAGACAGGATCGTGGTAGACATCTGCCAGACAACATGGAGTTACAGAAATTAGCATTGCTAAAATGTTAGCATTCTTTTAATGTTTTTCAGCTGATGAAGTTGAAGAAGAGATTCCCCCACCACCACCACCACCATCTGGTATATATATATATGCAACTGGTTGTGAAATAAGCTAATGTTCCAAGACCTGAAATGTAGGATTTGAGTATGCCTCTGGGATGTTCAGCTATGCTATTCCCAAATCCCTAGCACAGAAATATCACAAAAGCAGGAAGATAAAATGGTTGCAGGCAACAAAACTGTATTGTCAACTAAAGTCAATTTCCGCGCACTTATATGGCCACTTACAGCATTCCGGTCCAGAAGTTATGAAGCTATAATGACTCTAATGACCATGGCTCTCCAGTCGATGGGCTGTGACCCTCCAAAGAGTAAGTTGCATCAGTGGCACTGCAACCATCTTTTTGGGAGAGGAGAAAGAGGGAGGAAAAAGAATGGAAAGACTGAGGAGAGAGAAAAGAAGAATGAAGAGACAAAAAGGGAAGCTCTAGATCTAGATATAATTGTTACCTTAGATTCAAAATTTACAATAAGGGGGAAACACTCAGCTCTTAAATGTAAGGATTTTTGACGAAAGTGAAACAGAATCCAATGGGTGAAAGTTGAACAGGTCTGGATTGTGAAACTAACGGAGTATGCAGAATTGGACAAGATGATGGGGAGAATCCGCAAACCGCGGGACCAGAAGTTCATCAAAGACTGGACTAAATTTGCAGACTATTTAAAGGAAAATTGTATTCAATTGAATACGTTGGTAGGGTTGCAAGAAGCTTTATAGAATAAGGAATAAATATTGTTGTTAATACGAAGATACAGTGATTGATTTTAGAAAGTAATAATGTAAAACAGTGATTGATTTAGGAAATATAGATATAAGAAATAGATACTAGAATATCATAAGGAAGGTTTGACGGAAGTCACGGCCATAAAAAGCCAAAATGGTATAAGACGTGAAAATAAATGTGTGAATTTATTATTGTATTTTTATAAAACTAATAAAAAAATGATTATAAAAAAAAGAAAAGAAAGAAAGTTGAACAGGTCACAAACAATGGATGAGGTGCCAGAATCCATGACAGAAGGCAAGAAGTTTGCAAAGAAAAATAAAATGCAAATTCCCAAACAGGGATATATTTCACGGGGAAGTAAAAGTTCAAGAAATCAGAGGACAGGTTTGGACACAGCACTGGTAGAAACTATTTCTGAAGAAAAGAACACTTAGATTAGTGCAGTGTTTCCCAACCTAATCTAGGCAACGGCACACTTGAATCAATGAAAAAATCTCGCGGCACACCGCTCCTCCCCCACCCGGCTGCGCCGGGTCTCCTGACCCAGAGTTACCTCTGGGATCAGCTGTAGCGCGGCGCGCGCGAGGCTTCCGGTCGGGATTCTCGCGCAAGGCTGCTGTTGCTGCTGCTGCAGCAGCCAAGGGAGCAGCGCCGCCCTGGCTTCCGCTTCGCCGCCGGGCTCCAGCAGCGCCACCGCCACGGTCCTGTGCAGCCCTGGGCTGCAGGTCCCTTTTTCCGCGGCACATCAGCCGCTGTCTCGCGGCACAGAAGTGTGCCGCGGCACACCGGTTGGGAAACGCTGGATTAGTGGAACAGACCCCCATGAGAAGTGGTACTCTCCTTCATTCTCTCTGGTCGGGGACAGAGGGTGGTGCTTGGGGGGGGGGGACTGTCATCGTGCCATGATTCAATGGCTTCAGCTTTCCCTTCCTTCCCAAATTACTTAGAGGAGTAAAAAGGTAAAGGTATCCCTAACCATTAGGTCCAGTCTCAGACGACTCTGGGGTTGCGGCGCTCATCTCGCTTTACTGGTCGAGGGAGCCAGTGTACAGCTTCCGGGTCATGTGGCCAGCATGATTAAGCTGCTTCTGGTGAACCAGAGCAGCGCACGGAAACGCCGTTTACCTTCCCGCCTGGAGCGGTACCTATTTATCTACTTGCGCTTTGACGTGCTTTCGAACTGCTAGGTTTGCAGGAGCAGGGACCGAGCAACGGGAGCTCACCCCATCGCTGGGATTCGAACCGCCGACCTTCTGATTGGCAAGCCCTAGGCTCAGTGGTTTAGACCACAGCACCACTTAGAGGACTAATTACACCCAAATGATAGGAGAGATTTCACGTTGCTATTTCACCCCTCAGTTTGGTCACTGAGGGGTGAGAGCGAGGGCAATGTAAAAGAAAATGGGGGGTATTTTGCCAAGGAAATGCTGAAGAATTGCCAAACGGCATACATCAGCAGCATCGAGAAAGTATTTGCAGAAAATGTGAATTCTTTTGTCTCATCTCTTAATTCTAGAGGCCTTGGGACTTAAAACAGAAAGGAGAAGAATTGCATAAACTATTATTATTATTAACACCCAAATATTTAGGGCTTTGTAGGATAATACAAGCAGCCAGTACGGATGAGTGGCGGTGGGTATGCTCTGCATCGGGTAGAAAACAGCACAACGCCTTACCAGGCACATTAGTAAATCTAATTAATTGGATTTTCTGAGTATTTGTTTTAGCAGTCCACAGCTAATCGTTGCATAAGCCTGTCTCAGAAGAAGGGACATGAACAAAGGAAGCTTCAAAGCAGTCAGGATATGAGGGGTTGGGGTCCCCCCCCCGTTTTCTTTCCCTAATGTAGGTTTTCAGTGTGGAGAGGTGTCTCCTCCAGCAGGTTTCTTCTGGAGATAAACTGCTCTTTCGACATGAATTCCAAGCCGATATTGTCTTGACATATTTTGCTTCCTCCCAACAGGCTCTTAATCAAGTTTATTTGTTCAGATGGTCAGATACTCTCATTCATTTCATTGCTTATCACGTAATGCCTTATTTATTTGGCAAGGCCAATTATTTCTTCATGCACCAGGGAAAGGTTCCGTTATAAATGCAAGATGGGAGCCGTTATACAGTCAAAGGCCCTACCCCAGCCCTTCAGATAAAATCCTTGCTCCTTAAATCAAGTGATTTTGGCAACATCGCCCTCCCTCTCTCCTCATCGCCATATTTCAGGGTCATATTTAGTCCTGGTATAAGCCAGGCAAGAAAACTGCAGAGAAGTCAATTGTCAAGCTTAATATGGAAACTGGAAACTGAGGCAGTATTGGAATACCTGTTTTTGAGATTCACAGCCGGACAGGAAATCCAATAGATTAGGTGAAGACAAACCGAAGTGATAAACCACAGAGAGCAGTTTTCCTGTCAGGAAGCTCTGTGCCTTTAACAGCTGCACAGAGAGCCAAAATTAGTGCTGTCCTGAATCCTGTCCTGGAGGCTGGGAGAGACTGTTCTGCCTCTTTTGCTTGACACAATCTTTTATATTTTCAGTTTGTCCTCATCTTTCTTACCAGGTTCTGTCTGTCTCTTCCACTATTGCTTCGGAAGTCTTCAGCCCTCTCAGCTACTTCCTCAAAACCCCATGATGACCATGGATGGGCTGCCCTGCAAGCAGAGGGCAGATCACCAGAGAGCTGAGTAGTAGAATGAAAGAAAGGACACTCACAAACACCCACCAGCCACCAAACATGTCTGCAATGCCTTGCCATGGCTCAAGAGCTGCAGACTAGATTGGAAGGGACAAGGAGACAGGTGGATACTGCCTTACACCATGTTTGGGTCTCTGAATTTGAGCAGGAGCCTACCTGCCAGTTACTTTCTTTGTCCTGATGCTGCTGAGGGGTGGAAGGAATGTGCAGTTAAAAGACTGAGAGTCACACATGGGCCGTGGGTTGCCACCTCTGCAACAGCTAATTTCAAAAAGAAAACAAAAGGAGGAGGAGAGATAAAGCATAAACAGAAGCTCTCCTTGGACATCTAGAAACATGTGGTCTTCATCCTATGAGAGGAGAGGGCAGGGATAAGCCCACTGGCTCTCTGCTTTGTCGCCTCACCATGCCCAGATCCTTATCCTTCCAGATGTTGCAGGGTGCAGTGGTGAGACTTCTGTACTTGTGGAGGGTTTCTGTGCAACTTAGAATCCTGGTTATGCACCGCTCTTCCTTATACGGAGAACCTCCATAAACAGAAAAGGCTTCCCATCGCAGAAGAGCATGGGTTATGTCAGAAAGAGTCACATGGCAATGAGGGTGGTACTAAAGGTACCATCACAACACACTTTTTCAAGTTGCGTAGCCCTTTTATGGGCTAAAGAGGACAAAATTGTGATGTGTGTAGCAGAGCATGGTCTGCTTGGCTAACAAAGAACTCTCTCTCTCTCTCTCTCTCTCTCACACACACACACACACACACACACACCCCATGAACACCTCCCTTGTTCTCTTATAATGGCAATGGCACCCACCTGAAAGGTGGCGGAACTGAGTTCTGGATGGAAAAAAAAGCCCTGCCATTTTGCTCGTGGTGCAGCGTGACGGTAGGAGTTTTGACCATAGCCATCACCATTCTTATTTTTCCAGAGTATGTCTAAAGGAAATAAACAGGGTTGTTGTTTTTTAAGAACAAAAACCGAATCCCCACCACCACCACCACCACCGATTTGACCAAAACATCAAAGCAAGATTACAGGACTGAAGCAGTGGTATGTGAACAAAGCAAAACTGTGTGCCTGCAGGCCCTCCAAGTGTCCTTATTTTCCTGGGACAGTCCCAGATTTACAGAAGCCATCTTGGTTTCTGATTTCATCCCAAAATGTCCCGCTTTTCCATAGGACATCCCTATTTTCACTGGAGAAATGTTGGAGGGTATGTGTTTGATCAAAATTTGTCTTGTTATGGTATGGAACAAAGAGCAACTTGAAGAATCTTCTGGAATCTTGGGAAAGAAAATTGTGGCACTGCCAGAGGAAGGGGAACATACCAAATCTGGCAGAGACAACTTAAGGAAAGGCGCTACACCTGATGTAGGTCTTCATGTACGTTTGTTGTTACAACAAACGCCAGAGGAGATTTATAAGGTGATAAATCCATTCTGGCTATGAGGCAGAAATGACTGTCCATTGACAGGCATGGTGGGGAAAATCAATGTTGAGATGAAAAGCTGCTGAGAAGTACTTGGCTAACATGACTAGCTGTCAAATGGACTTTTCTTTTTTCTTTTTTTGGAAGAGATGTAAGCTTGTCTGTTCTGGTAACCATTAAATAAAAATCAAGAAAGGAGAGACGATCTGGCCTAACGCAAATATATTATGCTGCTTGAAATTGCTTTCCTTTTTTATACCTGTGGTTAGGAAAGCAAAATAAATCCCACTGCAAAAGGCAAATTATGAGGGGGAGGAGGGGGGGGAGAAATGGAAACGCCTTCCGTGTTTTAGATCATTTAGTTTTTCCATGCATGAACAACTGTTGAATAATGTCTGCTGGAGTGAATATTATTGTGCAATAAAAGCAGTGGCAAAGGAAATCAAAGTATAAATTATAAATGAATTATGTATTCTGTGAAAAGCACCATGTTCTCTGATCATTCATTATTTTATTTTCTGTGGGCAGGACGGATACAAAGTGCCCATGTCTCCTGTCTGGAGATATATATATATATATATATATATATATATATATATATATATATATATGTGTGTGTGTGTGTGTGTGTGTATATATGTATATGTATATATATATATATATATATATATATATATATATATATATATATATATATATATATATATATATAGATGATGATGTTGTCCTGGTACAGAGAAGAAGAAAATGCTAATATAAAGTAAGCTCATGAATATATTGGTGTCCCGTTCTAGGATCAATGAACTATATTATACTTTTAGTCTGAAGAATTTCATTTTGTCCTGAAAAATCTTTTCTTAATTCAAACACAGCGCAAGGTGGAGAGATTAATCTTCATTCGGGCGGTGTTCAGCATGGCAAATTTCAGTATATTGTCAATAGTTTTCAGCTTCCACTTGAGTGTTAATTCCCCCCCTTTTTTTTTTACAAAAATATTCTTTTAACATTTTCCTCAGCTTGTTTCATTCTGTTGCTGTACTCAGAATTGCTCATTCTCGAAGGCTTCAGCTACTTACAAAAACCTTGAGAACACTACAGAATCTCTGTTTAGGTAACCATCCTTGAATGTAATTCAGTGTCAAGGCTCTGTGAGTGATTGCCAGAAAGGAGCAGTCCACTGAACACTTCCCAGAATTAATAGGGCAGTGTGAGCAATACTATGGCATATTCATAAGGTATGTGACCTAATCAAGAGTTATTGGTTTAGTCTCTGGAGTTCCTTAACTTCATCTTTTTGTGTGTTTTTAACTGGGCCCTAGAATAAGGTTACAAGATTTTGTTAAATGAATCTGGGGACACTTTTCAACTTCCTACTAAATAGATGGATTTTGTCAGGGGACTGATTTGTAAATCCGGGGATTGTCCCTGGGAAACAGGGACATCTGGTAACCTTACCCTAGAACAGTGATGGCTAACCTTGACACTCCAGCTGTTTTGGAACTACAACTCCCATCATCCCTGACCACTGGTCCTGTTAGCTAGGGATGATGGGAGTTGTAGTTCCAAAACAGCTGGAGTGTCAAGGTTAGCCATCACTGCCCTAGAATGTCTTATCAGAGGTTTCAACACATCTATTTGAACCTACGTAGAGTTGAGTCTGGTACCTTCATTTTATAGCTATCATCATATGCTGAAGACACATCTCTTTACCATGGACTTGGATACCTGATACATGGGCCCACCCTATTCTTTTAATTGGAAATGGTTTAAGCTGATTTAAAAATTATACTTTTAGGAAAATATGAAGCAACATTATATTGAGTCAAACCATTGGTCCATCTAGCTGTCTACACTGACTGGCAAAAGTTTCTCCCACCTGGAGATGCCAGGGATTACTCATGGGACCTTCTGCATCCAAAGGAGATGCTCTACCTGTCTTTCAGAAAGATAGGGAGAACATCATCCTTAAGCCATGTCCAGCAGTTACGCAACGTTTTCCCAGAACAGCTCGATCTATCATGCTTTGTGTGACTATTTGACCACCACCCTCACCAATTAATATCTTGATTGCCCCTGAGGATGGAGATAGCGAGGAGGACTTGATCTGTATGGTGCTGGCCATAGCCTAGGCACATGCTTATCTTTGCCAAGAGAACAGAGTATAAATTACTGGCTTGGGATGCCTTTGGAATGCATATAACCTTTGTTCTAAAACAGCTGCATTAGCTGCTGGTTTTCCAGACCCAATTTAAGGTGCTTGTGTTAGTGTTTGAAGTCCTAAATGGCCTAGGCCCCACATCCTTCCCTGGAGAGGATCAAGATCAACAGAGAGACCCTCTTGGTAGTTCCACCTCCTTCAGAGAGCCAAGTGTGAAAGTTGAGTTGAGCTCGGCACACCTTCTCTCTCCCTCAGCCCGGAGAAACTGAAGGTAGGGTTGTTGTTGTTGTTGTTGTTGTTGCTGCTGCTGTTGCTGTTGTTGTTGTTGTTTGGGGGGGGTGTTTTTCACTGCTTGACCAGACACATACCTATCCATTCTCACCCTCCAGTGCCAAATGTTGGTGCGTGAGCATCTACTCTCAACTCATTTACGCTTCTGTTTATTTACACACTGCCTGACCTTTACTGACCACATGCCCTTAAAAAAAGGCACCTGTTGCTGGGGAGATTTTTCTGTTGCCTAGCAACCTGTTCAAGACCAATTTCAAGTTATTTCTAGAATATTCCAACACCCCCAAAGCCCCTTCCCTACAAGACGCCGCTGCCGCCTGCCTCTTGCCTCAGCCCCCACCACCTGACACATGCGCTAAACCCTTTGGGCCTTCTTTTGGAGCTTATTTTCACCACTTTTGGAGCCTTTTGAAAATAATAATAAAAAGTGGCGTTGCCATACGGCAGAGTTTTCCCAGACATCATGTCACGAACTGGAAATTCCCCCCAGACGTGATTTCCAAAGAAGAAGAAGAAGAAGAAGAAGAAGAAGAAGAGGAGGAGGAGGAGGAGGAGGAGGAGTTTGGATTTGATATAAGATAAGATAAGATAAGATAAGATAAGATAATTTTATTTGTCATTGCACCAGTACAAGCACACGCTATACCAGTGCAACGAAATTGCAAGCCATCCCGTAAAAAAAGAGGGGGGGGGACAACAAAAAAACAAAAAAACCACACACACACACAAAAACACAAACACACACACACACACACACACACACACAAGCCATACATACACACAGCACAGCTCTCCAAGGTCACATCATTTGGTTACATCATTTAAGAAGGCTATAGCTCTTGGGTAGAAGCTGTTCTTCAGTCTGTTTGTTTTTGCTCTGATTGTTCTGTATCTTCTACCTGAAGGCAGTGGCGCAAAGAGACCATATCCCGGGTGAGATGGGTCATCTAAAATATTGTTCACCTTTTTAAGGCAGCGGGAACTGTACAGTTCTTCCAGAGAGGGGAGAGGGTGACCAACAACCCTTTGGGCTATCGATATGACCCTCTTTATGTCCCGCTTTATTGATTTGATATCCCGCTTTATCACTACCCGAAGGAGTCTCAAAGCAGCTAACATTCTCCTTTCCCTTCCTCCCCCACAACAAACACTCTGTGGGGTGAGTGGGGCTGAGAGACTTCAAAGAAGTGTGACTAGCCCAAGGTCACCCAGCAGCTGCATGTGGAGGAGTAGAGACGTGAACCCGGTTCACCAGATAATGAGTCTACCGCTCTTAACCACTACACCACACTGGCTCAAAATCCCAGATATGTCCCGGAAACCCTGGGCATATGGCAGCCCTAGGTACACCTGGCTTCTCACTATACAGCTTTTGCCAGACGCTGAACACCCACCTCTGTCCCCTGGCATTTGACACCTGAGATGTGTGTTTGCAGGGCCTACCCTATCTTGTGCTTCTAATCTGTTTTAAATGTTTTTGGATTGAATTTTAAATTGTTGCAATGCACCCTGGGACCTGCTAGTGCAGGGTGGGCAATAACTTTAGTACTACTGCTAATAATAATTTGCCCCCAAATGTATTGAATTCTTTAATTAATTGAGAAGAAGCAAAGAAATATTGTAACCAAATGCGTGGGGGCATCTATGGAAACACTGATTATGAAAATAATCAGCAACAGATCAGTTTTCATCTATCTATCTATCTATCTATCTATCTAATCTATCTAATCTATCTATCTATATCTATCTATCTACACACACACATATACATATACATATACATATACATATACATACATACACACAAAATACACAGTGCACTGATGTATTGATTCATAGTACCGGTATCTCTGTTTTACAATTTTACTGCATCACAGATATGTATATTTTTTACCATTGAGAAAGTTCTGTATATCAAATAAATGCCAGCATTGTATATTATATAAATAAATTCCAACAAATTAAATCAGGCAAATCATATGCTATCCATTTGCCGAGTATAAAAAGAACTTGATTTTAATGTAGTAGAACAAATAAAATTTACAAGCGTAGCAAGTTGTTTGGCTCTTGGGGAAAGGAAAGACAATCAGTATGCCTGGCCCACAGCCAGACTTATAAGCACGGTATAGCTATACATCCAAGGTGTGCAACTGTGCAAATGGTTCAGGCAGTGCCTGAACAAATACCCAGCAAAATGGAACATATATAGAGAGAGAATGGGCCGGGTCATCATGGTAGAATTTTGATTTAAAGTGCCTTGGTTGTGGGGGGGGGAGGGTTGGGGGGAATCATAAAATAAAATTGATTAAAATAATTTGTCACCTACTTTATTACATTAGATGGCCTTTAGTTTACAATGCTGCTTTTTTCACTATGAGAGCAATGGGACTCTGTTAAAATTATGATACGATTTTGGTACTTGAAATTAAGGCCTGATACACACAGATGAGCACCATGTGGGTGACTATTTGCAGCACCATCATTGCTATATAATGCACACTTCTTTTGGTATATCACTGAGGTGAAGTTGCTTCCGTGGGTGGAGGGGGCAGCAATTTTCACCAACCCAATGCAGAGCCTCATTTTTATCTTTAATTCGAGATTCTCAATAGCGTAGGGGGAAATGCCAGCACTACAGCAGGAGCTAAATATATATGCTATAGCAATATGCATGATAAATCCAAGGAACTTGGCTTAAATCTAGGCTGCAGGGTATGTGGCTTAAGCTACCTTTTCAATTTACTTGTACCATGAGTGCTCTTCAGATAAACAACATAACTTTGCACTTCAAGGTATTAAAGCTTTTTCTGAATACAGTGGTACCTCGGGTTAAGAACTTAATTCTTTCTGGAGGTCCATTCTTAACCTGAAACTGTTCTTAACCTGAGGTACCACTTTAGCTAATGGGGCCTCCCGCTGCCACCACACAATTTCTGTTCTCATCCTGAAGCAAAGTTCTTAACCCGAGGTACTATTTCTGGGTTAGCGGGGTTGTAACCTGAAGCGTCTGTAACCTGAAGCGTCTGTAACCAGACTGTAATATTCTCCTGTGATCCAGAGATCACTGTTATTTTATTCAACTTTTCATCGACAAAACAGTTTTGCAATGTCAATGGCCATTCTTTTACGTACATTTAAGGTTTTATGGGCTGTATCTAATGGAAGACTTTTTGATCCAACAGAAGCTTCCCATAATGGGACAGGAATTGAGGCAATCTAGGCTTCCTGTTTCCACCTTCACCAGGAGTGGAGGTCTCCCTCAACACTGCAGGGAGAGACAGTCAGAGATAAACAAAGAATGACAGGGGGAACTAATTCTTTGAATTCCTCTCTGGAGTTGAGGCAGTCTTCCGCAATTCTTCCTGGCTCTTTAAGCCCCCACAACCTTCATTCTGGTATGGAGGGATTGGTGACCCTTAGGACCAGTGTTAAGGATGACACAAGGGACTTCAGGTGTGAGAGAGAATTGCTGGAGATTACCTCGTTCCCTGTTTTGTTGATGGAAGACTCTGCTGGATCAGAGAGTCTTCCATTAGTAGTGGGGCAACACTTGGCTACAACCCAATGTAACTTCATAGTCTGTGTTTTTCTACATTTCATTTCCCTCTACCCTCACTGTGTTACCTTTTTATCTGTTTCTGTGCCTGCCAACTGAGGATTACATGTCATGCAACTGATGAAGCAAACTCTGGTTCATGAAAGTTTGTGCCATAATACCTTTTGTCAGTCTTCAGGATGCTACCAGACTGTTTGCGGGTTTTGCTGAGTATAGGTCAGCATGATAGATATATTATTCACTGCTCTTACTATTACAGTATGTAGTCCTATGGCTTCTCAAACCACCACAATTTCCTTATGCTCATGGCTTCCCTACTGGGTATGATTGAAATTGTTTTTCCTGCATTGTTCCAACAGAAAAAGGCTGCAATTAGATGCATACCTACCAAGAAGTAAGTGGTACAGAGCTCAGTGATGACCTACTTTTGAGAAGGGATGAGAGAATATGTCAATTTCAGTTTCTCTCAGTTTCTAGTTTTTCCAATCTCAACATAATTTTTTCTACATTTCTACCTCAATTTGCATTTTTTATATATAAATAAGTCCTAATGAAAATTCATCATCAGTTTAGTGCGGGTTTTTCCAAATATACACATTTTTGTGTGTAATTTGGCCAAATATTCACAGTTTTGCAAACCACTTCCCCCAGATGTGATGCATTTCCGTGAGTCATTTTCACTGGTACATGCTTTTTCAAACACATTGTGTGGCTAGAGAACTGCATTGCAAAGTTCAGATAAGTGTGAATTTTGAGGGATGGTGGTGTTTTAGTTAGCATCTTGTTTTGAAAAGTGTTGATTAGGGATTTCTCCTCCATCTCTACTTTTGAGCTACCTACTCATGATCAGGCTGTAATTAAGAACAACAACAAAAGATAAAGCCAGGGTGGTGTCATTTACTGTACTGATTTGTGATGTTGGTTTTAATTCTCCAGGTTTTAATTCTATTCAGGTTTTAATTCTCCATTTTGTTTTGTGCCTTGCCAACTATTCTAGTGGAAACCAGTGTAGCTGATATCACCAAATTATTATTATTATTATTATTATTATTATTATTATTATTATTATTATTATTATTATTATTCAGGGGGAATGCAGTGCTTCAATAAAAGAGCAATTTTAAATTTTCATCTCATTAACAGGTGGGTTTCCTTTGTAAACTACAAAACAAAACAAAAATGGCACATGCTTACATTTTCAGATCTGTGCATCTGTTATACCATTAGACTCTGAACGATGATCACAAATGCTTTTCAAAAATATCCTGTTTCGAAGCAGCCATTTTGGTTTTACACTTGAGATATGGACAACCATCCCCTTTAAAGTCTGTTAAGTTTTCCATTGACTATGCCAAGTGCCGCTCCAGGGACTTGGGGGCTGAATCGATACTTTACCAGATCAATGAAAGCTTTTCTGTCGACTTCAATAGACATTGACTAGGTTCAAGGAAGACTAATTTGGGAAGCACACCTATGCTGCACTTTCATTAATCAGGCAACAGGTGAGGTTATCTTATCAAGCTCAAGATTATTTTTAAAGATGCTTACTATGGCCTTTCTTGCCCAATATTTCTAGCTCAAAATAAATGCAGCTATATTTTCAAGCTGCACCTATGGAAACACTGTCATAACACAGGCCAGCCACATTTATCTTAGCTGTGTGTTCTTCTTAGCTCTCCAATCCCCATTCACCATCACCGCCACTAGGGCTATAGCTCTCAGGTTTGGTATAATGGCAGAAAATAGATTTGCTTCTTTGAAGCACAAACTGAAATTACAGTGAGCTGATCTCTGAACACTGGGAATGTGCTACACTAGGTGCAACATATACCCTTTCCAAGTGTTCTGCTAATCAGGAAATTTCACACATGCAGTTGGGGGGGGGACGATGGGCATGCTAGCTATGCCTCCCATCCCTATTGCCTCGTGAATGTCAAGAAGGACTGTTTGAAATCTACTACGGTATACTTGTGGGGGCTCCTCACCTCTGACAGCTGCCTTTCAATTCACATAGGATGAAAGGCATGGGGGCAGAACAAGGAAGCTCATCCTTGTGTGTCCCCCATGTGGAATGTCCCAATATTAATAATTTTAATTGGAGAATCTCACCCACAGCTGACTGCTCTGTCTAGCACTACTGGATTGCTTTGAAAAGCAAGGTGTGTCTCAACTCTCATTCTCCCTAAAAACTGCAAATCTGTATTTCCACCTGTCTAGGCTTAGAATAATGAACACAGTGGTAAGGTAAAGGTAAAGGGACCCCTGACCATTAGGTCCAGTCGTGACCGACTCTGGGGTTGCGGCACTCATCTCGCTTTACAGGCCGAGGGAGCCGGCGTACAGCTTCCGGGTCATGTGGCCAGCATGACTAAGCCGCTTCTGGCGAACCAGAGCAGTGCACGGAAACACCGTTTACCTTTCCGCTGCAGCGGTACCTATTTATCTACTTGCACTTTGATGTGCTTTCGAACTGCTAGGTTGGCAGGAGCTGGGACCAAGCAACGGGAGCTCACCCCGTCGTGGGGATTCGAACTGCTGACCTTCTGATCGGCAAGCCCTAGGCTCTGTGGTTTAACCCACAGCGCCCTCTTCACTGAAACTATCTAAGATGCTTTTAAAAATTATTCACAATACTTATTATTTGTAATGCTACAGAACAATGTAAGAACTTGCACTCCAAAACTTATAAATCTTTTTCTTGTTCCTGGTATATATTCAAGATGTTCTATTGTAGGGAAGTTCAGATAAAGCCCTCCATGCTTTGGAAGAATGAACAGAAGGGATACTGCAGGCTAGCTCTGTTCACTCCCGCAAGATCCATGCGTTCCACAGATTGTTTGGTTCAATTCCTCATTACAGGGAAGAGCTCTACCCTTATGTGTGTAGTGCCCCATCTGACATCAGCTGAACCCACAGAAGTGGGGTGATGTCAAGGGACAGGGCTAGTCAGTGTTTTTCAATGCATGGAGGGGTTCATGCGAAAGCCCTCTTCTAATCATGACTTCTTCCTTAACGTCCTCATCACTACCTGTTTTGCAATCTCATACATTTCTCTGCTTTTAGAAAAGTGTATTACTGAAAGACTATCACTACATTTGCGTCACACCAGTACAATGGCCCCGATAGCTACTGAGAGTCTGGATTCATGTTAGGAAGATGTGTGTTTGTGGGCTCCAAAGGATAAAGGTCTATGACAAAGACTAAAACCTCCTTTAGAGATAAATAGAACCATTGTGCTTTCAGGCAGTAAACAAAAAGGGACCAGTGATATATTGCTCAGCTGGTTCAGACCAAATCAATATCCCACCCAGAATCAGATAATGATTCAAAGTCAAGAGACTCAATAAGCATAAAGTTCAGCCGTTAGTGGCCCTGAGGAGCAGACTACTGCTGCAGACTGTGTTGAAAGCGGAAGCAGCACAGTAGCAGAGATCGCAAGTCCAATACTCTTCCCCTGTGTTTCTTTTTAGATGCAGGGAATGAGGCAAGCTTTCCTGCCACTTGCTTAAAGCCAGAGCTCTCGGATCTATTTTAGGCACTCTACAGAAGGTCTCTGCAAAACAGCCATTGAAGTACAAGTTGAAAGGAGCTGTCCCCATTGGTTTGCTACGTGAAGCTACTAAAATAAGTGGCCTGCTATTTCCAAGAGGCTAGAGATTGACTAAAGAGCTTTGATGGAAACTATGATGTAATTGGCTTGACTGTCCCTTCACTCCAGTGTATAGTGTCCTGTATAGCACAGTGAAATTTTTCAGCATTTTTAACAGGTGCGGGTTTTTTCACATACTCCTCTCTCTTACACACACACACACACACACACACACACACACACACACTGGCTAATTACTGCATCCTTGTCTTGGCCATAGCTCAGCGGTCAGCAGCTTAAACCACCTACTTTGTCTGCAGAAGGTCTCATCACCAACATCTCCAGCGAAGGATGAAGGGTGGTGGTGGGGACACCTTTCTGGAGAGATACTGCCAGTCAAGGTAGACCAGGAGTGGGGAAACTTAGTCAACTTTTGAGAGCTGAATACAGCTCTCAAAGCCACTCTATGTGGCCCACAGGACACTTTGCCATGCCATACCCCTCACCAGACCTGTGCTGCTTGCCCCTTAATATGTCCTTGTATGCCTGGATGGAGTACAAAGTGTCATGAAATTCTACTCGTATTGATTCAGAGCAGAACTCCAATGTATAGTTAGCAGAGTCAAAACACGTTGCAGGACCCCCCAAAATAGACCAGAGGCAATTGTATTTCACCCAGCAGAGCTTTACTGCTACCGAAGGCAAATGAGCACAATGGTCACAAATCCAATACATTCAGGATCTGCACTGGCTATAAGAAATCCAGTTGCAGCGGGCTTAACTTAAACTTACAATAATTTATAATAAGACTAAACCTTAAAACTATATACAGAATGCCACACTAGAAGGAAGAGAGATAGAAAGTGAAACTCAGGCTCCTTCTGGCCCTACTTTTATAGTCAGCATGACCTTGACAGAAAAAGATAAAAGAACCAGTTTAAGCCAGCTGTACGAAGCTTCTCTGAAGGAATAACCCAAACATCATGAACCTTCTGCTTGTTTCTTTCACACAGAGAAGCTTCCAAACCCCTCCTGAATCAACCATAACAGGAAAGATATCTGCACATCAGATCAATACTTCCTGCACTAAGAAATGCAAACTGACACAGAGGGGTGTGCATGTATGTGTAGACATGTCTGATGTGTACATGGCTGAAATGTAACCTACTGGGTGAAGGTAAGAGTTGCATGCATTGTTCCATCCATTTTTGCTTTTGGCTCTGCCCAGCACTGTTACAAGGTCTCCAGAAGTGATTACAGCTCTGGGACTGAAATGGATTCCCTACCCCTGGAGTAGACAATACTGAGCTCAATGGACCAGTGGTCTGATTCAGTATAAAGTAACTTCCTATGGACCCCAAAAGCCTAATTTCCATTGCTGCACACATGCTGTGCGAGCAGGGGAATAGGACCCGGGGAAAATCTGAATTTCTTTTCAATCTTCTAGTGGGAGAATGAGGCCGCAGCAATGATTCTATAAATACTGCTTCTATTGCTGGCCAAAGAGAATGTGGCGGCAGTTCTGAGGTGCAGGTTGAAACAACTGCTGCTGCCTCTCACAGGGCTACTGTGCAGCTTTTGTGTGAAATATCCCAGAACAAAAAAATAAAATAAAAAATCACAGTCTTCCTCCACAGCTTGTTGTCACAGTAAGGAAGATATTATTAGAACTGCCCACCCCAAATCTACTATCCTATAACTAGAAAGCATTGGCCTGGCCTGGTCCTGAGTTGATAAGGTGAGGCATTGTTCCTCTTTGTCTTTCCGACATCCTTCTATGTATTGGGAAGCTGTCAACATGTTCACCCTTGTTCATTTCTGTAGGCTAAGCGTGTCTGATTCCTTTGGCCTTCTATGATTTCTTTTATATTACCCTCAGCGGGCTTCCATCCTCCTTTGTGAAATGTGCCATCCAAAACTGAACATAGCGGCACAAATGAAAATCTTATCAGTGCTGGCCAGCCTTTTTTGTGATCATTTCCTAGATTATAGAAACTAAGTCTTCCATGCACGTTCACATTTACTGAAATCTGGAGTCTGTTCACACATGCAACACTTCCTGAGTGTGTTAACTAGGGGCGGTCTATTTCTGTTCTCTCAGTTTCTGTTCGGGATTTTGTGTCAGGAAAAACGGAATCCCGGACACAGCAGAGTACGCGCAGTCCTTCAGGAAGCTTCTGGATGTATAGCGTTGACAAAACACGACGATGTAAGAACTCACTGCCACTAGTAACTTGCTAACTATATACAGCTTTATTAAAGCAAACAGTATCCACAAGTTACTATGTACAGACTTAGGAAAAACAAAGAAACAAAGCAAACCTTTCCTCTCACTATCTCTCTCACAACCTTCTCCACAATCGCAAACTCCATACTACACCCACACAGAGCACATGGACACTCTTATCTTTATAGAACCTTTTACCCAATAGAAAGGTTGTTACCAGGCAGATAGGAGGAACACTTGGCCTTTAGCCAACTCTTAATTGCTTTATGTGACTAGCTGCACGTAGGCACTTTCAGAGTTCCTAACAGTTTCTTGTTGTTTTCAATATTAAATTAAGGTCTCCACATAGCAACAGCAATTTGCTTTTTTTAAAAACCCCCATGAAAATTATTGTGTATGTGTATGAATTTCTCCTCATAGATAAATTTCTGTATGCAGTTGTGACTAATATGCACATTTCTGCAAAGCAATTTCCCCTACTATAATGTATTTTTGTATGTTGTCTCCATCTATATATATGCATACTTTCCCTTAATAAATTTATATTATATTCCCAAGCCGGAATTAAGATTGCCGGAAGAAATATCAACAACCTCAGATATGCTGATGACACAACCTTGATGGCAGAAAGTGAGGAGGAATTAAAGAACCTTTTAATGAGGGTGAAAGAGGAGAGTGCAAAATATGGTCTGAAGCTCAACATCAAACAACTAAGATCATGGCCACTGGTCCCATCACCTCCTGGCAAATAGAAGGGGAAGAAATGGAGGCAGTGAGAGATCTTACTTTCTTGGGTTCCATGATCACTGCAGATGGTGACAGCAGTCACGAAATTAGAAGACGCCTGCTTCTTGGGAGAAAAGCAATGACAAACCTAGACAGCATCTTAAAAAGCAGAGACATCACCTTGCCGACAAAGGTCCGTATAGTTAAAGCTATGGTTTTCCCAGTAGTAATGTACGGAAGTGAGAGCTGGACCATAAAGAAGGCTGATCGCCGAAGAATTGATGCTTTTGAATTATGGTGCTGGGGGAGACTCTGGAGAGTCCCATGGACTGCAAGAAGATCAGACCTATCCATGCTGAAGGAAATGAGCCCCAAGTGCTCACTGGAAGGACAGATCCTGAAGCTGAGGCTCCAATACTTTGGCCACCTCATGAGAAGAGAAGACTCCCTGGAAAAGACCCTGATGTTGGGAAAGATGGAGGGCAAAAGGAGAAGGGGATGACAGAAGACGAGATGGTTGGACAGTGTTCTTGAAGCTACCAACATGAGTCTGACCAAACTGCGGGAGGCAGTGGAAGACAGGAAGGAGTGCCTGGCGTGCTCTGGTCCATGGGGTCACAAAGAGTCGGACACAACTAAATGACTAAACAACAACTCAATCTCTCTCTCTCTCTCTCTCTCTCTATATATATATATATATATATCTATATCTATATATCTATATATCTACGCTGAAGAACTGCATTGCAAAATTCAGGGAAGTGTGAATTTCAAAGGACAGCTGTGCTTTAGGTTCATGCATTGGTTCAAGAAGTGCAGGTTAGTGGTTTCTCATTCAAATGCAAAGAAACTCAGATTTTGCCCCCATCCCTAGCATGAACTGATTTCACTGAAAAATATTGTGGCCCATTGTATGATAAATCAACCCTATATAAAATATGACTTGTACATCTGAAAGATCCTCAGAGAGTAACTACAGAGAGACTCATTACATTGCCTCAGACTAGGGCTGTCTCCTTTAACAGGTTATGAGATTGGGTGCCTTTTCTCCCAATTATTTTTGTGGGGAGGGGGACTGAAATTCACAATCACTGGAGGAGTCACTTAGGAAACTAGGGCAGTGATGCATTTTTTTCTTTAAAAATAAGCTTGGACCCGCGTCTTCCTGTTTTCCATAGCTGAGCCATGAGTTCTCCCTGAATATCAGTGCCCTCTGCCTTGCTCGTGAACATAATTCAAGTACGTGTGTACTTGTGTACTCAAAATCTAATATTCTGAGGAACTCCTGGTTAAAACAGGGCCATAGCATCTGGCAGAATATATTGGTTTATTTATAAGCCTATTTCTAGCCTTCCTCTTGGGTGCAAACCGCACATGGGTTGTATAACAGTTGATATGATATTACATAATTATAAATATTATATTAAAATATATGGGGCTGCTTCCCTGCTCTCTCTGCCTGTCAGTCCCAGATATCCATGAACCCTTTCACTATTTTTAAGTCAGCTCAGTGTTCCTTATGTAGTTCACTTTCAGCTTATGAGCATCCCTTTCACTTCAATCCAGTCAATGACTTTAAACGTGTTTGCCATCCACAGTGTGGTTCTTTGTCCTAAGTCACACTAAGAGAGGCGGGGAGTTTTATAGTAGCTTCATAAAATATAGGATTTCTAATTCCTTATAGTATAAAACGTTAGAAATCCTATTTTTTCATGAAGATACATTTTTTGTCCTCCTTGTCACCGTCTCATGAGTTTTCTGTACAAGAGTGAATAAGGTAGTTTCATCAGGGCTCTATTGATGAAACTCACTGAAATCAGCTGTTACAACGTATGAAAGAAAAGTTGACGGGTTCATTTTCATGTCCATCACTGTGCTCCTCTTGCAACAAATTAAGGGTGGGGAATGAATCAGTGCAGTCATTTTCTCAGGCATACATAGCAGCAGCCCAGAAAACAGCAACGAGTGAAATATGGAAGTGCATAAAGGTGACATTTTTCTTGCTTTTATTCAGAGACTCTCCCAATGCTCTGGTTTAAAACCCAATACTTACAATGTATTTACATGCCCATCTTTCATATGGACACTTGACAGCTCTAAATGGTTTCAGATTAATTGGAATGTCTTAGACTAGAAGCTGAAGCCCTTAGACTAGAAGCTGCATCCCTCTGCTGCACCTTATCTTCTATCTGTTAAATCACAACCACAATATTATAATCTGGGGTTTTTTTTAATTTAAACAATGGGGGGATTACAATTTTAAGTTCTGAAAATTTGCATATCTGAACAATTAACTTTTAAAAAGTTTTTATTAAGCGTGTTCTCCTTCATGGAGAGCACGTGTTGCGGTGGGGGCCAGAAAATCACCCCTCTAGTGCTGGGAGGGATCGGATAGATGGTCACAGCTATGATTGGGCCCTGGGTTGTTGTTGGGGAGATTTAAGTGTTGCAATTTGTGATGGACAGCCCAGCGGGTATATAACCCTTGGCATGCCCTGTGATGTTCCTCTTTGCTGCGTGCAACGGATCTCCCGCCCTTCCTCTCCCTTTTATTAGGCCTCTGCGTTGACATTGCTATGCCTGTCATGGGGTCGTCAGCTGTTGGGGCAGGGGCCTGGTAGGAATTTTGCCAGTTGGCTGATTGGCTGGTGCCCTCTAGTTTTCGCCTACTGCATAGCAATTAGTCACAACTTGTAAGGTTGGCGGTTAGGCATTGGTTATTGTGTTCGTTGCGGTGAAGGGCTAAATATTGACTGTGCCTGCCCCTCCAATGCTGCTGCTGCGCGGGGAATTCCGTTAAAGGAATCCAGGGGCTCGCCATGCTTTTGTCCGTATCCCCCGGTCGGGGGCCAGGGCCACGCAAGAGCCTCTGGGAGCATTTGGGGAGAGACGTTGGGTCTGGGCCCCGACCTCGTTTTCTCTCCCCTAAGTGTTTTCCCGTTACTGACGGTCGTCAGTTCTGTCCCCAGTGGGACAGATAGTCTAAACCAATGACTATGCAACCACTCACATATGTATTTCAATAAAGTTGTGGCCAAAAATTATGCCA
Organism: Darevskia mixta; assembly: GCA_034641385.1. NCBI lineage: Eukaryota > Metazoa > Chordata > Lepidosauria > Squamata > Lacertidae > Darevskia > Darevskia mixta. The sequence goes on from JAWWNH010000105.1 coordinate 14,374,142, forward strand.
AAAACCAAAACCTAAATTACTGTCTGAGGTGTGAGTTATTTTAAGGGGTGGTTTGGGGGACCTTGACACGCAAAATATTTTCTTGTGTAACAGACGAACAAATAAAGAGAAGTACATATAGTGTCTCCGCTTTCAATTTGTAAGAGTCTTTTTCATAGTTCGTTTACATTTGTTATGAGACACTGTTGTCATATGCATTATATGGTTGGGGGAAAAGAGAAAGGAGAGACGGGGGGGGATGATTTGTATTTAATCTTTATTTCTTAGATTGTCCCCCCGCCATCACTCTACAGACACACATTTTGTGACAGTCCCCATGCAATAACAGATCCTCAGGCACGTTTGGTCATCCACAGTGATTGTTTTTGCCCATTTACATGACAGCAGTGTTGCTCAGAGAACATTAAAGCCCACATTGAAGCGCTTAAATGAAAACCATACTTCAGAAGCTACAAAGAGAGCTCCCAGGTACCCATAAGGACCTTTTACGGTGCTTTGCAAATGGGCAACAGGCCAGCTGATGGAACCTGATGGCAGGAGGCGCATGTGGCATGGCATTAGCATCTCATGGTAGAGCAATGATTTGGTTCATTTAAATAATGAAACACATGCCCGGGGTAATTGAGAGTGCATTATCTTTTATGGGATGTAGCGCAGGCAAAGCCACAAATCAAGCGCTGGCTCCTCTGGTTCAGCTAACCTCTTCTGTTAAAAATGCAGGAGGATGCATAAAGGAGAGCGTTGGATGATTATAAAAGTGTCAATGCCACCCCAGCAAAGTGCTCCGAGATATAAAACGCCCCTTGACTTCATCCGATTTTATAATATTTTGAAACAAAATTATTGGTTCCATTGCAGACCTTGGAATTTTTGTAAGAGCTATTATGAACAGCTGACTCCTTTGTTGTGCATTAGAAAGCTACATCACCTGAGCTAGTAACAAGGGCATGCGATATGAAGGAGGCTCTCAGTGGTAAATCAAATTGGTTATGTCTTCTCAGGACCTTATAAAGCTCAAGTTTATTGCATCAAGTGGCTCGAGGCTGTCCAGACTTCAGTACATACTAAAGAAGCGATACAGTTGGAAAACCCAAGTGTAGGCTTCACCAGTCTCTTTAGGCCCTAAAGTTTAGTGTTTATAATAATGTCGGGTTTTGGTTTGCAAGGGAGTTGAAGATCAGCAGGTATACACACAGCTAGCTAGAGAATACTGAATCTATATGCTTGCAGATTTGACATAAAAGAGCCGAGTTTCTTATTAAGCCCAGAGCTGAGTTCCTAAAGGAAGAGCACCATTGTTGTTTTGTTCAGGGGTGGCGTGGGAAACAAGAGAATGCAATAGTTGGAGGCATGTACAATTCAGGAACACACCATTCAGCAAGGCCCGACAGGCTGGTCTTGCAAGTGTTCAAAGTCAACTCGTGGGAATTTAAAGGATTTTAAGACCATGTGTCGTTATTATTTTCTATGGGTGTTCTATATAATTAACACAGGCTGCCATCTCATGAACATTTCACCAACAGGGATTACTTAGAATTGTGCCAGGGACATTCTTTTTTAAAAAAAAAAGTTAAAAAGCAAGAATATTTATGATTTGGCACGCACTTCTAGTTCACAGATCCATTTCACTGATCAAAATTGCACTGCTCCCTTGTGCACAAATAGCCATAACCTGCTGGGAGCTCTCAGATGTGATGCAGAGTATGGTAGTTGCCTCTTTGGCTGGTTCTCTACATGTCAATGGTCTTCTTTTTGCATAATAAAAGAACATAAGAAGATCAGGCCAATGGCTGATCTAGTCTAGTATCTTGTTCTCACAGTGGCCAATAAGATGCCTGTGGGAAATTCGCAAGAAGGATTTGAACACAAGAACATTCTCCCCTCCTGTGGGTTTCAGAAACTGGTTTTCCGAAGAACTGCTGCCTGTTATGGCTAGTAGGCATAAATGACATGCTCCTCCCTGAATAAGTCTAATCCTCTTTTAAAGCCACCCACATTGGTCGTCATCACTACCTTCTGTGGGAGCGAGTACCATAGTTTAACTATACGCTGTGTGAAGAAGCAATTTCTTTTACCTGTCTGGAATCTCCCAACTTTCAGTTTCATTGGATGCCCATGATTTCTGATGCTATGAGAGAGGTAGAAAAACATTTCTCTATCCAATTTCTCCATGCCGAGCATAATTTTATAAGCTTCTATCATGTCACCTCTAATAATAATAATAATAATAATAACAACAATAATTGTTATTATTATTGTACCCCGTCCATCTGACTGGGTTGCCCAAGCCATTCCGTGCAGCTTCCAGCATACACAGAAACATAATAAAACATCAAGCATTAAAAACTTCCCAATACAGGGCTGCCTTCAGATCTCTTTTAAAAGTCAGATAGTTGTTCATTTCCTTGACTTCTGATGGGAGGGTGTTCCACAGGGTGGGTGCGACTACTGAGAAGGCCCTCTGCTTGGTTCCCTGTAACCTCACTTCTCGCAGTGAGGGAACTGCCAGAAGGCCCTCGGAGCTGGACCTCAGTGTTGGGGTTGAATGATGAGGGTGAAGGTGCTCCTTCAGGTATACAGGACCGGTGTCGTTTGGGACTTAAACACAGCAACCTTTCTTCATAGGGGAGATGTTCATTCTTGATCATTTTGGTTACCCTTTCCTCAACCTTTCCCAACTCTTCAATAGTCTTTCTAAGTTGAGGCAACCAGACAAAGGGGCCAACTTAAACAAAATATGGGGGGCAGTTAAGCCCCAACTCACATAACTGATCACATGCACCCCATTTGAATAACAATAACCATCAACTTTGGTGGCCCTTGACCCCCTCAAATATTTTATTGGGGAGGGGGTGAAGGCACCTCAGCCCCTAGCAGTTGGCTCCTATGCAGCAGTATTCCTACACAGTATTAGATTTGTGTAATACTGTACACCATAGATTTGTGTAATGGCATTTTAGGTTCGTTACAATGGTGAGCCCACCAAGAAAATGCTGCCATGTTAAGCCTTCTTGTTCTGTACTCTAGTCAGTCAGCTACAGTATTTGCTCCTCCACAATGCTGCATTTGATTCCCCACTCACCAGGTATTTCAGCCCTACCGCCCCAAGAGCCTGTCAGCATTATGTGGCCACTGATCATGGTTAGTCCTCATGAGGCTGTTTTGGGAGTTTCCCCCTCCCCAGGGTCATCCACCCTCTCAAAAAAAATTTGTATTTCTGCAGACAATTCAACTGATACCCCCCTGCCCCCACGAGTGTGCATGGTGCTGTTTTTGCTTCACATGTTCTTAAGAAGCCAGACTCACAAAATGACTTCTCTACTATCCAGCAACGTTTTTGTTGTTGTTTGTTTTTTGTAACCACAGAATCACAAGTGACACAGAAAGTTAGCATGCTAGCACATTTAATTAATGTTGCCTTGGAGTATTATTTTTGGTGCATTTCAGGACAATGGGTATTTATGTGCTTCGGGACAGGATGATAACCTCTGCCACTGTCTTCTCAGGGAAAGAATAACTCATAATGCCTATAAAATTTGAAGAGTCGAGGGCAGCCATTACCTGTCCTCTTAAATGCATGAAATGCCCTTAACATTTCACATTTTCTGTCAGCTCAGTTCAATTGCCAACCTGGAATTAATTTGCTAATCTCCCCAGAAATATGCTTCTGCCCTGTAGCAAGATGACTAACACACAAACTTTCCAAGGTAACAACAAATTACAGGCCAAACAGTTTTCTTTTTCATTGTTCTGTCAGCGGCCTGTTGAATGCCTTTAAACTTACTTCACCCACCCCTAGCATGCCTCAATGGGAGCTCCTTCTCAATATGTCGCTCCCTGCAAACAACCAAGTTGTTATTGTGACAGATTTCGGAGTCAAATAATAAAGGAAATAGGGCTTTAATGCAAACAGGAAGGCATAAGCACACTTACATATCTACTTTCCCTTGAAGTAACAAGTACTATGCTGGCAAATTGTCCACCTCACAGACGGGGGAGAAAAACCTGACCAAATCAACTGTGCCTTAGCTTCAACTAATTATTCATCTGTGTTTCCATCTGGCTCCTCTCTTACACTAAATTGTAAATCATAACATGACTATGTTCATATTATGGGTGCTGGTAAAACAGAAGGAGCTGAAGCCATAACCCTGATCCTATAAAAATGAACACTCCAATATGGAGCATTCTATCTTGTTGGGATAGATTTTGAAGGTAGGATATGATATATTATTGATTAATTACCCTTACTCACTTGAGTAAGATCAGTGTCTAGTTTAGCAGAGCTAAAAATATACCATCTTTTGCAGCATTAACTTGGGACAAAGTTTTGTAGCTTTTCATACAGTTTTACTTTGGTTTTCAAATTTAATCCGTTCCGGGAGTCCCAGACAGTTAAAAAACCAAGGTGCGGCTTCTGATTGGCTGCAGCCAATCAGAGGCCATGGAAGCTGCGCCGGATGTTTGGTTTCCGAAAATCGTTCTAAGACCGGAATAATCACTTCCAGTTTTCGATCATTCGGGAGACAAAACGTTCGAGTTCAAAGGCGTCTGGCTTCTGAGGTTCCACTGTACTTATTCAGGATGCCTTGACAACACAGAAGTTTGTAATGTTAAAAATATAAAAATATTTACTTACACAAAGTTGCAGACTGGATTCAAACAGGAAGTAGCAGTGAAATAAGTCAGGTGAAATACCTTTCTATATCATAAAATACATGGCTTAGATCAAATATTGTGCCTGTGCTCAGGAGTGCACAGAGCCTGCATCCTACCCCTACAGCTGCATTATGAGGAAGAGAGTGTTCTTCAGGTGGAGAGAAGTGATCAGGATTATCTTCCTATCGTTACCCTTCCCACCTGGGCAAGCAAGCAGAGGATGTGACCTCACAGAGTGCCCTCTAGGAATTTACAGGAACTCTTTGCTCACTTGGCAAACATGGGTTTTTACATTTTGATGGGAGCATCATTTCCCCACGCATCTGAGGTAAACAGAGCAAATTCATCCTTTTACAGTACCAATCTCAGAATACTACCACATATTTAGTGTTTCTGTCTGTGGCAACTGAAAATTCTTAAGAGGAACGCATAAGCGGATTATGATTTCCTCTGTCCCACTCAGCGAATGTATGGTTGGTCACTAAGATGCATTTGACAACTTCTGAGGACAGAGTAATAGCCTATCCAGCATGTACGTTTTGTCAGGGGTGGAGGAAGGGGATGCGGTGGGGCGGACCACGCCGGGTGTCTTTGCTGGGGGGGGGGGTGACATTTAGGAGTTGTGGGCAGGTGGTATGCCGAATGTCCGCCATTGCAGGCTCGCTCTGCCCCCATGGGCGGCTCGCTCCGCCCCGGCTTTAGGGCGCACGTGCCGCTCCATGCACTCGAACTGCTATCCCGCGCCTGGGAGGCACCCTTCACTCCCCGCCCCCTTGGGAGCATGCCCCGCTCCCCTTGGGAGTGCGCCCCACTCTCTTCAGGAGCACGCCAACCCTGGCAGCACAGGCATATGCTCCGCTGCTGAATATTGTCTCAAGTTTATTGCAAATGTTGACATCCCACTAGCATAGCTGTCCTTGTAACCCAAGGATGGGGAACCTTCTTCAGCCCAAAGGTTGCATTTCCTTCTGGGAAATCTTCTTTAATGCCACATGCCAGTTGTGAGTAGGGTGAGAGGCAAAAGAGAGAGAAGCAACACATGTACATCAGTGGGGGCTGGCCCCTTAGGGCAAATGGGGAGGCACACTATCAACCTCAGTCTGCCCCAACCAGTCACCGCCACCTGTTTCCCTTCTTAATTCCACCCAGTTCAGGAGGTTGCCCAGTCTGAAAGCATCTTCTTCTCTGTCTCAGTGTTGCCCTTGTAGAACTCAACAGAGAGGAGATTGGGAAACTATAAACTAGAAAATTTGTATTCCTACAAATAAACTAGAGTGGCTGGGGAAACCCAGCCGGATGCGCATGGTATGAATAATAAAAATATTATGATTATTATAGAATTACAGTCGTACCTTGGAAGAATCCGCTCATGTTCGAAAACCAAGGCACGGCTTCTGATTGGCTGCAGGAAGCTCCTGCAGCCAATTGGAAGCCGCAGAAGACCCATTGGACATTCAGCTTCCCAAAATAGCTTGCAAACCAGAACACTCACTTCCGGGTTTGTGGTGTTCAGGAGCCAAAACATTTGAGAACTACTGTATTTTCTGGCGTATAAGACTACTTTTTAATCCAGGGAAATCTTCTCAAAAGTCGGGGGTCGTCTTATATGCCGGGTGTAGTCTTATAGGGCGGGTGCTGAAAAGCCACAAGCTCGGAGGAGACACCGCCATTGTCCCCGCCCCGGCCCCGCCGCCTCCTCAGCCCCTCTCGCGCCCCCTCGCAGGGAGCCAGTGAGCGAGAGACGGGCGGGGGCGCGCAAACAGACGCCTCTCGCCCAGTCCTGGTCCGCCTGCTTCTGGCGCGCACGCCCCGCCCCCAAGACACAGGCAAGCAGGCGAGAGACGCACTCCCCTCCCCTCACAGCCGCTCTCGCCTTCACCGCCTCAGCCGCTAGACAAAACGGGTGCTCATGGTGAAAAAGGCTGTCTCCAGTGTGCGTTGGTGTGCGTTGGAAGAGGGGTAGTCTTATACGGCAAGTATATCCCAAACTCTATATTTTAACTGGAAAAGTTGGGGGCCGTCTTATACGCCCAGTCGTCTTATACGCCGGAAAATACGGTAAGCTGTTCAAAAACCAAGGTATGAGTGTACTTGGCATTGCCTCTCATTGTCTCTAGCTCCACCTGCTGTTTGGACTCCCTGTATTCTGCCCCACCAGCCTCAATGGGAGGCAGAATGTAACATTTAAAAGCAATTTGTATTAGGTACAAACCAGAAATAGGCAGAAGAATGTGATTTTCATGTCTTTCTGCCATTGCAGTGCAAAGTTGTCATCACGTGGCTGCAAAACTCAGGTGCCAAGATCCAGGATAGGGCTGGAAGTGCTTAGGCTCTGGCCATAGTCTTTAACATATGCAGCAAAATCATCAAAGCCAAAAAAAAAATTGGGGGGGGGGGAAACAGAATTGTGGGCCTGTTTCAAATTGATCCTGACAGCTCCTATACATATGAAAAGTCTATAGATGCCTTATACATTTAGAAAGATGTTACAGAGTTTCCCCAGAGGAAAGCCATTAGCAGTCTGAATAGTACAGCGTATGCCATTTTCACTTATATGGGAGACATTGAAAGATTACAGCAGACAACTTGAAGAAAGTGGATCTAATTACCGATGGTCATGAATTGTTAATATTTCCTGACACAAGTCTATTGCCAGTTCATCAAAGATAGAAACTACTATACTTTTTTTGGGGGGGGGGGCGGGAATCACCAGTGGATGAGTTTGTTATTATTTTATTGGTTTGCTTCCTACGACTTTTGCAGAAACTCAGCTTGATTGTAGGATTTGAATTCAATCACATTCTATTCAGATTGATCCTGAACTTGGCGGCAGGATCTACCACTTAAATGTTTGGGAGGACAATTAATTTTTCATATTTCCTCTTGCCAGATTCTCCGGTGCAGGATGGAGGAATATTTTAATTATGCATGGTGTCTGCCACACTCCTTTTTCATCGTCTGTTTAATCAATTTTTGTCAGGTTTAATGACTTTTAATCGATGCATTACTTTAGTCAAGGAAAAACCTTGCCTACCGCAGACCATTTACAATCAAGGAACACTCTCAATTCATTTGGGATTGTTCTCTGAACTAACATGCACCTGCTCTTTACAATCAAATATTCCTAATTTGGAAAGTGTTTTTCCTTTGCCCTGATGTTTGATTTAAGACCAGCAATGAGAGAGTTGTCTGCAGGAAAGAAAGTTAAGCTGTAAAGTGTCATCTAAGCACAACAGAAGAAGTATAGAGGAATAGTAAATGGATGCTAAGGCTACACATTAATAGATTATGATGACTGGAGTTGTGTGGAGGGGCTGAGAAGTGTTAGTGAGGTTTGCGATCTGAAACTATACAGACCCAACAGAGAGAACTGCCCCAGAACTATGAAAATCTGGCTAGACATTTGAAACAAGAGAACCAAGGGGTGCAAAACACAGAACCTTGGAGATGCACAATCTGAACTTCTGAACAACCAAATTCTGCTGCAGCTACTCTCCTGAAAAGTCACTCCTTCAGGTATACAGGACCGAGGAATGGCGGACGCGTGTCACGGACAACAATGGACAAATGGCGGACACCTGGACAAACACCGAGAAGCATGAGATGAGCACGAGGAGGGTGCATGAGGGAGAGCATGAAGAACAGTCACGTACACAATGGCAGGAGTCCTGGGTGAGGTCTGAGGGTGTCACCCCTTGCCATATATGGGGTGGAAAAGTTTTCAAAGTTTTCCCTTGTTGGGACCAGAGTTATGCTAATGTGGTTAATGTTTAAACATGTTGTAAAACCCAATAAAAGGGGGTGCCCGCAAAGAGTCGAGGTCACCTTCCGCACATTCATCCTGCCTCCCGAGTCTCGTTACTTCGCCATCTCCGCAAGATAGTTATTTATCTCTTTGACCTCTGCTGGGAGGGCGTTCCACAGGGCGGGTGCCACTACCGAGAAGTCCCTCTGCCTGGTTCCCTGTAACTTGGCTTCTCGTAGTGAGGGAACCGCCAGAAGGCCCTCGGCACTGGACCTCAGTGTCCGGGCAGAATGATGGGGGTGGAGACGCTCCTTCAGGTATACTGGACTGAAGACATTTAGGGCTTTAAAGGTCAGCACCAACACTTTGAATTGTGCTCGGAAACGTACTGGGAGCCAATGTAGATCTCTCAGGACCAATTATCATTCCCAATCATTCCCAATTATTCCAAAGATTGATGTTTTATTAGTACCGGGTCAGGTTTAAGGTGCTGGTTTTGACCTTTAAAGCCCTATGTGGCCTTGGACCCTTGTACCTACGGGACCGCCTCTCCTGGTATGCCCTGCGGAGGACCTTAAGGTCCATAAATAACAACACTTTGGAGGTCCCGAGCCTCAAGGAGGTTAGATTGGTCTCAACTAGGGCCAGGGCCTTTTCAGCACTGGCCCTGACTTGGTGGGACGCTCTGTCACAAGAGACTAGGGCCCTGCGGGATTTGACATCTTTCCGCAGGGCCTGCAAGACGGAGCTGTTCTGCCTGGCCTTTGGCTTAGAATCACTCTGAACCCTTATATGGGATTTGGTATATAAATCTTCCCTTGGCTTTTTTTGCTGGCCCATGTAGGACCAGCATGGATAGCTGGCTCGGGTGAATATCTGATGTTTCCTCTCTTTATGGTCTTGATCTATGGGCTACTACGAAAATGAGACTGCATTTTAAGCTGTATTTTAAGCCGTATTTTAATTAACTGTTTTTTCCCCTATTACGTTTTATTGTAATTTATATTTGATGTTAGCTGCCCTGAGCCCGGCCCTGGCCGGGGAGGGGTATAAATAAAATTTTATTATTATTATTATTATTATTATTATTATTATTATTATTATTATTATTTGCTCGGGATAACACTGTGTGGCCCAAAGGGAGGCCAATATGATGTGGCTCACATCTTCAGACACAGCAATGCCATCATTTGGGTTTTGTAAGTCCCTCCTAGACCTTTTATATTGAATTCCAGAGCGAGCAGGTGATTTATAACAGCGCTGATTTCACACCAACACCTTAATCCTCCCTTTAGCCCTGGAGCGCTTAACTCTTGACACCGCATGGCATTTAGAATTTCTAAGAAAGGAACACGTTCGAGAAATCTGCCTGGATACAAGCTCCCCATGCAAAGATTCTCTGCAACACTGAGTAGCAAATCTACAACTACATCCCATAAAACAAGCCGTTTATGTAAAGTTTAATACATATAGTAAAACACAGTTGTTTCCAATGTACAGATCTTTTATAAATACAAAATGTTGACAACATAATAAACACATTAACAGAGGGAAGACATAACCATTAAAAGATGAAGGCCTTGGATATATGTTGATGCATAAAGAAGACATGGACTTTTTATAGGCAGAGATTTCATTTAATGACCCAAGAAGCTTTAATATTGGACGTGGGCTAATAAACTGTGATTTAATCCAGGCCAGACAAAAGTGCTGTTGGTCAGCGGTAGGATGGGTGATCAGGGCTTGGACTGCACTCCCTTTGAAGGATCAGGCCTGCATTTGAGGAATGCTCATGGACCTAAAGGTAAAGGGTAAAGGGACCCCTGACAGTTAAGTCTGGTCGCGAACGAATCTGGGGTTGCAGCGCTCATCGCGCTTTACAGGCCGAGGGAGCCGGCATTTGTTTTTCCAAGTCATGTGGCCAGCATAACTAAGCCACTTCTGGCACAACGGAACACTGACACCAGAGCAGCACATGGAAATGTCGTTTACCTTCCCGTCGGAGTGGTACCTATTTATCTACTTGTACTTTTTGGCGTGCTTTCGAACTGCTAGGTTGGCAGGAGCTGGGACCGAGCAACGGGAGCTCACCCCGTCGCGGGGAATCGAACCGCTGACCTTTTGATCGACAAGCCCAAGCCCGCGACTCCCAAGCCTATCCCGAACCATCAGGGGAAGGGGGATTTGCGCCGCTTTGCATGTGGCATTCCCCCCTTCCCCCTTTGTTTTTGTTGTGAATTCTGTCCAAGCCGAGTGGCTCAAGCCGCAAGCTGGAATGGTATTGCTTTTACCTATCACACAGACCCGTGAGAAAGTTGCTTTGTTTATTTCCTGCTTGGAATGTACTGTTGTAATATGAGCTTTTGGGCTCACATACTTTCACTTTCTTGCTTGTCCTGAAGCTGTAAGGACGGCTAATATGGCAGCTCCGGCTGGCAGCAGAGACTCTCTCTGCACAAATACTCTGAATAAATAGATTAGCCTAAATAACGGCTTGTGTGTGTTGTTCATTCAATCTGGGAACAATCACATATTACTAGCACTCCGGACTCTCTGTAGCCAGGGATGTGCACAATGGATGTGCTCTGGCTTTGGGGCAGTCTAACAACCTGCCCCCGGCGGGGTATATCACAACAGTTTTGACAGCTCGGGGGAGGATTGGGAGTCGCAGGTGTGCGGCGTGCCAAATGTCCGCCATGGGTGGCTTGCTCCACGCCTGGGAGGGCACCCTCCACCCCCTGCTCCCCTCGGGAGCATGCCCGCCCTGGGCACCGCAGACATACTCTCCGCCGCTGGATAAACCAATGATCTAACTCAATATAAGACAGGAAAATGTGGAAACTGTTTAAAGTTGCCAAAGTGAGATAAAAAAATGAAAGCTAAAAAGAGAAATAAAGAGGAAGGGATTTTGAAGGATAACATGGAGAGGAGATTAGACAAGGTCAGTAGGGAGCAATCTAGGATCAGGAAGTTATTTCCGTGATACTGAAATATTGTATCACATGAAAGGATGTGGCACTAGTTCCAAAGTGAAGTCTGCTTCATTCGTTCCATTTGGACCAGCGTGTCAACCGAGAAGCCTCAGAGGTTTCAAAATGGTATTAGTGCAGCTGTTTCATCTACGGTATAAACGTATAGGCACAGTTCACTCGTTCTGGGCTGCTTCCCATCCAGTTCACATGTAATAATAATAATAATAATAATAATAATAATAATAATAATAATAATTTATATATCCCGCCCTCCCCGGCCAAAGCCGGGCTCAGAGCGGCTAACAATAGGTAAATATAGCACAGTGTACATAAAATCACACTGTCAATTAATTAAAATACATTCTTGAATCAATTCAGACTCAAATTAATGGCAACCATTGGGTTAGAGTTTTATAGGTGGCATATAACTCCTCATAAAATCTCCAAGATGTATAAGAATGCCACAGACACCTGCCGGAGATGTGAGGAGGTGGGAGACTTTTACCACATATGGTGGAAATGTGATAAAATCAAAGCTTTTTGGAATGAGATCCACTCAGAACTGGAGGTTATCTTAGCAATCAAATTTCCGAAATCCCCCGAAACTTACTTATTAGGAATTGCAGTCCCTGATATACCCAATACATTTAAGACCTTCTTTCTATACACATCCTCTGCAGCAAGGATTCTGGTGGCCTCATATTGGAAATGTGCTAAACTTCCGAGTAAGAAAGAATGGCTTCTCAAAACTATAGAATATATTGAGCTAGCTTATCTATCAGAAAACCTAAAGGACAATCCGAGAAGCAAATTCATTGAAGAGTGGAACAGTTTCTTATGCTATTTAAAAAAGAGGTGTGACATGACTACGGTGCACGTTTTGGACTAACTCTTGTATTACAATTATAAATAATATCTAGTGAGATAACAATGAATAAGAATGGAATGCTATAGAATTGTGATAGATTAAGAGGTGCCAAAGTTAAAGTAGATCAATAAAACAGTAATATTGTGAATCAAAGGAGAGATGGATTAGGGAAGTAGATAATCATATTTAATTATGTTTATTTGATTTGTGTTTTGTTTTTTCTTTTCATTTAGGATTAATGTATCGGTATCTTTTTCTGTATTTTTGTTTTTTGTTTGTTTTGGCTAAGAAAAAGTAGAATTTATGTAGTATGTGAAGAATTGTATGATTGTATGATTTTTGACGTGTTGTTTGTTGTTGTTTGTTTTGTTATGTGTAATGTACTGTTTTGTATTATGAATGAAAATAAATAAATAAAGTTTAAAAGAAAAGAAAAGAAATAACTCTGGCATATTGTATCATTTCAGTTTTTGCTGACAAATTAATGATAAGATGTGTGATTTGGTGTTACATGGGGGGAAATTACCCGCAGTAGAAATTTCATTGAAGGAAAAGAAGGAGGGCCACGCTTGACCCATTGCAATAAAGTAACAATGTAATAAAATTAGGGTTGATCCAAACCTTTGACCCTGCTCCCAATTGTGGCACATTCAAGACGATGGTGGGGAGGAATGGCAGAAGAATGGGACAAGAGGTGGTAGTATATGCACATGATGTCATGATGTCAGCTCAAAAGACACAGGGCTCTCTTGTCAGTAGAGTTAACTCTATTCAAGGAAACAGCATGCAACTCAGCAACCCTTTTAGTATGGCTTACATTATTTTTGTCTAGTTATATGTGTGTGCTTTCATGGTTATCACCAGGGCTTTTTTTCAACTCAGTTCTGGCCCCTCATAGGTGGGCGCCATTCCCATTCTAAGAGAATGAGGAAAGTGTTCATGTTGAGTTCCGGCACTTCTTTTTCTAGAAAAATAGCACTGGTTTTCACATTTCATCATACATAAATTTTGAACACCTTAGCCTGACTCCAAAACCTGACAGATAGCCAGATTCTTAATGATGTGATCTGAATCAGGTGATAAATATGCCCTGGGGTATATTCCAGTGTTCAGGGTGACATATTATTTAACAGTGCTTGTCTTCCATGTAGAGAAGCGCTCGGAGGTAGGACTAGGAATTTTGCAATATCTTGTATGGCAAAGAACAATAGCATCCAAATATTTGGTCCTTTAGGATGTGTCGATTATACGCAACCCACTTAGGCCCTGACTGCTGCTGGTGAAAAACGAGCTCAAGACAACCTCGATTCTAGTAAATGTATGTATTTTGGCAGCTGTAGTATGCTAAAAGTCTCTCCAAGCAAAGTTCAGTTGCAGTCACATGATGCTGCTCAGATGGAATACAGTGCAGACTGACTGATGGAATTTTGTTTTGGTTTGTTTTGGAGTGGTGGTCACTCATCCTCAAAAGGAGGGATAAGAATAACCTCTACCTTGTGTTAAGTGAGTCTGCATGGTCTATATGATGAAAATAAATAGGGATGGAGTCAAAATGAAGAGAATCAATTCAATAGATAAGCTGCTACTTACTTTAGGGTATTTTGTTTCAGAGGTGGCTGTGATCCTTTCCTTGTCTACCCCTTCAAATTGGCATACAGCTTAATCGAGTTGTTCCTAAATGTTTCATCAAAATTTGATGGCTCTTTGCCATTTGCATGCAAGTATCGCGCCCAGAAGTGTTAGCCCAGGTTGAAACATTCCTGGATGAATAGAGTTTATTATTCATGCTAATTTGTATATAATTATATCCCCTTTCTTCTTCTTGACAGAAGCCCAAAGCAGCTAACAATAAAAAATGCATTTAAAGAATATAAAAGTATAAATCTTGCTCATAAAATTATACATATAAGGAAAATTATATCACATGGCGTCCGTAACTGTCAATTTGAATAAAGATTTAATATGTCTATGAAAAGAAATACAAAGTAGGGCTTTCATGGACCATCCTACGGTATGTAGCCGCTTCCTTTGATTATATCAACTAGTATTAAGTAGCAGAAGACATGTTGGGACACTGCTATTCGCCTGACCACCAGTTGGTTGTGTCAAACTGCTTAGCAGGAGGTAGAGGGGCAAGGGAACATGGAGGTTGGTGCAGTGCAAGCGCAATGGCAAAGGTGCTGGATTAGCTCTGCTGGTGTGTTTACACTGTGCCCACCTCATGCTTCCTCTGCTACCTCCTAGTAAGCAGCAGTGACATGATCAACAAGCAGGGCTGGATTTAGGTTTGATGAGGCCCTAAGCTACTAAAGGTAATGGGGCCCTTTATATGTCCAGCTGTCCTTTGTCAACAACAAATTGTCACTGTTTTTTGTGTTGAATATACGCTATATGGTAATTTATGGACCTAATAGGTATCTTAGGCCATTTGCACATAACAAAATATGTATTTTATCAAAGTAATTGTTGAATTGAAATACAATTAAGAAGTATCCAGGTTTTTTCCCCCAAGAGAGTGGGGTCCTAAGCTATAGCTTGTTTAGCTTATACGTAAATCCGGCACTGTCAACAAGAGATCAGATGAGTGGCAGTCTCTCACCACACCGTCAACAAGTGCCATTGGCTCACTTTGTCTGCCAGTTTCATTTTGTGTTGAGATTGCTATCCACACCTCAGACTGAACCTAGCAGCAAAGAGGCAGCTGGTGCCATTCTAGGATGGGCACTTGCGCTTTGTCAAAGAAGAGGAAATGCATCACTTCAAATGAAGACGAAAGAGGATGCCAATTTGCATAAAATGCATGCATGCTATGCTATATGTAAATATGAACTTCTAGAAACAAATCACCTAATTTAAATGGAAAGACAAAACGTCTCATCAGATTGGGAAAGTCTGGGGCCCAGTGACCTGTACCTACTGCCCGCATGGTAACTGCAGAAGGAAATCTTCTGGGACCCTGTTCTCTCTTCTTAAGTTTATTTATCTTTAAAGTGAAACTTGGATTGGATAGCCTTTCAAATAGAGGAGGGTTGCAAATGGAGGGTTGTCCTCTGTAAAATGGGAAACAATGTCATCCTATGCTCTTAAGAAGGTACAATGGTTATATATTCTCTGGGATCAACTGATGCCATCAATACATGTTACTGTCATAATGCCTCTGAATATTGCACATATCCTGTTTGTACCAACGTGGTGTAGTGGTTAAGAGCGGTGGACTCGTAATCTGGTGAACCGGGATCGATTCCCTGCTCCTCCACATGCAGCCGCTGGGTGACCCTGGGCTAGTCACACTTCTTTGAAGTCTCTCAGCCCCACTCACCTCACAGAGTGTTTGTTGTGGGGGAGGAAGGGAAAGGAGATTGTTAGCCGCTTTGAGACTCCTTAAGGGGAGTGAAAGGTGGGATATCAAGTCCAAACTCTTCTTCTTCTTCTTCTTCTTCTTCTTCTTCTTCTTCTTCTTCTTCTTTTTCTTCTTCTTCTTCATGCAAGTTTTTTAACTGCTTATGTTTCATCAATGAAATTCTACTACTGCAAATATAACCAAACAGGAATGTTTGGCACAAACCCAGCATAGTTTAGCTATCATGTAAGTACTGACTGCAACCCAAGATGGCTCCTGATGGAATAGTGACATCTTTTTTTGCTTTGGTGTGAATCCCACCCCACCCCCCATCAGAACTCACCGGAACTCAGTTCTGGCACCATTGTCATTATAAGAGAACAAGGGAGGTGTTCATGGTGAGTTCTAGAAAAATAGCACTGGTGAATCCATTCTGGATACAACATCTTCCAGAAACACTGGGTGCTATTAGGGGAATTATATATGTTCCGTCCATGTTCATTGAAAAATTGTGGGAGAAGAATTTTGGGGATTGTTTTGATATGTGCAAAACAAAATAAAAAGAAGATTCCTAAATTAAATAATAAACTTTCATTACAGAAACACATTTCCACAGTGAACAATTGCAGCATATAAATAGGTGCTCTGGTGGTCCATTAATGAGCTGGTCACAGATTTTTCCTTTTCCTCCTCACTTTCTCACTATGATGATGACAAAGAGGAGAAAAGGGAGTCAGCTGTGATTTTCAGTAATAGCACCCTTTGTGACAGCCTTGGTGCAAAAACCAGATCCATTAATCTATGTTACCCTCTAAGTCACTGTCAGATGTTATACCCTTCTGCAAAGCTAGACAGGACACACCATGATGCATGTTGCTGATAAAATGTGTTTCTTTTTATCAACAGAATATTTTTTTTAAAGGATCTTCTGGCAATGTTTTAACTTGCAGACTACGTCCCATGGCCATTCTGAAGAGGAAATAACAATATTCATTGACTCCAGAGAACCACTATAGAAGAAGCAGATGCAGAATCTGTGATAGGCTTCAAGAACCTTGAAGAGAAGGAACTGTAGAATTTCAGCCTACTTTAATTTTGACACACTATTTTATCATTTATGATCATTTAAGACATGAAGAAATCACCAGCTCTTTGGACTTTCTTATGGGAAATAAGGGGGGGTTGGGGGCGGGATTCAGATTAAATAGTTAGACTCAATAAGTAGGATGTGTTTGTTAAGCCACCATGCAATTCTAGATAAAAAACTATTGATTTGAATAATAACATAATATGTTACTGATATTTGACCAAAAAGGATGTAGCTCACCAGATTAAAAGCATGTTTAAATAAAGTGATCTGTGTTTAAAGAAAGTGATCTGTGATCTCACTGCATGTTCTTATGACCTGGTATCAAACCACTGGTTATGATTCCAACAACAGCAAAAGAGTTCACAAGATAGTAATCACCAACACAGTCACTACCGCAGGAAGTCATCTGAATCCGGTCCTTGCTTACGTGCCCCAATATCATATTTACACTTAGGAAGAATAGCAGCATGGCTAGACTGACTTACTACATACTGAAGTAAGTAAAATAATACACATTACCTTCTACAGAAGCCCCCCTGCATAAAACAGACCTTCCAAGTGTCCATATTTTCCATGGACAGTCCCGGATTTGCAGAAGGCGCCCCAGTTTCTGATATTATTCCACTGCTGCTGCTGCAGTAGCAATAGTAGCTTAGAGGATGGATCTACTGCCTCCTTGGCAAGCCCACCGCTGGGCTCCTCCCACCCTTGTTTCCGATGTTGATCTTCACTTACCCCTTCTTCTAGGGCAGGGCGTGTGTTCCCTTTTGTGGTTTTCCTTGGGTACCAAAATGCCTTGGGCCAGCCCTGGGCTACAATGTTCATCAGAAGAGCAAGAAAAGCTTCTCCTGTCCATCACAGGACCCATAGGGTAATGAGCTCGTTTATGTACTTCATCCCCAAGTCTTTTAGGGCTTTATATAGTAACATCACACCTTGGGTTGGGTTTGATAGCATGCTATATCTTAATCTCCACCATCTTTTGTTGTGGTAGGAGCAGCAGCAGGAGGAAACTATTGTTGTAAGGGTTTTTGCTTTTGCTTTTGTTTTGTTTGTTTTTTTGGAGGGGGTAGGTTGTATGCCTGAGGCTATAGCCAAGCTAGCTTCCTGGTGAGGGAATGGCCCTCTAAGCATAATAGAAGTGGCTCTCTGGTTACTTAGAAAGACAACAGCCAGAGTTTGGTGTGTGATGTAGAAGATGCAGGCTGATAAGCCAGAAAGATAGAGCCATGTCTGATTTCTGCTTGAATCCAAGACTGTGCCTATGAGAGAAGCAAGACCCTTTTGGGGTGTAATAATAATAATAATAATAATAATAATAATAATAATAATAATAATAATAATTTATTATTTATACCCCGCCCATCTGGCTGGGTTTCCCCAGCCACTCTGGGCGGCTTCCAACAGAACATTAAAATACAATAATCTATTAAACATTAAAAGCCTCCCTAAACAGGGCTGCCTTCAGATGTCTTCTAAAGGTCTGATAGTTGTTGTTCTCTTTGACATCTGAAGGGAGGATGTTCCACAGGGCAGGTGCCACTACCGAGAAGGCCCTCTGCCTGGTTCCCTGTAACTTGGCTTCTCGTAGTGAGGGAACCGCCAGAAGGCCCTCGGCACTGGATCTCAGTGTCCGGGCAGAATGATGGGGGTGGAGACGCTCCTTCAGGTATACTGGACCAAAGCCATTTAGGGCTTTAAAGGTCAGCACCAACACTTTGAATTGTGCTCGGAAACGTACTGGGAGCCAATGTAGGTCTTAATGCTGTGAGCCCCTCGATCATAGGTGCAGGTTGTAAGGTAAAACGTAAAGGACCCCTGGATGCTTAAGTCAAATGCAAATCTCACTTTTCAGGCCAAGGGAGCCGGCATTTGTCCACAGACAGCTTTCTGGGTCGTGTGGCCAGCATGACTAAACCACTATTGGCACACAGAAGACCGTGACGAGTCCCAGAGTGCATGGAAATGCTGTTTACCTTCCCGCCACAGCGGTACCTATTGATCTACTTGCACTGGTATGCTTTTGAACTGCTAGGTTGGAAGAAGCTGGGACAGAGCAACAGGAGTTCACTCCATTGCGTGGATTCAAACCGCTTACCTTCTGATTGGCAAGCCCAAGATGCTCAGTGGTTTAGACCACAGTGCCACCTGCGTCCCCTTGCTCAGGTTATATATATGTTTAAATAAACCATAAATCCTAAAGACACCACAGTCTCCACTGTCTCTCATTCCGAGGAAACCAAACCCTGGGTAAGCGCCTGGAACATCTGGAATCTTGCACAGTTCAGAGATTAGGGTGGCAAGACTATTCTTTGAACCCTCCATTTTATGCCTTCCCCCCACAAGACATGAATGCAAACCCTTCTTGATGCTACCATAAACAATTGCCGGAAGAAAATGAAATGACATATTCATA
Organism: Darevskia mixta; assembly: GCA_034641385.1. Lineage (NCBI taxonomy): Eukaryota > Metazoa > Chordata > Lepidosauria > Squamata > Lacertidae > Darevskia > Darevskia mixta. Next base: position 14,393,232 of record JAWWNH010000105.1, read on the forward strand.
ATACATGAGATTTAGATATCGGGAATATTTTAGAGACATTTTATCCAACTTTAAATTTACCTCTGTGCCTCAGAATTCCCTCCCACCCTCTGGAAATAACAATATGCTCCTGTCTCCTTTCCGGTTCATTTTCAATATTTTTGATTCTGATTAGATTCAGACTCTTAGTAGCATTGGGGAAAGTACTGGAGAGCATTTTGTGGTGTTCACTACAAAATAGTGACAGAGCAGCAATACAATATATTCGCCAAGAACTCCCCAGGGGAAGTATAACAAAATACTTGGGGGGGGGGAATAACATAGGCTGCGGGGACCTCGAATCAGTGTGCTGTTGAAATTTACAAGTGCAGCTACACTCTACAAATAAGTGTGCATTGTTGAGGTTTGAAATGCGGCAAATAGCTATGGGGAAAGTGACAGGATTGAGGTGACCCACATCAAATGCTGGAGCAAAAGCTATTCTTTATGTCAGCCTTCCCCTACCTGACATTTTCCAGGTATTGCTAAGAATGACAGATTCATCCATCCCTACTTAAAGTTCATCTAGACCATTTCCTGTGAAGCTCCAAAGTTTTTTAAAACTATGCAAAGCAGGACACACACCACTAGACCACATCCTAATTGTTTTAAGGTACAAAATTGTGCTGGTCCCGTGGAGTATCCAGGAAGCGAGGTCGAAGTCCGGTCCGAGGTCAGAGGTACGTGAAGGCAGTCCGAATAAACAGGAGCAGGGTCCAGGGCAAGGAGTCCGGCGAGGTCAGGAACGGCAGGATAAACAGGGAACCGAGGCAGGTCAGGAGTTCAGGCAGAACAACCGGGCAGGGAGCAAGCAGAACTCTCCAGCAACGATGTTGCTCCTGCGACTTGGGACTGGGACTGGCCGGCTTTATCTGTCCCGAGGCGAAGGGCGGCTCCGATCCCCAGGTGACTCGCCTCTCCTGGCTTGGAGGCGAGCACTCCTCCTGCGAGAACTTAGTTCCCTTCGCCTCTCTGCCCTGAACCTTTGCAGCTCAGGAGAAGCTGGAGGGTTACCGGACCCAGAGGCAACCTCAGCTTCCCCTGACTGGGTGGGGAGTGGAGCACCTGTAGGCAGTAAGTCCTGCATCCCATTAGGAGCCAGATCAACCTCAGCCGAAGCCTGCACCTGAGGATCCAGCACAGGTGAGTCCCCTTGAGACCCAGGCCCCAGCCCTGGCTCTGCTGTTTCTGAGGGCAGTGAATCCTGTGCAGGCTGGGAACCCTCAGGTTCAGTGTCTGACTCTGACTCCCAGGTCATCACAAAAATAGACCCTGTGATCATCATCTGAAGCCCTTCTTTGTGTGCTTCCTCTACGAGAGGTCCAAAGGGTGGCAACACGAGAACAGTCCTTTTCTGCAGTGGCTCCCTGCTTGTGGAATGCCCTCCCAATGGAGGCTTCCCTGGTGCCTTCATTAAATATATTTCGTCTCCAGGCAAAGACATTCCTCTTCTCCCCGGCCTTTGGGTAATTGAACAAACTATGGCCTTTTAAACTCTGTTGGGGGCGGGGGTGGTTATTGTTTTTGTTTGTTATTATGTTACGTATTTTTGTGTTTTTATATTGTAAACTGCAATGTGATCTTCAGATGAAGGATAGTATACAAATTTTAACAACAACAACAATAGTGACTAAGAAGAATTCAAAAGTGGATGAGGTAGCAATAAAATTCTATGTTTAGTCATTACAAGATCTTCATCCATAGTTGCCGAACTCTTATATCCCATTTTATATGCAATATCCAGTACAGTGGTACCTCAGGTTAGGAACTTAATTCGTTCTGGAGGTCCGTTCTTAACCTGAAACTGTTCTTAACCTGAGGTACCACTTTAGCTAATGGGGCCTCTCGGTGCCGCCGCATGATTTCTGTTCTCATCCTGAAGCAAAGCTCTTAACCTGAGGTACTATTTCTGGGTTAGCGAACTCTGTAACCTGAAGCGTCTGTCACCTGAAGCGTCTGTAACCCGAGGTACCACTGTAATGGCAATCTATTGCTTCATCCTATTACACCAAGGTAATTCATGAAAGAGTTTCATCCACATGTGACTGATTAGTGAGGATGTGGGAACGAAAGTAGTATGTTTAGATATTCAGAGGGAAAAACCAGTTTTGTGTTTAGTACCCAGAAGTTCAAATATTATGAACAGCTTACTAATAATATACAATGATTTCCTTATTCAGATAATTGATTATAAATTATTATTACCCTGTTTCCCCTTTTTTAATACGTAGTCATAAAGTAAGCCATGGCAGGTTTTTTTAACCTTTGTGAGAAGTAAGACGTACCCCAAAAGTAAGCCGTGGTGCCGCCATTGTTCCCGTCACCTCCTCAGCCCCTCCTGCTTAGCGCGCAGGGAGAGGCGTGGGGGGGGAGACGCCTCTTCCTGCCCTGCTTGTTCCCCGTGTGCATGGAGCCAGCAAACCAGCGAGAGGCGCGGGGGGAAAACGCGCCTCTTGCGGAGTTCTGCCCCGCCTGCTCAGCGCGCAGGGGGAGGCTGTACCGTACCATACTGACGTAATAAAAATAAGACATCCCCCCGAAAATAAGCCACCCTGTGTGTTTTTGAGGGAAAAAAATTATAAGACGGTGTCTTAAAAAGGGGGAAAGACGGTATCTTCACGGATAACTTATTTAGATTGTCTAATATCTGGGCATAGCAAATATAAGTGAAGGTGTACGATAATACAGTGCAGGTGGGTAGTGCCTGTTATATAGATATACAGAATAGTTCAGTTCATCTTAACACAAATTTAATCTTGCAGGAGTTTTCAGCTTTTTTGTTGCCAACTGTTAACAGTTCAAGAGAAAATGAAAGCTTCTTGATCCAGCTCTGAAGTTTAGGTCTGAAAAACAGCATGGCTATTATATCCTCCCACTGATATTGGAAAGAAGCAATTTTTTATTATTTTTGGCATTGCAGTTAAGGATAACTTCTATGTTTTAACTGGCTTTCTGAGTCTGGATATTCAGCCTAGTAAGGGGGAATTTGTTGTGTAATGTGCTCTTCCTTTCCTTTCATAGCAGCCAAAGGAGAAGAGGTGTGACTTTGCTGCCTGCAGAATGGAGCCGAAGCGTATTGTTATTGCAAGCGCCTACCCAAGTTCATTCTCTTTAGCTGAGGTGATTTTACTTAAAGATGCCCATATAGCAATCTGCAGTACTTTCGGTGTCTTGGGCCTGCCATGCCAGGGCGGCAAACAAGTGATAAAACAACAAGAACATCTTAAAAACATGTAGTAGAGGGTCTTTGTAAGCCGTGTATTTTCTTGGCTAAATTGTGTTTTAGACCATGGGTGGGCAAAGATCTGGCTGTGGAGATCTGCTTTGTTTTCTACTAGAAACCCCAGATCTACCAACCAGAGCCAGGAACAAAATACATTTAAGGTAAAGGTAAAGGGACCCCTTACCATTAGGTCCAGTCGTGACCAACTCTGGGGTTGTGGCTCTCATCTCGCTTTATTGGCCGAGGGAGCCGGCATACAGCTTCCAGGTCATGTGGCCAGCATGACAAAGCTGCTTCTGGTGAACCAGAGCAGCGCACAGAAATGCCGTTTACCTTCCCGCTGCAGCGGTACCTATTTATCTACTTGCACTTTGATGTTCTTTCGAACTGCTAGGTTGGCAGGAACAGGGACCAAGCAACGGGAGCTCACCCCGCCGTGGGGATTCGAACCGCTGACCTTCTGATCAGCAAGCCCTAGGCTCCGTGGTTTAACCCACAGTGCCACCCATGCCCCATTTAGTTAGTTAAATACATTTACAGTGGTACCTCGGGTTAAGTACTTAATTCGTTCCGGAGGTCCGTTCTTAACCTGAAGCGTACTTAACCTGAAGCACCACTTTAGCTAATGGGACCTCCTGCTGCCGCTGTGCCGCCAGAGCATGATTTCTGTTCTTAGTGGAGTTCTTAACCTGAAGCGCACTTAACCCGAGGTACCACTGTAGTTAGAATCAAATAATTCTGAGCCCAGAAATTTGTTCTCAGTGCCGAAATGAATGGAGCTCACCGTCCTTCTATGCATAAAATCTACCTCCAGGTTCCCCAGCTTTTTTGGGTTCAACAGTTAGTCATTTGGGGCAGAAGTCTCTCTCTGTGCTGTGGGGGTCCTTTTAATTCAGCTGTTGTTAAGCAGTCAGAAAATCTGGCTGATCTACTGAAAGTTATCTACCAGTAAATGTCAATGTACCTGCTGTGCACCCTCAAATTAGACACATTTTTTTCCAGTATTTTGGAAGCGGAGGTTGTTGTCTCTTTAGTTTCTTAGCCTAGTAGAGGGGAAATTAGTCCACCATGGCTATTTTCCATAGGGGAAAGAGGGGAGGCTCCCCCTTACTGCCTGTTCCCTGCATTACAAACAGAGCATATTCACAGAAGATGCTTTAAACACATCACTGACAATTTGAAGACATGGGTCTGCAGCTAAAAAAAATAACAACCCTTTGGGTCACCTTTAAGCACTGAGCCCTAATGAACAGCTAAGTTAGCCAACTGAAAATAAAACCAATAATTCTGACAGAACTCTCTAAGTCATGTTGCAGAACAAAGCTGAATTACTGCCATAAATCAGGGGAGCGCATCTGTCTCTGACTGCACTGCAAAGCAGGACCCTCTAAGTTAGCAAAGGAAAGGAGGATCATTCTCATGCCTAAATTTCGGAATCAGTTCATGTGAATCTCAAATAAGCCTTCTATTGCAAGGAAGGAAAGATGAAAATGTGTCAAGAAGATGCTATTATTATTATTATTATTATTATTATTATTATCATCATCAGTATTATTATTATGTGTAACGTTCTGGAATAATTGTTGTCATGGGGCCTGTTCATATGGAGAAATAAATGCGAATCATAAATTTTATTTCTCTACTTCTTTAAATGTATCTACTTAGCTCTTAGACTACTGTAATACAAAAAATGGGGGAGTGCTGTGGGCTGATTTATATAATTCTGCAAGCCATGGTCTGCTCCCTCTGTTCGCCATTGTGCAAGAAGCAATTATATCACAGCAGTGTTGCTCAATACAGATTCCCCACGGACATTTCTGCACCACATTTAAATATAGAATTATCATTGAATTTCACCTAAAGTGAAATGATTACTGCTCCTCAGCTGAAAGATCTAATGAATTTTGAAAGAGCCCACATGAGCTTTGATGAGGGTCACAAAATATCTCGGGTGGTTCTGAACCTCGTTTCTTGACATTCCCAGAATATATTTATGTAGGTTGTCAGCTAAGCCAGGTTCTCAGTGTTATCTGTTACTCATGAGCCATCCTGTTCAGAGGAGTCTGGAGCTGGTAAAATACATACACACTCCAAAAACATTCCTGTAGCAGACAAGTTTTGTTGTTGTTGTTGTTCAGTCGTTCAGTCGTGTCCGACTCTTCGTGACCCCATGGACCAGAGCACGCCAGGCACGCCTATCATTCACTGCCTCTCGCAGTTTGGCCAAACTCATGTTAGTAGCTTCGAGAACACTGTCCAACCATCTCATCTTCTGTCGTCCCCTTCTCCTTGTGCCCTCAATCCTTCCCAACATCAGGGTCTTTTCTAGGGAGTCTTCTCTTCTCATGAGGTGGCCAAAGTACTGGAGCCTCAACGTCAGGATCTGTCCTTCTAATGAGCACTCCGGTTTGATTTCTTTAAGAATGGATAGGTTTGATCTTCTTGCAGTCCATGGGACTCTCAAGAGTCTCCTCCAGCACCATAATTCAAAAGCATCAATTCTTCGGCGATCAGCCTTCTTTATGGTCCAGCTCTCACTTCCGTACATTACTACTGGGAAAACCATAGCTTTAACTATCCGGACCTTTGTTGGCAAGGTGATGTCTTTGCTTTTTAAGGTGCTGTCTAGGTTTGTCATTGCTTTTCTCCCAAGAAGCAGGCGCCTTCTAATTTCGTGACTGCTGTCACCATCTGCAGTGATCATGGAACCCAAGAAAGTGAAATCTCTCACTGCCTCCATTTCTTCCCCTTCTATTTGCCAGGAGGTGATGGGACCAGTGGCCATGATCTTAGTTTTTTTGATGTTGAGCTTCAGACCATATTTTGCGCTCTCCTCTTTCACCCTCATTAAAAGGTTCTTTAATTCCTCCTCACTTTCTGCCATCAAGGTTGTATCATCAGCATATCTGAGGTTGTTTATATTTCTTCCGGCAATCTTAATTCCGGATTGGGATTCATCCAGTCCAGCCTTTCGCATGATGAATTCTGCATATAAGTTAAATAAGCAGGGAGACAATATACAGCCTTGTCGTACTCCTTTCCCAATTTTGAACCAATCAGTTATTCCATATCCAGTTCTAACTGTAGCTTCTTGTCCCACGTAGAGATTTCTCAGGAGACGGATGAGGTGATCAGGCACTCCCATTTCTTTAAGAACTTGCCATAGTTTGCTGTGGTCGACACAGTCAAAAGCTTTTGCGTAGTCAATGAAGCAGAAGTAAATGTTTTTCTGGAACTCTCTAGCTTTCTCCATAATCCAGCGCATGTTTGCAATTTGGTCTCTGGTTCCTCTGCCCCTTCGAAATCCAGCTTGCACTTCTGGGAGTTCTCGGTCCATATACTGCTTAAGCCTGCCTTGTAGAATTTTTAGCAAAACCTTGCTAGCGTGTGAAATGAGCGCAATTGTGCGGTAGTTGGAGCATTCTTTGGCACTGCCCTTCTTTGGGATTGGGATGTAGACTGATCTTCTCTAATCCTCTGGCCACTGCTGAGTTTTCCAAACTTGCTGGCATATTGTGTGTAGCACCTTAACAGCATCATCTTTTAAAATTTTAAATAGTTCGGCTGGAATATCATCACTTCCACTGGCCTTGTTGTTAGCAAGGCTTTCTAAGGCCCATTTGACTTCACTCTCCAGGATGTCTGGCTCAAGGTCAGCAACCACACTACCTGGGGTGTATGAGACCTCCATATCTTTCTGGTATAATTCCTCTGTGTTATGTGCAGACAAGTTATGTGCTTCCAATTGCCATATTAAGTGGTGTTCCATTCTTATCAAGAATGAAGACTGCTCAGCTATCACTCAAAGTATTTCCAGCAATTCAATAACTGATTAACTGATCAGACTAGTTCTGTTGTGTCTGATACTTATATTTGCAGTCTTCACATTTAGTGGTTATTGGTATAGGAAATGGCTATGCACAAAATCAGCTGAGAGAGGATTCTATCATGGCCTGAGCAGTTCTTAAATATGTAATTTTCTGTAAGAATGGTCTTCACAAATGATTTACAGATGGTATTTGACCCCAGTTAAACTTGCCAAAATATATCATTTGCAGGATAATAAATGTTGGAAATGTACACCGTGCTGGTGGACAACCGTAACAATAAATTATCTATCTATCTAATCAGACAGAGGGGACGTTCTATCACATGTGGTGGACCTGCACAAAGATAAAAGCTTTCTGGGAGATGATATATAATGAAATGAAAAAAGTGTTGAAAAACAAAGTTGTTAAAAAAACAGAAGCTTTTTTTACTTGGAATGGCGAACCAGGTGGTCCCCAAGGAAGACCAAACTTTCTTTTTGTATGCCACAACCGCAGCTAGAATTTTAATTGCAAAGAACTGGAAAACTCAGAACATTCCTACAATAGAAGACTGGCAAATGAAAATGATGGACTATATGGAACTAGCCGAGCTGACCGGAAGACTCTGTGACCAGAGGGAGGAGACGGTGGAGAAAGACTGGAAAAAAATTAAGTTGTATTTAAAAAATCATTGTAAGATTTAAAATAGGAAAAAGTTGGAATATTTGAGAGACTGCAGATTACTAAGATAGTTAGAAGTAAAGACTAATGATATAGGTTAAGGTCATTGAATAAGGAAATAGCATAAGATAAAAATTGAAATGATATTAGAAGATGTTAAGAGATTACTAAGATGATATCAGATGAAACACAGCGGGAGGGGCGGGAGGAAGTCACACTACAGATGTTTAAAGAAATTAGAAGGGAAAATAAGATTTATGTTGTGTTGTTATTTTTTGATCAAATATTTGTAATATGATAGAAATGAAGATATTGTTTGTTGATTGTTTTATGTTTAATGTGATTGTTTGTTTAACTAGAAAACCCAATAAAAATCTTTTAAAAAAGAAAAAAAAAGAATGGTCTTCACAAACAAACAAAAAGCAATCTGGTCCGGTGTTATCCTAGTTCGGCATCCAGTTATCAGATGAGTACAACCATGCAATGATGTTTTCTTTCCCTGATACAGAATGAACTCAATGCCAAAGGCCACACACCTTCCATCAAAGGAGATTAGGAAGAGAGCAAATGAAAATCTACTAAGCACAAGAACTCTCATCTTTGTAAAAACCCCAGGTGGATTAATGTTTGTGGAACCTGTCTAAAAAATACTTCTTGAATATAGATGTGACTGAATTCCAGTTACTGAAGTCGCTTGGGACAATTGCTACCTGGCCTAAGAGGAATCATTTTATCAAAGCTGTAGATTATAGGAGCAACACCAGGTTGCTGCAATTCTCTGCTGTTCCACATTCTGACTCTGGAAGTGATCAGCTTTACTCATTTTCTTACCCCTGATAAAGACAGAAGGTTGGAATAACTACTATAGGATCTTCAGATGTCAGCTCCGTTCAACACGTTGCAGTATGAATGAGTAGCAATGGCATCAAAACCATCAGCCAGAAAGACCAGGCTTGCCTAATGGAGCTAACAATATAAATTTCAACAAAGGAGAGGGCAACAAAGGCAGAAGATGCTAAGGATAGAAAAACAAGGATAATGTGGGAAGATTGGACAATTTTGGATCAGTTTCCATTTAAAGGCAATTTTTAATTGTACTTCCTAAAACAAGACAGAGATACAGCTGGATGATAGAGGATATATTTCATGGAGTTCATATTTAAAGGTGAACCTCCCTAACTCACAACACATGAAGATTGAGAGTGCTCTCTCAAACAATATATCCATATAGATGCCTGTAGGAAGGAAACAAGCAATGTACAGTCATACCTCGGAAGTCAAACAGAATCCGTTCTGGAAGTCTGTTCAACTTCCAAAACATTCGGAAACCAAGGCACGGCTTTGGATTGGCTGCAGGAAGCTCCTGCAGCCAATCAGAAGCCATGGAAGCCGCGTCGGACGGTCAGGTTCTAAAGAACGTTTGCAAACCGGAACACTTACAGTCGTACCTCCACTTACGTATCCCTCTGGATACGTAAACTTCGGGATGTAAACGCGGCAAACACAGAAGTATTTTCCCGGGTTTCGCCGCATGCGCAGAAGCTTTCTACGTGTCGTGCACATGTGCAGAAGCGCTAAACCGCGACCCACACATGCACAGAAGCGGTGCTCCAGTTGCGAATTCCTTGGGATGCGGCCGGACCTCCGGTATGGATCCTGTTCACAACCAGACCACTGTACTTCCGGGTTTGCGGCATTCAGGAGCTAAAATGTTCAAGTCACAAGGCGTTCGAAAACCAAGGTATAACTGTATGGTAGAATAGCTGTCCTAGGTTGTTTATTCCCAGAAACTGACTGTCAGAAGTACAGCACATGTATGCAACTATATAAAACCTGAAACATTCCTCAGTAGCAGCACCATTTCATCATATCCTCCAACATGTCCCAGAGGAAAACTGGGGTGCATGGGCTGCACTCCCACACAAGACCCATGAAACCGTTCTAGAGCATGGTGCTAAAAAATGTCTGTCTTTCGGGGCCACGATCTTGTGCGAGAAGACAGCACCCAAAACCCGGACATTTGAGGGGTATGCTTCATACATTTGCTTTTTCCTGCATGGAGATAAGTTCTCCAGTCAAAATGAAATCCAAATGCTTTTAGTTCTATTTTCTGATCCCTGTATAGAGATGGACAGATTTGTCCATTTTGATTTCTCACAGTTTCTAACAAAATCAAACCATTGGTCAATCTAGCTCAGTATACTGACTGGCAGCAGCTCTACAGTATCTCTTCCAGCTGTACCTTGAGATACCAGAGATAATAATAATAATAATAATAATAATAATAATAATAAGAAGAAGAAGAAGAAGAAGAAGAAGAAGAAGAAGAAGAAGAAGAAGTATTATTTATACCCCACCCATCTGGCTGAGTTTCCCCAGCCACTCTGGGCAGCTTCCAGCAGAATATTAAAATACAATGATTCATCAAATATTAAAGGCTTCCCTAAACAGGGCTGCCTTCAGTTGTCTTCTGAAAGTCCGATACTTGTTTATTTCTTTGACATGTGATGGGAGGGCATTTCACAGGGCGAGTGCTGCTACCGAGAAGGCCCTTTGCCTTGTTCCCTGTAACTTCGCTTCTCGTAGTGAGGGAACTGCCAGAAGGCTGGACCTCAGTGTCCGGGCTGAACAATGGGGGTGGAGACGTTCCTTCAGGTATACTGGGCCGAGGCCGTTTAGATTACACCTGATTAAATCTGTTTCGCATGCAAAACAGATGCTCTGGCAGTAAGCTATGGCCCATCCCAATAAATGTAGCTACAGGGGAGATGGTGTTTCAGACTAAAGCTCTTCTTACCATAGGCATCAAGAAATGGATAAATATGGAGTAAGTCACTAAGAGACCAAAGGTGAATTTTGTTCTGCCATCATTAGCACATGGATGCCAAACTCATAATCATGTGCTAACTACATTTGTTGAAAAGTTCTACGTGGGTGATCTTTAAGAGAAAAGAACCAATTGATTTCCATTAGAGATTCTTGTGGCTAAGCACTGCTATCTGTCTTGTCCTTGATCTGAAAGAATGTTACAAAAAGGATAATAGTACCAATGCTTATTCCAACTCTTCATTCAAATCAATTCCAGAACATTCATTTTGGAACTTTAGACAGAAAGGCTAAATATAAATCTATTGGATGTGACATACTTAATTCACTTTCTCAATAGCTCAGTGGCAAAGCTATAAACACGGCGTTGTACAGCAAATGTGATATTCCACCAAATAACGCTGTGATACTTTGAAAGTTTTATTACTGCATTGAAAATTTACATTTTACCTGAACACAGATAACCATGCTGTATTTGGGTTCAACAATTTCGAAACATTTTGTTGAGCCTCCCTTCGGAGCCACACATCTCTGGAAGTGTATGATGAACGTATTTTTGAGAGTTAGAATAGGAAGTAGAGAACTTTACCATTACATGACATCTGGAAGCCATCAAATGACTGCCAAGGGATCATTTGATAAGGGCAGAGAGATTGGTGGTGTGGCTAATCACAGGAATCTGCTAACAAATCTGAGAGACCAAGAACGTCTGAAGACTTGTTGTTTTTGAACCTATAGTCTGTACAATTTTAAAATAAAAGATATGGAGAAAGGACTCTGCGCTTGATGAAGACTAAATGGTAACGAGCTTCAGATTCTGACATGAAAGCAGTTTCAAGATGGGGGGGGTTGAGATTAAGAAGAAGAAGAGTTTGGATTTGATATCTCGCTTTATCACTACTCGAAGGAGTCTCAAAGCGGCTCACATTCTCCTTTCCCTTCCTCCCCCACAACAAACACTCTGTGAGGTGAGTGGGGCTGAGAGACTTCAAAGAAGTGTGACTAGCCCAAGGTCACCCAGCAGCTCCATGTGGAGGAGCAGAGACGCGAACCCGGTTCACCAGATTACGAGTCTACCGCTCTTAACCACTACACCACACTGGCTCTCACCAGATAATTTCCAAGGGCCAAATGTCAGAGGTGAGTGGGACTAGAGAGAAAAATGGAGGGTTGTGGTTTTTTTACCGCTGTACACAGAAATAGTTTCTTCAGTCACACACCCCTCCCTGCTGTTCATCCAACCAATGATGAAGCATCAACAAGGATGATTCCAGCTTGGCAAAAACACTCATGGAAGGTGCAAAGCAGGGCTGGTGAAGAGTGTGCCTCAGGGGGGTGTTTGGCCTGTGGTTCCCCAGGTTCTCCATCCCTGCTTGAAGAGGTGAAGGGTAAAAATAATGACTGGCTGGTTAAAGCAGGTGAGGGTAGCCGATGGGGCTCAAACTTTTTTATGCACAAAGATGGAAACACTCATCATTGCCAACAATGGAGGAATGGTGGTTAGAATGATTAGACTTAGCTGAGATGGCAAAATTGACACGTTTAATCAGAGAAAAGTCATTGTCAATATTTTCTAAAGATTAGAAGCCTCTCATAGACTTTTTGCGTGGAAAAGAAAATGAAATAATGACATTTGGGTTTGAAGGTTGAAGATAAGGTTGGTTTATAGAAAGTAGTTGTGCTGGGTGCTGTATTGGAGTGGATGAGTTGAATAACGTTTCTATATAGCTGACAAAGAACCAGAAGTTCCTTAGTTCCTTATCTTCTCTCCCATTTAATCTTTCTATCTCACTCTTTATCTCTCTCTTTTTCTCTCCTGCTTTCTCTCCCCCCCCCTTCTTTTTTCTTTATTTTCCTCTCGTTCTGTGTTTTTATTTTATCAAAATTAATGTTTTATTCTGGACAAAAAGGATATTTGATAATAATCTTTGTATCTCTCTTTATAAAATCTATTAAAATAAAATTTATATAATGTATCACACAAACACACACGCAGAGAGAGAGAGAGAGAGAGTTGTCACTGTTGCAATCATATGGTGGACTGGTGTTATGTCACGATGCCACAAAATATTGTTGAAGTCAGGGATTTGATGACAGAACAATGCAGTCACCATGTTACCAATAGGGATGGGAGCAAAGGCCTAAAATATCCCTACAGCACCCTGCGGCATATATGAAATTCTTTTTTTTGACAAAGTAATAATCATAAATAAATAAGAATAAAAATGTGCACCCCACTACCGAGACCATTCCATTGTAACTATCCAACCTCCCAAAATTTCAACACATCTTGCGATGGTTTGACCCCTTTCCGTTTTAACAGTACAAATTCTACAAACACCCTCCATATCTCCTCAAAATCATTTCTCCTGCGTATTCCCCATCTTACCTTAATGTAAGGTTACCAGACGTCCCTGTTTCCTGGGGACAGTCCCCTGATTTACAAATCAGTCCCCATACAAAATCCATTGAAGTTGAAAAGTGTCCCCGGATTCATTGAAAAAAATATGGTAACATTACCTTAAAGGTAAAGGTAAAGGGACCCCTGACCATTAGGTCCAGTCGTGTCTGACTCTGGGGTTGCGGCGCTCATCTCGCTTTATTGGCCGAGGGAGCCGGCGTACAGCTTCCGGGTCATGTGGCCAGCATGGTGAACCAGAGCAGCGCACGGAAACGCCGTTTACCTTCCCGCCGGAGCGGTACCCCGTCGCAGGGATTCGAACCGCCGACCTTCTGATCAGCAAGCCCTAGGCTTTGTGGTTTAACCCACAGCGCCACCTGGGTCCCTCAACCTTACCTTAATGGCACCTTAATCTGTTTGTTTGTTTGTTTGTTTGTTTGTTTGTTTGAGGATCAGGCTTTCCAGATGTAAAGTGCTTCACACTTTAGCTGCGCTGTAAGAATGAAAATAATGGAAGCTTTTGTCTCACTTTAACCATATGGGGGTTATTTACAAAAAAATAAAAAAATATAAAAAATTATTGACATCCAATAGTATTACAGCAGGGGTCAGCAAACTTTTTCAGCAGGGGGCCGGTTCACTGTCCCTCGGACCTTGTGGGGGGCCGGACTATATTTTGGAAAGAAAGAAAGAAAAAGAACGAATTGCTATGCCCCACAATTAACCCAGAGATGCATTTTAAATAAAAGGACACATTCTACTCATGTAAAAACACACTGATTCCCGGACCGTCATCGGGATGGATTGAGAAGGTGATTGGTCCGGCTCTGGCTCCCGGGCCTTAGTTTGCCTCCTCATGGTATTAGAGAGTAACTAAGCCATATTAATGGACCTCCAGTATGTACCATAGAACAAGAAAGACATGCACAGATAAACAGTCTATAGTGTCATGATATAGCAGAGCCACAATGTGTTTCTCATCTGATTCAAAACAATGAGGTATGGAGCCAGACAGTCCCCCCTCCCCCTTTTAAAGGACAATTATGTGGATAAAAAACAATTGCTATGCACTGGTATGAAAGGGAGTTTATATATTTCAGGAGGCTTTTTGGTATGCAAATCCCCGACCCAGTATGAAACCCAAGCAACTCCTTAATTCATTTATTTTGTGTCTTAGAAATACAGCAGAAATGCACATCTCGCTAAAAAGCAAGCAAGCAAGCTGCAAAGCTAATTGAAATGGAAAGAATATAAAAAACAGGGAATGCTTATTGTCAGTGTGTTTGAACAACGCTGCACTTGTACTGATGAAGTTCCTTAATAATTCAGAAAATCTGTAATCTCTGACTTTAGAAGTTGCCGCATTATCCTAAGCCTGGGGAAGTAGGGAGGGTGGAAATGCAACCTTCTCGCTAGCCATTCATCCATATGTCATTAATATCTTCACAAGAGACTCCGATTGTTGTTCTGATGAATAGGCAAAACAAAAAGACTTATTTGGGATCAATTATGGTTTGGCCGCTGTGCGCCATCAGTTGAAGGGAGTGATATTGTCAGGAGGTCCTACACACGAGTAGGAGCCCCACCAATGCTAACGAGTCCCCCCAATGAGCCGTTTATGGAGTGCTTTACCATGCTGACTATCCTAATAATACAGTTGAAACTAGAGGCCCACAGCCAACATTTTGGCTGGTCCATTCCAGCATGCACAGCTATTCTATATACAGAGCTGAATGTGGGGTGGGGTCAGGGCCATCTTTACCCGGGGGTGCAAGGGGTGCGGGGCACCCAGGTGCCGAATTCTGGGGGGCACCAGGCACCCACCGCTGAGAGGAGCAAATGCGAAAACTGCAAAGGCAACCCTCGGATGGCAGCGTAAGAGAATGCAATGTCACTGCGATGGAGTCTCGACAAGACAAACCCCGCCGGGTTCCCAACCCCCTTAGAAGTTTCAGGCCGTGAAAGTAAGGTGCTCTTAATTTGTCTGTGTGGAGGAGCACAGTACGCCGCCAGTCCTTTCACCTATATTAATTTCATGGATCCTGAACGGCTTGTCCAATGCCCTTATGATAAGAACCACCAGATCAGAGCCTGCAGGTTACCTTACCACTTGGTGAAATGCAGAAAGAACAACCAGAAGATCGCCAGAGAGCTCGCAACATGCCCCTACAACGCCCGTCACAGAGTTCCAAAGCAGGAGTTAAAATTGCACATTGCAACTTGTGAGAACAAAGTTTCTCCAGAGGTCTTGGAGGTCACTTCAAGCAGAGGTGATCCAAAGAATAGAATCAAAGAGGTGACAGCCTGGCAGGGCCCCCCTCCGGAAGAAGACTGGGAGGCTGATGCTGATGAATATCCTGCTACTCCTTTTGTTTTTGGCGCCAGCTACTCTGGTGAGAGGAGCTAGAAATTCACATCTTCCTTTGTCCTTTTTTGAACTGCTCTCCTATATTTTATCAGCCTTGGAAAATGCTACTGCAAAGATTTGGGGACCATCCTAAGCTACTCTGGCAGGCAACCAATAGCAAAAAAATACTCAAAATGTCACTGCAAAATCACCACAGGGATTCTCCAGAAGGAGCAACAGTATACATACCTTTTTAAAACCCAACTTGTAATGCTTTTAAAATGTTTGAAAAATACTTTTCCAATAAAATTTCTATAAATCAAAAAAAAAGAAGAAGAAGAAGTTTCAGGCCGAGGGAGCCGGTGGTTGTCCACAGATAGCTTTCCGGGTCATGTGGCCAGCATGACTAAACCGCTTCTGGTGAAACGGAACACCGTGACGGAAACCAGAGCCCACGGAAACGCCCTTTACCTTCCTGCCACAGTGGTACTTATTTATCTACTTGAACTGGCGTGCTTTCGAACTGCTAGGTTGGCAGCAGCTGGGACAGAGCAACGGGAGCTAGCCCCGTCACAGGGATTCGAACCGCTGACCTTCTGATCAGCAAGCTCAAGAGGCTCAGTGGTTTAGACCACAGCACCAAGAGGAACTAGTCATCCACTGATCAAACTAAACCTCTTTCCAAATTTGCATCCTGTATTATTTATGTACTTCTGTGGATAATCCACCTGCCAACTCGTTCAGATTTCCAAATATACTTCTCTGGTTTCTATTCTCCAAAATGGATAACCGATTCTTCCCATTTTTCTAAGCATTTATTTATAACTATTCTCAAATGCCACCTGGCTCGTGTTCAAGGAAGGAGCTTCTACCCGTGACCTTGAAATCCTCTTGCCATTATGAAAAAATACCTATTTCAAACTTTACAAATTAGTCGAGAGCAGCAGCAGATCAGTGGGCACTTTTAATGTCTTATCCTCTTCCTAATTTCAATCCCCTCTAACCTAAGGCTACCTACACAGTTTTTCAAGCGACTGAACAATGAGGGGGATTTTTTTTTTCCTGCAGGCAGCAAGAAATTGCATGGGAAATATAATGTTTCGGAAGATGAAAGGCGCGACCATTTCCCCCCTTCTGCCCTTTAATAAAGAAGAAATTGATACTCCAAAGAGCAAACTCCCGTGCAAAATACGAGTGCCATGCCAGTGCTCTGGTCCCAAAGATGATGTTTTATTGCTCAGTGCTGAAGCAATGATCATGCTGAAAGCAGAATAAGCCCACAAAGTCATAGCTTCTGGAAGAAAACAATTTATAGCCTGATTTGGCCTCTGACCTTAAAACAGCAACAGACCCTCTCCATCTCTTAGTCAGCACCCATTCCACAACACCTACAGCTGGATATCTATTCATAAAACAAAAATGCAAGCTTCCCTCTTTGCGGAAACCAATAAAGATTTTTAAACTCCACAGTACTTCTAATCAGGCCCTAGTCTTCAGCATTCTCACTCTAATCCCTGGCCCTCCAAGTATCCCTATTTTCCAGGGACAGTCCTGGATTTACAGAAGCCGTACTACTTTCTTATTTGATCCCAGAATGTCCCGTGTTTTTTTTACTTAGAATGTCCCTATTTTCATCAGAGAAATGTTGGAGGCTATGGTAGGGCATCCCTGTTTTCAACTGAGAAATATTGGAGGGTATGCAGTTATCTGACCCCTGAGCCATCGGAAGTCAGCCCTGTATAGGGAAGGTTTTTTTTAAAAAAAATGTTTAATGTTTTATTATTATATGTTGGAAGCTTATTATATATTATATTATTATATATGTTGGAAGCTGGCCAGAGTGGCTGGGGCAACCCAGTCAGATGGGCAGGGCATAAATAGTTAACAACAACAACAACAACAACAACAACAACAACAACAACAACAACAATAATAATTCTGGAATAGGACATCCCTATTTTCATCGGAGAAATGTTATCCTCACAACCTTAAAGGGAAGGAGCTATATTCCAGTGGGCAATAGTTGGATTGCCCAGTTGGAGGGTATGGAGATATATGATCCCCGAGATATCTGAAGTCAACCCTGTATAGGGAACGTGTTTTTTTAATATTTAATATTTTACTATGTTTTATATATGTTGGAAACTGCCCAGAGTGGCTGGGTAAACCCAGCCAGATGGGTGGGAAATAAATAAATAAATAAATAAATAAATAAATAAATAAATATTATTATTATTAGTGCAGTGAGGTCATTTCAGATTCTGTACTTGATAGCCATTCAGGAGGGGTGGAGCCACATACCTGTTGTCCCAGCAGCAGACTCACTGACATTTAGTGAGAATGACCGCTCCCCACATCAAATGGGGGGGCATTTTGTGTGGTTGTGTGCAGCCCCCCTGATCCCATGCGGCTCCCAGCAGTACAGCCTGGATTCGCGCCCCCCCCCAGGCTGGACACCTGGAGGCGTTGCCAGGAGAGAGCTGGCCAGGTAAGGGGAGGGATCGCCCAGCCCACACAATACTGGGCGGAACTTACCTGGAAGTTCTCAGTCGGCTTCAGAGCTTCTCCCATCCTGCCCTCCCTCAGTTAAGCTTTCTTTCACAGGTTAACCTCTTCTCCACAGGTATGCAGGCGCTGCTACGTCAGGGTCGCTGTTGAAGCGCCGGAAAGGAATTTTCCTGCATTGACAGGTTTTGCCTTTCCCGTAGCAAAACGTCACAACTTTGGCGGTTTCAGGCCTTGGCCGGAATCCTCTAGTCTATCTTCCCTAAATGGGGGCTTGAAGCGGTGACCCATAACCCCCTGTGACGGCGATCCCAGAGTTCCCCGTTAAAGGGGTTGTTTCGAGGGGAGGCATTGACCTTATGCCAATAGGTTGTCATTGCTCTCCCCTGCAATGGCGGCAATATGAGGGGGGCAGGCTCTCTGCTTGAACATATGTTCTCCAGAGCCAGCCCAATCCCCACACATTCTGGATAACCCTGGAGTCTCCCAGATCCCCGGCTGGGGACTGGGAAGGATAAACGCCCAATGCCTGAGCCAAGGTCTCCCTACATCTGAAGGTTTAATAAAGTTGTGGCCAAAATTTTAATCCCATAACACTTTGTCTTGAGTCGTTTTTCTGCCCGGGGTTGGGGGGGGGGGTCTCCGCCTGTCCGCGCAATGAGAGGGTTGGTGCTGTTTGGGCATACTGGTGGGAGCGCTGGATTATTTCTGCTGCTATTCCCACACAGAGCTGATCTCCTTTCTGCCTTGAGCCACCTCCCTCTCTCCCACTCGGCAAGCAGCATCATTCCATCGCTAGGCGGGGAGGCACGCATAGCTGTCAACCCTCCCTTTTTTGCGGGAAACTCCCTTATTCCAATGCCATTTCCCGCTGCTATCCCGGATTGTTGATATCCCTTAAATTTCCCGGATTTCAAAGGAAGCAGCTCCTCTCCCTCCCTGCCGGCCAGGGAGGCTCCTCAGCTGCGTTGCTCGGCTGCCAATAAGGAGTCTGAGACCAACTGGGGGCGGAGCTTGCATGCCTTGTGCAGCCAGACCCTCACGCCCAACCAGACAGCCAGCCTGCCTGCCATCTACGCGCTCGCTCCTTCGCTCACCCGTTCGCGCGCAGCCTCTGGAGCGCAGGGTGGCGAGGCTACTTGGTGCCATTGCACCGCCCTCGTGGCATCCCTTATTTTCAAATCCGAAAGTTTTTTAAAAATCCCTTATTTTCAAATCCGAAAGTTTTTAAAAATCCCTTATTTTCAAATCCGAAAGTTGACAGCTATGGAGGCACGGCGCACCACCCTCGCTCACCAACCCCTCTTGTATCCATGCGCAGATACACACACATACCCTTTTAGATGGTGATGCATATTGCTGCACTTGCATCAAAATGCAATCAGCCCTGCTGCATTTGCTCCCCTGTCTTCATTCTGTTGAGCAGGTCCCAAGGATTCCTGGGAACTGGAGCTTAGAGCTGCTAGGAGACCTCTGTCCCCCTTATGGAGCTACAATTCCCAGAGTTTCCCGGGAAGTGGGATTAACTGTGAAACCACTCTGAGTACTGCAATTCTGTGAGGGGAATCAGGGTTCTTAACAACACTCATCGCCCTTAAAAAACTACTGTCCCTGAGATTCTTCAGGCGGAAGCCATGCCTGTTTAAAGTTGTATGATACTGCTTCCAATGTAGAATGTAGATGGGGCATCAGCTTCTCTTTTTGCCACTCAAATTTACCTATTCTGTTGATCAATTATTACTTTTGGTAATAGGGATAAATATAGTGTGTATCATGAAGACTAATACATTCTTTAAAAAGATAAAATAGACAATATCATATTTTACATCTGTGCTGAGCTTTGAATTTTAAAACGGGGTGGCCAAGGCATAGCAACTGGGTGAAATTAAGGCCACAACTTTATTTCCCTCCTGCTGTATAGCTAAAATGTGTATATAATTTTCAGTTCTTCAGCAGCTCAGACAGGTAGGAACTGTTTCGTATAGGCTGTAAAAAGCTGAGATGAAATGACTGTGGAAAACATCGATGATAATGCATCTATAAAGTCTAAGTTTCTCCACTATCTTGCAGAAAGAACCTGATTATTAAGTTTCTTGCCTTTCCTTCTCATGCAAATAAGTTTAATAAACCACTGAAGAAATCACCACAAATAAGTTAAAATGTAACTAAGATGTTAGCTGCATTCTAAATAGTCTTGGGAATGAAGAATTTCTAATGCCAATCAGGAGTTTTATCCTTTCAGATTATGAGTGAATGCATAATCTTTACCTCATAGTAAGAAACCAAAAAAGAGGGGGGGGACAAAAACAGGGAAAAATGAGGGGGGCAGGGGAATTAACAGTATCTGTATGCATTCCTGTTCATGTGCTGGGCAGAGAGAGTCCAATTTACTGTGTTCATGCTAGCTCTTCACAAATGCTAAGGCTCACATTTCTGCAACAAAATATTGGCATCCATGGATACCTGCATGCTCTGCTAGCTTTCAAAGTACCTGTAATAAAGTGGTTTGTATTCTATCACAAATGGACAGAGGAGTGCCTGTCATGAAAGAAAACTATGTCATTAGACTGCCTATTAGGAGAAGTCTTGAATTTTGATATAAGAGGCGGAATCCAGACCTGCACTCTTACTTACTTACTGGTTTTACACATTGGCTTTTTTCTTTCTATGCCTCAGCATGAACCTTTGTGAATTCCACCCTTACCTATACCTATAGGGATGCAGGCGGCACTGTGGTCTAAACCCACTGAGCCTCTTGGGCTTGCCAATCAGAAGGTCGGTGGTTCGCATCCCCGCGACAGGGTGAGCTCCCGTTGCTCTGTCCCAGCTCCTGCCAACCTAGCAGTTCCAAAGCACACCAGCGCAAGTAAATAAATTGGTACCTCTGTGGCGGGAAGGTAAACAGTGTTTCTGGGTGTTCTGGTTTCTGTCACGGTGTTCCGTTGTGCCAGAAGCGGCTTAGTCCTGCTGGCCACATGACCCAGAAAGCTCTCTGTGGACAAACACCGGCTCCCTCGGCCTGAAAGTCCTTTACCTCCAGCGGTCCTTTACGTTTACCTTTTACCTTACATCTTTCCAGCTGCTGTGATTCTGAAAATAGGGCTGCTAAAGTTTCAACTAGTCACTGCAGCAGTGCCTCTTGCAAGAACTTCATCTGAAGACGTTGCTAGATTATTGTTAGAAGCAGCTTGGTAGGTAGAACAGGACTGTCATGCTGGCTTCCTTGCAGGTGGATTGTTAAATTCCAAAGGGTAGATGCTACAACACTAAAGGCCTGATTCCGATGTAGTGGTACCTCTTGTTATGAACTTAATTTGTTCCGGAGGTCCGTTCTTAACCTGAAACCGTTCTTAACCTGAGGTACCAATTTGGCTAATGGGGCCTTCTGTTGCCGCTGTGCCGCTGCCGAGCGATTTCTGTTCTCATCCTGAGGTAAAGTTCTTAACCTGAGGTACTACTTCTGGGTTAGTGGAGTCTGTAACCCGAAGTGTTTGTAACCCGAGGTGTTTGTAACCCGAGGTACCACTGTAGTGTGCAGAATGGGTATTTCAATAAGATGGTATCTGCAGGAGGCCTCTCCTACAGAGTCCAGTGAGTGGCAGGGTATATAAGGGATGAGATGATTTTTAGGTCCTGAGATTGAGAAGCAGGTTTCAATCTATGTTTGTATAATAACCGGGTGCCATTTTGAATTAAGATGGCGGACGAAACCTTTCAAAACTGCACTGATTAGAACCACTGATTTCAAAACTGCACTGGTTTTCTTTTCTTTCTTTTTTTGTATTTTGTATTTTAGAATTCCTGAGTGGTCATAAGTACAAAGCTGCTAGTAATAAATAAATCCACCTTCACTTTGCCAGAAAGCGTGGACAGATCTTGAGATATGAAATCATGAAGTAACCAGGCTCATCTACAAGGAAAAATGCAGAAGAAAGCGAGCAAAATGTCTATGGTGACTATGAGTAGTGCAAATTCAGCACTTTAAAAGGCTCCACTCAAGAAGGGATTTTGTACGTTGGGTAGGAAAAGAGTTGACAGAAGATCTCTGTCCTGTTCCATAGTGGGGCATTCAATACTTCTTTACCTGAATGCTAACCTAAGCATTGACAACAGAAAGTAATATTTCAGACTTTGTTCTAATGTGCCTGTTTAATGCCCTCCCCCGCCTCCGAGTAGTATTTAAATCCAGCAAATCATAATCCTCAACTAAGAATGGTGATTAATGAGAATACAGTACTAATACGAAATTGCCTACAATTCTGTAACGATAATACACATGGATTTACATGGTAAACTTTTATGAAACATCAGCAATTAAATAGAAAGTGTGACTAATTTGGTGAGCATTAAGTGCTGACAATATGTTGATGTAGCTGGTCCAAAATCCTTAATAACTTCATTCATCTCGCCTACCTCCTGCAGTGTAAGTGGAGGATCAACTGTGTGCACATAGTTCATAAGAATATCTTGACAATAGCGCTTCACATGGTGCTTTTCAGCTGGCAGCTTCCTAATGATTTTTCTTTCTTTTTTATAAAAGTATGAATAAGGTGCAGGGGCACGGTGAATGCTGGGAACAAGAGAGTTAGAAGATGGCTTGAATAAAAATCAGAACCCCGTGATTTTCTTGCATTGCATGAATTACAGCATCCTTCATAATTTCCTCCATATTTACGCTTGTAAAAAATAGCTATTTGATAACAACCGAGTAAGAGAGAAAGATGAAGGTGTTTTCTGAACTTAGAAGTAAAGAGCTGCAATTACTCGAATGCTCTACTAAAGGATCTGGATGGGGATTGATACTAGTGCCACCAGTAAGGGACAGCCAAATCGGTCCATTTCCAGTCTACATCATTATTACATTTGTTTATTCACAATTCTGTCATTGTCACTTTCACATTTGTTCCCCTGTAAGTCCATCTCTGTAATTAATAAAATAAAATTTGCACTTGTTGCTCAATTCACTTTTGAGGATGATTCACAGTAATCAAAATGACCAAACCCTCTCTCCCAGCCATCTCTCTCTTACCCAACTCCCTAGTGGGCTGGGTTGCCATATTTTGAAGAGCTAAAAAGAAGACACTATGACAACTCTCATTTTAAATACCCCTACTGTATGTAGGCTGTGGAAGCTGTGATATGTTGCTGAGTGGGGCAGGAGAAGAGAAGAGGAAAGCAAGTCTTCAACCATCAGTTATGTCTATGTCTCATCCAGGAAGTATAGCTAGAAACATGTTGGCAAATTCTGTAAAAAAAAATAAAAAAAATCCACCCAGACGTAAATTATACCCCTGAAAAAGATGGTCTTGAATTCGGACTTGGATGCTGAACCTGAGGGACCCCAGCCTGCACAGGATTCCCCGCCTCCAGAACCAGCTGAGCTGGGGCTAGGGCTTGAGCCTGAAGGGTCCTCACCTGTGCTGGATCCTCAGGTGCAGGCATCAGTGGAGTCTGCTCTGGCTCCTGATGGGATGGAGGACCCATTGCCTGCAGGTGCTCCACTCTCAGCCCCGTCAGGGGAAGCTGAGGTGGCCCCTGGGTCCGGTAACCCACCAGCCTCTCCCGAGCTGCGAAGGCTCAGGGCAGAGAGGCGAAGGGAATTAAGTTCCTGCAGGAGGAGTGCTCACCTCCAAGCCAGAAGGAGAGGCGAGTCATCGGAGGATCAGGGCCGCCCTATGCCTCGGGGCAAATAAAAGCCAGCCAGCCCCAGCCCCAAGTTGCGTGAGCAACACAGTTGCTACCATGTGCCTGCCTGGGTCCTTGTGCCTGATCCTGATCTGTACCTTGCCCTGCTTCCTGCCTTGCCCCTTGCCGGACTGACCCCCTGTTGGACTGCTGAACCTTGGACTGGACTTTGACCCTGCTTCTTGGACGAACCCCTGGCATGTTCCTGACCTCTGACTACCCGGCTAGACCCACAGACTGTTACCTGACCCTGCCGCCGCCCCGTCCCAGGACTTGGTTGCTTCGCTGGACCCACCGCTGTTGTCTGGGACTGCTGACCACACCCTGCTCAGCCCCAGGTGAGTTTCTGGTCTTCCCACCCAGTGTCCTCTGGGCCGGGCACCCCCAGGGCCAGCACAGGACGTGTCCTGAAAAAGGGAAAATCTTATGAGAGGATTATGAAATCCAGGTGGAATAGGTTTATTCCTAGGTTGCTCCTGCAGAGGAACAAATGGCTCCTGCAATAAGAAGACCAGTTGGAGCTACCAAGAGCTCAGAAATATCAGCCTCTTCTGGCAGAAACATGGTCCATAAGGTACCTGTTGAACATCACTAAGTCATCATCCACGAGTGAGGGAATGACAAAATGATGGCCAACAGAAGAGGGGGGAGCTGCTACACTAGATTGCTGGTTAGTGGTTGACTGTTGCTCCCTGTGAGGGGTAAAGCAGCAGGTGGGTTTCTGCAGTGCAAATGCACGGTGGAGTCAATCTGTGTCAGGGACTGGGCAGAGGAGGAATGGTGGAGACCGCCTCCCCATCCTGACCCTTCCAGGGAGGAGGAAGAGGAAGACAGTATAGATTTACTACAGTGCTTTGAGGGAGGTCAAAGCTCAGAGGCAGATGAGGGAAAAGGTTGGGAAATCATGGGAGAGGAGGAGCAGGCTGAGCTGGAGCAGCAGCTGGCTGACACGTCACTAGAAAGCATTCCAGACCCTCCATCTCCCAGAACCCGGCGAGCCTTAAAAGTAGGAGAGCAAAGAGCTCAAAGACATGGGGCACATAGCAGCACCCGTAGAGGAGGCGATAAGAATGACGAATGAGAAAGTGGGAGAGACAGGGGGTGGAGATTCACTCAGAACAATGCCATTATCCTAGAGCCATAGGCAACTTTGGCTCTCCAGATGTTTTGGAACTACAACTCCCATGATGCCTAGCTAACAGGGCCAGTGGTCAGGGATGATGGGAATTGTAGTCCCAAAACATCTGGAGAGCCAAGGTTGCCTATGCCTGTCCTAGAGGCTGGGTTCTATAGCCTCTCTCTGTAAAGATTGAAATAAAAAAGGACGGTAAGAAACTTTTCCTTGTCTTTATACTTTCCTGGGCAACCAGCCGGGAGCTGCTGACAGCATCCTGACAAACTGGTGCTTCTACCAGTGCGTGTGCACCATGCCAATCTTGCCACAATCTTGTGCCAGAACATCTCCTTCCTGGTAAGCAACAGTGACCAGTCTGCCAAAAAGCTACCATAGTGGCTCTGTCACACCTGTTAAGCCATTTCTGATGGGTGGAACGACAACAAGAACAGCTGTTCCTTGGCTCCATCAACTAATCCAGACACCAGAGACTTTAAAATTTAGGTTATAAATGTTTTTTTTGTGGACTATATATTTCTGTGAGAATAGTGGAAATGGTTCTCTTTGTATTGTGACTCACGGCAACCCTGATGAATTTTAAAAAAGACCAGTCTTTTCATTCTTTATTTAATGTTTTCCCATTGAGCAGAGAGAAAGCCTGAGGTATGCAAAACGTTGTTTTAAAAGGAAAGAATAATGCCATGACAGAAAGCCATTCCAGTGGAAGGGGGCAAAAGCTCTTGGCCCGATTACATTTTCATTTTCATGGAAAGAAGTGGTTCTTTAGTTGGTGTAGAATTCCATCGTGCTCTTCAGAAATTCTTTTAAATGGCTACTCTGCAGCCAGAGAGAATGCAGTGCCTCAAACTGAAATGCTCGCTTGAAGGAAATATCCTAAGCTGAATACATTCCTTAGGATAAAGGAAGTGTCAGCTCTGTCCTCTTACGCTGTCGGAAAAATGATAATGGCATCTAGATAGCATGCATTTAAATGTGAATGCAGTTTGAGATATGTACCCAAACGAAGACAGCTGTAGATAAATCTACACCTGAACTGGCCTATCTTGGAGGCATCTAAGCAAAGCATCTTTTAAACATTCTGAAAGGTGAATACACAGGAAGGTGTCTGAAGCCGTCAAATATTTGCTCCTGTTACTGGTTTAATAGAATTCATGCCAGCTCATACATTTAGAGAGCAGCAATTGGGGGCATGCTAAAAGAGGTTTAATTCCTCATAAGTCTGGAAAAACCAGCTCTGTTGCACCCCTTTTTAATTAATTAAAATGATCTTTTCGATGTGTACTGCTATGTTTTCACTCTTTGGCGATTTGATTGTTTTATATTGCCTTGTAGTTTTCTATTATACTGTAGTTTTTCAGTTTTGTTGGTTGTTATACATACATATGGTATTTGTTGTTTTGCAAACTATTTATAGAGACTATCTTAATATTATGTGGAATATAAATAAAATAAAATAAAATAAAATAAAATAAAATAAAATAAAATAAAATAAAATAAAATAAAATAAAATAAAATAAAATAAAATAAAATAAAATAAAATAAAATAAAATAAAAGCTTGGCAGGTTAGGAAATGATTGTATGCATATGCAAACATCCCTGCCCCTCTCTCAAGTACAGCAGCCTTAGAATCCTTTTCGTAGAGTGATCAATAAGCTATCAAGTATTTGACTGCTGACCCGTTCATGTCACCGTCAAGAGACCTGCATGTGGGAGATCTGGAGTCAAACCTAACAATGCTAGTAAGTATGTGAAGGCTCAGAGATATCATGTTCCCTCTTCTCCTGAGAGGAAGTAAGTAAGGCATGTTTCCTCTTCCTCTCTCTCTCTCTCTCTCTCTCTCTCTCTCTCTCTCTCTCTCCACATAAACAAGGCAGACATGCCTCAACATATCTCTCTGCCTCAGACATATGTCTGAGGCTGCCTTGCTGTATTTTCCAACTAAGAACATTTACCTGCTCTTGCTGCTAAGGACAATGCATGACTGTAAGTAAAGTATATTCTAAACTTACTTCAGTGTGTGTTGTCAGTTTCTCTGCAGGAGGGGTAAAGGGGGTCAGTTGCCTTAAGTAGCTGGAATGTATTCAAAGAAGGTTTTAGATCCTAGCCCTATGCTTCACTAAGTCTACCTAATGATGGGTTTTAAACTCTAGTACTAGGGCTCTTTTTAAAATAGCCCTGCATTTTTAAAAACAGGCACCAGCCACATTTCTTTTGTTTGCTAACCCACACATGTGGGTCTGTAAAGGATTAAATGTAATTAATATATCTTCTTACCAATATCCATCACTGCAAGTATGGCAAGTGATTTCATATTGAATTTGTGCTTTGATTCAAAAAAAAGTACTAGTCTAGCTATATGGCATAAATTGCACCCCTCCCCATTTACCACCAGGAAACCAAGTAAATGCCATGTTTTTCTGCAAGTAATAAATGAGAACTTGTGTGTACTTAGCTATATTTTGTTCATCATAAAAATGTCACCAAAATTGATATTTTAATGCTTTCAGTTTAATACAATAAAGATGAGTTTCAGCTCAGCTTTTCTGTTCTCCTTTGATAAACTTCAATTCTACACTGCCTGGCAGATTATTGCATGACAGGAGTGTAGTCTACAATGCCTGGCAGTGTATGGTATCGCTTACACCACACTGAAAGCTGCCGCCAGATACTTTGAAGAAAGAGTTGGTCAACAGTATGATCTGTTCGCTTCCTTCCCAACATCACAAGAAATCTGTGTTTCTCTATGGAAGCAAGTAACCCATATTGCCTTCGCATAATAAAGATTTTTCATTGTTTTCCATTTTTCACTGTTCCGCTGTTTCAATGTTTTCTCTCTGTACCAACAGTCCCCTGTCCCAGTTTGGTCATCTGAAAAATTATGTGATCCAGAATAGCAAAAAGGACATTTGGCATACCCAATGTCCTTTTGGAGAAAGAGCTATGAACCTTCTCCAGTCCTTTGCAGGTTAGACATAACATTAAAGTTGGATCTGGCTGATTCATCTTTATTCTTAGAGTAAATCCATGCTAAAATCCACTATGAATTGGTAGTCTGCAAACACCATCTATTACACAGCTGAGCAGTAGGGGTTTTTATATACTTTCAGCAAAAGCTGAATTAGTTTAGAAATGGAATTAGATAAATTTGTGGATGAGAAGGCCATACATTGTGACTAGTTATAATGGCTATATTGTCTCATAGCCTCTGAACACCTGAATTTATCTCATAGTTACTTTATTTATCTTCAGCCAAGTTAATATATTCCATGTGATGGTGTCAGGGACTGGACATAGGAGGAGGAATAGTGGAGACTGCCTCCCCATTCTCCTGAACCTTCCTGAGAAGAGGACAGTATAGGTTTACAACGGTGGTTTGCAGAGGGTCACAGCTCAGAGATAGAGGAGGGGCAAAGCTGGGAAATAATGGAAGAAGCAGAGCAGAAACAGCTGGCTGACACGTTATCAGTAGAGAGCATTCCAGATCCCCCTTCTCCCAGAACCCGGCGAGCAATGAAAGTAGGAGAGCAGAGGGCTATGAGACAATTGGCCTTAGGCAGCCAGCGTAAGGGGGCGGGATGGAGCTGTTGACGACTGAGAAGGAAAGGGGGAGGAGATTACTTGGGGCAACACCATTACTTAAGAGGCTGCGTTTCTACACCTCTCTCTGTGAATATTGAATAAAAGACATTGGTAAGAGCATCTTGTCTTTCCATTACTGGCAGCCTGCAATGAGGGAGGGGGATTAGATTCCCTGAAGCCTGACGGACACAACAAACTGAATATTCCATTCTGCTGAGTTCACCCACTCACAAGCTGCCTGAGGACTACTGATGATGTGAGTTCCCCAACCCTCTGGAGATGACAGATTCCTAATCCCAAAATGATTAGGAAAGCTCACCCACCTCATCATATGCAAATAAATGAGGAAATAAATGGCTTAGTGGATCTACAGAATGTTTTGGATTAGATATATCTGTAGTGAAGCATCGACAGTATACCCCAACCTGGTGCCATCCAGATGTTTTGGTCCACAAATTCAATCAGCCCCAGCCAGCAAGGCAAATGGTGGGGATGATGCACGTTGTATCCAAGTGACATCACAATGGCACAAGGTTGGGGAAGGCTAGCACAAGCACAACCCATTGACACCCCCCTTGGGTTTGTGCAAGGGTCTTAGGTTTCTGTTGCTTACCCCTTAGATGTGTGTTTTCACCTATTATTATGGGAGTATTTATTTTACACATTCCCCCTTAATTCTGATTTTGGTTCCTAAATTTGTCATGAAGGGTTAATTTTTGTCTACGGTCGTCTATGCTGAAAATTCAAGGAAACAAAGGGTTAGCTAGAAGCCAGAGAACCCTTTTCCGTTTTTTGGAAAGCAGAAGCTACTTTGCTTTAATATTTTCATTAGATTTTTTCAGAGGTTTTAACAAATTTACTTCACATACAATATATCATTCATTATATTTTTCTTTTTGACCTCCCACCCCGATGATTTTAATTGCTGCATTATACAGTCGTACCTCAGAGGTCAAACAGAATCTGTTCCGGAAGTCCTTTCAGCTTCTGAAACATTCAGAAACCAAGGAACGGCTTCTTATTGGTTTCTGGTTGCACAGGCATGCTGGAAACAATAGCGGAAGCCACGCAGGACATTCAGCTTCCAAAAAAATAATAATTCAAAAACTGGAACACTCATTTCCAGTTTTCGATCGTTCAGGAGCCGGAACATTTGACTCCCAAGGGGTTCGGGAGCCGAGGTACGACTATACTCGTTACTAAACTCCCTAATTCCATCTTATCATTCTTTTTTCCCCTGCTGCCCATATCTCAAATACTGCTCACAATTTCATATTGCTAAAATACTTTAACAGGTAGTCCAAAAAGGCCTCCGGTTTTCCATAAACAGCTCATCATTTGATCTCTTGGTTTTACAGTCAATTTTGCCATTTTTAAAAAAGGTTTTCATTTTATTGGGTAAATTCAAAAAGTAACATATCATAGAATTTACAATGAATATTGAAAAGACCAGAGAAGGTCACAAATAACAAAACAAAAACAGTAATAATTTTCCATTTTGATAAAATATCGATCATCTTCTGTTCTATTATTCTACATTTGTATCTTTATACATGACTTCTCGTCTTCACCCAATGTATATACCTTTTTAGAACACCAATTGTACTAAAAGAAATTCCATATTTCAATAAAGGTCTTCATATACCTAAAGCCTTTTTTTAAACTAAACCTTATGTCTTATTTTATTTCCCACATTATATTGTTTACAATAAACAGTGTAAACAATTTTGCCATTTCAGCACAATCCATTAATTTTACTAGCTATTCTTCTTTAGTTCTTCATCTTTCCATTTTGGAAGGCAGGGCTACTTTGGTTACTGCCCTTCCATTTGAGACTGGACTTGAAATTACAACTCAGGCGAAGCTCACCATAAGCCCTGCAGAATTTGGCCCATAAACTTCCATTTCCATATAGCCTTTTCTGATTTTGAACCATGCCACTATTATTAGTCGGAGCATTTATCTGTGAAAGGTTAAGCAGATGGCATGCATAATGGCATACTTCATTATCACTTGTACTTTGGTACGCCGCTCTGTTGTGTCCCGAGTGCTCTGACAGCTGCTGGAAGATCTGGAGCTATGCTGAGCCATGGTTTGATCCTCTGCCTTCTTTCTATTCCCTAATGTTTGGTTGAGGATTCACTTTTTTAAGCCTCCCCAAAAAAGATGCATGTGAAGCTTGGAAGAAATTTGACTGCACTGTATTATAAAAAGAAGTTAGCCTGGGTCTTCTGGGAAGTAACATCGCCTTCTAACAAATGACTTCAATAGCAGCACTTTCAGAAGGGTTGCAGGATTATGCCCCCAGTGTGCACTGTCTGATGACTAATCGATAGGGCCTCTGACTTTGGAGCAGGAGATTGAGAGTTCAAGACTCTTTGTGGTTGATACTTTCTTTTCTGTGGATATATTTAGAACGTGGCGAGGCATTTGATACTGTACCTCTCATTTTTAACACTTGGCTAAGTCCAAAGCAGATAAAAATATCATGCCATGGATTAAAAAGTGACAGGTGCAGAATAATCATTTATGGTAAGTTCTCTGTGTCGGCCAGAGAATTAAGTGGTGCACTTTGGGGGCCAGCACACAGAACGTTATTTGATTTTTTTTTTTCTCTCTCTCTCTCTCCCATTAATGGAAAGTAGAAAATCATCTCTGATTAAATTTGCCCATGACAGCTAAATTGTTAGGGCAGCAAACATGGACACTGGAGGACTTATGCAAACTGTGGGTGACCCAGAGAGATCGGAATTATAATTAGTTGCTTTCAACATGATGAAATTTTAAATATTATTCAGTCCTCTGTTGGAGTGGAGTATTGCAAGAAGGGGAATGTAGGCCTCTAGAAAGCAGGAGGTCAGTAGGAAAAACTGGAATGGGTTTTACACCACAAGCTAACTATAAAGTGGAGCAAGAGACAGAGGTGGTGTTATGATCAAAAGGTCAGCAGCCCGAGTCCACATGACGGGGTCAACTCCTGTTGCTCTGTCCCAGCTTCTGTCAGCCTAGGAGTTCAAGAGCATACCAGTGCAAGTAAATAGGTACCGCTGCGGTTGGAAGGTAAACGGTGCTTCTATGTGCTCTGGCACTTGTCATGATGTCCTGTTGCGTCAGAAGTGGTTTAGTCATGCTGGCCACATGACCCGGAAAGCTGTCTGCAGACAAGCACTGGCTCAGTTTCCGGTTCCTACCTTCCTTAATGGAGGCAGCCCCCACAACACCGCGGGGATTGAAGGCGAAGAAAAACAAGAATGATAGAGGGCAAACCATTCTTGGAAATTCCTCCCAGAGAAGGGCGGAAGAAGCTTCATTTGCAGTCCATCTTGGTACTTGGCTCTCGCTCTGTTATAGAATGCAGGGGGCAGGGAGGTGCTGAGTGTAAAAGCACTTTGCCAGGCAAAAACCCTCCTATGCCATCATTAAGAAGCAGAGGATCTCCTGTTAATTGGATTTTTAATTGGCTTTAAAGTCAGGCACGCTCCGAGGGAAGATGTTGTCATCAGAACTTCAGAATTACTAGCTGCATTGATCTGACGTTTGGAACCAAGGAAAGGTTTTATTCGGTGTGGGCAGTGGGTGGCAAGAGGTAAGCCTCCGGTTTCTTGTTTACTTTGAGTTTCTTTATTAATGATTTGGCAACTCTCTCCAGACGCTAAATTGTAAAGATACGAAATGAGGTTGGATTGCAATATGGAATAAAGCTTGTGATTAAAAGAACAGTTAGCTGCATGTGGTTTAAAGAGATGTGGGGAGAGCTCTAATGCTGGAAGGGATTGTCTTGGAAAATTAGAGCGGATACCATCTCTACCTGCCTTCCAAACAACAGAGAAGAAATACAACTTAAGTGGATTTTGGCCAAAATGCAGTCGTAAGCTGGATCCCTCTTTCTCTGGCTGTGGAAATTTCTAGATGTTGACTGAGTAGTGAGAAAGAGTGGACTGTTGGAGTATGTTGTTGTCTGGAAACACCGAGCAAGATGAGAGCAAGATGGGAGGGAGCTAATGAGATATTTTGAGAATTCTGCAGGATTATAGCCCCACCCCAGTTACACTGAGAGACAACAGCAATTGGAGGAATTTCAAGAATTGAACAGCAGACAAAAGCCAAGGACTTTATAATTGGACATATTCAGACTGACACATGCAGAGAAAAGGAAAATAATTAGAGCACCTCATTTGAAATCCTATGGAAAGTTATATAAGGTAATTGCTAAAATGCAGCTGTTATTTTAATGATTAATATACCAATGTAATTAGATGTTAATAAAAAAAATGAACTGCAGCAATATAAGAACTGGACAAAAAACATTGATCTAGGAGCACGGGAAACCATTTTGATTAAGTTGCATAAATTTGGAACTAATTGGAATTATTTTGATATTAATTGCAATTTGTATAATGGGCAAAACTGGCAATATTGGGTAAATATTGGAAAATTAATTTTAAAAAAATATTTCTTTTTTAAAAAAGGCAAGCACCAGCTCCCTCGGCCTGAAAAGCGAGATGAGCGCCACACCCCATAGTCATCTTTGACTGGACTTAACCATCCAGGGGTCCTTTACCTTTACAGCGGAGCATGAAATCCATTAGAAACCTCCCAATAAAATTTAATGTGGATGCAATTGTCCAGTTTGAATACATCTAAGAAGACTCCTATAACAATAGCCATATATTATGTCATAATTTAATTGTAATTTATATATTCTGTCAAAGAACAAGATGACTCTGCTATCATGTTGGCATCTGTCTGTCCGGAGAGACAATGGAAGAGTGAGACATCAGGGGTAAAGTCAAACTGTTGGTGACTTACAGTGCCGCCTGTGGCTGGAGAAACCAATACAGGAGAGACATGTTTTATTGTGGCTGGAGCAGATGAAGGCGTTCAGATTCACTAGTGCAGATGCGCCATGGCATTTCTTCTCATCAGCTCAGGCCATCAAAGTCCTGGGGGGAAAGGTCAACCTTTACCTGGCACCAAAAATATGTTAATGAAAGGGACAGGGGGACCTCACTGGGCAGAGCATTCTTCAGAGAGGGAGACAACTGAAAAGGCCCTATATGATGTTCTCACACTCTAAGCCTCCCTCAGGTGAAGATCTAAGAGTCCAGGTAGGTTCAAATCAGGAGAGACATTGCAGAAGAACAATTCAAAAATTGTTCCACACTGGTATCTTGAGTAATTTTTGAATGGTCTTACATTTCTTATAAATTGGAGGAGAATGGTTAGCTGCAATATCTCCCATTCTCTATTTTAGAAGTGGCTGGCAAAGGAAATAGAAACTATTGTTTTTAGCAATAGTCTCTATAAATCACTGGCAAGCACTTCCAAGTATCAGAGAGATCCACATGAGGATGCATGATACCAGGATACGTTACCTTCAGACAGAATGTGCAACCCTGTAAACAAGGCCAGAGCTCCCAGCTATAGAACAAAACCTGGCAGTGGGGTGAAAAGCGGCAGAATTAGAAGAAATTCGGATCAGGCTGGACAGGGAAAGTAGGTGAATTAGGATGCTAGTGAATCCCACTCATGTGTTTTTTTGAATGAATAGGATGCTCCTTCTGCCCACATGATTACAAGCAGCCATGATGTCATCACATGATGTCATCATCCTTCAAATTGCCACAATGGAATCAAGGAAGGCAAGCAAACGAGGCAGGTGACAGTGAAGGCAAAGAGGAATAGCAATGGTTGAAGCAATGAGAATATGTTCACAGCATAAATAAAGCTGAAAACTGAAATCAGATTTTGACACTCATGACACGAAGTGAAGAGATTTGAATCAACTTGAGTCATACCGGGTTTCCCAGCAGCTTCCTATTGGCCCAGGGGGACAATTTAAGTTGATGTAGGAACCTGTAAAGTCCTTAAGGGTGAGAAGATACCTCCTGACATGCCTAGGGCCAATGTCAAGCATATCAAATCAATATTTTATTTGAATTACAGAGTTCTGATGAGCCAATGCTTATCCAGAGCCATATATTGCACACTTGCCCAAAGGATTTAAAAGAAAAGAAATATAGGTATGTTGCTCACATGGCAAGGTTCATTTAATCATCTAGGCTTTTCTTTACCACCCAATCAACTCTGTCCTCTGGGCAGCTTATAATTTAAAAATCAATAAAATGCAAATATCATCAACAGTCCTAAAAATATCCCATATATAAAAGTGACACCAAAACAAAATTAATAAAACGCAGTGTAAGATCCTACTCCAGCATAAAATCAGTAGGCAGCACTTAAACACGAGCAAGGAGAAGGCAAAATAGTCCTAAGAACTAAAAGCATGGAATTTTAAAAGTGTCTGCTTTTTAAAGGTCTGCTTATAATGAGCTATATGTTTATAAATATTAAAATAATTTATAGACCACTTTATGGACCAGGATCCCAAAGCAGTTTGCGGGGGGGGGGGGGGGAAGGCACACTAAAGTGTTAAAAACCATATAAAATCAAAGTATTCACATGAAAATAGAACCAGAGAGCTAACTGCACTCCACAGGGTCAGAGAGAGTACATTTTGCTTTGCTGAAATGCTTGGGGAAGAGTATGTATTGTGAATGTTATGACTCCTTTCAAGTCACTCTCTCCTGCTCTGTATTCTTGTGCTCCTAATCCCCTCTGCTCCCCTTAAGTGCCTTTTCTCTCTCACCTCACCACATATCACATCCTGCCACTGCTCTTTACAGACTTGCTGAGGACTACCTGAATGAAGCCCATTGGTGGTCCACGGACAATACTTTGGGAACCTCTGTCTAAGAACACCAAAATTAATGGCATGCATAAAGGTAAAGGTAAAGGGACCCCTGACCATTAGGTCCAGTCGTGACCGACTCTGGGGTTGAGGCGCTCATCTCGCATTATTGGCCGAGGGAGCCAGCGTACAGCTTCCGGGTCATGTGGCCAGCATGACTAAGCCGCTTCTGGCGAACCAGAGCAGCGCACGGAAATGCCGTTTACCTTCCTGCCGGAGTGGTACCTATTTATCTACTTGCACTTTGACGTGCTTTCGAACTGCTAGGTTGGCAGGAGCTGGGACCGAGCAACGGGAGCTCACCCCATTGCGGGGATTCGAACCGCTGACCTTCTGATCAGCAAGCCCTAGGCTCTGTGGTTTAACCCACAGCGCCACCCGCGT
This sequence comes from Darevskia mixta, assembly GCA_034641385.1. Lineage (NCBI taxonomy): Eukaryota > Metazoa > Chordata > Lepidosauria > Squamata > Lacertidae > Darevskia > Darevskia mixta. The sequence goes on from JAWWNH010000105.1 coordinate 14,428,577, forward strand.
CCCAATGGCATGCATAAGCATCAGCAAATAGCACAACATCTTCACTTTTGAGTCAAGCAACCAATCCAATTTCCCCTGGATACTGGTATGAGTGCCTGACACTACAGAATCATTCATATTCATGATATCGTGCACTCTTCCATTGTTCTTTCTGCACATTTTCCCAATATTCAGAAATGCTCTGTCTGAAACTCACTGCTGTTTGGTTGAGTTTGTTTAGCTTGACATTCACCGCTGTTGTTTTCATTCATGTTCTCCTTGCGATGATCGTCTTTACAACATACGCGAATCGCCGCTCCATCTGTTCCTGCAACTCATTTTCTGCCTCGGCTTCCTGACGCTCTGCTACACATCAAACTGTTTGCTAATTGGGTTCTGCACAGACTACATCTCTTATGTCATTTGGCTTATTTGTGAACCAGCCACACGAGTATTTTTAGATACTCACGGCAAAGACAGAAGACGTTAGCTATTCTAATGAGTACCAGCACTCTTGAGACTTGTATAATTGAGAATGGTCTCCCCTCCCCCCCATCCTTCCATTTAAAAATAGATATAAATGCAGCCACTCCTGGGGTGATGTTCTGCAGACCTCCAGCTATAGTTTCACAGACCGCGATGGAGGGTGTTAGCATAAAATCTTCACAAGGACAAAGTGAGCTGAGCTGAATGAGTTCATTGATCTCTCCCAAATCATGTCTCTCCACATTACATTCAGTTCGATAACCTCTTCTCCCACTTGAACAATGAATTCCCTGGCAATCAGCAACCCGTAATTTTAAAAGAGTATCAAATACATTCTTGTAGTCAAATGATGGCTAGATGGCTGCTTAGTGTAGCAGGCATCTGGTTCTGATTGACAGGGAAGGTACTGCCTGCCGCTGAACACCAGACAGGATTCTGGAAGCAGTTGCCATGGTGAGCCCAGGGAAGTCAGCACCTAAAGTTGGTACGTGATAAAAGCCAGTAGGATTCCTAAAACCATCTGTGCTGGTATGATGTCAAGTTTTCAATTGCACAGGACACGTTTTTCATACTTCTGGGATGCTAACAGATGTGGGGTGAACTGAAAGCTGGAGATCTGGTAATATTTATGCAGGTTTTCTTCATATTTTGTAGTCTTGCCCAGGAATTAAGAACTATCGGATACAAGGCATGACAACCATTAAGACTATAAATGGGAAAGGAGTACTATTGGATCTGATGGCGATATTGCTGGGTCACACAGAAAATCTAGGTAATAAATTAAGATAAATCACCTATAATGGTAAGGGATGGAATAGATTAAGGTTGTCAACATTGACATATTGTTCAATATAAGGAAAGCAGATCAAATCACACAAGAAATTTATTCTTTCCCCAAGTTTAGGGCACAAAAGGAAGGGAAATGGATAGTAGGTGTATGTGTATGGTAGGGAATGAGTTGTCTGTTTGATAGTGTAAGGGCTGTTAGGATTGCCATATTTTAAAGAGCAAAAAAGAAGACTCTATGATGACTCTCATTTTAAATACCCCTGATATATGTAGGCTATAGAAACTGTGATATATTGCTGAGTGAGGCAGGAGAAGAGAAAGGGAAAGCAAGTCTTCAACCACCAGCTTTGTCTATGTCTCATCCAGAAAGTATAGCCAGAGACATTTTGGCAGATTTTTAAAAATCCACTAGGACAGAAATGTTACCCCTGAAAAGGAGGACATGTCCTGGAAAAAGAGGACACATGACATGGCAACCCTATTTTTTGCAGATAAGTTTCCACATTAAATTCTCTACATCCACTGTTGGACACCAGTTGCTCTGATCATCCGGACCCTGAGATCATCTTCTGAGGCCCTCCTTCGTGTGCCTCCTCCTCGAGAGATACGGAGGGTGGCAACACGAGAACGGGGCCTTCTCTGCCGTGGCTCCCCGTCTGTGGAATGCTTTCCCCAGGGAAGTTTGTCTGGTGCCTTCATTATACACCTTTAGGTGCCAGGCAAAAACGTTCCTTTTTAACCAGGCCTTTGGTTGATCTGATTTACACCCTATGCCCTTTTAAAATGTTTTTTGGGGGGGCTATTGGGTTGTTGTTTTGTTTTTATTATGTATTTTGTGGTTTTAAATCTTGATTTTATTCTGTGAACTGCCCTGAGACCCCCGGGTATAGGGCGGTATATAAATTCAATACATAAAAATAAATAAAATTACCAGTTGCTCTGGAAATTGCAGGTGGGGAAAGCACTGCTGTATTCAGGTTCTGCTTACAGGTGTTCCATGGTCATCATCTGGTTGACTCCTGTGACAACAGGTAAAGGTAAAGGGACCCCTGACCATTAGGTCCAGTCGTGACCGACTCTGGGGTTGTGGCGCTCATCTCGCATTATTGGCCGAGGGAGCCGGCGTACAGCTTCCAGGTCATGTGGCCAGCATGACAAAGCCGCTTCTGGCGAACCAGAGCAGCGCATGGAAACGCCGTTTACCTTCCCGCTGGAGCGGTACCTATTTATCTACTTGCACTGGTGTGCTTTCGAACTGCTAGGTTGGCAGGAGCAGGGACCGAGCAACGGGAGCTCACCCCGTCACGGGGATTTGAACCGCCGACCTTCTGATCGGCAAGCCCTAGGCTCTGTGGTTTAACCCACAGCGCCACCCGTGTCAACAGAGTACTGGACTACACCCAGCAGACTTCCCTTACATTCTTCCAAGATTGCAAGTATTTCTTAGATTAGAGGTTCCCAAACAGTGGTCTACGGACCACGAGTGGTCCATGAACTTCATTTGGATAGTCTCCAGCAAGTCTAAAGAATGAAAGGAGCCATGGCAGTTTGGAGCAGAAGTGATATGTGGGGAGGGGGGAGGAGAGAGAGAGAGAGAGAGAGAGAGAGAGAGAGAGAGAAGGCACTTGAAAGGAGCAGAGAGGATTAGGAGCACAAAAATACAGAGCAAAAGGAAGTGACTTGAAAGGAGTGGGAAGGATTAGGAACCAGAAAGACAGGCAGAGAGGAACGGAAGAAATAACAATAAATAAAAGAAGCAATAAAAATGCAATTGGAAATCATACAGCATGTAGCACAGTGCATTATAATTGCTACCAAAGGCAGAAAAGTGGTCTGCGAAGACCCTCAGCAATTTTCAAGTGGCCCATGGGGGGGGGGGACGTTGGGAACCACTGCTTTAGATTGTAACTCTTATAAAAGCCAGCTAGGCTGGTACCATTTCAAGCTTTTCAGCTGCACAGAATATTCTCCGCCCCCGGTGCAGCTTGCAAGCTTGCCACCATAATGTGACAGCTGGATCCATAAAAGTTATTATCTAAACCATTCGGGGCACATTATCTTCCAGCAAAGTACAATGCAAATTCTGCCATAGCTGCCATCGCCATGCCTATGCATTGCCCAATTTTTCAGAGACCAGCCAAAGTAACCCTAAAAGAGATGGCACAAAACTGAACAGGGAGAAATTCTGACAAGCAAATAGGGAGTCCTGCTACCAGTCAGGATGAGGAAGGTAGATGTACAGTACATGCAGATCTGCCTCAGGTGGTAGATGCAGTCGGACAGTGGCATATCCCCCAGCCTTTCCTCCTGTGCTTGACCACCATTATTTCCCTCTGGTGGGAGTCAGATGTATGTGCCATGCAGCCTGGGTCCTCAGCTGACATGAAGGAGACTGTCCATTTGCCAGCACGGACGTAAGATCCAACTGCCAATCCTAATAATCTTCAGAATTTTGAATATAGGCACTTTAATTTGGGCATCTGAATTATTCCAGAGCGCTTGATACCAAGACATGGCAGGTCTGGAAATTAATGCATACAGCAGCTTTTGAAAACATAATTTGGGTACCCTGTTCTGCCCCAAAAGCAAACCAGAAATCATTGTTCCAGTTTATTTTGAATCATTCTTGTGTGTTTCTTGGGAAATGGGCTGCTTCTCAGGACTTGTCTACAGATACATCTTTACAAATCGCTCACATTGTCTGTCATAACAAAATAATGCTTCCTTCCAGTAGCACCTTAGAGACCAACTAAGTTTGTTCTTGGTATGAGCTTTCGTGTGCATGCATAATTAGAATTGCATATGGGGAGAGTGGGATGGCAATAGTCTTCAGTAGTGAGCCTGCTGGAGTCATTCAGGAGCCTGGAAGTGCGCAAGTGTGATGCATGGAAAGTATGCAACCTTCTTGTGGAATACATGGAGCGTACAAGTACATCTCTGCTCTCCCTTGAAGCACATGAGGACAAAAACAACTGAATAGGGCCAAGGTAGCTTGCTATGTGTTTTATTATCTTTGTGACCTACCATCTCATTATGACTGGGAGTGGCCACCGAGACCATATAACACCGGTCCTTAAAGACCTACATTGGCTCCCAGTACGTTTCCAAGCACAATTCAAAGGGTTGGTTTTGACCTTTAAAGCCCTAAATGGCCTTGGCCCTGTATACCTGAAGGAGTGTCTCCTCCCCCATCGTTCAGGCCGGACACTGAGGTCCAGCTCCGAGCCTTTTGGTGGTTTCCTCCCTGCGAGAAGTGAGGTTACAGGGAACCAGGCAGAGGGCCTTCTCGGTAGTGGCGCCCGCCCTGTGGAACGCCCTCCCATCAGATGTCAAGGAAATAAACAACTATCTGACTTTTAGAAGACATCTGAAGGCAGCCTTGTTTAGGGAAGTTTTTAATGTTTGATGCTTTGTTGCATTTTGAACATTCTGTTGGGAGCCGCCCAGAGTGGCTGGGGAAACCCAGCCAGATGGGCGGGGTATAAATAAATAAAATTATTTTTTATTATTATTATTATTATTATTATTATTATTATGATTAAAACTCCTACTGGGAGGAACCACAATCATTGTACCCACACTTCAAAAAAATTAAACGGCAGACTTGCATTTCTGCAGGCCTTATGCTGGTATTGAAAACCAGTATCATCTCCCCCATAGCTGTACCTCAAAGTGTGACTCACTTCACATCAGAGGCATAGACACCTTAATGAGCTTGTGCCACTGTTATTAGGCAGGGTTCTACTCAAAGAAGTGCAAAATGTAAATTTTAATGTTCCCCAAACAGGAACAGATATGGCAATAAATGATACATTTAATTATAACAGCCGAAAGAACTATCTATAAAAACTAAAGGGTAAGCCAATCTAAAGCAGGCAACAGAACTTATGAAAAGAAGAAAAGAGCCGAATCTTCTTGAATAACAATTTTAATTGTTTGGCAGGTTTTTTTCTTTCATCAGAGCTTGGCAAACAAAGACTATGCTCCAAAGGTCTTTTAATATTTTTATGTGCTTAAATATAAGAAAAGAAAAGCAATCCTAAGGCTGAATAAGTAGCAATGCCCCGAAATTCTGTGAAGCACGCTTTTAGATTAAAAGCGTTATTGGAGTTCTCTCAACCAAATATGGTCAATTACAGGAACTTTTCATATTCATATTGCAAAAGGGATACAGGAGGAAAATCACATATTAAGGAGTAGAGTACATCAGGTGTTTCTCCACACTTGGTAATAGCTGAAGCCTGTGTAAGATTAAGCACTGCAGCTTCCGAGCTGTGCCATGGCAATTGTTCAGTTAGCTTTTACTGGAGTGGGGTGTATGGGGCAGGAGAGGGGCAGTACCGCTGGTGAGGGACATGTTGTGCTCCTTCTAGAATAGTTTCCCCACCTTTGGTCCCCATCCTGCACTCAGCTATCACCAGTGGCTCCTAGAAGCTGTCATCAAGCAACATCAGCCACACCTCAGAAATGACTTTGATTGGGCGTCTAAACCAGGTTAGGGTAGCCGATGGGTCTCAAACCCTCAGTGAGTTAGGGACTTCCTTTGCGTGTGAAGAGAGGATCCGGCGGACTGAGCGGACGAGGCCAATTTTGGGTCCAATGGTCAAGAAGGCGGTCTCTACAAGTGCTGTAGAGGGAAGTGAGGGGCAGATGGGGGTCATCAACCTGGGAAGGTAGCCCTTCTAGGAGAAGGAAAACTCTGATCCTAAACCTCCACTGCCTTGTGGGATATCTTTGGGAGAAAAAAAGGCTAAGGACTAAACCCTACGCAAGTCCGGAGTGGAGTCCCTAAGATGGTTGGATGTCTCCTTCCGGCAGAGGTGTAGGAAGGTCAGGTGATACCCGGTGCAGAAAATTTCTTGTCACCCCCCCCCCCATTGATTTATTTTTTTGCCTGCAAAAATGGTTTTACATTATTTCATATTTTCATACAAAGGAATAATAAGTAATAATAAACTTTTATTTATATCCCGCCTTCCCCGGCTGAAGTCGGGCTCAGGGCGGCTAACATCAGATACACAACATTGCTATAAAATTAAAAAAAATTACCTCTTAAAAACATGTCAAAATCAAATTAAAGTCTAATTAGATGGCTTTATGCAGGGCTAGGTTTGGGAACAGTAAGTGCTCCACTGAATTGAAATTTCAGCCTTCACGACATAGGAAAACGGCCAAGTAGACAGCTGTTTTTGTGGAGGAGGGTCAAGATATTAACTGATATGCATGAAATTTCATATATAGTTATATAATCCCTAGTGTAGTAAGACAAGACCTTTGGAGCAGGTGTTTTCAAAAGAAGTTTTTTTATGAACCGCTGTAGTATGGCAGCAGTTGTTCCTTGATAACTTGTCACCCCCCTCCATGATGGAACCTGGGGCGTCCCCCACTTCCTATGCCCCTGCCTTCTGGCAACCCTTGCAGCCAAACTGGTGCCAAATGTATTGCTTTGTTGTCCTTTGGCCCACATCAGTGAGGCTGAGAGGCAGGTTCTGTTGTCTGGGCAACCCAAGACCTCCATGCACACTCCCCAGGCTTGCACCCCCAAGGAAGTCACTTCAATGCCATTAAAGCAGCGGTTTGACTTTGCCCCTGGAGGCACATTCCATTGTCTCTCAAGACAGATGGATGCCAATACAACACTATTACTGTGGTAGTTTGAGGGCCATCAATCTAGCTTTGTAACTGTGATCACATGTATGGCATGCATCTAGATCAAGGGAAGTAATAGTACCACTGTATTCTGCTCTGGTCAGACCTCACCTGGAATACTGTGTCCAGTTCTGGGCACCACAGTTCAAGAAGGATACTGACAAACTGGAACATGTCCAGAGGAGGGCAACCAAAATGGTCAAAGGCCTGGAAACGATGCCTTATGAGGAACGGCTTAGGGAGCTGGGTATGTTTAGCCTGGAGAAGAGAAGGTTAAGGGGTGATATGATAGCCATGTTCAAATATATAAAAGGATGTCATATAGAGGAGGGAGAAAGGTTGTTTTCTACTGCTCCAGAGAAGCGGACACGGAGCAATGGATTCAAACTACAAGAAAGAAGATTCCACCTAAACATTAGAAAGAACTTCCTGACAGTAAGAGCTGTTCGACAGTGGAATTTGCTGCCAAGGAGTGTGGTGGAGTCTCCTTCTTTGGAGGTCTTTAAGCAGAGGCTTGACAGCCACCTGTCAGGAATGCTTTGATGGTGTTTCCTGCTTGGCAGGGGGGTGGACTGGATGGCCCTTGTGGTCTCTTACAACTCTATGATTCTATGTGCCATAAGTGTAAACACACACACACCCAAAATGGGAATCATCTAATGGAAAAGACAAAAGAGAGAGAACCCTTCGATATGTTTTGTTTTCTCCATGTGTCAAATGTGCATCTTATGGTTTGCCATGTGCAGCAGATCCCACACAATAACATATTAAGTGGCTTCGTTTCTGTTCCCTCTAGTACAGCTGACCTAGAATGGTGAGGAAACTTTGATCCTATGAAATCCCTTTTAACGATAGTACTAATGAGGTTACCATTATCTATTACTTACGAGAGAGGCTTCCACTACCAGTGTTGGAAATGATGGCCTTTGGATTGTTTAGTGTCACAGATAAGCACAAAAGAACTTAATCATTTCACCAAATAAATGTTGAGGCATTTTCAGAATGTAGCAATGCTGCTTTATACACCATATCCTACCTTCAACTTATGATGTAGGATCTATTATATCATAACTCCTGTCATAACCAATAATGCAACTGGGAGTGACAACCGTAAGAACAACCTTTCTTCTTTTCAAACCTATCAATGGAAAGTATTATAAAGTGTGCTCAGCAACATGCAATTTGAGCTAGTACTATAACTCTGACTTGGGGATATTGAAAAGCTTGAAGTACAAAGCACTTCAGATTCATCCTTGACATTTTTTTTTATCATCCTGTAGAAAAGTGTCTGTTAAAATGCATGCTGTATCTGGTATAGTTGGGGATAGTGTATTATCTGGGTATTGCTGCCTAACACAAAAACATCTGGTACAAGATAGGGTGTTGCAAATTGCCACCATTTCATCTGCAGCTGTGTCCATGCAGCTCTTCCTTGCAAAAGCTGCCTTAAGAGGATCCACAAAGAACAATGCTAGTAGAACCCATTTCATTTAATAACCAGATGTAAAATGCATGTCGCATGATAAGATTCTGTCTAGCTTGTGGCTGATGCCTTTTCTTTTACAGGCAAGGGAAGGGAAGATATGTACGGAAGTATAGTGTAGAAGTGGGCTTCAGAAGTGGGACAAATCCACAATCCCATTCCTTGAGGGGATTTTGGGTGGGTTGGAGATGGAGACTCAGTCAGAGGGGGGTTGCATGGGCCTAGTCCAGTGGAAACTCAGGAGAGAGTTTTTGCATAGGTAGAGGAAGGTGGGTCAGAGAGAGGTTGTCCCAGTTCCCTTCTGTCTGGTGGAGAATAAACCATTGTAACCCCCGTGTGCCATTGTAATGGATTGCTTTGAAGTAATTTCTGCACCAGGTAAAATATTTTTTAGCCTTCCAATTCCACCCTGACCTGTCTTGTATTTATGCTAGCGGAGCAATGGAAAAATTTCAAGCAAAGCCAGAAGATTTTCATTCATATCTACACATCCCTAGATTCTTGGTGAGGAGATGTTCCTTTAAAACAACAACAACTCCCTTTCCAAAATCCCTGGGGTAGTCAACATGGTGGCCTCCAAATGATGGGCTACAAATTTCATGATCCATTGCTGGCTGGAGTTCATGGGAACTGTAGTCCACAAAATATAGAGGATGTCATGTTGGTTTCTGCTGGTCTATCCAATTCTTTCCTAGAATTCATAGCCCATTTGAAACTAAGTTATAAATATTACTCACATTATTCTAAATCAAATTTGGCTCTCCCTGCCTAAATGTTCTTTATTCAGAAAGCCAACTCTGTGATGTACCTCCTTGGAAAGATTCCTGTTTCTTCTAGGCCCCTGTCTGTCTCTTCCCTGCCAAACAAGTGCATTTCCACACACCTTTGCAATGTGAAACTCAGAAGTGACAGACGCAAAACTTTTCCATTCTTATACAAGACTGCTAAGCGGTTTTGAAATACCGCAGAGTAAATAACTAAATATCTCAACACAACCCAGAGGGATCTTTGCAAACACAGTTAGAATGACAGTGAGTGATGAATAAAGCCAGAAAAGTATTAAAGAAAAGCTCTTTAGTTCCCTCATATGTATGTTCCTCATTTTATACATGTTCCACCCCTTCCCTGTTTTTCTTTTTTCTCTTTTTACTCAAGAATATTAAAACACACATATTATATAAGCAAATATTATGCTTGTTAATCTCTAGATACCCGCCCCCAATAAAAAGAAAACACCCTACAACTTTTCTAATCTAATTTCCACTGTCATTGAAGAGCAAACAGCAAGTCTATGGATTGCATTAATGCAGTTTTTCCAGTTCTGAATTTAAAGCAACATTACCAGAATTCCTTTGTTAGGTCCCAATAAGACTCACCAAAAACTGAGTAAGCTTTTGTGTTAATCAGGAGTCTTCATAATCAAAACAATGAACAATAAGGGTAGGGGGAGAAACAGATATTGTTGAGCCTGATGTCTATTGTTTTGCACATCTGCCCAATAAAATTTGCTGCCCAAAGGAAATATCAAGATGTCAGCCCCACTCTTACCCTTTACAGAAACCAGCTGGAGTGGCAGTTGAAGCTTGCATCAACTCTGGCAATACAAACGAATTATTCAGGGCAACAGTCTGGCTTAGGGGGTGCAGGGAAGGGCATGATGTGCAGACAGTTCCACCCTCCAACATCTTGCTACAAAAAAGAAAGCATCACTGCCAGCCTAGAAGAATGGAAATAAAATTCTAGGCTGCATTAACTGAAGTATAGTGTCCAGATCAAGGGAAGTCATAGTACCACTCTATTCTGCCTTGGTCAGACCACACCTGGAATACTGCGTCCAATTCTGGGCACCACAATTTAAGAAGGATGTTGACAAGCTGGAACATGTGCAGAGGAAGGCAACCAAGTGTCACGGTCCGGGTTACAGGCAGTCGGAGTCCCGGCTTGGTACGTCAGGACCGGGGTAGAGCTCGGGAAGCAGGAATCAGCAGTCCAGGGTCAGCAGTCCAGGGTTCAGGAAGCCAAGAGTCCACGAATCAGGAAACCAGGAGTCAGGAAGCCAAGAGTCCAAGGGTCAGGAAACCAGGAGTCAGGAAGCCGAAGCACAGCTAGGTGGGTAGCGTGTTGCTGTGGCAGAGAGCCAGAGGGAAATGCTGGTTTTATATATCCCTCCCAGCCCTTGCCACCAGATGCTACGAGTCTTCTGTCAAGCCTCACCTGTGCAGACGTGCCTTGCCCTTCCAGGCCAAATTCAGGAAGGCCCCAGTCCTGCAAAGCCCTATCAGTCACAGGGTCTGGCTCCTGCATGCACTCCTGACACCAAGATGATCAAGGGCAGGCATCCCCAAACTACGGCCCTCCAGGTGTTTTGGCCTACAACTCCCATGATCCCTAGCTAACAGGACCAGTGGTCAGGGATGATGGGAATTGTCGTCCAAAACATCTGGAGGGCCGAAGTTTGGGGATGCCTGATCAAGGGTCTAGAAACCAAGTTTTATGAGGAACGGTTGAAGGAGCTGGGGGTGTTTAGCCTGGAAAAGAGACTGAGAGGAAATACGATAGCAATCTTCAAATATCTCAAGGACTGTCACAGGGAAGATGGAGCAAGCTTGTTTCCTCCTGCTCTGGAGGGTAGGACTCGAACCAATGGCTTCAAGGTACAAAGAAAGGAGATTCTGACTAAACATCAGGAAGAACTTTCTGACAGTAAGAGCTGTTCCGCAGTGGAACCATCTCCTATGAGAGGCTGTGGATTCTCCTTCCTTGGAGGTTTTTAAGCAGAGGTTGGATGGCCATCTGTCATGGATGGCCATAGTGGAGATTCCTGCATTGCAGGGGGTTGAGGCAGATGACCCCTGGGGTCCCTTCCGACTCTACAATTGGGGGGGGGGCTCAGAGGGAATGACTGGAGGGGGCACTGCTGAATCTTCCCTTCCTCTGATGCCTGAAGTAGTCACCTATCTGGCTGGCCCAGATAGGATGGAATGTGGTGGAGGCTATATGTTATGTAATTAGGTTCCACTAGGTGAAAAAAAATGCCCTTGGTTTTAATTTGTGACAAACCAAACTCCATACACTAGTGTGAAAACAAACAAATGATCTAATAAAAATGAAGCGGTAAGAAGCACCGCGCATTTGAAATCCAGTTTTTCCCCATAGTAGATTTAATGTTAAATTCATGGATCTCGATAGAAATTAATGATGGTGTACCCAATATGAGCTACTTTGTCTCATGTATTCCCATATGCAAAAATAATAGAAAGTCCTTTAGATAATGAACCATTGTAATCATAGCCTGAGAAAACAAACAAGTAAGATTGTTAAGCGAATTCCGCTGTCTAGGCTAAAAAGAAGACAGTAGCAGTGCAATCTAGTGCTTATTGAGATAAGGGGAAGATGCTGGGGAGGAAGCACATATGGAACATGGGCTGCATAATGTCAGCTAAAAAAAAATAACCAGCTCACTGTTGAGTACATCTGCAGAGATTTCAGCTTCCTGAAAGCCACACTGTTGGCAATGATGACACTGAAAAGGCTTATGAAATGTGGCACCTATTACCACATAACTCCTATTCAGGGCATTATAAAATATGCACAGTAGAGATGAAATGAAAATTTCTGGGTACCTAGATTCAGCTGTGTGTCTGAATTTGCACACAGAAGAGAAATATTCGTTGTATATCTTGAACGCAAGTTGGAAGCCCGCTTCACATGTTAATTGCTTGATGGGTTTCATGCATATAAAGCTTCCTCGCCCCACTGCTGACATCCAGGGATGTCTGAGAAAGGGCAAGGGCATTGGTGCCTATGGGATCTAGAACGCCAATTGCTCAGCATCCTAGCCTACGTGTCTAGAAAGAGACCTGTCACAAAAGCTTCTGCTTCTTTGACATTCACACTCAGTGTGCAGGCATAGAGAAGGCAGCTCTGGGTCTCTGGAGGGAGTGAAAACGGCATGGTCCTGCTGCCCCTTTCTTTATGAGGAGGACCTCCTTCAGGGTTTGTAAGGTGTGTCTGTTTGAAAAGGGGCAAAGCTTAGGGACGTCAATAATATAACTCTGCTATATTTATGATGAGTTACAAAAAAGGAAGTCTACACCGTGAAAGATCCCTGAAACGAGATGAACGTATATTTATATGGTGATACTCAAACAAATAATATGTTTAATGATTCAAGAGCAGAATTGCTCAAGAGCAAAAATACTCAAAAACGTTATAAACTAATTCAAAGAAATATAAATAACTCAAAAAAACCTTCCAAATAACTCCAAATAACAAAAAATAACTCAAGATAAACTTCCAAATAACCTTAACGAGTTGCCAGCTAAGATTCTCGTTTCACTGTTATGATCTATCAGTTTCCTCAGAAGGAAAAAAAAGTTAATGAATTTATATAACTCAAAATAGCTTATTTGCTATTAAATCTAGGGGGAGGATTAAAGAAACTTCAGAAAAGAAGAACACTCCCAAACAGTAAGTGGTAATTATCCAAACTAGGAATTCTAATTTTGCTTCATCCAAAAGGTTAAAAACCTAAACTCAAGTTCAAAAACAAGCTCCATAGCTTGTAAAACACGTCGACAAGGGGCTATGTAAGCTCCCACGATCTTATTGTTACGAAGCTATTGCAAATATATTGCAAATATTTATGATGAGGGCTCCTTTGTCTGTCACATATTCAGGAAAGCCTACCTGCCTTACCAGGAGCCTATGCCCACTGCTAAGCAGATCTAAACTCCTAATCAAGTGCCTTCCCACCTCTAGCCAGGTGACTGAAGAGGGTGATCTTCATTCCATTACAATGCCCCCCCCTAAGCCCTAGAAATTAATAAATGGTAGGATTTCGATTAAATGAGATATGGGTGAAAGTACAAGCTCTGCCAGACAGGGAATCCCTGAGCCGGCTTATGCAAACCAGCCTGGTTGGCCTAGTGAGGAGCAAATCTTTTAACCTGACAAAAGGGCTTGGCGGGTCATCTGTGAGGAACCCTTTGGCCTGGGGGAGACGGATGTTGCCAAGGTGGTGGCGTATGTTTGAGGTGACAGGTAAAGAGTTTTTGAGCAAGGTGTTCTGGGAAGGAGGAAGAAGAAAGACTGGGATCCATCTTGGGCTGGCTGGCTGAAGGCAGGCTGGGAGAGGTGCCTTGGACGGCATGGCTGCACTGCTGTAGGGGACAAGCCCCTCTTGGAATGACCATGCTGTAAGATCTGGACTCCCTTCACGCAGACTGAAGGTGTTAGTAGGTGAATAAACCACATTTCTTAAAGTTACGACAATCTCCACTTTGTCTTGATTCTCCAAAGGAACACAGAATCTGGGCGAGTGCCTGGAATCCCATGGGCTTTTGCCACCACTCGGCAGAGGGGGGGGGACACCCAACTTTTTTAACAGTACAGTGGAACCTCGACTTACGAATTTAATGCGTTCCGAAAGCACACTCGTAAGTCGAAAATTTCGTAAGTCGAAAAACGGCATTCCCATAGGAATGCATTGGAAACGTAAGTCGAAAAATTCGTAAGAAAACCCTATGTAAACCTTCGTAAGTCGAGTAAACCCCATCTAAAATCCAAGCGGATTTCCTTTCGGAAGTCGAAAAATTCATAGGCGCGCGGCCGCTTTTTCCCTTTCGTAAGTCGAATAATACGTAAGTCGAGTACTTCGTAAGTCGAGGTTCCACTGTATATAAAATGCACCATTCGTTTTAACAATGATGGGATTTAGTAGTCCTTCCTTCCTTATCACCTTAAATAGAGTGAGACCTGCTTATTGTTACACTCAGCTTGGATTTTATCTTAACTGTAGCTTCTCTAGAACATGGTTGAAGTTTTCCTTTTATTTTGACAGATTGCTGAACACTTTCCTTCGTTCTCTTTCTTGCTAACCACCGGGAGCCTTTGCATGCTTTACTAGCCAACTTCATGCTTTGGAGCCGTCCAATTTTTCACATTGCATTGTTTGATGTGCCGTATTCATACCTCTTCATTTGGTCTCTTCCCTCTTACACTGCAGTCTGTCCTTGAATGAGTTCAAACGCGGGATACGCAACTCATCTGTAGTTCTGGCCTTGGTGCTCTTGCATGACTTCGTAAGAGGCAAAAAGCCATTGCTGATTTTGCAGTGTTGTAGAAACACAATGGCTGTGGGTCAGCCTTTACATAGCACCTGCCCTATTCCATTTTGAAACAACTCAGGGAGATGGAGTAAGTTGGATGATAAAAAAAAAATTCCTGCTCGTGTCTATTTGTCTTTGTAATTTACATGTTCACAGTCAAAGCTGAAGCATATACAGTACAGGAGCTCATTATAGTTCCAGTATGATTAACACACTGCCAAAGTATAATAGTTACCTGAAATTCAGCAGAAATGATTAAAAAGCATTACATTGCACACAGTGCTCTTTTTTCTTTTAAAAAGGGGCATTTTGCAAAGAATATTTTTAAGCCGAGAAAGCACAGCACCACTTAGAGACTCACATCCAAGACGATAAATGAGTATTTCTAGAATTTCAATGTGAGATATTACACCCACCTAACATGTTGGAGTTCTGCCTCTTACATAAAATATTGTCTGCTTTAAAAGTGAATCTATGAAGATATTAACATAAGGCGAATAAAGCCCTTGGCCCCTGTAGATCAATAGATCCTGTCTATTCTGATTAGTGATATCCTCTCTCAGTCTTCATTCTAGGCTCGATATCTAAAACACTGAAAATATGATTTCTGTTATTATAACATGGCAGAAGTTGCTGGTGTTTATGCTGCTCTGTCTTTGAGCCAAGCGGAGGTAAACACAAGTAGGTCAGGGTCAGAGTTAGGTGCTCACAGCAAACTGGTGCCATACTTACATTTACCGGAAAGGAGAGCTTCAAGGAGGACTCAGAACACAATGACTGCTGGGAAGATGAGAAAGGAATGGGGACATGAAAACCTTAAACTTGCTCGATTCAACTCCAGGAATGAAGCCAGCTCTTTTGATTCAGGAATGGGGTCTAGAGGAGAAATCTCTTATATGAGCATGAGCCTGATGAGAGGGCTCTTGAATTTCCTATTTCAGGAAGAAAGGATTCAACAGGATGTCTCAGTTAAAGTCAGGGAATTTTGGGGCTCTGGCAGTCGTTTGAGCTAAGGGAGGGGTGTGAGAGATGATGAAGTAAGATGGAACATTACAAATATTGAAATGAACATGGTGGAAACCACTCAATGAGTCTGTTGCAATGAGATACAGTATAAATTAGGGGTAGGCAACCTAAGGCCCATGGGCCAGATGCGGCCCAACCGCCTTCTCAATCCGGCCTGTGGACGGTCCAGGAATCAACATGTTTTTACATGAGTAGAATGTGTCCTTTTATTTAAAAGGCATCTCTGGGTTATTTGTGGGGCCTGCCTGGTGTTTTTACATGAGTAGAATGTGTGCTTTTATTTAAAATGCATCTCTGGGTTATTTGTGGGGCATAGGAATTCGTTGATTATTTTCTTCAAAACATAGTCTGGCCCACCACATGGCCTGAGGGATGGTGGACCGGCCCACAGCTGAAAAAGGTTGCTGACCCCTGGTATAAATGAATAAGGCCGCTCTAGATGTGTTTTATCCTGGTGTTTGAATCCCATCAAAGTTGAGACATTCTGCACCTAAAGGAAGAAAGAACTTCACAGTCATTGTGCCATCACATAGATGACCCAACCCCATGTTACTACCACTCATACAACCACCTGGTGGGACAACGAGAAGGACTCTATTTTGGGTTGGGTGGTATAGAGAGAGGATCTCAAAGAAATATCTGAAACCCAGACTACCTACTCCTTCAGACCATGCACAACTCCATCTAGAACAGGCCAACAATTCAATACCTGGACTTGGGAACAATCCGTGGAGACTTTTTCATTAGGGCAAGTACTGCACCAGCAACCTAATTCTGCCCTCAGCCAGTCTCCACCTACCTGCCTTCCTACTTACAACCAATCTACTGATTTTTTAAAATAATTTCCATAATGTAGCATTGCTCCAGCACAGTGTTTCCCAAAGTGGGTAATACTAGGTGTATGTGTGTGTGCTGGAATGATCCAGGGGGCGGCAGTAGCCTCAGGTGCAATTGGAGGGCATTGAATTTTGAAAAGCCATTCATAGCTGTTTCATCTGCTGTGTAATAATGCTTACCACCAGGTCAGGCACTGTTGCAGGATGGCGACAATACCTCCCCTGGATCCGGCAGTTGTGCTGGAAGCTAGGTGAAATATACTCAGAGTCAAGTATGAATTTCATGCTCTTTATTCAGCTCATAGTAGCAAGGAATGAATCTTTCCCCAAAACGTCTGCTATATATACATTATTTACACAATGGGCCCCACGTGATTGGCTAATTCTGGGCTACTCCTGTAGGCCAATCAGGTTGCGGATTCACTTCCACCTGGAGCTGGATTGGGTGGCTCCTGCGGACCAATCAGACTGCTGCATTCTGGATCCTATTGTTCTAGGACCAATCAGACTGCTGCATTTTGGATCCTATTGTTCTAGGATTCAGCTCAGTACATAACACCAGGAGTTTTTCCGGGCTTGGGTGAAGCCTTTTCGGCTTCACCCAGGCCCAGGAAGTGGATCACAACTTGCCTGCCCTTTTGGCCAATGACAGAAGGGCTGTGGCACCAGCTCCACCACCGGGGTGGGTTGGACTGAGGCAGCAGTCTTCACTCCAGTCTGCCACATGGGTTTTAATAAAAAAAATTATAATTCCCAGCTTCAAGGTGTATTATTTACAACATCGTTCTAGTAAATTTACAACTATGCTGTAGGATGTAGGTAGAGCTATAGATACGTCAAAGAATGCAAATTTGTCAGTGCATCTTTCTGTTTGTTCCCTGAAAGAAGGTAGATTTCCAGGGGGCACTGTGGTTTCTTTTCTGAAAAGGGAGTGGTGGGCCAAAGAAGTTTAGGAAGCTCTGTTCCAGGGCATTATGGGGAACTTAAATGGTCCAATATATAACACTCAAAAAACCACAGTCACGTATAGCAGTATGCCAAACACACAAAAACGTGACCAGCTGACAACTTTCTAACTTTCTAAGCTATGGATGCCCTGTGTTGGCACTTTGTCGCGGATTGCATATTCTGTGCTGATGAAGCCAATATGGCAAAACAAGGACTATAATCTGGGTAACCTTGTCCTTTTTCTGGTTGGCTGTGTTCCCTCATGGCAACACCACTTACACATCTTTGACTGGCGAGACCACAGCTCCATCGCCAGACCCTACAGTACCTGGAACCATCATCGTGACAACTAAACCCCCTCATTGAGGACTGGCAAGATCACATTCTTTATGTTCATCATTAACTCTTTTGACTTTTGGAACCTCCACTAGACACGTGTGGGTTGCACGGGACGTTTTGAATATTGATCTTACAGCTCTATGATAGCATGTTTATGCATGCTTATGCATGCTACTTGTATGTTTGGATTTTTGTTTTTGTGACTTTATACTGTACATTTCGTTACAATTGTATATGTTTAGTTGGTTCTTATATTCAATAATTATGTTACGTGGAGACTGATTTATCAGCTGAACTTAAATGGTCATCAGACCTAGTCAACTTCGCAGGCAGGGGGTTTAACTGTGGCCTGAGGCAGTTTTCAGCAATGGGTCCTGTCAGAGCACTAGGGCACTGTCAGCTGTCCAAGGAGACCAGATGCTGATGTAGCTCTGGACTAATGTTGTTGTTGTTTTTGTGTGTATATAAAGCAGCTTAATCTGTTCATTTATTTGTTCAGTTAGGAAAGTTGCAGCCTACTAAAATAGTGCCATTTCAGATATGAGGTACGGGATTGCATTTATGAGGCTGCACACAAACGGGTGTTGTTTCCTCTTTGCCTGTGGAAGCAAACAAAATGGCTTTTTTCAGAACAGAGAAAATGGCTTTAAAAGAGAAAGAGAGAGAATAACAGATGCTCATAAATGTAAAAGAACAAAGAGGTTGAAGGACAGCAGCACAGAACGGCTACGATGTCAAGAACAGCCCCAATTATTTCAGACACCAACTACTACAGGGTTATCCTGTTGCTAGGTATTCATACCACGAATAAAATAAGGGGTCGGTCAGAACTCACTTTCAGATTCAGTCAACCTCGTGTCTCTGATACAAGCATATTATCTCAGTGGGGCCCTCCAGATGTTCTCTTTTTTGCTTTCTTTCATGAATTCCCACAGCACAACTCTTAAGCATATGATAATCCAGAATGTCCTTTATTCCTCGAGGGAAACGGCCCCTCCTGTAGCCTTTGTTTAGACCAGCAAGTCAGTATGTCGAGACCGCAGTCCAAGGCTCAATCCACATGTCCAAAGTCCATACCAAAGCCCAGTCCCACAGAGCTCCTGTAGCATCCAAGCTGAGGTCCATCAACATGGGCAGTTGAGCAGACATAGCATCTCAGCTCTGCTTCCCTTTTGTACTTTACATGCTGATTGCAGCATATGCACTTGATGAGGCAGGTGACCCTCAACTGTTCCAAGTCTACTCCAGTTGAGGAATTAGGGTTCTTCCAGAGCTAGTGAGCCCCACCTGGCCAGTTAGGGAGCTGGGCTGTGGGCTTTTGCCTGCCTCAGCCTCCTGGAGCACTCTGCCCCCTACACCTCAAAGCCCGTCATGTTTGGGGAGACAGGGGCCCCTCTGGTTCTTGTGATGTGTCTTGCTGGTCTGGTTCCTGTGGACTGACCCCCTCCATCCCCTGTCACCCTGGGAGTACTTCCTTCAATCAATCAACTTTATTTCAGCTTTAAGCTCATAACACAAGACAACACAAGAACATCAGTTACACTCACACAGTTGAATTTAAAATTATTGGCAATAAAATTAGTGGTAATCAAAACTTAATAAGTATACAAGATAGTGTAAATATTAATTCCAAACATTTGCAATTTCCAATCAACAGTCCATTTCGTCTCTTGTATGTCAGAACGGAAGTTAATTTTTTTGCCATTTGTAGGGTTACAAACTGGTCAGTGTCTTGCAATAAAAAAGCAAGGAGGAAGTCAACCGGGTGCCCAGACAGTTTTTGGATTAATGGTTGCACTAAATTCTTCCGGGCAGCATCATATAGAGGGCAGTTAAACACCATATGGTGGAGAGATTCTATCGATCTGTTAGGGAGTACTTCCTTCTCCATCCCATGCTTGCCCCGCTATGTCCCAATCCCAGTTGCACCCCTTGCCTTTTCATCCTCCCCATTGTCCTGCCAGTTCATGACATCAGAGTAGTAGAAGAAGAAGAGTTTGGATTTGATATCCCCCTTTATCACTACCCGAAGGAGTCTTAGAGCGGCTAACATTCTCCTTTCCCTTCCTCCCCCACAACAAACACTCTGTGAGGTGAGTGGGGCTGAGAGACTTCAAAGAAGTGTGACTAGCCCAAGGTCACCCAGCAGCTGCATGTGGAGGAGTGGAGACACGAACCCAGTTCACCAGATTATGAGTCCACCACTCTTAACCACTACACCACACTGGCAGGCAGTCTTGGTATAAGACAGAGTCCTATGGCACTAGGCCCCTTCCCATCCCTCTGGACATTCAGAAGCCAAGTTGGAGATTTTTTTAGAAACAATCTAACAGTTCTTAAAGACTGGGTCAGAGGAAGACGTCCTCAGATGTTCATTCCCCACCCGGCCCCAACCTAATGTTACCATCAACTGTCCTGTGCGAAGGATTCCAAGAGAGGGAGGGGGGGACACAGGCAAATAACACCTCAGATGGACTCTCTCTCCAACCCAGTGCAATGCCATGTAATGCCACCAACTAACCTGTCATAAGGAATAAGCGAGGGCGACAGATGAGATACCAGGGCCTACTTCAGCTGGAGTATTATTATTTTTACTCTGGTTGTTTATTTATTGCAGGAGGATTGAGAGAATGCAGTTTAATGTATCTGACCCAAGGAAATAAGTTTTCTGGTGCTCCTAACTTGAAATTATCAATGCTTCCTTGTGGATTCTGCAGAGAAATGAGTGTTGTACTCAGACTTTGTGAATGTGTCGTTTGCGCTGCTACGTTAAATGACACCTATCAACTTGGATTTGGGTTTTGTGCTTCCATTATCTTGTTCAGCAATGAAATTATTTATGACCCATACTGGTACTTTTCCGAATAGCGCTTTTCCGAATGGTAACAGTTACAACATGAGTTACGGACATGTGAGCATTTAAGTGTTTGAGTTAAATGTACATGTGTAATTTCAGGAGGTAATCAAATCGGCGAATGCCAAGGTGTTAATAATGTGATTTTTCTGTAATGTAGCCATTATTTGTCTTCTTTAAAATTTAAAGCCTATATAATTGCAATTTGCATGCCCTCAATGACACTTTCATTTGTCTGGTAGCAACAGTTCAAGTTTTACATTAAGCCTTTTGTTTCAGGGTATTAGCAATTATAACCCAGTTAAACGAAGTGCGGTGTGAAATTCCCAAAGGCATTTTGTGCAAAAGCTTTCACAAATCCGGTAGTATTCCTTTAGATAAGCAACAGAGCTTTTACAGTCAATGCAAACTCCATACTTCGGGGCTGGATTTAGAGCCTTCCCAAGTTATCAGCATCTTATTTTCTTTGGGGTAAAAAAAATATTTTCTATGCATAAGAATCTCTTGGTCCATGAGGGTTTCAGGGGAATTTGAGGTGAACTTTGTCAAAATGCTGACAATGTAGAGCTGTTCCCTTAGTAATCCTCCTAGTAATCTGAGCTGTTAAATTTGTTAAATTTCTTTAAAATAACTCTCCAAGCACTAGCTAGGGTAAGACTCCATTTACCTGCTCTTAGTTTTCCATCGCTATCCTGTAGCCGTTGTGTTATCGCTAGACTGCAGAGTCACAAAAACCACTTCTGCCACCACCCACCCCACTACTTCCTTATAATTTAACCTTCTTGTGTAGAATAGAGATTGACAACAAGTTTGTCAAGTCAGACAACTTTTGCCTGGCCTGTATAGCAAGTATTGTACACACACTGATACTCCAAAATCTCTATCCACATTTGATGTCCAGCTGCAACTATGAGTCATAATGCAATGGTTCCATGTTGTTTACATAGATAGCTAAAAAAGATAAAGGACTCCTGGACAATTAAGTCCAGTCAAAGGTGGCTATGGGGTTGCGGCGCTCATCTTGCTTTCAGGTCGAGAGAGCCGGCGTTTGTCCACAGACAGCTTTCCGGGTCATGTGGCTAGCATGACTGAATCCCTTCTGGCACAATGGTACAACATGACGGAAACCAGAACGCACGGAAACGCCGTTTACCTTCCCGCCACAGTGGTACCTATTTATCTACTTGCACTGGCATGCTTTTGAACTGCTAGGTTGGCAGGAGCTGGGACGGAGCAACGGGAGCTAGCCCCATCACAGGGATTCAAACCGCTGACCTTCTGATCGGCAAGCCCAAGAGGCTCAGTGGTAACTTTAGACCACAGCGCCACCCGCATCCTTTACATAGATATGGGTGGTCCCATACCTAGAACCAGATTGTTATCTGATCCACAGTCCTTGAAATTTGTTCCTGGACCACAACAAGCAAGAAATAATGTTAATGTTAATAATAACTATGGAACTATGGACCCCACAGAGGTATGCCAACAATTAATATTTCAATACTTTTAATCGTTTAATATATATTTCACATTTCACTTTTGATGGAACATGTTTAGGCATTTAATCTTGTCAAACAAGCATTATGCAATTGAGCTTCCAAATACATTTTTCTTTAAAGCAAATGTACAGCAGCCTCCCCAGGTGCCATTTTTCATGTGCATCGCTCCTTAGAACCAGTTCTTTCAGATGTGCCCTAGATAGTTTACATTCTTGAGGGATGCTCAGTTCGGCTGTGGGAATGGTGGAAAATTAAAACTAAAATATAATTTAATTAGAGATATACTACAAGTGCCTAGGTCAAAAAAGCGTTTGTGTATCTGTGTCTGTATCTGGAGAGAGAGGAGCACAGCAATGCCTTCTGATTGCGAGGTTACCCAGCAGCAATGTGCACCAGCACACTTTGTACATTTTTCTGCCTTGTGACAAATTTCATTAGCATGCCCCGAATTATTCTGTCAGCCTTTTAGGTAGACATTTAATTAGACTTGTCTTTAAAAACTTTAAGTGACAGCAAGACAGCTGCAGACCTACCTTGAAAATGACATTATTCATTTCTGCAAGCTGAACTGCTGCAGCTGTCTGATAAGTTTTTTTCCTTCCTTTTTTTTTTCTTTTACAGAAATAAAGTGTAAGAACCCGACAAGGGAGCAGCTTTAGGCCAAAACCTGTATTCACAGTTATTTCTGAAAGCCGAGCAAATGAACAAAAGGGGAATTCATACATGGGAATGGGAGGACCAAATAATGGTCAGACACTTGAGGTCTCCTCTTTGTCTCCTTTTGAGACCTTGGATCCGTCATTCAGACGTTGTTTTATTGACTAAGGTAGGGTTCTCTTGAAAGGTACAGTATTTTTTAACCGTGGGCTTTTTCTCATTGGGTTGCATCCAGACTTCCCATAAGCTGTAGTCTGCTCATAGGATGCTCACATGAAGGATGGGGGCAAGTCACACACACCCCCATTTCTGTTTTTCCTTGCAACCCACCTTTGTCCCCTGAAAAGCTACTACAGAAAGCTGGGCGACCCTCCGACTCTCAGTCCCTCCCACCAAGGAGTCCTTTTGTTCATGAAAGGAACACTCTGGATACGAACCATAATATTTTGTGCCCGCCCACTACAATGGGGAGGAATAAAAATGAACTTTAACATTTCTCTTTGAGAGCAAAAATGTGAGGAAAGCAGACACACCGTTATAACGTCGCCAACAAGAGCTGGTTTAATCAGCCAGTAGTCTAAAGAAGTAGGCATTTGACCTATTATGTTACATTACTACGTCAGATTATTAACTGTAATCAGTTGACACAGTTAACGGTATGAAACACACTCTGTGCAAGGACAAAGGAACAGAAATAGGTTCCTTAAGCATTTTTAGTCCCATTATTTCAACAGGAAAGTTAAGTACCTAGTTAATTCAAGGGAATCAAAAGCAGTTTATTTTTTGGCAAAAGCATGCCATACACTTCTGGGGGGAGGGGGAGGAATGTCCCCAACAGCAAAGTGTTAACAATTTTATTTTGGATTTTGTGCATTTGAACAACTAACAGATGGAACAGTGGAATGTCTAGGGATGGAGGAATCAGTCTCATTCCAGTTTGTGTCACTTTCAGATTCATTTGTTTTATGGTCCATTGCAGCCTCTTCCCAACCACCACCACCCATACAATATTATTATTATTATTATTATTATTATTATTATTATTATTATTATTATTATTTATTACCCCCAACCACTCTGGGCGGCTTCCAACAAAGATTAAAAATACATTAAAACATCAGTCATTAAAAACTTCCCTAAACAGGGCTGCCTTCACATGTCTTCTAAATGTCAGATAGTTGTTTATCCCTTTGACATCTGATGGGAGGGCATTCCACAGGGCGGGCACCACTACCAAGAAGGCCCTCTGCCTGGTTCCCTGTAACTTCGCTTCTCACAGTGACGGAACCGCCAGAAGGCCCTCGGAGCTGGATTTCAGTGTTTGGGCTGAACGATGGGGGGGTGGAGACTCTCCTTCAGATATACCGGGCTGAGGCCATTTAAGGCTTGAAAGGTCAACACCAACACTTTGAATTGTGCTCCTAAAAGAAGGAGTGACATCATTCCCCACAAAAGAAGTGTCCAATAGGGAAAGGATCAGCTTTCATAGAATCTTAGAGTTGGAAGGGACCCAAGGGTTATCTAGCCCAATTCCCTGCAATGCAGGAATCTCAGAGAATGAACACCTTCTGACACCATTGTTGCTCTTGCATATGGAGATGGGGGTAGGCACACCAGTCTGAGCACAGAACATGATCTACCAGTGCATCCGCACCATCCTGACCTGGCTGGCACCCTGTCCCACCACTACACCATCCCAGTACACAGCAGCAGTGCTGTTACCGAGAGTACAGGTCCATTGCAGTGCCTCCCCCTTCCAGTCATGCTTTCCAGCCACTTACACAGCAGCCCTTGGAGCATTTTTTATAAAACTAGTTGCAGAGCAGATTCCAAACGAGAACATTTAGAGCTGCGCATTAGCCTGGGAGGTGCGTTCTACTTTGGAACATGCACTTTCAGATACAGACCTAACAAATTTCTCAAGCAGCTCTCGACCATGTCCTCACATGCATTCCTGAAAGGTAAACACTGATGGATGTTGCTTTTGTGAGACAAGCCCGGGGGGAAATTCTAATGTACAGTGGAAGCCTAAGCATGTTTACTTAGAGAAGCCTTATCTCCCAATGGGACATAAGCTGAGAAGACATGCATAGGTTTGTGTTGTCAGGTCAGCATTCCACTCTTGAATTTGAGATTCCTGATGTGTTGTTTACTTGCCTATTTCACATATGAAAGCTGCTCTTCATTGCTACCGCTGTTTCAATTTAAAAGAAGTTTCCAATATGGGCTTACACTTTGAAATGCTATGCAAATGCTTCAGTTTCACAGCAGAATCCCCAAAAGTGGTGAAATAATGATTCCAGATATTGTATAGATATACAATAGAGGGTGGGGGAGATTAATTGCCAACTTATCTGTAAACGATGCTATAAGGTAAAACATTCCATTGCATCAGAGGGCAGTAGGCTAGTTTAGGGAGTTCTAGCCTTTCTATGTTCTCCAAGACATTTTTATTTATTTATTAAATGTGTATGCCACCCTAAACAACAACAACAACAATTTTATTATTTACTAGCTTACCCGGCCGCGCCCTGCTGCGGCTGAATTTGAAGAAGTTCCCCTGTTCACCTTCCGTCTGCCCCTTCTCTGTCCCCACCCCCATCTTCAATTACTCTCTTCTCTCCCCCCCCCTTTTCTATTACCAGTTTGCGAGCTTGCAAATGGCCGACGGAGCTCTGGCAGGGGGAAGGTTTTGTAGCAGCAGTACCAGTATAGCCGTCGCTAGAGGGCGAGGTTTTGCTGGTGACGTCTAATAGGTGCGACAATTTTTGTGCTTTTGTAGCTGTAGTACCAGTATAGCCGTCGCTAGAGGGTGCTGTTTTGCTGGTGACGTGTAATAGGGGAGCCATTCCCCCCCCATTTTTCCTTTATTTTAGGCATGACAGGTGTGGTTTTTCTGAATTTTTATTATGCCAGATTCTTTTGCCATGATAATGGAACGCTGTGTCCTAATTTGATGCGATTTGGTCCAGCGGTTATGCAGCAAGGGTGTTTCGGACAAACACGCAATGGGAACATTTATATATATATAAATTCCCCAGCCACTCTGGATGGCTTACGCTACAGCATATCTAAAAACATCATAAAAACATCAAGCATTAAAAACCTCCCGATACAGGGCTGCCTTCAGATGTCTTTTAAAAACTGTGTAATTCTTTATCTCCTTGACATCTGAAGGGAGGGCATCCCACAGATCTCGGAACAGTTCACCACATTAAATATACACCATGTCGCCTTCCCACAGGCATCTGGTTGGCCACTGTGAGAATAGGATGCTGGACTAAATTGGGCTTGATCTAGCAGGGCTCTTTTGCATTCTTCTTGGACATGGACCAACAGAGAGGAATAAGGAAGTCACTGCACTCTACAAACTTCCCCGTTTCTTCCTGTAACTTTCAGTCTAGCTCAGCCTTTCTCAACCTTGGGTCCCCAGATGTTGTTGGACTACAGCTCCCATCATCCCTGACCACTAGTCTTGCTAGCTAGGGTTGCTGGGAGTTGTAGTCCAAAAACATCTGGGAACCCAAGGTTGAGAACCACTGGTCTAGCTCAGGCACCCCCAAACTTCTGCCCTCCAGATGTTTTGGACTACAATTCCCATCATCCCTGACCACTGGTCCTGTTAGCTAGGGATCATGGGAGTTGTAGGCCAAAACATCTGGAGGGCTGCAGTTTGGGGATGCTTGGTCTAGCTCTTGGGATTGTTAGCTGCTACAGTCATCCAGGGGCTTCCTGCCACTCACTGCCCCTGTCATGGTCTCCTGTGTGAATGCAGCGGATGTTTTCATTTCACCTGCAAGTCATGAAGTGTTGAGCAAGGAAGGGGCTATGAGGAAGGACTGTAGCTCCATAGTATAGAAGGATAGCTCAATTGGTAGAGACTCTTAATCTCAGGGCTGTGGGTTCGAGACCCATGTTGGGTGAAAAATTCCTGCACTGGATAAACCTTGTGGTTCCTTCCAACTCTATGATTCTGTGCTTTGCATGCGAAAAGGTCCCAGGTTCAATCTCTAGGTAAGGCTGAGAGAGACCTTTGTCTGAAACCCTGAAGACCTGCTGCCAGTCAGTGCTGGCAATACTGAGCTAGATGGATCAATGGCCTAACTTGGTGTAAGACAGCTTCCTGTGTTCCTATGTACATGTGCATGTGAACTGCCCCCCCTCCCCAAACATTTTCTCAAGGTTGACACAGATCTTTCCAAAACTTAATAAAAAAATGTTTCAAGCAATGTATGGAATCTAACTGGCTTCTGATGGAAATATAATACAGGACTAGATTAGGCTTTACTTTCATAAGGTAAGACAGTTTGAATATATCTATGGCCCATCCTTTACAGGAATAGAGTTTGAGCAAAAGTTCAAGATGAATTTATTTATTAAAAGTTAGGGTTTGTTTTAACGGTGCTGTGATTCTTTCCCTGCTTGCCTATTTAACATGAATCACGCACCCCAAGAGTTGTTTAAAATGTGGGCCACTTTACAACTCCTTGGGAAACTGTCATATTACTTTAAATATTTGATTTGGCTCTTATTGCTCTAATATTTTAGATTCCCTCCAATCCCTTTTCTTTTCGGCAGGAATAACATTTATGTTCGTTCATTAGCCAGATGTCAAGGGAAGCTTTTTCTCTGAGCTTTCAGGAAGATTTTTTAAACAAAAGAAAGTAAGGAAGAGCACAAATAAGCTTTAATATTTGCTCTTCACTTCAGGATGAAAGACTGTCATCTTAACAAGTGTGGAATAAAATGATATACTACATTTTAGACTCATGTACACCATCCACCAGAACCTTTTATTGGGGAACCACAACATCTAGATTGTTGGCCAGTTGGCAGCTAGACTGGTGAATGAGAGTGACCACTGAAACCATATAATACTGGTCCTGAAAGACCTTCATTGGCTCCCAGTATGTTTCCGAGCACAATTCAAAATGTCGGTGCTGACCTTTAAAGCCCTAAACTGCCTCGGCCCAGTGTACCTGAAGGAGCGTCTCCACCCCCATCGTTCAGCCTGGACACTGAGGTCCAGCGCCGAGGGCCTTCTGGCGGTTCCCTCCCTGCGAGAAGTGAGGTTACAGGGAACCAGGCAGAGGGCCTTCTTGGTAGTGGTTCCCACCCTGTGGAACTTTCTCCCATCAGATGTCAAGGAAATAAAGAACTATCTGACTTTTAGAAGACATCTGAAGGCAGCCCTGTTTAGGGAAGTTTTTAATGTTTGATGTTTTCTTGTGTTTTTCCTATTCTGTTGGGAGCCGCCCAGAGTGGCTGGGGAAACCCAGCCAGATGGGTGGGGTATAAATAATAAAATTATTATTATTATTATTATTCAGACTGTTGTGCATTTTCCAGATTTCATCCGTCCTTTTTTCCTCTTCTTGAGGTCTTCTCTCCTTTGGTTTCTCTACATCCCTTCACATAGGCTACATTAGCTGGAAATCATGGGAGCTGGAGTCCAACAAAGCAGTAGCAGTCGGCAGGGCAGGGCAGGTTACCAACATTGCTGTAGTGTACCGAGAGGCAATGATTAGGTTGGTGCAGTGCAAGCACACCAGCTGGAGTACCAGATTAGCTCCGCCGGTGTGTTTGCACCACACCAACCTCACCGCTGCCATGCCCTTCCCCATCCCTCCTGGTAGTCTTTCGCAGTAAGAAAAAGGCACTAGAAAGAGGGATAGCAATCATCAGAACATCAGAGGAGCCTGCTGAATCACTTCAATGGCCCATCTAGTCCAGCATCCTGTCCTCACAGTGGCCAACCAGATGCCAGTGGGAAAACCACTGTGGTTTCCAGCAACTGGTATTCAGAAGCATGGTTGCTTCCAATCAGTTAATGGGAAGCTGCATAACCTCCACACAAAGCAATCAATATGTTGGCATTTGTCTGTCTCAGGAGACAATGGAGTGTGCATTCAAGTTGAATGCTCAACAAACAGCTGGTGTTGTATAACCGTCATGCAAATTTTGTACAAACTTGAATGAATGCTCAATAGAGTGGTACCTTGGTTCTAATAATAATAATAATAATAATAATGATAATAATAATAATAATAATAATAATAATAATAATAATTTATTTGTACCCCGCCCATCTGGCCGGGTCTCCCCAGCCACTCTGGGCGGCTTCCAACAAATATCAAAATACATTAAAATATCACAGATTAAAAACTTCCCTAAACAGGGCTGCCTTCAAGTATTTTCTAAAGGTCATGTAGTTGTTTATCGCTTTGACCTCTGATGGGAGGGTGTTCCACAGGGCGGGCGCCACTACCGAGAAGGCCCTCTGCCTGGTTCCCTGTAGCTTTGCTTCTCGCAGTGAGGGAACCGCCAGAAGGCCCTCGGCACTGGATCTCAGTGTCCGGGCTGAACGGTGGGGGTGGGGGTGGGGGTGGGGGTGGGGGTGGAGATGCTCCTTCAGGTATACAGGACCAAGGCCTTAATCCGTTCCAGAAGTCAGTTCCAAAACCAAACCGTTCCAAAACCAAGGCGTGCTTTCCCATAGAAAGTAACTCAAAATGGATTAATCCGTTCCAGGCTTTTAAAAACAACCCCTAAAACAGCAATTTAACATGAATTTTACTAACGAGACCATTGATCCATAAAATGAAAGCAATAAACAATGTACTGCATTCACACAATCAGTCAGTCAGTCAGTCAATCAATAGCTGAACTAGGTTTCACACAGTCACAAAAACAAAACAGCTGCAAAAACAAAAATAAATAGCAGAAACAGACAGACCTCAGTGTAACACTTAAAATGGAGCAAGTTCAGCTTCCGAAAAAAGTTCGCAAACCGGAACACTTACTTCCGGGTTTGCAGTGTTTGAGTTCCAAATTGTTTGAGTACCAAGGCGTTTGAGAACCAAGGTACTACTGTAAACAGATTGCATGGAAATGTCCCAGGGCAGCTCTGACAAATAGTAGTTCACTCTGAAAATTGAAGTTTGGGTTGAGATTTTTGAGCTGGGTGTCCTCTGGAACAATACCACTCAGAAATGTGTGCTTATGGTTTGCATTCCCCAAAAATGCATGTACGAGGTCCTTACCTCACTCAGCATCAGTGCTGTCGCTGATCCTTGTTAAGACATTGTACATGTCATATCTGGGAGCCAACAAACTACTTTCGGTCATCCAAAGGCATGCACAGGCCAACATACTGGTACAGTCTGAGACGACTACAGAACACTTTTTTAAAGTGAGGCTGATGCCCAAAGCCTTTTGAGCCCATTACTTAAGGCAAACAATTTATAACATTGAATAAATGTTAAATTCCAGCAACTGGCTGGAATTTAAAGGGGCAGCTGGGTTGTTTTTTAATAGAAAACTACTTGGGGCAAAGCAGATTTCAAAACAGAATTCCTTTGAGCTTCAAACAGGTCTGTTCCAAATTCTGTAGTATTTTATGTACTGTAGTCTGAAACACATCATACTTATCAAAATAAATTGGACTAAAGAACTGACTGATATCACTTTATGTTTTTCCATGTGAAAGAAAATATTATTATTTTTTAATATTTTCAAGGTTGTGGGTATCTTAAAGCTTAACAAAAGCAATTATCCTGGAGCCAAAGTTCACTCCAGCTGGCTTTTTGCTGATATAGGGAAAGCTGTCACAATTTAGACAAGAAGTAAAGTATCCAAATCTTTCTGGTTCTACGTATTTTGGACTTTTCTTGGGATTTAGCTGAGGTTATTAAACAGAAACACACAATCAACTTCAACATTGACCCCATCACCATGACAATATATCAAGACTGTACATTTTACCATTTACCTCTGTTACAATAAGAATATTCTTTTTGAACCCAGGGACCTTTCCCAAATGTGATGCACAGGTATTATTTTAAAAATCAGTTTTTGTTTTAAAATCAGAATGCCAAAAAAGAAGAAGTCATGATGGCCAGAATCATGTATATGTGAAATGTGCGCATGTATATTTTTTTGGTTCTGTTTCTGCTGTGGGGTGGTATTGTTGAATAGGACACAAGCATGACACACACACAAACACACAAGTTGACAGGCGCATGAGCATTGCACATACAGTACATTAAGCATCATCATGACACATGAAGGAACACAGCCTGAAATATCTGCTGTAATAATTGAGAGGAGAACCTAGGAAGGTGTGTATCACTAGCACCTGCAGGTAACTCTTGGGGATAAACAACAAGGATTCCATGCTAGATGGTGGATACTTTGTTAAGGGGTGAATAAATTACTACCTAAATTAAAGCTTCATTCTAGGGCCCAAACTAAAGTGCCAAAGACAGCAGTAGGGGACTTATAGCCCTCCAGAGATGCTGTTGGACTCTAAATCACATCAGACCCAAGCGACATGGCTAATGGTCAGTGATAAAGAGACTTGTTGGCCAGCATGTTGAGCGTCACTAATTCCCCATCTCTGGTCTAAGATCAAAGCCAGGGGGTGTTTATTGTAGAATAGAATGATTCAGACTTGATACTAAAGGTAAAGGTAAAGGGACCCCTGACCATTAGGTCCAGTTGTGACTGACTCTGGGGTTGCGGTGCTCATCTCGCATTATTGGCCGAGGGAGCCGGTGTACAGCTTCCAGGTCATGTGGCCAGCATGACAGAGCCGCTTCTGGCGAACCAGAGCAGCGCACGGAAACGCCGTTTACCTTCCCGCTGCAGTGGTACCTATATATCTACTTGCACTTTGACGTGTTTTTGAACTGCTAGGTTGGCAGGAGCTGGGACCAAGCAACGGGAGCTCACCCCATCGTGGGGATTCGAACCACCAAACTTCTGATCGGCAAGCCCTAGGCTCTGTGGTTTAACCCACAGCGCCACCCGCGTCCAGAGCAAGGGGGGGGGGAAGCAATCCATAAAGTATGAATATACATTCAATAATGTTCATTGTGCAGTATGCAAAGACCAGCCACAATTCTTCTTCTTCTTCTTCTTCTTCTTCTTCTTCTTCTTCGGCGATCACTCGTAGCCGAGTAAGATTGTCTTCCCTAAACACGGTTTTAGCAGTGAGTCCGTAAGTGACTGTGGAGGCCAATTCTGGATCCGCACGTCCTTCCACAGTGGGGACATAGGTTTCCGGGTGGGAGTTGAGCAGGGTGAAGGTTTGCCAAGCGTGCCTTCCTCTTAGCGCGTTTCTCCCTTTCGTCCTGAGTTTGAGTGTCTTCAAAGCCCATGACACCTTTGGTAAAGGCTGTTCTTCAACTGGAGCGCTCACAGGCCAGTGTTTCCCAGTTGTCAGTGTTTATATTATATTCTTAAAGATTTACCTTGAGAGAGTCTTTGGACCTCTTTTGTTGACCACCAGCATTACGCTTTTCATTTTTAAGTTCGGAATAGAGTAGTTGCTTTGGAAGACGATAATCAGACATCCGCACAACACGACCAGTCCAACAAAGTTGGTGTTGAAGAATCATTGCTTTGACATTGGTGATCTTTGCTTCTTCCAGTACATTGTCATTAGTTCGCCTTTCTTCCCAAGTGATGTGTAAAAAAATTTGGAGTATGCAAAGACTGCTCACTATTATACAATGGGCTGTCAGATATTAAGAAGAGCAATTCTGGGAACTAGTAAGAAAAACAAAGAAAATTATTTGCTGATAAATACAGGTACATAACACATTCATGCACGTTGCCCACAATTTATGGGGGGAAGCAGGAGAAACTTACAGAAGAAAGGTGGAATCCAAAATATTGAGAGTCACTACCTTGAATCTTCGAGCTGATTCAGACTTCAGTTCATGTATTCATGTATGGATGTCTGAATAAAAAATCCACATGCTGAACATCAATTGTAACTTTTAAATGACCACTTTTCTCTGCAGCATAATGAATACAAAAAGACTTGGCCTCCACTCTGCATATTTATCGCAGAAGAAAGCTACAATTTCAATGTGCATGCGTCGTTCACAAATGATACACTGCGCATTATTTTGCAGTTAGGTCTCACAGGAAGTAAAATGTGAATTACCCCTAAGTCTTAAGATCAGCTGTGCTATGACCTGAAACCTAAATTTTCCAGTAACTGCAATAAAAGAAACCCTGCCACATTCCTCATGTTGATGGAGACAGGAATATGATCTTTCATTATCGCTTGTTGACAAATGCAGTGGTACAGCCCTGGGTGACCTACCTTTCAACGAAATATTGGATCTTGCCCCTGTGCCCATTTATTTCTGTGGAGGGCATAATCTCTAGAAGAAAAATCATGGGGAATTGAAGTATGTATAATAGCCTATTGCATACACAACATTCTTAAGGGCCGCTTCAAATGAGTATTTATGCTTGTGCAGCCAGATTACTTTTACTTCAGTTGACTTTCGAGAGATTACTACCATGTAAGCGATCACTGCATAACGCTTTTTTGGTGTGGATGCCCACATCAGTATAGCTGCCATTAAAATAATGAAGCTTTTTCACTCTGGCCACTTCTGTGTGTCATTTGCTACTGACCGCTTATGCAATTTCTTACATTTGAGAGATAGAAATGAAAATTGGAACAATTTTCAAAGAAGCAGGCAAAACTTTTCTCTAGGCAATGTCACCTAGCTTGAAAGGGATAAGGGAAATAGCCTTTCTTATAGCAAACTTTCCTCAGTCATAACCTACAAGCCTGAGCTTACATGGAAGAAATTCCACACGGAGGACTCTTTTCCCAGAAATGGTCAGGTAGAATTCCGAACCAAATACAATTCTGAAAGCTTCCTGCACATATATTTTGCTTCATAGAGCTCCCACAACTTCATCCATAATGTGTGACAGATTTTTCAACCCAGCTGAAAGAAATTGGCTCAACCTGTGTAATCGAACACTGCCATCCCATTTGTGGAATGGCTTTTGATCCAGCAAAGGTATTTATGCTGACATTAGGGGTGGACAAGTCTGCTGATTTTGGTTTCTTTCAGTTTCTTATTTCCACATCATAAATCCATTTCTTCACATTTCTACAGTGATTTGAAAATCATGTTTGTTTTTCTAAACCCTCATGAAAATTGGCCGGAATTTTAGTGTTTACATTTCTCCTTATACATATTTTTGTATGCACTTTTGACTTAATAATCACAAGCAATTTTACTTAATGTAACACATATTTATATGTTATTTTCACTAATGTATGCATTTTCATGCCCACTTCTCTTTGCTGTATGCATTTTTGCAGACTTTGGTTGTTTGGAGAGCTACCTTGCAAAAATTGGAGAAGTGTACCCAGGTGGCACTGTGGGTTAAACCACAGAGCCTAGGGCTTGCTGATCTGAAGGTCGGCGGTTCAAATCCCTGCGATGGGGTGAGCTCCCGTTGCTCGGTCCCAGCTCCTGCCCACCTAGCAGTTCGAAAGCACGTCAAAGTGCAAGTAGATAAATAGGAAGGTAAACGGCGGGAAGGTAAACGGCGTTTCCGTGCGCTGCTCTGGTTCGCCAGAAGCGGCTTTGTCATGCTGGCCACATGATCTGGAAGCTGTACGCCGGCTCTCGGCCAATAAAGCGAGATGAGCACTGCAACCCCAGAGTCGGACACGACTGGACCTAATGGTCAGGGGTCCTTTTACCTTTACCTTACATATTTAAAAAAATTGTGTTTTGGCTACCATATTGGTTTGAGAAGCACAAATATAGTCATTTGTTATTAAAATAAAAAAAGAAAATTGAATTTCTCCCCCATCCCTAGCTAACATAAGAGGAGATTAGAGTACCTATCTTCCCTTCCCTCTGCAGACCCCAGAACACCTTTTATGCTGTTTTGGAGGGTCCCTCAATCCTCTGTAACTGATTTTCAGGATGAACAGTGGAGTTGTGGTAAAGGAGGACTGGAGAAAATCACCTCCTCTCTTTCTACATTACGTGATGCCTCCATCGAATCAAAAGCTGTTCCCTGAACGGAATGGCAGCACTGAATTTCATCACACCAAATTAAAGAATTGTGAGTTCAAACCATGGGTAGGCAAACTAAGACCCGGGGGCCGGATCCGGCCCAATCGCCTTCAAAATCCGGCCAGCGGACGGTCCGGGAATCAGCATGTTTTTTACAAGAGTAGAATGTGTCCTTTTATTTAAAATGCATCTCTGGGTTATTTGTGGGGCATAGAAATTCATTCATTTCCCACAAAAAAATATAGTCCGGCCCCCCACAAGGTCTGGGGACAGTGGACCGGACCCCTGCTGAAAAAGTTTGCTGACCTCTGGTTCAAACTTCTTTAGTGAGGATTGTACCAAGGGCAAACCTACACATTGCAAGGGAAGTGCCGTGTGGTGATTGCAGGAGGAAACCGGTGGGCACCACAATGTTATGATACCCCCTCCAGGGCAGCCATTTATGAATGGAACCCACAACCCTTTCTCAAAATTCCAAATGTGCCCACTGATCCAAAAACTTTGGCAACCTCTGCAACCCACACTCGTTCCTTTTGGAGTTATATCTTTCATTTACAGCAGCCTAGGTTGAATTTCTGCAGCACTAAAAGTATTTTCCAGGTTGTGTAAGTTACATTTTGCTCCAAGTCCCATAAGCAAAACTCAACCAATGTCAGTGACAGACACCAGGGCTGGATCTACACACGTCAAAGAAGCGATTCAGTTAAGCGCATTGCAAACTCATACAGGGAAATCCGGTAGGGAAAGAGGGGACTCCACAGTGCCATCTGGCGTCACAGTGTTATATTGCATATATAACGCTTACAAAACGCCAGTGTGGTGTAGTGGTTAAGAGCGGTAGATTTGTAATCTGGTGAACCGGGTTCACATCTCCGCTCCTCCACATGCAGCTGCTGGGTGACCTTGGGCTAGTCACACTTCTCTGAAGTCTCTTAGCCCCACTCACCTCACAGAGTGTTTGTTGTGGGGGAGGAAGGGAAAGGAGAATGTTAGCCGCTTTGAGACTCCTTCGGGTAGTGATAAAGAGGGATATCAAATCCAAACTCTTCTTCTTCTTCTTTTTCTTTACCAATCTAGCTAAGTCCCAGCTACAATCCTTGAGATATACACACACCTCTCCCTAGAAGCAAGCCCTATTTAATTGTGGGAGCTTAATTCTGAGTAAAACACACAGAGGACTATGCTGTGCCTTCATTTGCTAGTTGGATTAAAAGCAAGTATAGGCATCTCTGAAGATCTTTCCAACGCGCTCTGACATTCATATCCCTGGATCTCTACAAGAAGGGAAAAAGATTGCTGCATAAATTGATTCCACAGCTCTGTCTTCCACCTGGTTTGTGTTTCTTCCTCTGGCTTCCTATTGATTTTCCACTTAAGTGCAATAGCCTCTTTAATGGCTGGAGAAAATGCACACACAAAATGTGAGGCAGAAAGACACCGAGAGAATGCAGTGGGTTTATTTGGAGTCTGTAAACCAAATACAAATCAATTACAGATTTTCTACCTGATTATCACAAAACCCAGTTTGAATAATTGCACACTTTAACCGTTGCGCTCAAGAAAATGTGGTTCAATTTAACTGAGGGAAGAAGCAAAGCATCAGTGGAATGATTTTTTAAACAACAACAACAACAAATCCCTCATCTAGAGATATGTAAAACATAGTTCTAAAAATACATCTGAAATATCACTTTCAGTCAAGGTGCAGTGCAAAACCTGTGCTTAACATTTCAGATCATGGCACAATTTAGAGCTGAGATGAACCAGTATATTTCAGCATGAAAATATGGTAGAATTAACAACAACAACAACAACAATTTATTATTTATTCCCCACCCATCTGGCTGGGTTTCCCCAGCCACTCTGGGCAGCTTCTAACAAAATATTAAAAATACATTAAAACATCAGTCATTCAAAACTTCCCTAAACAGGGCTGCCTTCAGATGTCTTCTAAAAGTCAGATAGCTGTTTATTTCCTTGACATCTGGTGAGAGGGTGGTCCACGGGGCGGGTGCCACAACTGAGAAGGCCCGCTGCCTGGAATTAACATTTCTATTTGCAAGATCTACTCTATGGCTCACACGTACTCCATGCCATTGGAACATGGGAAGCTGTCTTCTATTGAGTCAGATCATTGGCCTGCACAATAATAGGCAGCAGTTCTCCAGGGCTTCAGACAGGAGATATTTCTTGCCCTTACATGAAGATACCAGGGATTGAACCTGACTGTATGCAAAGCAGACACCTTGGCACTAAGTTACAGCTCTTCGCCAACCTCATTACACTATAATGTGGCATTCATTGCACTATATAATCTTGTTACATGATCTCCATTTCCCCAAATGATGAGAGCTTCCAGGGGAAGTGCTTACCCAGGTGTGATTTGTCTTGAAGGAGAGATCGTAGGAATAACTTGCATAACCTCCAGCATTTCTCTGATGGAAATAGGGATGCCCTAAGGAAAAGCGGAACATCCTGGGATCAAATCAGAAACCAGGATGGCTTCTGAAAATCCAGGACTGTCCTTGGAAAATGGGGACACTTGGAAGGTCTGAACTTGTGGTCCTCCAAAAGAAGAAGAAGAAGAAGAGTTTGGATTTGATATCCCGCTTTATCACTACCCGAAGGAGTCTCAAAGCAGCTAACGTTCTCCTTTCCCTTCCTCCCCCACAACAAACACTCTGTGAAGTGAGTGAGGCTGAGAGACTTCAGAGAAGTATGACTAGCCCAAGGTCACCCAGCAGCTGCATGTGGAGGAGCGGAGATGCGAACCCGGTTCACCAGATTACAAGTCTACCGCTCTTAACCACTACACCACACTGGATTCCATATCCCATCATCTGCCATCATCTCTGACTTTTGGCCATGCTGTCAAATACTTGGAGAGCCACACGTTAGTTACCTCTGATCTATACTGAGTGCTAGTGGCTCCTCCAGGGTGTCAGATGATGAGCACCCTCAGGTCTACACAGAGATGCTGGGGAGAAGCTTCTCCATGTGTAGCAGATGCTTCACACTATAGCTACAGCCCTTCTTCCAGATTGCTAGAGATGTATGCTATTTCTGTAATATTTGATTTGCAAATATAGAAGTAAACACAGCACAGTACTTCTACAAACAGCAAATCTACTGCCCCATTACAAATCTTCAAAGAGAAATTCCATCACCCCAGGATGCCTTCCAGCCATAAGCTCTTTCTCTCTGCCTCTGAATCTGTCTTTCAAGCTACAGGTTTTTTCCCCCATTTCCTTTTTACTTCTCTGGCCATTAACAAGCAATTTGCCTGATAAAAGATACGTCCAGGCCAGCCTTCGTTACAACATACATCCAGACCTCAAATTTACATTTAGGTTGATTTGAAAAATAACCCATAAAATGAAATTATAAAGAAAGTCCCCGCATCAGTGTTAAAACTAAACTTCCTTTCTTGGCCATTTATTGGGTGGGCCCGGAATGACGCGGGGTGGCACTGTGGGTTAAACCACAAAGCCTAGGGCTTGCCGATCAGAAGGTCGGCGGTTCGAATCCCCGCGACGGGGTGAGCTCCCGTTACTCGGCCCCAGCTCCTGCCAACCTAGCAGTTCGAAAGCACGTCAAAGTGCAAGTAGATAAATAGGAACCGCTCCGGCGGAAAGGTAAACGGCGTTTCCGTGCGCTGCTGTGGTTCGCCAGAAGCGGCTTTGTCATGCTGGCCACATGACCTGGAAGGTGTATGCCAGCTCTCGGCCAATAAAGCGAGATGAGGGCCGCAACCCCAGAGTCGGTCACAACTGCACCTAATGGTCAGGGGTCCCTTTACCTTTTTCAGAATGAAACCCTAGATGGACTAGATGACCCTTGTGGTCCCTTTCAACTCTGCGATTCTATGAAATCCAAGAAATCTCTGTAATTTTTATGGGTATTATCTATTCTGGCAGGGTTATTTCTGTCAGAAGGGGTGAAAGATATTTAGCCATTTCCCCCCTTCCATATAATCAAGGGTTGAGTTGACCAAAGCAAACTCAGACCTCTCCGAGACGAATTGGGCAGATGCCGAAGGGCTCTGAGCCAAATTGAGCTTTTATAAAAATCATCAAATTGGAGCCGAATCCAAATCTTGTGGTCGGTGCAAAACCATAATACACACACGCTCTTGCACAGCCATGTAATCAGTACAGAGAATGTAGTTAGGAAGGCTGTAATTACCACTTGGGAATGTGGCCAAGACATCATAGTTTGTGCCTCTACTCCAGAGGAAACTGCCATTTACCCTTCTGCAAATTAATGTAGTGCTTAATGAACCATTGGTCTTGGGAAACACGTCTGATTTGTTCTTGACTAAAATATAGTATTCAGGAAGCATTTATTAGATTCTGCTGGAGCACCCTGGACAAAGAGAAATCACTGCCTTCATTTAGTTGAGAATACATTAAAACTTTTGTATAATGTGGCTCTACGTAGGTGCCAACTAGTTATGTGGTGTACTACTGAGCTGGCTGTACCTGAAGAAGTGCCTGAAAAAGGACAAGGGAAGAAAAAACTGCATGTAACAATCCCAGAATAATCCCTATTATGTGCTGCACCTCTAATGCGGCTCAGCTAATCTCCTGATCTGGACAAGCAGAGATAAACACCAGGATTAACATAGTTACAATGTGGCTCTCAGCGGTTATGGGCCCTATAAAGCCCCTACTACCGGTACATATTTGTTTGAGATGGAATTCTTACCATGTAGAGAAGCAGGACTTCCAGAAGCTATCTCCGTACTTCCTGAAACACCAATGCTCTCATCTGAGTGCTGTCAGGTGACCCCCACAGCTTGAAGATGGTGTGCTTATCTCACAAGCTACTGGAGACTCAGGAGGCCCTACAAAACCTTTCCTTCCAAGCTAGCTCTTCGATTTGAGCAAGGTTTTGCTTGAGTAGTATTGCAGACTTGGCCTGTCCATGACAATGTTCCCTGCCTCTTGCCTTTGGCTGCTTTTGGTCCAGTTGACAAGCTGACCTCCAGCCAATTGGCTGAAGTTCACTTCATTCTTAATACAAATCAGTTCACACAGGGCAGTTCACCTTTAATGTGACTGTGTCAATAAGCATGTGATTGTAGCGATGCTAGCAAAGTTCTCCTGGCCAGATTCAAATTCAGTTTTGTTAAACCATTGCAGCAGTCATTGAAACAGATAAATCCAGTGACATAGCATAGGTTGCCAGTGCCCGGGGCCACATGGAAGGAGGGGGGGAAATGGACGGAGTATCATGCACATTCAACTGTCTAATGACATCTACATCACCCAGTCACAGAGATAAGAAATGAAGAGTCATTCCATTGTCTGGAGAGGTCACTTCCTGGTTCGCATGGAGAGGCCGTTTTCAACAGAGCCCAGCAATGGAAGCATGCAGCATTGGGTGTTGAAATTTTGTGCCCCTAACAATTCTGCAACTGGGGCAACCAGCCCTGTACCCCCCCCCACTATTCCACTGGCTACCTGTCCTATAGCCTTATGGGATTTGTGTCCAGTGTGCTGCTATTTGCCCTGTTACGTTGATAAACATGAGGAAAACGGCGCAACATCCCATTACTTTTGGGGCTGCTCCCCACCCCTAGTCTCCCAATTCCTTGGAAATTTATTTAGTAGATTTAGATCCTGCTTGTCAGCAAGAGTCCCAAAAGGTGCTAATTGACAACATTTATGAGACACAACAGAAACACTAAGAGCCATATGCTCACAAAACAACCAGCCCCAATGAAGCAAGAGCTGGTGTCAGATGTTCCTTCCTACACAGCAGATGGTCTCCTTTGGCCTTGCGGTGGGATGGGGTCAGTCTGATTGGGGTAGGCCCAGATGTTGTCTTTGCCCATCTCCTTGCGCTCTTCTTCCTTCCCACAGGGCAAATGGTGTCAATTGGCCTTATGGAGGGCAGTTTGACTGGAGCAAGCCCTGATGTTACCTTTGTATCTGCCCCCATCTCTCTATTCCTTTTTAAATGTTGTTTCTGCTGTCACTTGACAGGTAAAAAACAAAAGGAATGGGGAAGTGACCTTTGGGGAGCTAAGGTTTGCAGGGACTACTTTGGCAGCTGGTAGGGTTGGGCAGGAGCATTTTTCTGAAACCCCCAATTGGCTGGGGGAAATGATCCTGATTCTTAGCATGTTTAATGAGAAGAACTCAGATCATTTCTGAGTTGAAGCCAAGAAGACTTTGGAAAGCTCACCCATCGCAAAAGTGACTGGAGCTCTCTGGGCTCGGCAATTGGATTCCACAGCGCTTCCATACTATGTTATTTATTGTGTTTAAGCTTCTGCTTTTAAACCCTAATTAATATTTTGATTCACATTTAATTGAATTTGAAAATGGTTGTCTACAGGCTAATTTGTTTGTAGAGGTTGGCCATCTGTTGCCATATACGAGCTCTGCATCTGCACTTAATGATTCAAAGAGAAGTGGACTCGCTTTTATGTTTCATTTCCCCCCTTTCTTTGATTCTCTCTTTCAGCCGATGAAAAAGCTGAGCCATAACCAAAAGACTGGATGTATTGCTTCATCTCCCCACATGGCAAATATGTACTCATATAATCATCCAAATGTATATTAGAATAGCTACCACAGGTAGTTCAATCTCTGAGTAATTTCTCCAAGTATTATTAAGCTGGAAAAGTTTGCATTGTATTATATTATTTGTGGGTAATCTTGATATTTACTGTGTAGCCAGACCAGTATTCTTCTTGCCGCACTTTGGTTTATTTCTGTTATTCACTTGACAAGTGAATATGTCCGCAGTGACCCTATAACATGGTTAGGAAATGGTTAAGAAAGCTGGGAGTGCAGGATTCCCCCCTCCCAAACACTCTCATTCCATGAGATGATTTGTCCCTCTCCTGCCATCAAACACAATCCGAACCATGAATATTCACAACTAAGTCAAATTAAATTCAACAGGGCTTATGCCCAGGTAAGTGAGTTGCAACCATAATTCTTAAGAGAATTATTGTGTTTTAATGCTCAACAATACTCTATTAAGGAAAAAATAGCATAGTCTTAATGGCAAAGAATAAATGAAATCTGCTGAGATGTACAGTATTCCAATCTTTAAAGATAAGGAAAACTGTTCCATATGTCTGGATTTTCCTGGACATTTGCAGGATTCAAATGGCAAAATTAGTGTCAGGGGGAATTTTGAAAAAATGACCAAATGTCTGTGAAATATACTCGGAGTCGAGTGTGGATTTCATGCTCTTTATTCAGCTCATAGTAGCGAGGAATGAAAGGTCCCCCAGAACGTCTGCTTTATATACATTATTTACACAATGGGCCCCACGTGATTGGCTAATTCCAGGATACTCCTGTTGGCCAATCAGGTTGTGGATTCACTTCCACCTGGAGCTGGATTGGGCGGCTCCTGCAGACCAATCAGACTGCTGCATTCTGGATCCTATTGTTCTAGGACCAATCAGACTGCTGCATTTTGGATCCTATTCAACTCAGTACATAACAGTCTGGGTTTTTGCCAACAACAGAACCAGGAAGTGCAAACTTTGAGGTTCATTTCCCCCCCCCCCCGCCAAAAAAAAGCTCACAACAACCTTTTCGGCAACTGTTGTTTCCTGATTTTTACTTATTGAAATATGGCAGCACTATAGAAGCAGAATGAGGAATTCATCACTCTGAATGAGAGGCCAAACTTAAACTTTGCTACATGGCCTCAAGATGTATCTATAGTCAGTGGCGGAACTTCATGCTCTGGCACCGGGGGGGGCGGATAGCAGGCGGGGGCGGGGCTGGAGCACGTCCCAGGGGGTGGTGCGCAGCCCACAGGGGTGTGGCACATGTCCTGGGGGCATGGTGTGCTGCCTGCGAGGGCGTGGCGCCCAGCGCGGGCGGGGAAACAGCCACGATGGCACCCCACCGGGATCGTGCTGCGGGGGCGGTACGTTCCCCCGCACTCCTCTTCCTCCGCCAGTGTCTATAGTGACTTTCTTTCTAACTTGTTACATTTTTGAGTATTGAACAAGTTATGATTGCATTCCAGGCACCCAGCACTTGCTTTGCTCTGTTGGTTTTGGAATAGTCTTATTCATGTGCATAAGACTATTCTCCTTTCCTGGAGTAGAGTGACATTGTCCATTCCAGAAGGCTTTGTAATGTTCCTTAGTAACCTGATGCTTCTACAATTCAAAACCAGGTTTAGTAATACTAGTATCAGCAATAAGAGCTGCACCTACACTCTTAAGTGCTGGTCGATTAGAAAGAGCATTCTCTCCATTTGGCAGATTCCTCAGTCATCCCTATTATCAGATCTGCTGCATTGTCCTCTAGCATCCAAGCGACCTTGATTGATTCCTCCCTTAAGGTTCTTCAGCATAAAAGTGCCTCCCATTCTTTTCTCTGGGCTGTTGACTTAGACCCTATATCATCTTTGACAAGCCCTCTTTTTCCATGCATTTTATTTTCTATCTCTTGGCATTATTTTACTTGACTCGCTCTTTAGTCTTAATATCACAACTCTACTACTTTGTGACAATGTAAGCAATAGCATATGCAGACTGAAAATAATCTTCAGTGAAGTGCACCGCTGGGGAAGGCATTTTAAAACCCAGGGATGCCCAACCCGACAGGGGAAATAGATGCTTCCAGAGAATAATGACTTGAGATCTGAAACACAGGAAAAGTGATGGCTCCCTTGCCTTCCTGACTCCTGTACTCCATAATATGTGAACTGTACCTATAATTTAAGACTGATTTGAATATTAATCAAATTTAGGTATACTATGTTAATAATAATAATAATAATAATTTATTATTTATACCCCACCCATCTGGCTGGGTTTCCCCAGCCGCTCTGGGTGGCTCCCAACAGAATACTAAAAAGACAATAAAATATCAAACATTAAAAACCTCCCTAAACAGGGCTGCTTTCAGATGTCTTCTAAAAGTCAGATGGTTGTTTATTTCCTTAACATCTGCTGGGAGGGCGTTCCACAGGGCGGGCGCCACTACCGAGAAGGCCCTCTGCCTGTTTTCCTATAACCTCACTTCTTGCAGGGAGGGAACTGCCAGAAGGCCCTTGGAGCTGGACCTCAGTGTCCGGGCTGAACGATGGGGGTGGAGATACTCCTTCAAGTATACAGGACCGAGGCCATTTAGAGCTTT
The DNA here is from genome assembly GCA_034641385.1 of Darevskia mixta. Lineage (NCBI taxonomy): Eukaryota > Metazoa > Chordata > Lepidosauria > Squamata > Lacertidae > Darevskia > Darevskia mixta. The sequence continues at coordinate 14,472,212 of JAWWNH010000105.1, forward strand.
AAAGGTCAGCACCAGCACTTTGAATTGTGCTCAGAAATGTACTGGGAGCCAATGTAGGTCTTTCAGGACCAGTGTTACATGGTCTCAGTGGCCACTCCCAGTCACCAGTCTAGCTGCCACATTCCCGATTAGTTGTAGTTTCCGGGTCACCTTCAAAGATAGCCCCAAACACATCCATCCAAACACAGGGCAATTACTTCTACCGTTCTCTGAGATTCTTTTGGAACTGGGTGTGCCATACCCCAGAAGTTTACAGATATGCCCATTTTACATGTTTATGCCATACAAATCATATCAGATTGAACGGGACTTGCACTTACAGAATGACTTGATTTTCTTGCAAGGATTGGAGAAGATGGCTCTCACCTGTAGGCATCTTCCACGGTGATGAATCAAAACAGGGCATTTGGAAGTGCAATTAAAATTTCCTAATGAGAGTTCAAAAAGATAGCACAGACTATGTATTATTGGTGCTGCTGTAATTGATTTAACTGTTTGTGTGACTGATTGCCAATCCAATTCTACTCTCTCAGTATAGCTCAAAGACCAAATCTTTCTGCTGCCCCATTCCAGTCAGCTCTGCATTCCCATATGAGAGCTGCATCGCTGTATGGTAAATGCCCCAGCAGCAGTTAGTTGCTTGGATTTCTTTGGCAATGTTTCAGGAGTATGAAAAAAAGGGTGAGATATTACTTCAAAAGTTTAAAAAAGGAAAGAAAAAGAGGAAGTTAAATTTACTGCTAACTTTATGCAAAGTCATGTACCGCGTTCCGCTTGTATAGCTTTATGCATATTATATGGGAATCATAAAGATTAATCAATTCTCCCTTTAACGTTGTCAGAACTTGGAATTTCTTGTAGTTTCACACACATTATTTAAGTGCTGTTGGGGTTGCAGGTGTCGAAAGAAAGCTGTTGTGAGAAAATATAAGGGTAGGAAGCAGGAAGGATTGCACCATGCAATGCATTTGTTATGCATGTTTTTGCATGCTCTGCTGTAAAAATATTATAAGGGTGTAGGGAATAAAGAATTTTCTGGATCATTCCTGCACACAAAAAGTCACAGTTTAAATTATGATATTTATTTCCTACACCTTCTAAGAAAATATCAAATGTTCTCTGTATTTGGACCCCCACTTTTTGTGGTCGTGTGTGTGTGTGTGTGTGTGATATATATCATACACACAACATTCAGATAAGTATGCAGATTAGGACCGTGTTGAAAATTTCTTTTGCATTTCCCCCAACCATTCTCTATCAGTTAATGAGTAAAAAAATGCATTCTAGGACTCAACAACATTATTAAAGAAACAGCGTTTTGACTGCATTATAAACATGCAACACCAGATGGCACTGTAGAGCACAAAACTTTTCCATTAGATTTTACATAGTGGTTTTCCCCCCTGTTATAATGATTTAATTTAGGACTAGTTTATAGCGTTTTTGTTCTTCTGTGTAAATCCAGCCCAAAAGTTATCAGTCTCCCTGGGTGCCCAAGCTTCAAATAAAACCCTGGGAAGATGTCCTAAAGCACCTCCTCTCGTGTGGCTTTTCCAGATCCAGAAGCATGGGCAGGCAGGGAGTCTGCAGGGTGCCAACATGCAATGACAAGACAAGCTCAAAACCCACCAAAGTTCTAACACAATTCTGAAGTGTCCTGAGAATGGGGCAGGAAAATGGAAGCGTCTCTTGTAGGCTTTCAAAGACTTTCAAGAAATTGTAAGATGTAGCATTAATGCAGGTGCAACTCACTAAAAAGACAGTTACTTTGTGGTTGCCTGAATCGCAACATGTGTGATTTATGCTTCAGGAGAAAAAACAAAACAAAACCTAACCACTCAAACATTCCCTGCTTTGTTAATTGGAGAGGGGAGTTTTACAAAATCAAGGTGACATCTCTGTTCTGCATTTGAAATATGTAATTTCAAATCGCTCAGCCATATTGCCTTACATTGTAATGTCCAGCCCAGCTTGGATCACACTATGGGTGGTATTCATGAAAGGGGGTAGGTTTGCCAACATGTCAAATATTTTTGCATCGTCTCCTTGAGAAATGCACACCATCAACAAAGGAACAGTAGCCGCTTGCCCACTCCTGTAATTGAGCCACACTCTTTTTAGTAGTCATGTTAAAGATTCCACTTACTATTGGGAAAACATGTAGCTTAGCAGCAGAGCCTGCACCTTGCAAAGCAGAAAGTCCTGGGTTCGAATCCCAAGTGTCTCTAGGCAGGAAAGGGTGAGCTGGTGCAAACGGGAACTGAACAGGAAGAGCAAACAGTTTGCCATGCACTGTGGATTTTGGAGAGGTTTTTAACTGAGAACATTTGCAGGTGCCGTAGGAGGTTCTGGGGTGCATATTGGATGCCTGCAAGTTTCACATTCCTGACGCCTACCTTTGAATCACGAAAACCTTAAATAGGAATACGCCAGTCAAAAACAGTATCCGAGCAACACCTTTTTCACTTTTTGAAATATGGCAACCCTACCTTAAGGGAACAAAGATTTGAATTGGGAATCTCCAGGTAGCATCCATCTTCTGAAAATTACATTGGAAGAAAATAAATTCCATATTCAATTCTAAGCAATGGTTAGCTCCTCTTTTCTGAGACCTTACTACTGCTTAAAAAAAAAAGATGATAAAAATATATACAGCACCAACAGATTCTTTATTTCTATCTGATTCCGGCCTGGGGTATGGAAAGGTATTGCTTAAGAGATTTATCTGCTTGGAGGCAGGCTACAAATTGAGCATCTACAGCTGTATAACTTGCATTTTTCGTTCAAGCATCATACTGTGTACAAATGACAGCACCACTTTCTGCATGTTTGCATCTACATATTATTCTATCTCTTTAAAAAACCTGCTGGAGGCCACACATCACAAGTACATTTAATTTATATTATAAAGAAAAATACAGGATTGTTATTTTTTTTTTAGAAACAGAACTTACTTTGTCATGTCATTGGTGGGTGGGTGGGTGTGTGTGTGTGTGTGTGTGTGTAATGTCCCAATGCTGCTGGAGATTTTTGATTTATGGGCTAGGCGATTGTAAATCGTAGGAAGTTTATCTTGAAATGTTTCTTTTTTCTTTTGGCCAAAGTTCTTTTTTCCCCCCTCTCAAAATCACAAAGAAATTGGACCCCTTTTTTGCTATTTCTGAGGTAAATTGGCAAAAATGACACTGCCGACATGGGTTGCCATACATCCGGATATTCCCGGACATTTAACCGATTTCCGTCTGGACACTGCTTTCGACTGCAGCGTTCCATGTATGTCTGGGAAATTCCAGACATATGACAACCCTAGTTTTTAGTAAGGTACGCTTTGGTTTCTTCAGCTTTACAGCCCCAAATATTGGACCCAGTTGCCGCATGTGTAGATTTTCATGAAGGTAGGAACTAGGGCTGTACCAAATTGACAAGGGTCAGTTTTCACCTTAGGGATGTTCGTACATTACATTCAATGAGTGTATACTCCATGCATTTATGTATCCATATATTATACCCTCATACAGTTCTTGGCATGCAAAGGTCAATAAGTGTACAGTCTGGGTACACAAGGGGTGGGGAACCTCTGGACCACAGACCGAACTGGGCATACATGACATCAGGTGTGCAGCAGGTAAGAAGGGGCTTCAGAGGAACAATGGGGAGCTAAATTGAGATCATGGTTGCTCCTTTGCTGAAAATCTAAGAGCAGAATTGAAGGTAAACTTCAAGTAATGCTTTTAAATTTATGTGAGGTAGATTAGGCCGAGATTTAATGCCCGGCCAACGGTCACCCAATGAGCTTTATGGCCAACTGGGGATTTGAGGCCTGTTCTCCCAAGTTCTAGTCTGACACACTAACCATTATGCCACCTTGGCTTTTTTACACAGGTAAAGAATATGAGGTGGTCGATTGTGTGTGTTTGCATGAAATACAATATATTCAGCTGGTGCAAGAGGAAGGCCTAGGTCCGATCACTTGTTCTGTAAAGGATGTCATATTTCACGGATTTGTCCATTTTTAGTCTGGCCCTATTAAGAAAAATTAGGCTGCCTGGTTAACTAGACATCTGGCATTGCACAAAACACAATAGTTACTATTTGCTGTAAGCAAAACACAACGAGACCTTGTATGTCTCTACAAACAGGCCATATGGTCTGTCCTTAAAAAAAAAAAAAAAAAATCAACACCAAATTCTAAGCCTCTCTCTCTGTCTCTCTTTGCTTTTGAGAGGCTCCACCTGCTATATTTATTTAGGTATATTCACCTTTCCTTAGCTCATGTGTGACTCTTCCACTCTCACCCTGGTGGTGGAAATAAAATAATGGATTATGTTGCCTACTTCTGCTACATAGGGAGCTAGGAACGCTTTTTGCCAGCTGGTAGTACGAAATGTATTTCTGCATCATGGAGTTGTTGTTTTTCAAAAACAAACACCCATATTTAATATGTGTCTAAACTCAAGTGACACCCTGAGCCCAGCAGGAGCAGAAATCGCACATACTACTTTAAAAAGAAGCAAAATAACACTGAGCGTTATGGATGCTGACTTGTATTCATTTGTCAGCATTCTTGAGATATGGCCAGCAGTGGTTTGACAGTGAATAGAGGGAGTATATACTATACACCCTGAAGCAAGACATGTTCCCAGCAGAACACCCACCCACATCCTGCAAAGTCTGATCCCACACCAGCTACGCTTCAGAAGCACGCATATTGCTTTCAAAAAAATGCTTCTCTGCCAGGACCCTGTGACTTAACAGCAGAGGTGTCTTCAATCGCTGTTTATATGAATGTCCCTCCACCAGCAACCAAGGTGAATTGAGGGGTGGGGAGATTTCTCTTCCGGTGAAGCATGATCTTAGGAATTTCAAGGGATGCTGCCAGAGACTTGATTCAAAATACTCTGCATCACTAAAAACAATGCATATCCATCCCAGAATATTGAGAGGAGTGGGAAGTTCAGCAATAAAGTCATTTCACCCCGAGGAATTTTTAGAACTATACCAAAAACACTTGTCACGTTTTTGTACGTGGGGACAAGGGGAGCTGGATTCTCAAAAAAAACAACAAAATGTAAGAGCCTGCTGGATCCGGCCAATGGCCCATCTAGTGAGCATCTAGTGGCCAACCAGATGTGTGGGAAATTGGCAGTTCTCCATTGGCCAATGATCATAAGGATTAAATCTGGACATTTCTTCCCCAGGACTAGAGGCCTCCATACCAGTTACCTGGTTTCCCGGACAACTCTGAGATCAACACCATTCATCTCCTCCAAAGGCTCAGGACTAGAGGAGATGGTGACCCAGGTAGGAACTTCAGAGCCACCATTGAAGTGCCTTTCTAGCTGTTGGTGAGGCTACTCATGGACTGGGGTGGGGGTGGGGAGGTCCTGGAAACACTTACAGTGGTACCTCTGGTTACGAACTTAATTCGTTCCGGAGCTCCGTTCCTAACCTGAAACCGTTCTTAACCTGGTACCACTTTAGCTAATGGGGCCTCCCGTTGCCACCACACTGCCGCTGCACGATTTCTGTTCTCATCCTGAGGTAAAGTTCTTAACCCGAGGTACTACTTCCGGGTTAGCGGAGTTTGTAACCCGAGGTGTTTGTAACCCGAGGTGTTTGTAACCTGATGTACCACTGTATGTGGATCAGGGCCTGACTGAGAGAAAGGAAGGGATGGAACTGCTCAGTCTCTTCTTGCTGAAGCAACAGCTCTCATTATAGCTCCAGATATGTGATCGGAAATAATATGTAAATCAGAAATAAATGCATAAAAGGTTGGATCCAGACTTCATCTCATTTAGAGTAGACCCGCTGAACTCAACTTTATTGATTCAACCTAAAATAAATAAAGAACTAGGCACCAAAATGTCTTCCTAACACACAATGAGCTGAAGGCTGCAGTCCTTAACTCAAGGGGATTTATTTATTGATAGACCTGTGTAGGGTTGCACTGCATCTTTTCCATTTTTCCCCCTTTCTCAGCAGCCCCATTTATGCAGAAGGTCTTGGTCCTTAACATATCAGCTTTGTACACACTGCAATCCTTTATCATACCAAGCAGCTAACCTTCCAAACAAGATTAAATAGATACAAAGATTCTTCCTCCTCAGACACACTTTCCGCTGTAGCTGTTTCAAGTCGGTGTCTTGACCCAAGCATCCATTAGCAGCTCTGAAGATAATTATTCTGCCCGTATAGCTTTTGACAGGAAGACAAAGCTCGGATCACAAAATTCTCATTTACTGAAAGGGGGGGACGGGGGCGGGAAGGCCTCTCAAAGGCAGCTTGTTGGCTGAGTTGAGAAAGAGGGTAGCCTCAATTTAATCAGTTTTGGCCCCATTACGACAGTCAGTGGAAATTATTATAGTTGGCTTCAGGGGACCAGCGGATAATTTGTCCAGCCAAGAAAAGAAATTAAACACAAGGAAAAAGAGGAAAGAGATAACAGCACACTTCGATTTGATGGCGTGGTAATTGTTTCAAAAGTTTCCCAGCAAATTTGTCTAAAAATTAAAAAGCTGCTAATAAACTGCCATACGAAACAAAACAAAATATGCACGGAATGAAAAAGAGGTCAGGCTTTACATAATATTTCCCTTCTGTGAGGTGGAAGCTTTGTGCAAAAATGCTTTGATCTTATTATGAACTTTTGTGTTTTTTTATTGTTCTCCATATGTTTCCTTTTCTTTTGTGTTACCACGACTCAGCACTCTATTATGAAAAGCATTCAGCAAACAGATACCATTTTCAGACAAGCTAAAATGCCTAAAGCACTGAACTCTATTTGGTGAGCATGCAATGAGAGTCTTTTTAATTTTTAAGCCTACATCACCTAACCCGACAATTTAAAATGCAATTGGGATCAATCTATTGTCAAAATGTGCTTTTCAGATAGGCCCATTTAGGAATACTTGTGCCGCATAAATGGAAGGACTTCTGATACAATATTAAATCAAAAACAGGCTGTCTTTGAGATTTGGTTATGGGCCTGACAAAAAGGAAGTTTTTTGAGTGCTGAGGTTGAAAACACTTGAAATTGCACGCACTTATGAGGTGCCTTTGGCTCCAGACAGATGAAATATTCTAAAGCAGAAAATGAAGTCATCAGTTAGAGACTACGATATTCTTTTTTGTTCAGGAACTTCACCAGGGGGGCCTGAGCGAATTTTAACAATAAATAAGACAGAGAAGCTATCTGTAATGCTGGTGCCAAGCTGCAACCGTCAGCGGGGGTCCTCAAACTCTTAAAATTAAAAACAAAAAATTAAGGCATAAGAACATAAGGCGTTCACTGTTCCCACAGTAGGCCAAGACTGTTCTCACAGTCTTGTGCCCCAGTTTTCGTATTTGGATCTGGGGTCTGACTGGTGGAAGTGGATAGAGAAAAGTTATTCTCCTTCTTTCATAACACTAGAACTCCTGAACATCCAGTGTAGCTGAATATTGCAAGATTGAGGACGGGGGTGGGGAATACATCTTCATGAAGCCCACAGTTAGTCTATGGAATGTTCTCCCACAGGAAGCCATGTTGGCTACCAACCTTGATAGCTTTAACTCAAATCCTTCTTGCTGGTTTTCCACATGCATTTGGCTGGCCACTGTGAAAACAGGAAGTTCGACTAGATGGGCCATTGGACTAATCCAGCAGGGCTCTTTTTAAGTTATCGCCATCACTGTCCTATTTTGGAAGGTAATAAATGTCGCTTTTGCAGCTTCTTTATGGGCTCGTGTGAAGCTGTGTGCTTGTGTCTTGGATATAAACCATAAACTTTAATGTACCAAGTATATTGATTGAACAATTGCCCCAAGCTTCAGGTGAAAAGCGATAAGGGAGTTGAGTAAGGACTTCCAGAGCAAGCTTCTAATACCTTCAAATAACAATAAATAATAATAATAATAATAATAATAATAATAATAATAATAATCTAAAATTAATCTTCCACAAGGTCATGAAACTGCATTTTCTCCACCCCCATCATTCAGACCGGACACTGAGATCCAGCACCGAGGGCCTTCTGGCGGTTCCCTCACTGCAAGAAGCGAAGTTACAGGGAACCAGGCAGAGGGTCTTGTCGGTAGTGGCGCCTGCCCTGTGGAATGCCCTCCCATCAGATGTCAAAGAAATAAACAACTATCTGGCTCCTAGAAGACATCTGAAGGCAGCCCTGTTTAGGGAAGTTTTTAATGTTTGATGTTTTCTTCTGTTGGGAGCCACCCAGAGTGGCTGGGGAAACCCAGCCAGATGGGTGGGGTATAAATAAATAATAATAATAAATAAATAAATAAATAAATAAATAAATAAAATAATAATTAGCCTGCTGTGGAGTTGTTCCACTCAGGAAAGAGGCTTTACCTGTGATTCCCAAGCTAGCTGTATATTTCATCACTTTAACACAGTGACTAAGTGGCAGCCAGAGCATACTGGCTCTCTGCTCAGAGGGCCGAAAGGTGATGTGCAAGGAAGATGGTGGAATCAAGTTCACGAGCTCACATAAACTTTCTGCGCTTGTCATCTTCTTAGACACACAGACTCCTGTAATACTCCTGAGCTGGATCTGGAAGAAGCTACTGATTAAGGGCATCTTAGAAGCCTGTCGGCCTAATTCAGAGCCCGCGAAGTGAGCGGTGACATTTGCGGAGGATCAATGATGCAGAGTGCCTCTGTTAAAATTATAATTAGTAGGGGAGAAAGAAACAATTAAGAATGTTCTCAAAAGGTACAGAACCATTTGTGTGGCACTGAATATATATATATGCGCAACGAGAACTAAATGGACCATAATTTAAATATGTACTGGAAGTAACAAATTGAGAATCGCTCATCCTTTAAAAATGCAAGCAAATGTAGCTTAGGCAAAATAAACTGAAATACAACTATTCAGTGGGACGGAACTTGAAATGCAGCAGAGCATTAAAATGCCTTACTGAAATAATGGACAGCTAGATAGATATCATTAGCAAGCCTAGTGGCTGTGATAAAGGAAGGTAAGGCTATTAGGACCTGTATAGGCAGACTCTTTCTCTTTCTACTCCATTTAAAGAAAATTGGGGCCACAAATGTACCGGTATGCTGCGGTTGCCAACATATTAGGGAGGAAACAGGCTTGGGTGGGTATAGAGTCGTCTTACTTCATTTGTTTGCTTGTTTGGATTTGGTCAGTAGCAAACGAATTCCCAAAGCAGTAGATTTTAGGTAAAGAAAAAAATTGCTTTCCACCCCCTCCACTGGGTTCACCTTGAGTTATTTCACTCTGTCCCTTGTTTTCATCACTGGACTTGTCTTGATATTGTCTCTCCCACCATCTGGAACCAGATTTCTTCTTCCAAGAGTTATCAACCCTTATCTAAAATCTATGAGGGACTCCAGAGATCAGATGTCCAAAATAGTGGTGCAGTGCAAGGGCCTGACTTGAGGAAGCATTCCATGTTTTTAGAAAAGGGAGTGTCTTATGATGTTGAACTTACAAAAGACTTGGATCCTAAGATAAACTAACTTAATGGAAGTCCAAAGGAGAAGAGTTACCTGGACCCACCTTTCTCCTGCCTCCTGCTATGAATCCAGAAAGGCTCTCAAGAGGCTTGGGGGCTCCTCCTGAACAATGTGGAATGGAGAGGAGGCAAATGCAAGAGTGAAGAGGAATTTGTGGACTTTGGGGGTTTAAGCTCTTGTGATCCAGTGTGATGCGTAAGGTCTCTAGATCAGGGATGGGTCACCTGTGGCCCTGCAGATGTTATTGGACTACAATTGCCACCATCCCTTCCCACGGACCTTGCTGGCTGGGGATGATGGGACTTGAAGTTCAAGATAAGATAGATAAGATAAGATAATTTATTGTCATTGCACAAGTACAAGCACAACGCTATACAAGTGCAACGAAACTGCACGCCCCCCGTAAAAACAGAAGAAAGAAAAAACAAAACAAAAAGCAGCACAAAACACACCCACACCAAAGAAAGCCACACATACACACACATACACCCATCACAGCTCTCCAAGGTCATATTATCTGGTTACAGCGTTTAAGATGGTTATAGCTCTTGGGTAGAAACTGTTCTTCAGTCTATTTGTTCTTCAGTCTATTTGTTCTTGATCTAATTGTTCTATATCTTCTACCCGAAAGCAATAATATTTTGGGCTGTGGTTATGACTTTTTGAAGGGGCACAGGGGCACAACATCTGAAGGGGCACAGGCCTACCATTCCTGCCCTAGATTACGCCATCTTTGTGTTAAGTTTGTGCTGTCAGGGCACATTGAGAGGCTTTCTCATATCCCATCCTACCTCCCCCCCCCCCTGCATATTTGCCAAAGCTAGAGCCTGAATATAATTTTCTGGAATATATTCTTGCATGGGTTGGATTTTATGGTATTGGATTATGGCATAATAACTATAATTCAATCAATCATCAATCAAATCTTTATTACGGTCATAGACCAGCATAAGTAAGGTGGGGTACAATCATTTAAAATCTGTAAAACCTTTTTGGAAAGCTAAAATTATTAAAACAGAAGGTATCTATAAAGGACTATAAGAGTCTAAAAGAAGCTTTAAAAATCTAAAAGAAGAGTTAGGAGCATTAAACGGATGTGGAAGAGCATAAAAGTTAGTATACAAAAGGCTATGGCTATCTATTTACAAAACACTCTGATATGAGTGTTCATTCAATCTAGTTTGTGGCGCAAATCATCATCCAACGAATTTTGAACACTGCTATGCAGAACCTGGCAACATTGTATGTTGTAGCAGGGTTGGTATCTGAAAGCAGCAGGGAGGTATAGAATTGTCCTGTGCACCCTGGGTAAGGTAAGGTAAAGGACCCCTGGACGGTTAAGTCCAGTCACAGGCGACTATGGGGTGCGGTGCTCATCTCGCTTTCAGGCTAAGGGAGCCGGCGTTTGTCCACACACAGCTTTCCAGATCATGTGGCCCACATGACTAAACCATTTCTCGCGCAACGGAAACACCATGATGGAAATTAGAGCACACAGAAACGCCGTTTACCTTCCCACCACAGTGGTACCTATCTATCTACTTGCACTAGCATGCTTTCGAACTATTAGGTAGGCAGGAGCTGGGACAGAGCAACAGGAGCTCACCCTGTTGTGCTAATTCGAACCACCAACCTTCTGATCAGCAAGCCCAAGAGGCTTAGTGGTTTAGACCACAGCGCCACGCGTCCTGGGTACTTATGGAGGCGTGGGGAGATGAGGCTAATACGGATGTCTCTATAATATAGGCACTGGTGAAGCACATGCTCTATATAATTCAATATGACACCATACATGTCTGCTCAGATGGTCTTGAGTGCACTTTTACCTATATGACTTCATACAGATAAGTTGGTTTAGGATTGCAGCCTAGCCCATGTGTTTTACTTTAACGGTCCTGATATTAATTGGAGTTATTAGATTGCATGTCAAGTCCCGACCCCTCCCATGGAGAAATAAAGACACAGGACTCAATAAATAAGGTTAAATGGGCATAGAAAGGCCACAACTTTATTGGTTACGGAATGTAGAGCGGTATTGGCTTAGGCATTGGAACTAACCGACTATATTCGACTCCAGTACGTTGTGCTGGCAGTCCGGGAAGGGTTAACCACTGATGGGAGAGCCCTGCTGCTACACATCAGCTAGGAACTCACCCTGGGGTCACCGATATGGGGCGTGCCTTTGGCCCTCACCTACCACGGCTTCGGACAGGGACACGCCCCCCGGACTCGTTTAACGAAGTAGCCTTCAGCATTTTGGGGGAGGTGATGGCCCAACCTCCCCCCCCCCCCCACCTTCAGCCTTCCTGAGATAATCCAATGCCTAGCCGCCAACCAAAGTTGTGACGAGTTGCTACGAGGTAGGCGAAAACCAGCAGGCTCCAGCCAATTTGCCAAGTGGGAAAATTCCTACCAGGTCCCTCAACGGCGACCAACCAAGGTCCATAGCAAGGTCAGGGAGAACGCTACCTAAAAAGGGTGGGTGGGCGGGAAAAGTGTCAGCTGGGGGCAGGAAGCGAGAGGCTGAGCCCTGGCCGTGCGCTTGCTTAAATGCAGCAAGCCACGCCTGCCGGCCGCACCGATTGGTCGGCCTGCCAGGCGCCGCACCCAGGGCTCAACCTATGGCGGCAGGGGATGAAGCCATCCCCTGCGCACGTGAAAGGCTCGTGAAGCCTGCAACCCCCCCTCCTTCCTATGGGCGGAAGGGGCTTTGTCGTTTTCGTATGGTAAGCCTTGAAATCAAGCAAGCTGGAGGAGCATCATAATTTTCCATTACAGGGTGAGAAATGTGTCCGCTTAGTCTACCAAGATCTTTACAGACAAACTCTTTCGACCAGCTGAGTCATGTTCATCCTTCCTTCCTGTAGCAATTTTTGAGAATCACAATAGTGGCCTGAGAAGAAACCATGTACGTAACTCACCTTGCTCACAGGTCACCAGTGTTGCACAGATTCAAACCACATGGACACAGTTTTAGCAATGCAACAGTAACATATTAACTGGGCCATTGAAATTTAAATAACCTACATTTCCAAGGAGCCACTTCTGATTCTTAATATTTTCATAAGTTTACAGAGAATCCCCCCCTTTATTGTCATGGCAACAGAGCCTTGAAAATACCATGCTTGCGATTCTGTCACTCCATTATCAGAAAGACAGAGGCCGGCAAATTTGAGGGTGCAGCGAGAACAGCAGCAGTCGGACAATGCAGAGCGTGGCACAGCATGCCCTTTTATGGCAAGCTGGTAATTGTCTCCAAATTGCTATTCCAGACCAAATGCCACAGTGAAAACACAAACATTAAGGCTGCAATCCTATATCCACTTACAGTACATGGGACAGGGGGCAAATTCAGTTTGGCTTGCCTTTTCATACCACCCTTTCTGATTCTAACTGCCCCAAACAGCTCATGCCCCAAAATGCAAATAGGCTTTAAAATTCACATGCCTCTGAATGTTGCAATGCAGTTATCCAACCAAATGATGTCTACAAAACTGTGTTAGGGGAAAGTGTGCATAAAAATCAATGTATTAGTGAAGGTAGCATAAAGAAACACATTATATTAGGGGGAAAGGCTTAAAAATTTTGAAGAGAAATGCATGCTGAATGTGGATGAATTGTGGGGAGGAAATTTTATATTAGTTACAAAAAACAAACTGATGTGGAATGGAAATGTGGTGAACTGAACTTAAGAATGGGAAAAGCGAGAAACTGTGATTGGCAAAATTGTCCATCCCTACCTGGGCATAAGCTCCACTGAACCCAACAGGACTGACTTGTAGATATGGCTAGGATTTTGCTACAAAGCTCCCATGCAACTGTTGCCAAAGGCTTCCATATGGTGACTCTCTAGATGTATATCATGATGCTTGCCAACAGTGTACCATGTGGCTGGGATATACTGTATGAAATATTCTACGCAGGCACAGGTTCGCATACGGGTCGATTAAAACATGGTCTTAATTGGTTCACCAGTGAGAATTAGTTTTGGCCAAGTGAGAATTACACCATCTCATTATGGGAATGAAAATCAGTTGCAATAATAAGAGACCCTATGTAAATCCTCAACATAACAGTCCAAAGTTATCTAAAAATTATACAAAACAATTGTGTAAGATGTATAGAAAAAATTATATAAAGAAAATTAATCTTACCTAATTAGGTATTGAAGTCTTAAGGTCAAAGTGTACTGATGTGTTGTTTAGGATTAGGTGGTCCAAAGTGTGTTTGTGGTATTTAAAGGAAAGATTAAGGTGTGTTCTAATGAAGATTTAAAGCGGTAGTGGTACATTCTGAATCTTGAAGTTACAGTGTACAGAAAAGATTTAAAACAGCAGTAGTACAATTTAGATCTAAAGATACAGTAAGAATTATGGCAATTCACAAAAAGGGAGTAAAGTCCTGGTGGTTATTTAGACCTCGGGGGAAAGCCGTATCAAAAAGATGGATAAGTCTGGCTTCTTGTTGTAGCAGAAGTTTATCAGTGTTCTTGTGGTGGAAATGATCTGGGGGTAGCTTCCAAATTACAAAGAATATGAAATCCTCTTCTGTGTGTTGTTGTTGAGTGTAATGTTCCACGAGCGGCACTTCCATGTCTCAGTTGCATATTCTGGATCGGTGTTCATTGATCCTGAGTCTTATTTGCCTGGAACATTTGCCAGTATACATCTTTTTACAGGGACAGATCCATGCGTAAATACAGTTTATTGTATTGCAGTTACTAAAATGTTTAATAGTAAATCTGACCCGGATTGCTCATCAGAGAATTCCTTAACTTGTAGGGAGTATTTACAGACACTACATCCTCCGCATCTAAAGTGGCCCATTGGCTCCCCGTCACCTGGTTTCATTTTTGCAATCGTATCAGATTTCACCATGATCCAAGTCTAACCTGCTTCCCCAACATTGACTCTTCCACTACCTTGGCATAGTTTGCAGTTATAGAGAAATTGCCATTATGGTTTTGGCAATACTAGAAAAAAGAATTTCTCATGCATTTATTGAAAATTGTTGATTGCATGTGGAGGTCACCAAGCCACCCCCACCAATAAATTCACACATGAGACATAAATTTTGTTTGGGTTTTTGGCATAGTTTTGGCCACAACTTTATTAAAATACAAAACACGTGAGTGGTTGCGTAGGCATTGGTTCACCTGTCCAACGGGACAGAGCTGACCACTAGTCAGCGAAAGACTAGCTGTCCGGCGGGACAGAGCTGACCACCTGTCAGCGGGAGGAAACCAGTCTGGGGAGAGTTGAATGGAGGCTGGGCTGCAGAGACCTCCCCCTTCCCTAGAGGTCCCAGGGGCTCATGCACGGCCCTGCAACCCTACCGGGTTCGGACAAGCATATTTGAGCCGCTGGATTCCTTTAACGGAATTCCCACGCACCATGATCACTTATGGAGGGCTACCGCGCTCCATTAACCAACACAACCAGTGCCTAACCGCCAACCTTACAAGTTGTGACTAGTTGCTACGTAGTAGGCGAAAACCAAATGGCACAGCCAATCAGCCAAATGGAAAAATTCCTACTAGGCCCCCACCTCAAAAGCAGACGACCCCATGACAGGCAACAGCAAGGTCAACTCAAGCCTATACCAGGGAGGGAGGGCGGGAGATCCGAAGCTCGCAGCAAAGAGGGAGGTCGCACCACGTGCTGACTCTTTTAAGGGACGCTGGGCTGTCCATCAAACTGGATACATGTGCTTCTGCCCAGCAACATGTTCTGGTCAAGCTAGCTGTAGCCAGCTAGCCAAACCCACAGGGGGTGGCTTATTCTGCCCCACCGCAACACAAGCTCTCATTCATTGGAGAACTCGCTTTCTCAACACAAATAAAATGTGCTTTCCATTTTGAAATCAACATAGGCATTTGCTACCCAGGTTTAGTGATGTCCAACTTCTTTATCTCATTTCTTTTCTGCTTCTATCAGATGAAGTTGACAGATTCTCCAGTCAAATGAGATAAAGAAGTTGGATTAATGTGCTAAAAATGAAATATTTTCTCTGCTTTAGCCTTCTCCTCACAAAGGACATGTTGCGTTTGAAAACCAACCTATTTCCATACCTGACCTTTCTAAAACCCCACATTATTTCCATTCTCTAAGCATCCTGTGATGTTTTCCAACCTCAGTGGTTTAGACCACAGCGCCATCCGTGTCCACCCCATAGCACATGGGGTTTGTACATTGTTCCTCTGTATGCCACAAGGGCTTGCATCCTTTCGCCCAGAGCACTAGAATCCTGGTTGAGAGCAATAAAGCTGTATGTGCCTGACTGTTCCTTCTCAATCCACCATTGGTGAATCACTGCTTTATTAAAAAGCCGGGATGCTTTAAAGATGAAATTACCGACCAAAATTTCATTACTGCTAACCTAGTTTCAGTCAGAGCAAGAGACCTGAACCCAGGAGGTTACAGATGAAAGTCTTAATTAATATTGTAAAAAGTCTGAAGCTCAGAAGTGCCAAAGCTGTGTTTTTGGAAAATCCTGACTTTGCTGTTAACAATAATTATGATATTGTATTATGCTCAAGGCAGAGTAAGTCAGAAATGAGGGTAAGAAAAGAACAATCGCACTTTTAAAAAATGGATTATTCGTTGTATTTAACTATGCCTGATAAAACGGGTCATGTTCTGCATGCCAAATTAAGCTTTTCCCTGGGCAAAGGCTGCTAGTAATATGCTTAAAGGAAATAAGGTTTGATTTAAAAAATAAATAAAACAAAACTTGAAGGGGACACGTTCTCTTCACAGTTACGACACCTATTCAGCTGGCATGCAAGCAAGGGGCCTAGAAGTCAAATTTCAAAATGCAAGAGCAAGGACAGAGGGCACCACAGTTCAAGAAGGATACTGACAAGCTGGAACGTGTCCAGAGGAGGGCAACCAAAATGGTCAAAGGCCTGGAAATGATGCCTTATGAGGAATGGCTTAGGGAGCTGGGTATGTTTAGCCTGGAGAAGAGAAGGTTAAGGGGTGATATGATAGCCATGTTCAAATATATAAAAGGATGTCATATAGAGGAGGGAGAAAGGTTGTTTTCTGCTGCTCCAGAGAAGCGGACACGGAGCAATGGATTCAAACTACAAGAAAGAAGATTCCACCTAAACATTAGGAAGAATTTCCTGACAGTAAGAGCTGTTCGACAGTGGAATTTGCTGCCAAGGAGTGTGGTGGAGTCTCCTTCTTTGGAGGTCTTGAAGCAGAGGCTTGACAGCCACCTGTCAGGAATGCTTTGATGGTGTTTCCTGCTTGGCAGGGGGTTGGACTGGATGGCCCTTGTGGTCTCTTCCAACTCTATGATTCTATAACTGAACAGAAGCTACAAAGGTGTTCATAATCTACATACCCTTTCTGCCAATAAAATGGGGGGGGGGATGTTTTGC
This sequence comes from Darevskia mixta, assembly GCA_034641385.1. Lineage (NCBI taxonomy): Eukaryota > Metazoa > Chordata > Lepidosauria > Squamata > Lacertidae > Darevskia > Darevskia mixta. Next base: position 14,489,092 of record JAWWNH010000105.1, read on the forward strand.
CCTGTTAATCTTTTAAAATGATTTTTACATTCCATTGTGTGCATTTGGGGAGGAGTTCAGTACCACCAACTAGGAATCTATTCAAAACTTCTGTTTTCTAAAAACCACATTTAAAATGGCAAACATTCCTTTTTAAAAAGACAAATATGTTGATAAAAGCTTCCCTCCTCTTCCCAAGGAGGGAAGCCGGGCGAGTCAGGTGACTCATACGTTTCTAAGATTCATTTGTGCGAGAGACGACAAGAAAATTGTAGATTTAAGAGTTTGGTCTTCCCTCCGCTTACAATGCTTGTCCATTTTGCTGTATCTGAGAGAAGAGATGAAAACAGAAGACAATGCCTTTATCAAATCGCAATTTACATTTCCCCCACAAGCATTATTTAATCATTTTCGAAGACCATCGAAGTAGCAGTTATAGCTGGTTGTGACACGGATTGTCCAAGTTGAGCAAATAATTGGGGGAAAGGAAGGAAGAAGGAGTGTTTGGGAATATTAAAAGAAGCTCCCTTGGTTTCGACAAAGTCTATAAAAATAAAGACATTAATCCCTTTGTACAGATTTGAAGTGCTTCCACATTACAAAAAATTCTGATACATTCATTTGATTGCTAAGAGCATATATATATATATATATATATATATATATATATATTCTGTCAAGTTTTCACTGAGTTGATAGCTGGCTGGAGAGCACTTGCTTTAAGAATTCAGGACCACACGAAGGATGTACTTTAAGACCCTTGTTTTATCTATTTTCCTTAAAGCCTCCTGCTAACACAGATTAGAGAAAGTAATCTGATTTATGGAATTTCCACAGATTCGGAGGGAAGAGGAGATAATAGGGTATTAACATTTTCCTCATATGCAAATGCAATAATATGAGCGGCTCATTTTCTCTCGCAGACATTTTTCTATTTTCTCTCCAGTGCTGTAAGGAGGAAAGCTCCAAGACACAGCCATTTTAAATGGATGAGAATTCAGATCCCACTGAAACCAAGGACTCCTTAAAAATATATATTAATCCCCTCCATCTAGCATATTTCTTCTCACAAGGGCTTCTGAATTTCAGGTGCTCATTCTGGGATGAATACTTCATGGGTGAATCGTAAGGAAGATTTTGGTGATTCACTGATTTGCAGGATCAAAACGTTGCTATTTGTGGCCTATTTATTTGTGTCTGCAATTTCCATCCTATTCTTTGCAGTGCCAGATTTTTAATTAATTAATCTGAGGCAATAGAAGTAGCCTCTCTCCCTCCCTCCCTCCTCTCTTTATCTTTCTCTCTCTCTGAATTCATGAATAAAGCAAAAAAAAATCTCTCTCTGAAAGGAACCACACAATTTAGTTTCTAAACCTTGACTATATTATATATAAATACATATGTCTTTCATGTTCTAGCAAAGGTTAAGCGGTTGGCAGCTGTCAGAGGTGAGGCAAGAGGAAGAATCAGAATTCAAGAGTTGAGCCAGCGCTGAGCAACCAAGCAGCAACTATGCCCATCACCCTTGCTGGGCACCCATGTTAACCAACAAGATGCCAAACTGAGCGCAGGAAGCATTGCCCTTACTCAGATTTGACTTCAGGGTGACCCTGACAGCTAGAGCAAATGATCCTGTGAAGGATGAAAGACTAAGGTTGCAATCATAAGTTCCCAGTAACTGTGCACAGATCTGAGTATAGGATTGCAATGTCAAGCAAAACATTTAGTGTGTTTTCCTACTGTACCTTGGTTGCCTTCGGAAATATTTTATCCCAATACTCCCCCACCACTTCCAACATTATGCTGCTGAGAACAGCTGGCAAATAAGTCAAATAGTAAGTAACAACAGTGTTTAACTTTGTGCGGGAACAGACAAGATCACAGCCTGAGGTGAGATGCCAAGAAAATCCATAAACTATCTATAATTGCAACAATGGGACGTTGGGATGCCAGACACGAGCTTTTTCAAAGGAAAACATATCAATATTTTTGTGCATGGAACACTGTGGGCCATGCAAAGGAGAGAAGAAAGAGGAGTGAGTTAAGCATGAGAAAGGCACATCAATGTGTCAGTTTGATAGACCGAACCTGTTGAAAGAACTCAAGGAAGCATAAACATGGCATACCTAATGTGTATAGTGTTTCAAAAGAGGCCCTTGCAACATTTAAAACCAAAGTGTAGCTTTATAAATATCTCTAAATATCTCCAAAGAGGCGAAAGGAAATGCCAGAGATTTCCCACTCTCTTCAGTGCATATGTGAATATTGTTGCGCAGCGGAAATTAATGACACAGAGTTCTTCTTAGAAATAATAAAATCTTTATTAAGTTGAAATAAACTTCTTCATAACATGGTTCCAAATAGTTTGAAAGAGATTACATACAGACTGAACTGAACACAGACTGAGCTCTATACTGGCGCCATACTGAGGCAGACATACACACAGACTAGGCACACTCAATAGCTAACTGAGACTGAGAGAAAATGGCTGCTACATTTTAGGAGAGTGAGTCACATGACCCAGAGTGACTCAACAGTTAGTAGTTAGGCTTCAACAGTTTTAGTAGGCTGAATGACTTTGCAGTCCTAGTACTTCCCAGCCTGCTTTGCTGCTTTTGCTCTCATGTGTCTTTGTCACATGACAAATATTCCTTGAGAGCACCTGTTTTTTGGCCTCCACACTCTGAGGACTATGTCCCTTCTGAATATAGACACAAGCTGGCTCAATGTAGCCCTGATTCCTTTTCTCCATGAAGGCACATGCTTGGATGCCCAGAGGCTGCCCAAGAGACCATTGCAGAAAATTGGCATGTGAAGACCTCCCAGATCCATCTTTCCCTACAGACATGCCATGCAAATGGCTTTGGCTCTGTCTGAAGTTACTTGAATAGTGCAGAGGGGTAGAATTAGATGACACTATGCATGCATGGATCTCCCATCCTTTACGATCAGTGGCATAGCGTGGGGGCCCACAGGGGCAGTCGCCCCAGGTGCAAAATTGTTAGGGGTGCAAAATTTCAACACCTGGTACTTCCTCAATACAGCTGTGCACTTCCGTTGCTGGGATCCATTGAAAATGGCTTCTCCATGCGACCCAAGAAGTAACCTCTCCAGACAGCAGAACGACTCTTCTATTTTTTTCTCAGTGGCTGCGATCCCCTGGGTGATATGGATGCCATTTGGCAGTTTAATGTGCATGCGTATTCCATCCGTTTCAAACCATCCCACCCACCCCTCTGCGATGCCCCGGGCACTGGCAACCCACGCTATGCCACTGCTTGCAATGTTCCTTTGTGCTGCCTGTGGAGTGCCTGAATGTGCCAGTGGGGTGGAATCCTGTGAGAATCCACAACCATTGGCGTTGCACCCACACTTGGACTGGGTGGGCGAAGATATGCTCATCTGATAGAAAAGAATTAGCTAAGGCTGTAATCGTTCTTACCCAGACATAAATCCCATTCAATTCAGTGGGGCTTACTCCCAGATAACTGAGGTTAGGATTGCAGCCTAACTCTCAATGACATTCGCCCCCATTCATTCACATTACACTTTCCGAATTTCGGTCCCATCAGACTGCAAAAAGCTATGTAGACGGTTAATGACAGCACTGGAAGGAAAGGACAACTAACAGATGTTATTAAACGGCTTTTAAAATTAAGAAGTGTTAAAGCTTCAAGACATTCACCACCCTGAGAAAAATAGAATCTTGGTGCCCTGGTGAAATCTGTGCTAATGTATGATAAAGGTGACAATCATTAAGGTATAATATTATTAATGGGGTGCCCATTAAATGTAGATTAGCTTTAGTCTTAGCATTAATTTAATTTTAATTGATTTAAAATTTCTAGGACACAAAAGAGCCCTGAGGATTGGAAATTAGGACCTGCACTTTTTACCATATTCATTAATGACTTGGGAAAGACAGAGTGAATTGTTCAAACCTGCAGATGACCATTTCAATTAGATTGATCTCAGCGTATGAGAACCGGTACTGCAGAGTCGGCAAAATGAGGGTTTGGGGTTGGGATTTTTAAAGTTGTCTGAAAATGCATCTCCAGTGCTGCCAGGGCGGAGGGCGGGAGGGAGAGAATTTAGATTAGAGAGTAGTTCAAGGGGAACATGATGTGGCAAAAAAGTATCACACACACCCCCCCCCTCCATGTTTGCTATATCCCATCTTCCCTGCTCATTGGCCATGCTGCCTGGGGCTGATAGTAGTTGAAGTCCAACAGCACTTTCAGGATCAAAAACTCTCCATAATTCTTACAGCTTTGTTATTTTTGCTATTGGATGTTTTCAATGT